>OX457019.1:2400000-3600000 GCA_949752705.1 Callimorpha dominula | reverse complement strand
ACATACTATAGGTAAATTACACCCAGACACAACAAATGATTATGCTCATCACACAGTTATTTGACCTGGGATGGAATCGAACCCATGCCTTTGGCTGAGCAGTCAGGGTCACTAACCACTAGACCCACAGGCCAGTAAAAAACTCCATAGTGTTCTAAGTTTAGGCGTACATTTTATAAGTTAATTGCACGTTTCCAAAGTTACCCGTAAAATATAGTTTACGTTGAATACAATTCTTAACAAAAAATTAACGGACTTTGACGAAATTGTTTGCGAAAAAAGTTAAGTAACAATAAGTACCTAATATATTACTAACTTAAACCTTCCTTGAAAATTTTAGTTAATGAAACAATTATTAAAGTAGGTTGAAGAAAATCGCGCGCATATGAACGTACATACGAATCAATACAGAATCTATTTCATTGAAGGCGATTGAAAAGTCGTTATGTACAAAGATCGGCGGTATCGCTAAAAGCTTTTTCTTAGAAATAATCTTTCGATAGACAAAAACAACAATAATTGGAAGAAAGTAATGGCTATGTTTTCAGAACAACAAGAGAGAGATGTCCTGGTGAGAAGTGTACATTAATGCTAGGATTACTGCTTATCACAAAGCAGGCCCAAATTCTTGAACACTTGGCGGAATTTCTTCTAGTTTCTGGAGGTACTTACCAGGCTCGCACTTGACCTGCGAGGCATCCTGGTCGTGTTTCCGTTTCTTCGCGTTTGGTTCTTGCAGACTGGTGTACACTGGAGTCAGACTTTCGTGACCTAGCGCCACCAACTGTGGCGTCATCAGCCCCTGTTCTATCTCCGGCATATCCACCCTCATTTGATTATACCTAAAGCAAGTTAAAGTATATTATGCTTGTAGGATTGTACTCAAAATCACTGCTGTAAGTTAAGGTCAATAACAATGGGACGCCATATGAAAACTCCATACGCGGTATTCAGGGAGTCCAAGTTGAATGATCTGTAAACATGATACAATCTTAATCTAGAAGTTGTAAGTGGTTGATGAAGACGTCGCAAGATTTTGGTTACCCCCTGGCCCGCGCTCATGGAGGCTTGTGGAAGTCTTTAGGATGTGAATATGTTCAGCAGTAGAATTCCCACCCTTAAGATGATGATGATGATGACATTCAAAAAGTTGATATTATTGTAAATGCATGCCTATCTATCCTCATTTATTCATTCCCATTATTCCTCAACTAAGCTTTATGCTACAAAAATCTGCAGAAATGAGCGAATATAATGTTCTATTTGTGTTTGTGAGTAGCCAGCGATTTAGCATCGCTGGTGTTTACAGGAAATTCTTTCAACTTATTACCTGAGGGAATATGCCATAAGGGTGTGTGTGTTATATATCCAGTTGGGCATAAAAAGGTACTTGATAGTTAATTCCTGATTATCCCACTGAAAACAAATTAACCTAGAAGATTAAGAGGGAAGTGAAAAATAATAAATTACCTGTTCTGGTATACATCTCCAAGTCCCAAATCATGCCTGACCGTTCGGATTCCCAACTCAACAATACTGGGATCCTGCGGCAGTACAACCACATCACTAAGGTTAGTCCTCAAAACCTCGGGGTCTATGTTATCCGTCTTCAACTCCTCGTAGATGTATTCGCCATTTTGCTGGAGTATCTCGTGTGTGGGAATGTGGTCTTGTACCAGCATGTAATTCGTGCCCAGGACCGTTTGGGGTACGGCGATTGCATGAGCTTGCGTTTCGGATGGACTGTATGGGTTCTCCGAGCCTGAATCTGGTGGACTTTCTGGGAGTTGATGGGCCCTGAAATCAATCAAAAATCCATACTGTTCTCTTAAACATCAGTAGATTTAACGGGATGTAACCTTATTATTATTAGTATCACGCCTTCCCGCCCTTCCCCTTTTCACCAGCTTATGCTAGGTATAATAAGGGGGTACTAGGTGGTGAGCTTATTGTAGTCAATTAAGGATATACGGTTTTACTCACAAGGATGCCCGACTATTTTCGGGCCCGAATGGTTGAAGCGTTCTACCGGTCGGTTGCATATACACGTGAGTAAAACTGTATATGCTTAATTACTATGAATACCTATTGTAATTGCCAATCCGGACCATCAACTGAGACTCTTTGGGCTGTAAATTCAGATAACTCCCGATATGGGGATCCACGGCAAAGAAACATAAGCTTCCTAATGCGATGTATTTTTTTTAACTATGCTGGCATACAAGCACATGGCTGTATATCTGTAACACGGCAGATGTAATTCGCGGGTTCGAAACTGCCGCTGCACTATTTTGCTGCGGTTTTGCGGTTGGCGTCTGAAGATGATAGTTGAAGTGTTTTAACCGTGAATCATTATGATATATATGTATATAAAGAAGATAATCTTACGCAGCCCGTCTCGGGTCGATGGTCTGCGCGGGATAGCATCCCTCCATGTAGGCCTCAATGTCCAAGTCTTCGATGAAGCCTGGACCTGAAAAGGAAGAAGAATTTACTGTTCCTGCATCTAAAATAAGACTAAATTATACTAAATTACTTAAAATTACTTCGCAAAAGAAGTAAACATTATTCAAGTTGTTGATGGCATATGTTCAATAGTGAAAGACCGGATGATGGTTTAGGAGTCCAAGAATTACTTATTACTGTGACCAAATTTCCATAAGCTAACTAGACTGTTGAGTTGAAATTAAAATATATTCACAATTTTACTGGCGAAATTAAACACCTTTATTTGGTTCCCTCTCTTAAACGTATCGTAGATAGCCTAGTTTATGAGGCAATATTTATGATTTTCTACACATACATATAAAGATTTCAGCAATTCAATACCTAGGCAACAGTGCTCATTGTTACTTTTTCTACTGGGTAACGTAACACCTTATCTTAATACAAAACTTTATCTAAATCGTTAGAGCCGTTTTCGAGATACCCAATATAATAATAATAATAACTTGACACATTTCACACACGTTATATACTTTAAAGTTATTATATACATGTTCTCAGATCAGTTTGTTGTCTATTGAAGGGCCTGTTAGTCTAGTGGTTAGTGATCCTGACTGCTGAGCTAGAGGTCGTGGGTACAATCCCCACCCAGGACAAATAATTGTGTGATGAGTACGATCATTTGTTCTGTGTCTGGGTGTAATTTATCTTTGATATGTATGTATTTAGTAGTATATAAGTAAGTTTATCAGCCGTGTGGTTACCATAGTACAGGCTCTGTCTAGTTTGCGATCAGACGGCCGTGTGTAAGGTGTCTGATGTTATTATTATTATAGACCACTAATACTGTCATACACCATCCGTAAGTAGAGAATGAGAGAGGTTCCTTAAGCGGCTACTTAGCCTTAAGCCTCGACAGAATATTAACCGGACGCAGGACTGAAACTGATTCCCTGGTTTACGAATCAAGAAAGAATTCGTAAACTCTGCTTTGTGAACATGGTGTTTATTATATGTACCTAAATAATTATTTTCCTAATTGAGTGAGAAGAAACGCACTTTATCCACGTTTCATCAAAATTGTTCACTGCGAAGCAACTTACGCCTTATTTTTCGTAAACATCTGTTCTTCATGCTTGCTAATCAAACTCAGGCTATACACAATATAACACTTATACAATATATGATTATCACCATTTAAGTACAAGTAAATTCTACATTAGAAAGAAATAGCGAAATACTTCTAAAAAAAAATTATTAACAGTAATCACACTCATTACGAAACTAAGATACTACATTTGTTCTGAGACGTAAGGAAATCCGTTTAGTAATTTCCGACATATAGCCGCACATACGACGCCACACACTGACACTTTCTTTTAATAAAAACAGTAGCAAGCAAGATTTTTTGCTACAACCCTTTAATACGAGTGAACAACTACGATTGCAACAGGCGACTGGTTGCAAGCGTTTTACCTCCGCGTGCTTTAGTTAGTGACAAACACACGCACTATTCAATTTCTCTACGGTTTAAGAAATACAGACGAAGAAAACAGAATAAATGTGTATAAAAAAAACTAATGAAGAGCATTTATTTTCTGAAGTGTTGCCCTAAAACATATTTTATTTATTTAAAGTTTATATTTATATATCTAGACAGTGTACAGTAGTTCGTGGCTAAGTGGTAACCGAGTAGGTTAGCACATTGCAAGGTTAAGTATTACTAGCCAGGTCAGTCTTAAGATGTGTGATCATTCATCATACATAACTAGAGATCGGATAATCGGATGCATATTTACCTAAAGTTATTTTTTGGATAACAAACTATGGAAGCGGCTTCTAAGTATATTTTTATTTAAAATAAAATCCCGGGATTCCGGGATCGCATAACTAATCGGATGTATATTTACTTTAAGTTAATTCTTTTTACATTTCCTGGGGTTTAATAGGCCCGATTTGACACTTGTTACAACGTAATAAGGTTGTTTTTGCTTCGTCAAAAATCACTGACAATAAAAGTAGGGAAAAGCAACCATTATACGATGTAACAGAGCAAGAGTCATTTGTGTCAAACTGGGGTTTATTACATCTCACGGAGTATAGGTACACTTAAATTTGAATTTCCCGGAATCGCGGCATTCTTTCGATAAAAAAGTGCTTTCCATAATAGCCAACATCTCAACTTTAGGTAAATATGCATCCGAATATCCCATCTCTGTACATAACACATGGAGACCTCTCCGTGCCTCGGAGAGCACGTTAATTAAGCCTACGATCCCAGTTGCTATACGAACATCTGTGGCATTCGTGCCGGGTAGTTGGAGCCATAAAAAAAAGTCGGACAACCTGGTGTAACTTAAAATATCGAAGTTCGGCCGTTTCGTAGTGACTGAAAGTCGACGTCAACTTAGTTGAGATAAAAGGCTCGGAGGAAAAACCAGACAGTGTACAGTAGCGGACTTTACGAGGCAGGCATTTTTAACACTTTCCCTTAGGCTCAATTTTTTTTAAACATATTAGATAATTAAAACTTTGAGTAAAAACAGTAAACAATCGCGGGCTCGTCCATCAACATGAAGTCCTCAAAATTAAGAGTAATAAAAGAACAGTAATACTAAGCAAATGCATTGTTGCTATTGTAAAACATAAAAAACAAAGAATAGAAGATAGTTATTTAGAACCTGGTAAGCATGAAATTGCTTATTTACTAAGAATAAGAAATTTGCAACTAAATAGTAATAAAAAGAAATAAAACTGAATAGTACTTCAAAAATCAAAATTACAAAAAATCATAAAATAAAAATCTTTTTAACAATAAAGTATTGAAAAGTAAACAGAAACAATATTTGTCCCTACAATTTTCCAGGGTTTCTCTCAATTTTATCAGGATCCCTTCCTAACGAAGAGAGGACTGAACATACATAATATATACACGTCGAATTGAGAACCTACTTTTTTTTTCGTCGGTTAAAAATGAGTAAATATTTTTTAACAAAAAATAAACCGACTTCAACGAAATAAATACATACTAAAACCTTTCTGAAAATGTGATTGTTTCTTATTCAAGATTGGTCCATTACTTTAAAAGAAATTCGCGGATACACAAACACCAGTTGTACCAAATGGCCAAAGTTATTAGGTACATTGTATGTCTGACTAACAGTCTTGATACTGATTTACAACATTAGTGTAGTAGTATTACATATATAATAATGTACACATGTACATATAAACCAGCGTTGCCAGTTTTTTTTTTGCCAAGTCGGGATTTTGGAACTTTTTGAGTGAAAACAGCGGGATTCTTTCATCGAAGGCGGGACAGAGTAAAAAACGTATATAATTAATTAATCAGAAGTTTTTAAATATTTTTTTTATTTGAATTCAAATTACGATTACGTGGCAATAGATAGCAAAAATAGCCATGGAAAATGTATTTGAATAAAAATATAATATTTTAAATCAGATTTACCCTATCGTTAAATAGTTGAGTCTTATTCGTCTTCTGAATAAAAAAAAAACAGAAATCAAAATCAAAAAAGTTTTATTCATTGGAAAAATATGGCGTTTCAAACAATAGTCTGTGGCGTGAGTGTTACAATTTGCAACTTACAATAAGAGAATAATTATTATTTATAAGAATTACTTATGCATGATATTTCTGTGAACTTCTTTTAAAGTTTCCTTTTCATCTTTAATAAAGATGAAGAACTCTTCACAGGATAGCTGTAGATTAAACTGGAAGAGTAATGCTGCTTTCATTAAATTTACGGAGCATTTATTTCTGGTTCCGACCATTTTAAATTCATCTGGGAAAAAACGCGTTCAGGAAAGCAGTTTAATATTGGGATACTTAATATGAAAGACACAGTCCACGCTTCCTCAGCACGCTGCACGCACGGTCGAGTTATCCCCAAAAAGCGGGACTGAGCCTATCCCGCGCGGGACATTTCATTTTGATTTAAAAATCGGGACGTCTGGCAACGCTGATATAAACACAATGTATAATCGTAATAGGTATCTAGTAGTATCTACACTTAGGTACTTATCAATATACAATCACATTTGGTACTCTCCAAACTTATTGGCCGGCCTGAAGTTGGCGCACGCATCCGCCATCTCGCGAATGTTACAAGCGAGTGGAAAATTACTAACCCTAATAATGACTTCGATCTATAGTTCCTAAATAGATTTTAATTTTATTCCATATAAGGCACATAATTATAATTATGTATGTTATGTTATAGTTGTAAAATACATGCATTGGCTAATTTAACTGGTATGCAGATTAAATAATTATGCTTTTATTTAAAGTGAGATTACACTTTCCATGAAACTCCTACCAGGGAGCTCTTCAGCGCTAGAATCAGAAACTTCGTCTTCAAAATCAGTTTCCGATTCATCCGATTCATAGTCGTATACGCTTAATCACTTACAAAATCACTAACAGACAATAACAACAAAAGCACTAAGAAACTGACAACAAATTAACAACAACGAAATGAACAATAATGAAAGAACTTGACTGTACACTCAGACCGCAATGACCGCTCATTGCGCTCGCACTACTCACACTCACTACTCACAATACACACTCACACTGTCGCGGAGTGTCACGCGAACGCAAGCGGGTGGTAGGCGGCTCGTTCGTCCATCTATTTACGTTGCTCATATGTGTTTGGGTCACAGGAACTGATATCATGTGTACCAAACTTCAACTGAATCGGTCCAGAAGATTCGGAGTAAATGGGCTGTGACAGACGGACGGACAGACAGACACACACGTGTGATCCTATGACCCACGGAATCCTAAAAAGAAGTTAGTGTGCGGAAAAAGTGAGGCAAAATCAAACAAAAGATGGCCACACACGATCCGTGATATTACGAACGGACGCGGACCAGTCCTCACCGATGACGCACCGTAGAAAGGGTAGCGTAGCGTCAATGAAAGCGCTGACACGTTCACGTTAGTCCGTTGAATCGGCCGCGTGTCTTTAACTTCCAAGGGGCGGTGCGTGCTCGTGCGTTGCGGTCCGTGGTCGTCCGTATAAACAGAGACGCGCGTGTTAAAACTTCTACTAAATTTAAGACAAAAGCTGCAGCGATATGTTCTTTTTGACTTTCTGTGTCACAAACTAAACTCTTCAAACTCAAAACTATACAACCATAACACAGTATAAAACAAAGCCTGGCGTTGTGATAGCAGCGTCGGTGTCGTTGGTGCGTCACCGTCATAGCCATACTCATCTAAGAATAAACTACTCCTTAAAGGCCGGCAACGCACTTGTGACTCTTGAGTTGTAGGTTTCGATGGGCGGAGGTAGTCACTTACCATCAGGTGACCCGTCTGGTTGTTTGCCCACTATCCCATAAAAAAATGTCTACGGTTGCCGTCGGCGTTATGTCAACATCGCGTATACACAGCCAGCTGTAGCTGCACTACTGCGCATCTTTTTCATTGAATTTTCAACGAAAATTTTACCGTCCGTAAGCAAAACGAATCGTTTCTTGATTATAGGAACGCGGCATAAGACAGCAAACTTTGTAAAACCTTGTATTAGAATTGTTGAGCCATATGACTAACGGATCTCTTAAATTGATCATATAGATACAACGTCACAACTACATATTACCAGCTGAATGTATAAGCGAATGAGTGAAAGGACTGAGGTGAACGCCTCACTAGCATGCTAATTGTTATGTTGTGACGCTTTATGTTTACAATGTTGTAATCCGAAGTAATTTTAACTAGGCCTAACTATGTAATATTATACAATGTACAAGTGTGTTTGTTTGTTGATTGATTTGTATATCTTTCACTTCTTAACTACTCAATCGATCGTCATATAATTCCGTATACGAGTTGTCAGAGGTATAGAGAAGAACACATGGTACCTTATAAATACTAACAATTACCCTCGACTCAAAGATCCCTTCAAGAATTAGAAAAGATCTGATGATCTTCGAACCGCTAAACAGAATTACTTATATAGCTAAAAAGATTATCGATCAAGTCAGCTTTCAAACAAAAAAAAACTCAGTCAAATCTCACACATCCGGCAATAAATGCCGGCTACACATATGTGACTCTTGAGTTGCAGATGTCCATAGGTGACGGTAGTCACTTACCATCAGGTGACCCGTCTGCTCGTTTGCCACCTACATCCACACATCCTACCGTTGCTAGACAAAATGTGAGTGTTTATGCCTTCCTACGGTTCGCGGAAAATGCATAATATTTGTCATGTTTTAAGCTTTTTTGTTGGTTAAAAATTTTTTAATCATCATTGGATTATATCACGTTTCCTTATACTCGTAGCCTTTCGATCTTAACAAGATTAAATAAACAATAATTTAACCTTCACGAGCTGATACGATATTTTCCTTCAATATTATTATTTATTTATAAACACAATTTCGCACAAAGGAGATAATTATCAGTGGCACAATTGCCTTGACACAAAACTAATATCAGTCACTCAGTTTGGTGACCTATTAGTCAATAATAGTCACTATTATGCCTAATAATCGTGCAATTATATAAAGTATAATAAATAGCTGTCCTCTCAGTTTCATCAACGCTTATTATGACTGATTCACTTCTTAGGGTTGTAGCTTGGTGTTAAGAATTGGACTATCAAATTCAAAAACAATTTAATCAAATCCGACTGGTAGTTTAGTTTCAGAGACCAAAAAAGCAAACTCTTTCTCTCTTCTGTTTAACATATAAACAGCGCGCGAATTCATTGCACGATCCAGGATCAGTAATTAATGCGTAGTTCGGTTTGTTTTCGGTAGATGGCGCTGACGTATGTTTTTTAGTGTGTATGAATATTGCTACGAAAAAATAAATCTTATCGCTATAACATTAGCGATAAGATTTATTTTTACACGACTGCTCATAAAAGGGGTGTAACATTTTCAGGGTTCATGTTATGGTGGAATAAAAAGCTCACATACATATGTGAGCTTTTTATTCCACCATAACTTCTTGGAACAGATTTGAATGTTTAAGGACTGGCTGTAATTTTCTTTTTTAATTTACATGGCAACTGTACAACGCGTAGTTCGTTTTTTGGCAGGGCAATTGTGGTTTTTAATTATTTTGACATTAGTAACTTGTTTATTTATGCAACTATTCGCACATATAATTGTACACCTGAGTATCAGTCAGCTGCCAGTCAACCTGAGGTGATGTAGAGATGAATGATTGTAGGTGCATAGGATCTGACTTGTCACTGAACATCTTCAATCTTATTGAAGAGTTACAATTTCTTCTATTACCTATTTAGTGAAAATATTTGGTATTTATAGCAGCCTAATAATGTTCTGGAACATATTGCACACTATCTGGACCTACACCGGGCACATTTTGCACTGAAGGTAATAAATAATTATCAAAACGTCAAAATTTAAAACATCCCCGACTCGAAACTCCTTTCAACGATTAGAAAAAAAACTGATGACCTTCGAACGGCTGAACATTTTAGTAAATAAAATAGTAGGTACCAATTTCGCAGATTATTAGCAATTTAATTTAATAGGTATCAGTTACAGGATATGAATAATAAAAAAAAAGTAACGAATGTTATCTACTTTAAAAGGTAACTAATAGTTTGTTTTTAATGATTTGAAATATGAGATTTATTATATCTAACACTCACGACCAAGTCAAGTCACCTTTCAAACATAAAAAAGCACTTAAGTCGGTCCATCCGTTTGGGAGCTACGATACCACAGACAGACACACAGACACGTCAAACTTATAACACCCCTCTTATTGCGTCGGTGGTTAAGAATACTTAAAAACGTTTTTTTTTGTTTGTAAATACACAGCATACAAATTTGCCATAGTCTAGGGGCTCATGTAAATATTTGGAATCA
The DNA here is from genome assembly GCA_949752705.1 of Callimorpha dominula. Lineage (NCBI taxonomy): Eukaryota > Metazoa > Arthropoda > Insecta > Lepidoptera > Erebidae > Callimorpha > Callimorpha dominula. Next base: position 3,589,674 of record OX457019.1, on the reverse strand, counting down.
AACCCGCGATCTCTGTTCTCGCAGTCAAATGCTCGACCATCGCGCCTCGTAGTCATTATCGTCACACACATATTATCATCATAATTATATTAGCAGGGTCAGTTAAATTATTTGGTCAAAGGTTTTAAAAACAAATGATAAAAAAAAATATCGTCACTATTCGACGTACACGGAAGTATCTACAAACGAGGACGGGTCTGTAGACTGTTGTATTTATTTATCTACAAACGAGGACGGGTCTGTAGACTGTTGTATTTATTTACGAAATCGAGCTAGGAGCATGAGAAATAGTCTGGTAATATTTAACAACTAGCCTTTGCCCGCGGCTTTTAATTTTTTATGGTACAGGGGGCAAACGAGCAGACGGATCACCTGATGGTAAATGACTACCGCCGCCCATTGGGCACCTGCAACTCAAGAGTCACAAGTGCGTTGCCGGCCTTTAAGGTGGGAGTAGGGGAAAGGTGGCAGAGGGGGAAAGGCGGTAGGAGAAGGATGAAGGTTTAACCTCCGGTAACCTCACTCACTCGGCGTAAAGCAATGCAGCCGGTTTTCTGTGAGGCGGTGTATCATTCGGGTCATGCTTGCCGAAGCATGGCTCTCCTACGGTTAATTAAATTAAATTAATTATTTTATCCCTCGAGAACAATTTTTCCGGATTAAAAGTCAGGGTACTTTTAATCCGTATTGGTACCTATGCAAAATTTCATGATAATCGGTTGATCAGTTAAGATGTGAATGAGTAACAAACAAAAAAAAGCAAAAGCTAAAAGAATGCCCATAAATACTAAATGATGAGATAATTAGTTATCTACAAAATGGTTAAAGTTTCATAAAAATAGGTTTACTACTTGCATAGAGATTGTTATTATTCGATTACTACGTAATCACTACATATTATAAAATAAAGTCCCCCACTGCATCTGTCTGTCTGTTCACGATAAACTAAAAAACTACTGAACGGATTTTCATGCAGTTTTCACCAATATAGTAAGTGATTCATGAGGAAGGTTCAAATTTATCAGTAGTCTGGTCTGCCTAGTTTGGGATCAGACGGCCGTGTGTGAGATGTGTGAGGTTATTATTATATTATTATTCTCTTTATTCACTTAAATATACATTTAAATTACATTTTTAAATACATTCACTATAAAAAAACAAATATATTTAAAAATATAAAAAATAGTGTCAAACCGGTATCGGGTACAGGGACCAAGCTACCGGTGGTTACGGTTTCAGAGACAGAAACCTCCTCACAATGCGTGCCGTATCGAGGAGGACTGCCTTCTGCATCAGGCTCTTAATCCAGCTGCCTAACATGAGTCTCTGAAGGTGTTGGTCGAGGCTCTTAGCAATTAACCCATGGGCCGAAATGACTATCGGCACAATGATTGCTGAATCCCCATCCCACATGTCGACAATCTCGTGGGTTAGGTCCAAATGTTTTATTTCTTTATCTTTTTCGGCTTTTAAGAGATTGTCGTCATGGGGAATGGTGATGTCAATAACCATTGCTCTTTCAGGCTTATTGGCAAGAATAGTCCTGTCAGTGATGATAGATCGATCCCAGTACAATGTTGCACGACCATTTTCAAGAACTGGGTTATTATTATATTTATTGAATCAATTCCCTAGGTGTATTTTTTTTGTTTATGGTTAAATATCCTAACAATCATTTACCAGCAGCGCCTTAAAGTGAATTGTAAGCGAGTATTGAAATCTTAATGTCACAAGTACACAAATACTAGCTAAAATTAGACCAAAAACCATATAATAGAGATCAAACAGCAAGGTCTAATTAAATTGTTATCAGTGCAAAATACGCAGCATCCCTGACCACGTTATCAACGAGGAGAATTCATGTCTGTTTTGATACGCCTAAATTAGAGATAAAATGCAAATAAGTTCAAAGTGCGGATAAAGATTAGGTGCATGCAATACGATGTTTTATTTCAAAGCAAATCCAGAAATAAATCACTTGGATAGATGGCGCTTCAGGTTTGCTGTAGAGAATATACTTAGCTTCACTTGTAGTGAACTAACAATGGAATATTGGTAGTCAATTTAAACCTACTTCTAATTGTATCGAAATAAAACTTTGTATGTTGTAAGTTTGGATGACGATATTATATTTTCTTTTTTTTTATGGTTTAGGGGGCAAACGAGCAAACGGGTCACCTGATGGTAAATTACTACCGCCGCCCATGGTTACCTGTAGCTCAAGAGTCACAAGTGCGTTGCTGCCTTTTAAGGTGAGAGTAGGAGAGGGGGAGAGGAGGAAGAGTTTGAACAGGGGGGAGGGGAAGGACGGGAATAGAGGAGAAGGAAGAGTTAGGGCCTCCGGTAACCTCACTCACACGGCGAAATGCAATGTAAGCATTGCTTCACTGCTGGTTTTCTGTGGTAACGACCGCTCGTTACCACAGAAAACCAGCAGTACGTATGGGCCGGCTCGACTGCGGAGTCGAGCCGGCCCATACGTGCCGAAGCATGGCTCTCCCACGTAAAAATATAATTTGGCATATTGGTGCTGGATAGGCTGGATGGCCAGGAGATGGATAGTGGAACTCTTCGGGGCTACTAGTAACCCCCTCGAGTTTGAGCTCATATGATTCGTTTTGACGAGTCCATCATATTGGGCTTGGTAACCAAGGTCTGATGATGGCATCAGGAGGTGATGAAGGTTTTTTTTATGGGTTTTTGGTTTTTAATTACTTTCCTATTTGAGATCATACGGATGATTCGTCTGGTTATTAGATTCAAGATAGATTTATTACAAAACTAGCTGCGCCCAGCGGTTTCTCTAGCGTAAGTCCCGGTGCCGTGGGAATATCGGGACATAAAGTAGCCTATGTGTTATTCTACGAGTCCAGCTATCTACATACCAAGTTTCATCGCAATCGATTCAGTAGTTTTTGCGTGAAAGAGCAACTAACATCCATATATCCATACATCCTCACAAACTTGCACGTTTATAATATTAGCAGAATAGTCTGAATTTATATTAGTTTAATTTCACTAATGGACAGCACCTGAGATATCAGACTAGAGATGCAATATTAATACACTGATGATAAATAAAATAATGATAACAATAAATAATGCATGATGTTAAATATTTGATGTCAACATCATTACACAATTAGTGAAACGAAAAATAATGATGACTTAGAGTCAAAGTCTTAATTTGTTTTTGAATTTAGTTATTCGCAGATCTTTAGATAGAATATTCTTTATTGTACACCATTAATAACATACAGTTGAACAGATCTCATATAAAATATTAGGTCTTATCACTAATAGCGATCTCTACCAGACAACCTTTAGATGAAAATAATTGCAGAAATAAAGAAAAACATACTAGTTGATGGCGTACTATTGAAAATACCGACAACAATAGCTAGTTAGTAAGGATTACATACTCGTAGTATATTCAAAAGTAATTATGATCTTAGCACTGAGTTTCCAAACTAATATTATAAATATGACAGTTTGGATGGATTATCGGATGGATGGATGTTTGTTACTCTTTCACGCAAAAACCACTGACCCGATTACGATGAAACTGATGCGGTATGCAGATAGCTGGAGACCTGGATTAACGCATAGGCTACTTTTTATCCCGATATTCCCACAGGATCGGGACTTACGCGGGTGAAACCGCGTAGCGCTGCTATTATTAATAATAACTCAGTGATGGGAACCGGTGTTCTTAATTTTTCGTTCTTACGGACAAACAATTTGGACAACATTTTACAAAGTATTAGAAAATATTTAAAAAAAGATGAATGATTGGGTCGTTCTCAAGTTATGATGTGACCAAAGGAAATATGGATTTATTTTTATATATATAGATTTGTATGTATTCGGAAATATATAAGTATCTGCCTAGTGTGGGATCAGACGGCCGTGTGTGAGATGTGTCCAATTATTATTATTACTATTAATTTTGACTTAATTTCTATAAACTAAAATTACTACATCCAGTTTTAAAGACATTTTATTGGTCTTTGACTGTATTGTCTTAGTTCTATTGTATCAGTTGATAGTTAGATTAAAGCGTGGAATGGTGGACGTCAAGTTTATTTATTGTTCCATATGCATATAGATAGATGATATGATGTCGTAGGCACTTTTTTCTAACAATGGAATTGAGTTTAAATGATTTATTGGTGATAAAACAGGTCATTGATGGAGAATCATCACTATTATAATAGGATGATGTTTCAATCTTTTTAAGGGGGGATAATGTTGTGGGGGAAGAAAAGTCTTTGCGAATAATAAAAAATCTTTTTGTTTTCCATTTACCAAGTTTCATAAGTCACAAAACGCCATTGATAACACACCTGTTTCCACCCCCATTAAATACATTTATGAATAAACAATTTTATTGAACAAATCACACGGTCGACTGCGCAGCTTAATGTTGTGCGCCTATGACGCTAATTTGTGAAGTAAACGACAACCAACCCCTTACCAAGGGGTGAGAACTGGTGATCCGTGAAAATGCATCTGGAGAGGAATTGTAATTTTCGATTTGTTTTTTCGATAAATACTGTGTTTATGCGTGATCATGCATTTTCAATTAGTTTGTTCATACTTTTATGAAAAGTAATTTATAAGCCTGTTGGCTAGAATTCGCATGTGGGCTTTCTTGTTTTTAAGAAAAAAAAAATAGCCAGTCGTGGGACTGCCGACAGAAGTGAAAACTTAAACGAAACGACGAACTTAAAACGTCACATTAGCAGGTTGGTGACATTGATTTATAAGGAGCTGACAGAACTCAATGTTTAGATTAGGGCCCTCTAGTGGATCTATATATTATGTATTATTATTAGTCGTGGGTTTCCCACCCAGCACAAATCAGTGTGTGATGTGCACAATAATTTTGTTCTGTGTCTGGATGTAATTTATCTATAATATGTATGTATTTAGAAATATATAAGTATGTTTATCAGCAGTCTGGTTACCATAGTAGAGGCTCTGCCTAGTTTGGGATCAGACGGCCGTGTGTGAGATGTGTGGAGTAATTATTATTTTTAGGGTGACGGTCACAAGTTCAACGCTTTTTCCCCATACGAAAAGTGCACAAACGTGCCTAAAGAAGTTTTCACATCAAAAATAAATATCTATCTTTCCCATAGGATCTGTAAATAAGTTGAGCTATGATGTCACAGAGTGACACATAGATACACAGATAGAGACGTTAATATTTAATCTTATACATCCCTCCTTTTCAGGGGTAAAAAGTTTGGATGTATTTATAAAGAAAAATGTATCTAGGTATGTTTATCTGTGTTTTAGAGTCCAGCGTAACTCTTTAGTTACGACAGAGCTATGGCTTGGACAAGGTCTAGATAACGCTAATACCGCTTATATAGTCGGATCCCATCCAGGCTCAGACTTTTCGACACATGAAGTGATCTTTTCCCAACTATTTGATTCTTATATTAAAACTAGCAACCCGCCTCAGTTTCACACGGGTAGCAGAGACATCTTCAACAATCATCAACATATTTCAATCAATTTACACAAAATCTTAACAAATTATACACCTAAACCTTCTTCATGAATCACTTTGTCTATTAGTGAAAACCGTATGAAAATCCGTTCAATAGTTTTTCAGTTTATCGCGAACAGACAGACAGACGCGCGGGGAACTTTGTTTTATAATATGTAGTGATATTCTAATATTTGAATACCCTTCTCCTACGCCATCACAAATTTTCTTAAATTATATTATAGCTAAGAACTCTCTCGATCAAGTCACTTTTGAAACTAAAAAAAAACAAAATCGGTATATCCCTTTAGGAGTTATGATGCCACAGACAGACACACAAATACACAGATCACATGTTAAACTTACAAAACCACTCGTTTTTACAGCGGGGTTTAAAAAAGAGTGACCTTGTAGTCTCTTGGTATATCTATGTAAGATTCGTCATTGCTTTATAAATAATTTCTTTATAATTATTTTATTTATTTGTAATTTTTTTGAGTAAAGCAAACGATCCAAAAAACGACCACCATTTTAAATTTTGTCCTCTATAAATAATTGAAAACCATCTTCTAAGACCAGGGATCCACGAAGGAGAAGAGATCTATACCGCCAAGAGTCTGATTGTCTTGTCAAAAATAAAAAATTCACAATTGTCAGAGTTGAGTTATAACTATAAGCCTATGGATTTAAATTTATTTTTTACTAGCTGCACCCCGCGGTTTCACCCACGTAAGTCCAGATCCCATGGGAATATCGGGATAAAAAGTGCCTATATGTTAATCCAGGTCTCTAGCTATCTACATACCAAGTTTCATCGCAATCGGTTCAGTAGTTTTGGCGTGAAAGAGTAACAAACATCCATACATCCACACATCCATACATCCTCACAAACTTTCACGTTTATAATATTAGTAGGATGAAAGCTTCATTTTGTAAAACTATCTCTACTTCCCTCCAAGAGTTCCGTCACCAAGATACCAAATGTTTGACTTTATCTTCCTAATAATAGAAGATCGCTAAACTGAAGATGAGTGGTCCCAGAGGGTCACCTTGCTGACATCCAACGACCGATTTCAAAAGATTGTCCTTAAGTATATACCAATTTCGTAGGATACCTAAAACACTGCCAAAGAAGTTTATATATTTTAGGGGTTTCCCAGTTTGCTTGGGTCAACAAAATGTCCTTATATTTTATTATTGTATGTATACCCTTTCTTAAACATCGAATAAAGTACAAAAGTCCAGCCGACATGTTTACTTTATCTGTGTAATTAATGACATTATAAGTGTGTAACAAAAGTGAACAACTCATCGAAATGACTAATTATCTCGCACGCATACGTATCAAGTTACCGAGTGTATTATTTAGATTCTGAATGTGTGGATATCGACAACTGCGTCAATATGTATTTGTTTGGCCGGGAATATCACTGTTGCGTTGGGATTTATATTGGGGAAATATTATTACGTGGTTTATAATTACGTGTCCCACCTTGCTATGTCGTCCGCCCGTGTTGTGGCGCCTATGCGCACGTAACAAGCGCGTCAGCAGGCGCGGTCCGAAGGGGGGGTCACAGGGGACATGACTTCCCCCCCCCCCAAATCAAATGCTGAAGGAAATTTTCACAACTTATTTGTCGAGGCACAAGAGCTAGCTGAAAAATTGGGTATAGTTATTACGAGGCCTCGTACTGCACCTCGGCAGACTCTTCGCGATAATTATCAAGGAAATGACGAGGAATATTTTCGGAGGACTGTTTACATTCCACTGAAAGATAGCATAGTGACTGACCTACAGGACCGACTTTTTGCGGATACGATGAACCTGTTCGGATTAGGCATTTTTATGCCAAAATCTGAATATGGGTCATTCTTTTACAAACCGAACACCTTTCTGACCGACACATTTTTGATTTGGCCGAATTTCTTTTTAAGGTTTCTATATCGAAAAAAAGATATCCGTGTTCGAGGATTTCTTTTTTTTTTCAATATATTGGGAAATAGAGGGGATCGAAAATAAAAGAATTTGAAGAATTTTGGTTTGGAGACCCATTTTCATAAATTCATAACTCCGGTTCTATAAGAGCTAGAAACTTCTTTTTTTTTTTAATTTTAAAAATAAAAAAATGTACTTTTCGAAAAAAAAATATTTTAATAAAAGGAAGTAAGTAGAATAACAAATTTATATTGTTATAAACAATTAAAATATTAAAATCGTTTTTAACAACTGCCCTACATCAAATTTTCTATCAAAAACGTATTAATGGAGAAACTATTTTTACTGTTAAAGATAAATTAATGAATCTAGCGAGGTACGTCGTATCGGCGCGCGGGTTCCTATGCACGCCATGCACATTCTCTAACCCCATATTGTTATCTCAGTAATATTGATAATTGTTCTAAAATAAATGTGTCGCTCAATTTTTGTCCAAATCTGTCCGGTTTGTAAAAGAATGACCCATATACAGAAGAAGATCTTCTTTCTTCTTTGAATTTTATTCCCATTTCTTGAGTGTTCTGCTGCCACTGTCGTAACAGAGTATCAGCTATGGATTTCATAGTGGAAACGGGAGCTCAAAGAAAATACTGATACAAAATTTCCTAAGTGTGTAGTGTCTCCAATCTAAGTTTGCGACGATGATCTCTACCCAAATAGGAAGACTTTGATGAAAATTCTGGCAACTCTTCCTATAAGCGGTGTGACATCAGAGAGATTTTACGCTAAGGCGTGTAAAAACATGTTAGAAGAGAGGCTGACAGGTTTAGCTCATCTAAATATTCATCCAGAGACAGCCCCCAGACGTCTCATCAAAATAAATATTATCAACCGATTTGCCAATAAAAATAGAAACTTAAATTTGTGTTGTATGTAATATGTATGTACATGTACATATGTATGTAATAATGTGTGCAATAAAATTGTGTATTGTGCGATAAAGTCTAATTTAGTCGACATATTGTAGATATTATTATTAGTGACCCCCTCCAAAATTTCAGGCTGCGGCCGCGGCGCCCATTACACGGTAGGTTTTGCTGTCAGTTTTGCCACGAACAAAACGGTGATTGGCGAATAACCTATCGTCTAACGCAGTTATTGACGATTGCATGATGAGACTTTTATTGACGTTTGCATGAGCGTCTAGTGGACGCGCACATACCTTTAAAATAAGCACATATTTGAAGTCGGACCAATAAGCCAAACATTCAATTTCATACTTGAACAAGTTGTAGGTAGGCTGTTCAAGATTTCTAGCGCCCTAAAATACCTTCTCAAAGTTCGTTACGAGCTCTTGATTTATTATACATACAGATGTATATAGGTACCTATTTATATGTGTACCCCCCCCCCGCACCCCGGTTTTGGCGTCAAATTTGTTTTTTGTCGGTACGGGGTCCAAATTAGTCCCAAAATTACTTTAATGAAGTAAATACTACGAATGCTATGGGGGGCAGCTGCCCCCATGGTACCTATAAATTCTAAAGATTTTTGCCCGTCTTTTCCGAAAGACAAACTTAACTGTGCAGTTCTGAAAATACACTCCCATACATCGATATACGATTAATTAAACTTTCGAACCGCAGAATTTGCAATTACAAAAACCATTTTTTATGTGATATAACAATAAATTAACGACTTTCGAATTATTTCTTTTACTTGTTATCAGACCTTGCCTCTTACCAAATTTCATGATTCTAGGTCAATGGGAAGTACCCTGGTTTTGGTTTACCTGCGAAATGTTCAATTTGTTAAAATCTAAGACTTAAATGGCCGTATCTTTTGATTGTGTTGACTTAGAAGCTTGGTTTTTTCTACAGCTTTTAGGGACGTAGACCGTCAGTATTTGACATTTATTTCAACTTGATGCGTCCACGGGTACCTGCGGAAGGTTCTTGATAGACACACAAACAGACAGACAGATATAATAATAAATTAACGACTTTTGAATTTTTTCCTTTACTTATGCTGTGAGACCTTGCTTCTTACCAAATTTCATGATTCTAGGTCAATGGGAAGTATATATCTCTCTATAGAAGATATATGTACATGTATATGTTATATGTCTTCCATATATTAATATGTAAAGAGAATTCTTTGCAGCCCTTTTTAAGAAAATTGAGTCAACGAAGGAACGTGAAATTTGGAACACTTAAGTGTATATATAGTGCAGATAGCTAAAATTTTAAAACAATGTGTGTTACAAATTAAAAAATTACATGAAAAGGGCTACATCAAGCTACACGCGTCCAGCATAATATGTTGACCTGTCATGATACGTAAGTCTGTAAAAGAGTAGTTCAAGTTATACTGACCAATGAAATAAACCAAAAATGAACCACGTGGTCGAAATTCGACCACCAAGATCTCTAGATACTATAAATTTACTGATAATCAACACTAACATGCTCTCAATGAAATCTGAAGAGCTTGAATTAGACTGAATATAATTAAATTTTGCAGTTAATCGGTCATAGTGCGCAGTGGTTACTCAGACGACAAAGGACTGATAATAAATAGACAAGCTTGGTCAAAATGCGTCGTTGAAAGTTGACGGCCGATACGTGATTGTTGCGTGTAAGATCATATTACCACAAATGTTCATTGATCCAAATAGCTATCTGTAAACTCTTGATGGACTTTGAGCAGCAATAATAATCAAAATTTTAACAAAATAACAAACCGACTTCAACGAAATTGATTGTGAAAAAAAATTAACTAATAAATACCACCTATTGTATTTTATACTAAAACCTTCCTTTTAATATGTAGAGTACGCTAATGAAACAATGATTATTATTATTATATTTTTATATTATAGGGGGCAAACGAGTAGACGGGTCACCTGATGGTAAGTGACTGCAGGACGCCCATGGACACCTGCAACTCAAGAGTCACAAGTGCGGTGCCAGCCTTTGAGATAGGAGTACGCTCTTTTCTTGAAGGTCGTATCGGTCCGGAAATACCGGAGGCGACAATTTGTTCCAGAGAAATATTATGAGAATAGGTAGGTACATAACTTTTTAAGAAAAGACGGATCAAATACAAAACCTTCTTTTCTTCTCCTTCGTTGGGCTGGTCATCTCCGGACTTCTATTACTTAAATATGTATAGTAGTAATTAGCGCGTCTAGTTATATTTTAGAATAATAGGTATGTTACGTTGTCCTCACATTTCATTTACGCTTACGAGTATAAGCAATGTAACCAGAAATTTGTAAAAAAAAATTTGAAACAGAGTGTCCTTGGAGTTTCTTGCCTGTTCTTCTCCATAGGATCTATTGGAACAGGCAACTAGCTTCACGACTGACTTAGTCTGACTGACTCCTACTCCTGACAATTAAAAAATACCTGTTATTGGTTTAATTGAAATAAATAATTGATTTTGAAGTCGGTTAAAAAACCTGGTTTTTTTATATAAGCTAAGCTAAGTGCTGCTCGATAGCATATCCGACGACTTACCCTTACCTGCCGCGTGTTGTAATTAACCTATTAAAATGGTCAATTATATTATCTACGGCGCTAAGGTGACAGGTACATCCCTACCCAGGAGTGATTAAGGAGCCATCCATAAACTACGTCACACGTTAAGGAAGGGGGGGGGGGGGGAGAGGGGAAGGTGGCATAGGCTTCATGACGTCGAATTTTCTAGAATGTTTAAATTGATGTTGATTTTATTAAAAAAAAAATAAGTTTGGATTTTCAATTATTCCGTTTTGGGTGTAAAAATTGCAAAATATCCCGCCGCAGGGAGGGGAGTCCAACAAATGTGACCACCTGTGACAAGGATGGGAGAGTGATGAGGAGTGGTAAAAATCATGAAAAAAGTTACCAGTAGTAAAATCTCCTTACTTTCTTTGTACTTTTGCTTACGTACAGGATAAGTCGTTAGACCCGCCCTATTATTATTATTATTTTCAGTGCCTAATCTATTCTATAATACTTGCTGTTGTCCGTGACTTCATTCGCGTCGAAATTTTGGTGAAATCTATCCCACGGGAATAATCTAATCTCCAGGATAAAATGTAGCCTATGTATGTATTATTCCAGACTATAATCTATATCTGTGTCAAATTTGATCCAGATCCGTTCAGCCATTTTGGCGTTGATCTTCTTTGTAAAAATAGTTATAATTATATAACTATTTTTACAAAGAATATCAACGGCAGATAAAGATAAGGTTATAAATTTGAATTGACATTAGTCAATTAAAATTTATAACCATAATCTAATAAGAAAATGACCATTGCGATGATTTAAATCAAATCAAATTTTTGGGTACTTGAAACGTGCTTTTGGACCATAAATGTTTTTTTTAGTTATAAAACTAATAGTTTTAAGAAAAATTTCGCATGCCTGTTATAGGTGAATATGACGGGCTGCTTTACGAGATTATCACGTTCTCGGCGAATAAGTATCTTATACCATCCAAACTTTCGCATTTATTTCTAGAAGTAGATGAAATTGAAACTTTATAAAGTTTAAATTTAAAAAAATCATCATATGCAATAGCAGCGCCATCTAGTGACACACATGTTAGCCTCATTACGCGGTGCTCATTTACACGGGACGGTGGACATCGGAACCAAATTAAAAAAACCGGTTTGATACTATTCCAATACTGTTTGAAAGTCGTACGCTCTATTTCGTACGACATCGCGACATTCTGAAATATTTGGCGTCCATTCTTCTAGTTTTTTTTTTTTATAAACTTACGCCTGCATATCCAAGATGGGGGAGCATTATTTAGAGGCAGTGGCGGATTTACCAGCAGGCTGAGTAGGCTGGAGCCTAGGGCGGCAGATTTAGGGGCGGCAAACTTGGGCCTACATTATTTCTTATGTCTTGTCCTGGGGTATCGAATTACATAGACCGACCGGTAGGGGGCGGCAAAATTTTAATAGCCTACTGGCGGTGTAACGGCGGTGTAATTCCGCCGTTGTTTAGAGGTATTACTCAATAAGGGGGATGCTATTGCTAATTTACAGGACACGATCTTAGACTCCGTGCTGGTGCTGGCAATTATGTAGTTTCATACATACATCTACTCACGCCTGTTTATGTATATGCGTATGTTTTTTCTCCTAATTCTGTCAAAATAACCTCATAAACTACTCTGTTATCCGCTTTTGTTTTAAGATTTTTATTTGTTTTATAAATTCAAAAGATGATTCTATTACGTGTTACATTAATGTTGCCAATATATTGATAACACTGAGGCGTGACGTCATGCCTTGTTATTTCAAACAAAAAAATAATAATAACTTGACATATCTCACACACGGCCGTCTGATCCCAAACTAGGCAGAGCCTGTACTATGGTAACCAGGTTGCTGATAAACATACTTATATATTTCTAAATACATCCATATTAGAGATAACTTACACCCAGAAACAGAACAAATGATCATGCTCATAACACAATTACTTGTCCTGGTAGGGGAAATGGTACCAACGTAACGATTTTGATATTTCTTCGACTTGACTGTCATCTAACCCATTCATTAATCCAAATCCAAGCCTAAATTAAATCCAGGACCACCAAAACTCACGGAGGCATGACTGACGTGTCCTCAGTCCACCCGGGACAGCGATCAGTGTCATCAGCCTGTCGCCGTCCACTGCTGGACGAAGGTCTCCTCCAAGAAGCACCACGATCAGTGTAATTCGATTTGAATCGTCGGTTTATAAAAAAGTATTACACTGTTAAAATACTAGAGGTCAGGTCACAATCCGAATAGTTTTTCAATCAAATTCTTGATAATACTAAAACTCCGTAGAAAGTATGGTAAAAAACTTTCTATTTATTATTATTAAAATTAAAGCTTGTCGATGAAATGATCAATTCGCAAACTGCCATTTCATCAAGTGATATGGATTCATCTCTACATACGACAATTATTCTGTGTTTTCATTAAATAGTTCTTCTAAAGCTGAGCGTTCTTCATGTCCGTTATGATCGTTTCTAAAGTTTCAACCGAACTAGACATTTTTTAACCGACGAAAAAAAAGGAGGTTCTCAATTCGACCGTATTATATACTTTTTATTTTTTTCTTATGTCTGTTCAGCCCTCATTCCGTTATTTATGAACCGATTTTGATCATTCTTTTTTTGTTAGATAGGGTATACCTCAAGGGTGGTCCCATGTCAAGGAAGTCAGGATCTGATGATGGGATCCTGAAAAAATTGAGAGAAACCCTCGAAAATTGTAGGAACGAATAGTGTTTCTGTTTACTTTTCACTACTTTATCAGGTATTTGCGTTTAGAAATCATCACATAATGTAGCTAAGCTGATGATGAAAAAAACCATAAAATAAAAATCTTTTTCGCAAAAAATTAAACCGACGAAAAGAACTAAAAAGCAAAAAATAAATAAACTGATTAATTATCAAAATTTTATATGTACCTACGTAAGTAATTAATCATTTTATTATTTGGCGCTGACTCAAAATAAGTTTATATAAAATTTGATAGTTTATGTAAATAAGCTCAATACTTAAGACTTAAGGTTTATTTATTTTTTGCTTTTTAGTTCTTTTCGTCGGTTTAATTTTTTGCGAAAAAGATTTTTATCTATAGCATGAAATGTCTTTTTTTTAATCGTAATAATAATTAATAACCATCCTGGCTCCATCATCAGACCACGAAACGAATCATATGAGCCAAACTCGGGGGTAAACTTAATAGTAGACACTGAAGAGTTCTCCTATCTACCTCCTGGGTCCATCATGAGATCAGTTTCAAGATGTCAAATTATGAATCGTCATTCGGACTACATATACGAACAAAGTTTTATTTCGAAATGACAATTATTAGAAGTAGGTTAAAAGGAGATTGCCCATCTCCCACACATCGATGGGCCCAAATCATGATGAATCGTTACAAATTCCAAACTAGTGTCTTTAACTAGGTAAAAATATGAAGTGTAGATTGCCATAGTTTCCGTTTGATTGACAATTGCATAAACAAGAAATATGAATCTATTGTAGGTTATGTTGTATGCAAAATATTTCTTGCATGCACCATTGAATCCAGATATCATCGGATGACTAATACCTGAACTAAACTCTTAAAGCCTGTTTATAAGGATACAAACGAACCGAAATCTAGCAATAGCCAGTACCTATGTAACAAGTGATGTTTTTAGACAAATGTGTTAGAGACGCGACACTCAGTTTATCCAGATGAACACGCGTAAAATCGAAAACAAAAAACGTTTATGTTCATACTACACCGCACTACTGATGCTATTAAAACATTGGACAGTGTAAAATGTAAACTAATGGCTCAGGGGCTCAAACCAATTGTCAAACAATGAATACGACTCCCGATATCGCGCATCTCAATACTTTCGAAAGGTCTGTGGCGAATTCCACATACAGTAAAAACTTACTTCGACATCATCTAGCGAAGACGAGCTGAATTACGTAGTAACTACTAATCCTGCATCGCACAGTGAAAGTTCTCGCGCCGATTAGTGTCTATATCACTTCCATGACATGATCACGTAGCCTGGTCGGAAGATCCTGGACGATACAAAATCGTCCATAGATCATCCACTAAAGAAATGTCACTATTCAAACTACTATTATAAATGCGAATATGAGTTAATTTGTTATGCTTTCACGTCTTAACTACTTATCATGAAATGTTGCACAAATGGGAGAGCCATGCTTTGGTACGTATGGGCCAGCTTGACCGGAGTGATATCACGGCCTCACTGAAAACCGGCAGTGAAGCAATGATTGTTTTTCGCCGAGTGAGTGAGGTTACAAGATTATTAGCAAAAGAATAGGAGAAAAAATTACTTAAAACATTAATTTAGTTAGTTTAGTTTTCACCCCTTTTTTACCTTATATTCGTATTACTACTTAGGTTTTGATTGGTGATTGTTTCACCGTTTTAACAAAAATAATTACTTATTTTTAATTATATTTAAGGACAAGCGACTAATGCGTCCCAATCATTACACTTGAAATGTTCAGTAGTTATATTGCCACTTTCTTCATCGGTTATTTCATTTTGTTGTAAATATCGCGTAACGTACGCATAATAAAAATCTACCAAATTAAGAGCGGAGGCTATTAATTTGGCAGATTTTTATTGTGCGTATTTTTAAAGTCGATTCAAGAAGAATCATTTTGTAGAAGATTAATTTTGTAATAGCAACCATGCCATGTCTCTTAATGTGAAGTTTACAAGCGTATTGACGCCGAATTGTCGGTTAGGTGGACTAAAAAGTATCATATCTCATCATCATCATCAGCCTATCGCCGTCAAGGATCGCCAACTATCCCGGTCTTGGGCAAGTCCTCAACTAGGGTCCCGAGACGCATTCAGGTCGTACCTCCAACGGTACTTATTAAGGCTAGTTACCCGTAAGCCTATCGGCCACAAGGAATCGCCACTCGTGAAACCACACTCCCAGCGATCCCCCGTTCGCGTCCATCCACTGCCAGGCCTGCCAGCCACCTTCTTCAAGTCGAAGGTCCATCGTGCTGCAGGGCGGTCTACACTACGTTGCCTAATCGCGGTCTCCACTCTAGCACATGTCGATTCATGTCATGAGACATGACCGACCCACTTCCACTTCAGTATACAGCATACATATTATTCAAACAATTTTAATCACAAAGCATTATGTTTTGTCTTGTCGCAGTCTAAGGTTGAATATCAATTTACATATTTACCGCCTGCAAACAAACGCTTGTGGTCAGTAAGTTTTATTTATAACTAGCTTTTAGCGAAACCACTGACAAAAGTTGTTTAATTTTTCAATTAATTCATCTATTTCTCTTAGCCTTTTTTTTTCATACCTAGATTTAAATAGGTATTAACTGAAAAAAAGCACAACTAATTACTGTATCCCTGTGCACTGCAAGAGTTCTGTGTTTAGATTTATGTATTTTACATGTAGCTAGAACAAAGATATTGTAGGAATCTTGTGATTTAATCGCGTTTTGAGGCTGAAAATTGGATTTTTGTAGTTATTTCCCTATTTCTTAACAAGTATGTATATTTGTTTTATTATTTTGAGTTGAACCCGTGTTAGTAAATTTAGCGTCTAGTGTCAAGTAGAGTGATGTTTTTCTGTTTTATTGGTCGGTAGGTATTGAGATAAGGAATTCGATGGTGTGCATAACTCAAAATATGATTTTTTTAAAGTTTTAGATCTAGGTGCATTCATGTATTTTTTATTGATGTGGGATTTGTTGGTTTGTTTGAATAGTTAACACACAAACAAAGAATGTTAGGATGAATAGGATTCACAAAGCCTTACAGGCATTATAGTAAAGTTTAATATGGATACGGTGACAATTAGTTTGCATGGAATGACGTCACGCAATTATGACTTCGTTATTGTTTTGGGATTTTATTTTATTACAGTAATATAAATACGAATATCTACTAATAATGTTTATATTAAATATAATTATTAAAAAAAAATGGGTATTTATAATTAATCAGTATAGTTTCTACAGTTTCTGTCAAAGTTCGAATTTCTAGACGAAGTCTGGATTTTCGGTATGATTGTTGCATATTCTGCTGAAGTTACCAGAATCTGGAAACCCATATTCGGCCTATGTGTACTATTTATTTTTACCTATCAAACGCACGGGTGATTACAAATATTTAGCCAATATTTTGGCTTTATTCGCGTAAGTGCGTACTTTGACACATACAAATATCATGTGTCTACTTTGTAATAGTATAAATAACAACGTTTTTTAACTTCAATATCATATTTTAAATATACAGTAATTATAGTCGATACAATAATCATACTGTTGATCTATTTGAACATTGAGCTAGCAAATAAAATAAAATATTTGTACACCATATGTATTGTAATGGGCCATACCTACCTATTAATTACATTCGAAAGTCATAATTTACTTTTAAATGGATTTGAATTTGGAATCGACATGCTTGGGGTTCGGTTTTTTAAAACTACAAGTGTATAGACAATTCTAATACTGCCAGGCTTCTGATTACATTACAGTACAGTTCTAGGACTTCAAATTAAACAAAAAAAGATGCGACTTGTAAATTGCCTACCTTGACCTCGGCTCTGTAGTCTAGTGACGATCCTAGAGTTGGATTCTTGGCTGACGTCCTCCATGTGCCATGTATATTCCATTTTAGTGTAAATATGAAAGCATTTTTTATTTATATCTCACGTGGCATCGAGAACAAACCCGATGTGACACATCGCGGGAAACGTCAACTTTTCAAATTTATATGAAACTTTTAAAATTCGAAGTAGTGTTCTTTCTTTTTAATTTCTATTGACTTCAGTGTTTTTTTTTATTGATATACCGAGTATTTTTCTTTATGTTACGGATAATCGTGAAATTTATTCCTTCCCGTAATGAAATTATAAGTCAACACATCACGTGCGTGTGTAGTTTTTATAGAATGGCGTTTTCACTTTTAAATCACATTTCACAGTCAAATTAGTATGAGCGACGAACCGTCAATACAATTACAGAATATAAATACAAGAAAAAATCTTTTAAAAACACTCGCACTCGTTTTTTTTAAATTATTTTATTTTTATAAAAATCCTTTGTTTGTCCAGTAGCAACGTCCGACATTACTTTAAACTTAGAAGGCACTGACAGCAACGTCATCAGCGCGTTTCACCCTTTAAGTATAAAAGAGACAGTGAATAGGCACCGTAGGGTGTGGGAATAGGTAAGCTATATTTGCCTTTTCACGGTTTCCACGAAAAACATTGGTGGTTTGGAGGGAAAATGTTGACCAATAGCGTGATTTTCTCTTTACGAGTTCAATTATGGTATGGGGTTGATTTGGTAATTTGGATATTAGGGGGTGGGCGATTATTTACTGTCCGCTTAGAAAGTATAATATTTATATTTTTCAGGTGTAATCACGCAGGTGAAATCACAAGGGTTCAATATCGTTTAAGTTTATTAAAGTTTTAAAATTTAACACATAACTATATAAACATACACATACACTACATAAACTATGATACTAACTTTTTTACAGTAGCATTTAATCGTTGGTTTTTTTAACCTTTTCGAAATACCTAAATAATGTTATTTAAAATAGCTATCCACGCAGTTTCGCCTGCGTTGATGTAGACTGCTCCGCTTCTTTTCGTCATAGCTGATGTTATATAGTCTATAGCCGTCCTCGATAAATGGGCTATCAAACACTAAAATAATTTTTCAATTCGAACCAGTAGTTCCTGAGATTAGCGGGTTCAACCAAACAAACAAACTCTATAACTTTATAATATTAGTATCTATAGATATGCAGTTTTATTCACATGTGTATTTTGGGGATGCCCGACTAGTTTCGGACCTGGCGGAGGCCCTTTTGTGTGACTTGAGTCTGACGCCTGACACCGTCGCGGCAGGACTTGAAAAGGGGCCCCCGCTGGGTCCGAAAGTCATGCATCACCGAAATACACACGTGAGTTAAACCGTATATATCTTTAATAATATTAATAACACTCACGAAAGTTTTTATTGCAATGCCTAAATAAACTATGTTTATCGCAGTCGTCCTCTGTCCTCAAAACTCAAGTAAAAAAAGATATGTCCTTATAACTAAATCTAGTAGACTAGCTGCATGAAAGATCAGGATCATGGTAAATGACGCTCTTCCTTGCTTAGGTTAGGTTAACACGTGCTTTTTCAGCAAATCCACGTCACTGCGCGTAGTTTTCCTTTGGCATCGACCCTGCTTCAAGCAATCAATCATCAGCCTACCGCCGTTCGCTGCTGGACGAAGGCCTCTCCCAAGGAGGGCCAGCCATCCCGGTCTTGGGCAATCCGCCTCTGTCCGCTGCCAGCCACCTTCTTCAAGTAGTCAGTCCATCGTGCCGCATCCCTGCTTACCATCATATAATATAATAAAACCCTGCTCCTACGTGTGAATGTTTGTTGTATGAATAAAATTGTAGGTGTCCTCTCAAAGTGTATTTAGCAATGGATTTCCTATGGCTGTTTGGACTGGTGATGCTGGTGATAGAATATTACGTAACGACTTTTGAGTTACGGGATCGCCAATGTTTTTCTTACACAAGGTTACTAAACACTTATTAAGCTCTCACTCTTAAGCACTCGATCTGGTTGTTTCTATAAGTTTATTATCAGATTCAAAGGAGTATACGTAGGCAATTGTGTGCCGAGCTTCTGGGTTTTTAATTGTTCAAAAAAAAAACATTATTCCTCACATGGTATAAAGACAGCTGCCGTTCCACATCATCGACACCACCTGATATTCCCCATATAGTCTTAACGCACCATTGATTAACGTTGGGATACAGCACCGATATAATTCAGCATTAATCACTGAGCACCTGTGACATGGTCTGATGAACATGCTCGTTGGACCAAAATGTTGGTGGACTGATCGGTTTTCAAGACTTATGAGAGTGTTTTAATGTAGTATCGCCTAACTGGGGAAGCATCATAACTATAACGAAGCAATACTTTTTTTTTGCACATCATTACATCTAAGGGACATGAATAAAAAAAAAGTTTTAATTTTTTTACAACTTCTTTTAGGAACTACTAAATGATTTATTATGTATTTATTTATCTATATATTATTACGTGAAGAGATTTCGATTAAAATGTGAAACTTGGAATACTTAATCAATAAGAAATTTATAATTTTTTTATCAATATGTGTTAAGAGTCTGTGCGGAAAGAGAACCGTCGTAGAATTTGAGGTCACAGCAGTGATAAATTACCTTTTTTGTTATGTTGACAACAATGTTCACACACGTCATTATAGTTCGAAAGTAAACAATACTGTACAATACAGTAAACAATAATGATGTAACAGTGTAAAAAGGTAATCTAGCACTGCTGCGACCTCAAATCCTACGACGGTTCTCTTACCGCACCGGCTACAAAAAGCTAAAGAGTCCACTATATGTTGACCTGTCATGATACGGAAGTCTATACAATTATAGTTCAAGTTATACCGGTCAATGATATAAAACAAACCATTTAAAACATAACGAAATATGGTGGGAATTCAAAAATCAAGCGATCTATAGTTTATTTAAATCTTCATGCAAATTTTTGGAATGAAGTTCCCTTTTTTATGGTATAGCGGGCAAACGAGCATACGGGTAACCTGATGGTAAGTGACTACACTCGCTAATGGACACCTGCAACTCAAGAGTCACAAGTGCGTTGCCGGCCTTTGAGAAGGGTAGGGGAAGGGGGGGAGGTGGGTTAGAGTATCCGGTCACCTCACTCACTCGGCGAAATTGCGACAAGCATTGCTGTGAGGCCGGTTTCTGTGAGGTCGTGGTATTACTCCGGTCGAGCCGAAGTATGGCTCTCCCACGTTATCGCATTCTCACATTATTATCTTTATTATTACCGCATATCGCATATCACATTATCGCATGTTACTTAGACGCTCGCTTTCGAGGACGAGGGCTAGACGGAAAAAAGTATTATCGCAACCAAAAATGCTGACAGCGAATTGATTTCTTTTACTGTACTTTGATGTTGGTATATTAATTACCCATATATTTTTTTTTTTTGTTCTTTTTATAAAAAGACAACTCCCGCATTAGGAATTACTCCTGTGTCGCGGGGGACTTTACAAACATACAAACAACGGACACAAAGAACACCCAGACTAGGGTGGGAATCGAACCCACGACCTCTGGCTCAGCAGTCAGGGTCACTAACCACTAGACCAACAGGCCAGTCAGTAGTTAGTTCGGGCAACTTTCACAGATGGCGCAATTTTACCATGTTTTGATACAGTTTATTCAATCCATTACTTACATTTATATATAGCGAAACGACCTTTGTTCCAACTATGTCCCAAATACACCTCAGACGTTTTTCGTAAAAAAAACACTTATAGGGACATCCTGCTTTTAATGGGTTTTTTAAGACTTCTTATTCATTGAGCGACCGGTAGTGACAGTGGTGTAACTATACCATCTGAGGCCCATGGCTAATTCTTCGGATGTGTCTTAGTCGCACTTGGTTTTTATACATTTCCTGTGTTCCGGGCCTTTGATGCCCACGGGCACCCCCGAACTGGGGGCCCGTGGCATTTTGCCCGCTCTGCCACCCTATTGTTACGCCACTGTGTAGTGAAATTCGTAAACGTTGATTTTAATCAGTAGACATCCTATGGCTGATGATGATGGTGATAGAATTACAAAAGAGTATTTTAAATAGAGATAGGATCGACTATTTCTCGCTGACGCGACGGTTACTATAGTATTTTCTGTTGCTTCAAGGAGGCAGGGCACAGTAGTCCGAGCCTCGCATTGCTTCACTGCACTAGCTCTTAAACGGATGGCTCGATTTTAATTTTATTTCTTATTTTTTAAGGCTACTTACTCTTAGCTATACTTCTAGGGAATCCGTTTGAATATTATCAGCTCGTTTCTATCTAATCGTTGAAGGAAATAACATAGTGGTAATATATGTATGTGGTATTATATTGCGAACATATAGGTACTTTATATTCTGTAGGTATACATTATGTATTTATAGTTTAGGTTTTTAATTTTATGTTATTTATTTAGCTCTAACGTACACACTTTGACCCTATTTTTTTCTTTACTATCCTCTCTTCTCTTCAGGTTTGCTGGAAGAAAACTCAACTGTGGGTTAAGCTCGCCTTTGTACATGCTATTTTCTTTCCTGTACTTATAAGATTGTTGTTTTGTGTACAATAAAGAATATGAAATATTCCAGTCGAGGCCATTTTAAATTTTTAATTTACACTTGTCTATACAATTCTTGTATTATAAGCGATTAAAAACTCAAAACGTGTACAAAACTATTCATAGATTTAACATTAACATTGCTTATGGTGTGTTCATTCTCCCACGGCTCTCATTATCTACAACAATAGGGTGCTGACCAGATGACCTTAGAGTTTAGCTATGCTGTTACAACCATTTGTTTTAATCCATTATTAATATGGGGTTTTGTCAATGGAGAGAAAGATTTTAGCTTTGAAGGTATTGCATAGAATATTTTATAGTAATAATGTAAACTAAGCGTAATAATAATAACTTCACACACCTCACACACGGCCGTCTGATTCCAGACTAGGCAGAGCCCGTACTATGGTAACCAGACTGCTGATAAACATCCTTATGTATTACTAAATACATATATATATTAATTATATATACATTACACCCAGACACAGAACAAATAGAACAAATTATAATGCTCATCACACAATTATTTGTCCTGCGTGGGAATCGAACCCACGACCTCTGGTTTAGCAGTCAAGATCACTAAACACTAGATCAGAAGGCCAGTCAATAGCAAGTACTATGGATGGCAGTTTGTCGCAGTTTCACCTACGTTCATGGTCACTGCTCCGCTTCTAAGGGTCATAGTGTGATGTTACATAGTCTATAGTCTTTCTCAATTAATATTCTATCCAATACAAAAATAACTATTTAAATCTAACTGATAGTTCCAGAGATTAGCGCGTTTAAACAAATAAACAAAAATACTGTTCAGCTTTATTATACAAACTAGCATCGTTCGCGTGGAAAATCAAATTGAACCGATTTTGAGCTCAATTTTCTTAATTTTTCGTTCCGTAAGAACCTTCTACAAAGTACTAGAAAACATGAAAAAAAAAGATGAATGAAATCGGTTATGTAGTTTTTTGTTATTTTTTTCTTTCATAACAATCTTTTCCTGACAATAAAAAACAAAAAAAAAAAGAATTTGCGAAATCGGTACAGCCGTTCACGCCTACGCGTGATGACGTGAGCGAAATAGGGATTCTTTAGGATTTCAGTAGTGAGTTATCACGTGTATTTATTTTTTCGTAAAACGCACTATTATATTTGTTTTTAACGATAATATTCTAAAAAACGTGATTTTGGTTAGGGGGGTGGGGTTAGTCTATAACCTCAAAACTTATCACCAGGGGTGAAAGGGGGTTAAAAAGTTGCTAAAAACATCACGTGATTAATGGACGGCCCCTTACGTGAATGGGACTAAATTACAATTGGCAAAATATGGTTGGCTACTCCCTCGGGGATACAGGCGTAACTGTATATGTTTGTATGTATTTCTGCCCTGGCTCTACCGTCCTTACGAAAAGTGCAATAACTAGGTATCTTTTTGATTATTTGAATGTTTCTTAAAAAAAGACAACTCCCGCATTAGGAATTACTCCTGTGCCGCGGGGGACTTTACAAACATATAAACAACGGACACAAAGAACACCCAGACTCAGGTGGGAATCGAACCCACGACCTCTGGCTCAAGAGTCAGGGTCACTAACCACTAGACCAACAGGCCAGGATTTCGAGAAAAACGCGTTTAAAGTTTTATTTTGGTTTTGTTTGTTTGTTATGTTTGCACGTGTGTGCCGGCTCGACTCCGCTCGATACCACGGCCTCACAGAAAACCGACATTGCTTTTCGCCGCGTGAGTGAGGTTACCGGAGGCCCTATCCCTTCCCTCTCCCCTATTCACGTCCTTCTTCTCTCCCCCCTCTAATCCCCCTATCCCCTCTTCCCCCCTCTCTTCTTCATCCCCTACTCCCACCTTAAAGGGCGGCAACGCACTTGTGACTCTTGAGTTACAGGTGCCCATGGGCGGCGGTAGTTATTTACCATCAGGTCATCCGTCTGCTCGTTTGCCCCCTATACCATAAAAAAAATGCAATTGCAGTTATGCTTACGTAAAAACTGTCTAAAAAGAATATATAGATCTCGTTCTGCTGATTTCGAATATGTACATAACTCAATTCGCGCCAAAACTAGAGTTATTGCACCTTTGTAAGGACAGCAGTGTTGCCATTTACATAACAGAAACACCCAATAACAACCTGACCCGGAAATGGAACGTAACGTACTTCCCCTTCTATTAAGTTAGATATTCTCATATCCCATATTACTATAAAGGGGATGTGTTACTATTAGATAATTACGAACGGATATGCGCATTAAACAGGGTCGTGTGACCGACCTGTTCTCATAACACCCCATTATAATAATTAACAGTATTGTAAAACAACCTGCTTGTGTTTGTATATGTCGCGGGGAAATAGGGATTTAAGGGGATGTCGTTAAAGTCCTACATTTAGTGAATTAGATGTTGCCTGCGACGTAAATTTATCACATGGGAGTGGTAAATTTTTCCGGGATAAAAAGTAGCCTATGTCCTTCGCCAGGATCCTCCTTGCAAAATGTCATTACGATCCGTTCAACAGTTTATTCGTGAAAATGTAACAAACGAACAAACAGAGTTACTTTCGCATTTATAATATTATCTAGTACATACTATAAATACATAAAGAGACAAGACTTACTATACCTACTAAATACTATTTTTAAATGGTCATTAACTGTTGACGTTTCGGATTACTTTATATTCATTCTTAGTATTGAAAATTGCTGACATGATTGTTTTTTAATTTGTACGCCGCTATAGAAACGGCTAAACACGATTGAACCTTATTTAATTTTTAATACCTTTCATGCTCATATATCATACTAATATTATAAAGGTGAAGATTTGTTTGGTTGAATAACCTAATCTCAGGAAGTACTTTATAGAATTGAAAAATTATTTTAGTGTTGGATAGCTCATTTATCGAGGAAGGCTATAGGCTATATAACATCACGCTACGACCAATAGAAGCGGAGCAGTGACTATAAACGCAGGTGAAACTGCGGAGGGACGACTAGTATAATATATTTTTATTTATTTATAAGTTTACAAAATACAGGTACGTGTATATACATACAGATGGAACATAAACTCATTCGAGTTTTATCGTGCATCAGTGCCGTCAAAGGTGTTAAATATAATTACTGAAGAATAAGTACACATATACAACAATAAAGATACAGATTACAGGTTAAAACCAAATATACATTATAAATATACATTTGAAAAAAAAAAAGATGAGCACGTAATATTCACATAAATATTATCTCATTTTATCAGCACCTTTTTCTCCTAGGTACGTCCTTAATACTTTAGGTATTAGGTATATGTAAAATCCATTATACCTTAGAATAACAGTGGAGAGAGTAATTCAAATTCAAAATAATTTATTCAATTAAGACACTAAGTGACATTTATGAATGTTAAAATGAAGCTAGAGTTAAAATCATAGATCGGCACAAACAGACGCCACAGCATGTACTGGATTGTCAAATTAAATAAGGTGAAAAACACCAAAATCTACTGCCTGTTTGTGTCGATCTATAACTTCCAGTTTCCAAAATGCGTAGGGCCTTATGAGAAGAATACTGGCAAAGAAACTCATGGCCACTCTTTTTAAAAGTCAGATCTTCAGGTACAATAGTGTTAGTGTTACACGAGAGGTAAACAGGATGCAAGCTGATGCCACCTGAATTTCATTTTATTGAAATGCTCCAAAAGCTAACGTACTAAAAAATAAAAAGTACATCATGACATCGGTGTACAGTTTATACATAGTGTGATAGTACACATGCAGTGCACCACCTGACACCGATGCGACAGGTAGATTCCCTTCAAGAATACGAGTCCCTGTCCGGCCGGAAAGCAATCGGGCAGCCATCAAGCAGTGGCACACTAAATCGGAAACACGGATGCGTCCGATGTGATATTGTGCCTTTCTGTACGGTCATTGCGAAAATTACTGATCGATAGCAAACACTGTAAAAGGTGTTCTAACGCATAGTGATTAGGTATTTTTTATCTAGATTTTTTTTATAATGACACCTTAGAATGACCTCAAACCGGCTGATAGAAAGCTAGAGTGAGGTTCAAAGACTGAAGACCACCATTATAGATACGGATGATACTAAAATGGTGGCCCTCAATTTGACGGCCTCGAGAGATGTTTTTTATCGTATTATCGGTTATCGTATTATCGCGCGATCAAAATTGAACTTTATTTTTTTGCTGCTAGAGTTGCTACAGTGTATTGTCGGAGTCAGATATATAATATGTTCTATTCTAGATCGTTATAATTTACATAAATAAATTATAACGATCTAGATTGACAATTAATCATTTTAATGGTCATTTACTAGTTCAAGAAAGTTATTTATTGGAGTATATTTACCTTGAAGAAGGAAACAAGATCCAGCGGCATTGTTCTCATTAAGATTATTGCGAACATCAAAAAAAAATTGTGGGCAAATTATAATATCTTTAACTGGCAACACACTAGTTATGACCTCTTTCTGGTTGGACTTATCCAACAGGAACATAAACGTTATCCTCCAAAGTCAAATTTCTTTATTTCATTAAATTCCTTAAAAAATACTCAAGTATTTGACGATTTCAAAATCGTCTTTTTTTAACTAAAACAAATAATACATAAAAAACAATAAATAATACCGTGTTAGTGAAAACTACTATTTGGTAGTTGCTCGAAATTGGATAGTAAACAGTTTAGCAAGTTTTATGGCAAGGTAGGTAAAAAGTTATTGTAATCATGAAAGCGTATTTCGACTTTAAATAATTTTCTGTTTTTTAATTATCGTACTTTACGTATTACATACATACTTACATTACGTATAGGTCGTAAAAGGAGGGTAATCGCTCTTTTTGAGCTGGTCGATTAGTGCCGGTTAAGAATCTATCGTGTGTTGACATCTACTATTGAATCCCTTCAATAGTTAGACCTCACGATATGATGGCGGTAATAAATTCATCATTATATTAAGGACCATTAGTTTTCTTAAAATAAAAACAAAACTGTCATTAGTAGGACAGCACGTCAGATGAGAAAACATAACTGACACGTCTGTCATCTGAGCGTGACGGTTACGCGAGTTCAGTGCTTTTTTCCCGTACCAAAATTGCCCAACGTGCCTAAAGATGTTTTCACTTCAAAAATTGTTAATAAGTAATTGTGAGTTGCCGGTCAGAAGTGTTTATTTTTGAAGAAAGTGATGCCATCTACTAGTGACATCAGACATCATGATCAAAGGTTTTCGCGATTGAGCTCTATAGAAGTCATAAATTTTTACCTTATGTTCTTGTTTATTTTACCATATGAATTGCGCACACAATAAGCACTATTTTGAACTAATTATAATTTTAAAGACTAATAAGTAAGGAGCTGACAGAACTCAATGTTTAGATTAGCGCCCTCTAGGTACTATTAGCGTGACGGTCACGAGTTCAGTGCCGTTGACATTGGGAGAGGCCTATGACCAGCAGTGTACTGCGATAGACTCATTGATTGATTGATGTGAGATCGTCAGAGCACCAATTAAAGAAGTAAGAGCACCTGTTTAGTAATAGTAGTAGAGTAGACTTACCAAAGGTCTGTTGAAGAGACCAACAGAGCTTTGGCGAATCTACTCCGGTACACCGCACACGGTGACCACGAGCGCTACACGGTACAGTCCAATGTAAATTGTCGTTCAGACTACCCCGATTAACACAACTAATAATTTTGTTAAGGAGTTATTTCGTAATATATTTTTTGAAACACTAGACTAGATGGTGCCGACATTTGACCGGCCTGTTGGTCTAGTGATTAGTAATCCTGAGTGCTAAGCCAGAGTTCGTGGGTTTGATTCCCACTCAAGACAGATAACTGTATGAGGAGTACGATTATTTGTTCTGTGTCTGGGTTTAATTTATGTATAACCAGCTGTTGCCCGCAACTTCGTTCTATCGCACCGTACATTTTTCTGGGATAAAAGTAGTCTATGTGCTATTCCAGACTATAGTCTACCTCTGTGCCAAATTTCATCCAGATCCGTTCTGCCGTTTTTGCGTGAAGGAGTAACAAACATGCATCCATCCTCCCAAACTTTCGACTTTATAATATTAGTAAGACATGCAGCAGTCTGGTCACCATAATACAGACTCTAACTAGTTTTGGATCAGACGGCCGTGTGTGACATGTCTCAAGTTATTACTATTATTTCCTATGTCCGAGAACAAACTCCAAAAGATCTAAGTGTGCCATGTAGACGTACTGGTGGTCTTTATATGAAAGAACCATGTCAGTTATAAGCTGACCAGCCACGACAATCCTATTCACCAGCTAAAAAAATATCAGTAGGTACGCCAATAGGATGGGTAAATCAACTCTAATTCCATCAGTAATCTTGTGTGTCAGTCATCAGTAACGCTGCAAGTCTTTCATTGCTCACTACAAAACATCATACAACTAGTAACATTTCTATGTATGAGTAAAAATCATAGTATACTCCCCCAAGTTACTTATAGCTTGATGCAGCCACGTCACTATACTCACGGGATGGTGGCCAAGGGAACGATGGTTGTTTGTTCAATATGTAGGTTTGTTTGCCCATGAAATGACACCCTTTCGATTTTATAGCTGGTTGTTGTTATAACCACCAACCAAATATGTGTACGTATTGTTTAATGAATAGACAGACAGACAAAATTGTTGTAGTCCTAAACTTATCAAAGCTAAACTTGACTAAGTTACTCCTTATAACACCAGTTATCTGTCAGTGAAAGTCTCGTGGAAACCGGTCCACCCGTTCCGTAGATTAGCCGGAACTAACAGACAGACAGACAAAAATGTGTTAAATATTTTTTTTGTATAAGTACCGTGTAAACATTCAAATGCATTTAGTAAAAAACTGTCGTTATCTCATTACAAACGGACACTTCAAATTTATTTATTTACTAGCAGTTCCCGCGCGGCTTCGCTCGCGTGTACATATTTATATATTTTGCGCGGAACCCTCATTCTTTTACCAAAATCAAAGTAGCTTAAGTTACTCCTTTTAACATGAGCTATCTGACAGTGAAAGTCCCGTGGAAATCAGTCCACCTGTTCTGGGGATTAGCCGAAACAAACAGACAGACAGACAAAAATTGTAAAACATGTTGTTTTGGTATGTACCGTATATACATCCAAATGCAGACGTAGATAATATTATATCATGGAACGCGAAAGTTTAAAAGTTAGTACATCCAAATGCACTTAGAAAAAGGGGTTATTTTAATATTAAAAACAGACACTCCAATTTTATTTATTTCTATAGAGTATAGATGTATAGATAGAAGATGTATATCAGTTATTGTGGTCCTAATAAATAAATATACTTATCATAGCTAAACTTGACCTTGTAAATATCTAACTATACTGATTATAATTAATAATATAATCTAACTACGTAAATACGGGAAACGTAATTCGTAAGCGACGAACGGACGAAGCGACGTAGCGCGTGAGTGAGTATCGAAGTAACGTGCTACGCGGCCGGCGCATGGCAGCCCACTGAATTTCGCCCGACTCATCGACGCTGCTAGGTACCTGTAGCTTCATACCTACTGACCGGAGTGGACCTAGCCTGATATTAATAAAAGCCTGTATCTACCTAAACAAAGTATTAAACTGGTACTATTATGTATTCTGTGATAATGTCTGAGCTTAGATCTATACTATAATATAATAAACAATGTTGGATAGTTCATTTATCAAGGAAGGTTATATAACATTACGTTACAACCAATAAGAGCGGAGGAGTGACACACTTCTCATTTCATTCACAACGAATTTCATTTTTTTAAATCACTAAACTAGAAAGAAACTCAAGTAGGTAGGTAGATGAAATTATGGGCAGCCCATCGCGTGTTTACGTAGCGCCCGGCTGTAGGTAATTATTTCAAGGACAGGTCCAAGTCACAATACTGTATAAATAATATTACCGTGGTCACAGTCACGGACTGGTCAGGCAATTTAAAGGTATGTAATACCAATTGATCGTGTTAATTCCTGTAAATAACGTGGCGTACCCCGCACTTTCCCCCGAATTTATGGTCACTGCTCTGCTCCTAAGGATTGTAGCGTGATGTTATATATATTATATAGCCTATAACCTTTCTCAACGAATGCTTCATCAGATACAAAAACAATTATTTGAATCTAACTGGTAGTTTCTGAGATAAGCGCATCTAAACAAACAATGAAATAAAAAACTCTTCAGCTTTATTATATTAGTGCAGATATGACAGTAGTATTCTTCGCGGGAGAGCCATGCTTCGGCACGTATGGACCGTCTCCACCGGAGTGATACCAAGGCCTCACAGACAACCGGCAGTGAAGCAATGCTTGCATTGCTTTTCGCAGAGTGAGTGAGGTTACCGGAGACCTTAAAACCTACCCCATTTCCTTATATGTACTCCTGACAATGTATGTGTAAAATTTATGAGCAGTTGAGTAGTTAACGCGTCATCAGACGCTACCAGTGATGAGTTCTACTCGTTGACTAGCGTCTCTTTGACTGTCTATAATTCAAGCTTTTGCACAATGGAGGTAGTACAAACTACTCTGTTTTGATACTTCGACGAGCTATATGTCGCATCACTTGAGCATAGACATCTGCTAATTTAATCGTAATGGATAATATTACCAAAAAACTAATTTTTACGTGTATTATACTCCTCTTTTACTCCGTAGCTTCATACAACACATAACACAATGAAAAGACAAGGGACTCCATATAACAGCCATAAAAAACTTAAAACCGAAAAGGCAAACTATAAAATGAAGGGCAATATGTGTTTCTACTTTGGACTTGATCTTTTGATGTCAGCTTCGTGAATATTCGACCAAAATCGTTACTATTTCAAGGTACTTGAATCCATAACAACATCGACCAAATATTAGATAGCAACCTGTAGTTATATAGGGGCGGGGCCATCCCCCTTCTTATTGTAGAAGCGACCAATCGCAAAACATCGTTTTAAATTGAGAACGCGTGCCGATGCGTCGCTACTTCACAACCGTCAAAAAATGACCTATCACACAAACAGGTCGGATTTATACAGACTGATGTTTATTTGGGATATATCTATTTTATAGTACAGAATGCGAATTCTTTTGACAAATATTATGGTCATAATTGATCTGGCAAGTAGAATTTCTGTTAAAATATAATCGCTTATTCACATAAGATAAAGATATTGTATACGTTTTTGTCCTTAGCATATCAAAACACCGAAGCCAGTCAGAACGCTCTATGGTCCCAAAATCACATCTTCACGTTATTTCAGATGATTTAAAAAATACGAATCTATAAACGACACGTAAAACGCCCTTAGGAAGATGGACTAAAAACCTGAAAAAGGTAACTGGGATAGACTTGAGCATTGGCTGGAGGCGATGATTGAGAATGGTCCAGCAGTAGACCGCAATAGGCTGATTATAATAATAATAACAACTTGAGACACCTCACACACGGCCGTCTGATCCCAAACTAGGCAAAGCCTGTACTGTGATAACCAGACTGCTGATAAACATACTTACATATTACACAAACAGAGAGCAAATGATCGTGCTCATCACATAATTATTTGTCCTGAGTGGGAATCGAAACCACGACCTCTGACTTAGCAGTCACGATCACTAACTATCAGACCAACAGGCCTGTTTCCGATTGTTACGGAATTTCATTCTTCACCATAGCACAGTATAATGTATATACAGTATTGTATCTTCATACAAACGGTCGGATCGCCACGCCTTGAGTTCGGTATACACTCGGTACCAGGGCTGCCAGTATAATTGGATACAAAATTCGTATAACTCAATCAGGTAAATGAAATTACGGGCAGCCCTATCGCGTGTTTGCGTACCGACTGGCTGTAGATAATTATTTCAAGGAGGCCGAGTCACAATACTGTATATACATTATACTGTGACCATAGTGACATTAAACATCTAGTAATATCTAGGTAATAAAATAAAAATTATAAGAATTTCCCCGGGATAGGGCTTGGCTAGGCGCGGCGTCGATCCGGGGGGGACCTGAAATAATATGGTCCGGGTCCTTCCCAGAGCAGGGCGCCTGAGACCGGCTGTCGGGGTGGTTTTTAGTGGAAACACCACATACTCCTGGCTCCTGCGTCCCTAAGGAGCCGGAGATCCGAAGGGATTTTCCACCCCGTCAATAAAAAAAAAAAAAGGTACTTATAATTTATTTTCTGTCCTTATATAAGTATATCAAAGACGTATAATAGTAATCGCGTCCTTGTTTCATTCAGTCATCAAAGATAAACTAATATAAATATGAACCAACATTAGGCGCCTTTCGATTAAGTATTTTAAAGGTCAAGGTGAGTTAATGAGTCTCAATACTCGCATGTAGAGATGCAAATTTATTTTAATCTCGATAAAAATATCGACTTGTTATATACCTTTTTTTTTTTCGTGTGGAAACCCCCACGGGTGAGGTGATGCTCACCGGAGCTAATGGTGAAGTGGTATGTCGGAATCGAACCGACTAAAACCACACGGTGTTCCGTCACAAGTGGGTCTATTGCAAGGGACCCGGGATACCCTAAAAAGGAAGCCTCCGGGAACCCCTGCAGACCTTACGACACACCACGGTGTGGCCGCCTTTTCAAGAGGCGGCCACACCGTGGTGTGTCGTAAATTCAGATATTATTATGAGAACGAAAAAAAAAAGTGTTTTAACACAGATGGCCTTACAATCTTGAGTAGATAACCAAGAAAAAAAATGTCTACATTAATGACGAATGATTGCCAATTGCCACATCCGCGTAGAATTTGTCCCACTCTCAGCGTGATGCTGTAACGCCAGCAGAGTTAAGTTCACAATAGAAAACTTTAAGCCCTTATAATATCTCAGAATACGGGTTCTGTTAATTAAAATACAGGAACACGTTTTTGGATTTTTTTTGCCACAACATTTTATATCATCCTGTTTATGTTAATGACATTACAATATGATAAATTTTCATTGTCATGTCCTAATATATACAGAGGGCAATATTAGGCACGAAACTGAATAATTTACTTGTTAATGTCTGCCTATATACCTACATTTGATTACTGAAGGGCAGTTATGTTGATGTATTAACAATTAAGATAAACGCAAAATGAAAAAAAAAGTAAAATTAAATGTACTGGTGGTTGAAATAAGACTATAGGATAGGGGAATTCGACCGAAGGGATGAAAAATGTTTCAATTATTTTTGAAGTGAAAACTTCTTTGGGCATGTGTGTGCACTTTTGCTATGGGAAAAAAGCACTGAACTCGTGACCGTCATGCTTATAATACATAATTATATAGATCCACCAGAGGGCGTTAATCTAAACATTAAGTTCTGTCAACTCCTTATTATGCTAATGTGACGTTTTAAGTTCGTCGTTTCGTTTAAGTTTTCACTTCTGTCGGCAGTCCCATGACTGCCTATTTTTTTTTATTGATAATCGTCAACAGACTCTGAAAACCGTTCAGCAACTGATCTGTTAGCATCTGTTTAGCAAAAGCCACTAAACAAAAATAAATCGTTTGACATGGGATCAAAGGGATTGTCCATTAATCACGTAAGGCTCGAAAAGGGGGGCAGGAAATATCACAAGGGGAGGGTGGGGGTGTAGTGAGTTATCACATGTATTTATTTTTTCGTAAAACGCGCTGTTATATCTATATTTAACGATAATATTCTGAAAATGTTTAATATTTATAATGTTTGGCTAGAGGGGTGGGGTTAGTCTAAAACCTCACCACGTATCACCAGGGAGGAGGGGGGGTTAAAAAGTTGCTAAAAAACATTACGTGATTAATGGACGGCCCCAAAGTTGCTGAACTGTTTTGAGTTTTCTTCTTTTGTCGTGTTTAATTTATTGTTAAAAAGTTTTTATATTTCAGTTTTTTGTGGGTAAAATAATCAACTACAAGTCTCCGTCATGTTGTAGTGTCATACAAAATACAAAACGTGTGCAAGTTTCAACAGAATCGGTTCACAGGTGTAAAATACTTTGTCTCCTTGTGTGTGTTCTACCGCTTGTATAATGGGTTGTGCTCTGACGAACTATTTGACATGATGCCCACGACCTCATTCTACCACCGCACTGCTCGTAACCGGCAGGACATTCATCCTCACACATTGGAACCTAAATGGTCGCGCACGGTACGGTTCCAGAGGAATACCCTCCCGCGAACTCTCTGGCTGTGGAATGAGCTCCCTGCCGAGGTTTTGTCGAGGGTTCTTCAAGAAAGGAGTGTATAGGTTTTTAAAGGGTCTACAACGCGCATGGGAGTCCTCTGGAGTTGCAAACGTTCATAGGCTACGGTAACCGCTTACCATTAGGCGGGCCGTATGCTTGTTTGCCACCGATGTGGGTGACAATAGGTGAACAATCATTCGTCTCCTATTTTTCTACACTTAGGGTTGAATACGCTTAGACCTTTTAAACTACGCAACGGATTTTAATTCGGTTTTGATCAATAGATAGTTAGGTGTATAATTTGTTAACGTTTTGTGTAAATTGGTTGAAATATGATGATTTTATTGTTGAAGATACTACCCGTACGAAGCCGGGCGGGTAATTCGTTAAGGTTTTGTGTAAATTGTAATTAAGTATAGTTTATTTGAATGTTGTACATAAGTTATTATAGTTGACATATTAAATGCTAACATTTAGTCATTCTGACATGCAAAAACTAATATTTTAAATATTACAAAATTAAATAAAAAATAGTATAATCAATTGAAAACCAGTCTACGAACGAAAATTAAATTACCATTTATAATCATAAAAAAATATTGTAAATGCCAATAGTACAAGTGAATGAATAATTATTATTTACGTTCTTTTAAGTAGATCTTTCAATGTATATAAACAGTTTGTCATGAGTCATGACTTCATGAGCCATGATTTCAACTGTTTTTTTTAATCTTGATAAAGGTAGATTTTTAATATCTTCTGGCAACGCGGTCAAAACTTTAACACAAATGGAAAAAAAGTTGATAATTTAAAACCAGTCGATCTCTGTCTTGTGTTTTGTGGAAAAACATATTTAGCTTTGCTGAATACATTTGCATGCTTTCTAACAAATATTCTAATTTAATAAATATAAATACAGGCTTAAGTTAATATACCCAGTTTTTTAAAACATGGACGACACGACTCATAGGGCGGAGTGCCTGTTATCGCACACTTGGTTAAAATATGATGATGATTGTTGAAGATGTCTCTGCTACCAGTGCGAAGCCGGGGCGGGTTGCTAGTATTAGTTAAGATGAATAATTCATTTAAAGGTCATAATTTGAGTTCGAAAGTTGGAAGTGTATGGTTGGCCATTCTCTTATTTCGTTTGCGTATATCTAAACTAATATTATAAAGAGAAAATTTGTGTGTATGTTTGTTATGTTTTCACACAAAAAGTACTAAACCGATTGCGATGAAAGTTGGTATGTGGATAGCTGGTGACCTGGATTAACGCATAGGCTATTTTTATCCCGGCATTCCCACGGGATCGGGAAATAATACTACTGTTTTTTTATAGAATCTTAAATTGCACTTGGGTATTGGCAATTTAGATGGATCTCTTGACATTTTACCATATTTCCAAGTCACAGAGTAGGGTGGGAAGGAACGGGTATTTAATATACCCCTACCTACCCCATCGGAGTTACCGGTGTGAATGTTTGCAAGTATGTTAAATTTCGCACAATGAAGTAATAAATTTTCTTCAATTACTTTAAAAGTAGGTAAACATTTGTTGTCCATTTAAATTTCACCTTGACTTTGGTTGGTTCACCTTCAGCTGCAAATCCGACCACGGAGACCAACGACATAGCACAATATTATAGACCGTCAATAATTTCGATACAACTAGAAATTCAACATTGCATGAAGTAATTTTTTTTATTATCATTGAATAACAAGGTCGTTTTTTGTCTATTGATTCATTTGTATCCTTGTATCTTAACTTTTTGTCGATATTCGGATAAATGTTGAAATTAATATTAACCTTAGAACACATATTTTTTACTGCATAAGATAAAATTGAGTTCATATAAAATTAATGTATCTAGAACAATTATTTGTCACGGTTAACATGAATTGATTTAACATCTCTGTGGCGGTCAATTGGAGAAAGTGCCAAAGACTTACCTGCCTTTCATATTTACATACGACTGAATGCATAATAATCAATGCGATGTGTATCCGTTCGTTTACTGGCGACTAGCTGCGCCCCGCGATTTCACCCGCGTAAGTCTCCGTGCCGTGAGAATATAGGAATAAAAAGTAGTCTATATGTTAATCCAGGTCTCCAGCTATCTACATACCAAGTTTGATCACAATCAGTTCAGTAGGTTTTGCGTGAAAGAGTAACAAATATCCATACATCCATAAGATGACAAAAATGCTTATCGTATTAAGAGGTATGCCACTGAATAACTTTCTAAATTAACAAAATATTTGTTAGACTATGTTAGAACACACTTCAACAACAAAATATTTGTTAGACTATGTTAGAACACACTTCAACAACAAAATATTTGTTAGACTATGTTAGAACACACTTCAACAACAAAATATTTGTTAGACTATGTTAGAACACACTTCAACAACAAAAAATAGAGGTAAATAACAATATCAACGAAAAATACCAAACTAAAAAAGGATACAAAATGATGTATCGTCGAAATATTGGATTTAATTTTAACTAATTAGTTGAATTTTTGTAATATCTAGTTATGATCACATCTATGTATTAAAAGTGTTTAAATTTTATTTTTAGCGCAAACGGCAAAAAATATGAGAACACGCTCTGATATTACTATGTGATTTATTATATACTAGCAGCGCCTCGCGGTTTCACCGGCGTAAGTCCCGATCCCGTGGCAATATCATGATAGAAAGCCTATGCGCTAATTCAGTTCTCCATACCAAGTTTTATCGCAATCGCTTAAGTGGTTTTTGCGTGAAAGAGTAACAAACATCCATCCATCCAAACTTAACAAGTTATATTTTTGTCAAGTCGTAAGTTTAAGCACTCTAACCACCATTGGCAATAACAACCTACGACATTAAAAGGGCACGGCAAGTATTGAACTATTATAGAGCTATTGCACAAATACTCAACATAATAGGTTTTAGCATTTAGCTATTTCAAGAGCTTTGCCATAGATTGAAACAATCAAACCAGTACACACAGAGATAATATTCGTCAACGCCGAAAAATGCGCGCACTCACTACTCTATTCACTATCCTCAATTCTCCATCTCCCCCTACTTATTTAACACCACACTTCCAACTACCAGGACAGAAACCTTCGGTCGTCAAGTAACCTACTACTACTTTGTCCCTCTCATACCACTGGGTTTATCGGTTCTTTTTTCTCGGTTCAGTCTATTCTACTATGGAATGCGCTTCCTCTCGAGGTCAGGATGGCTACTAATCGTTATGCTTTTAAAGTGAAAGTAAAGGAGCTCTTACTCAAAGAGTTAGCAGATTCAACTCAACTCTTCAATAGTTAACCATTGAATATTGTTAAAACATATACTTATTCGTGGAAAGAAATTTTATGATGATCATATCTACATTTATGCATGTATGTATGTTTATGTATGTATATGATATGTATTTATATAATATATATATATTAGGCTACAAGTTACGGATTATTTACTGTACAATTATTTAACATGATTTTTATTTGCACCTACTTCTTTTCTCTGCATCACCCAATGGTTGACTGGTAGACCATGCCTTAGGCATTAAGTCCGCCAATGTGCCAAATGTGCATAAAGTTTAAAATTAATAAATAAATAATATAAATAGAGGCGGTTAGCCGTATGTTAACCTACCTGTGTGTAACAGCGTTAGAGAAAAAAGCTTGTGCAGGTCTTGCATCCCTCTCTCCTCTTCACTGATTTGGCGGTCAAAGTCCCCTAGAATCGTGCTTATTGGGAGGGACGATTGTAGGAAACTGCGGAGAGAGATGCAAAACCTGCACAATCTTTTTTCTCTTTCTAACGCTGTTACGCTTCTACAGCCAGCTTTCCTACTCTCTACTTATAATAATATTGAGATGACGTCACGTGACGGTCACGCGAATTCAGTGCTTTTTGCTAATACCAAAAGAGCCTAACGTGCCTAAAGAAGTTTTCACTTCAAAAAGTGATGCCATCTACTAGTGACATCATCATAAGTACGTACAGATTCCGGTATCCCTGGATATTTCGTGTCGTTAATTTTGTCACTACGTATTTAGTTCACAAGTTTATTAAAGTAAAGGTAACACTTCCACAGATAAATTAGTATATTGTTTTCACTTTTATTAAACTAATTATATTTTTAAAGATTAATTAATAAGGAGCTGACAACACTCAATGTTTAGATTAGCGCTCTCTAGTGGATCTATATATGTATTATTAGCGTGACGGTAACGAGTTCAGTGCTTTTTTCCCCCATAGCAAAAGTGAACAAACGTGAATAAAGAAGTTTTTAACTTCAAAAATAACTACGAAAAAAATTACTAATAAATACCAAAATGTAAAAGAAACGGAGGTAAAACAACCTGGGAATTCAATCAGTCATAACTTGTAGACGGTTTAAAAAAAAAAAACAAAAAAATAATTTGTTCCGTGATTTAAGTAAGTGTTCCATAATATATTCCCAATTTTCCCACCATTAATTCCCAAAATTCCCAATTCCGGAGGCAAGTTTTTTAAGATCACGATACGACCTTTACGAGCGGAGCACCCATGAAAGCAGGTAAAACTACAGGAAATGGCGCTCTAAAATATGTGAGATCCAACCGTCCAATCATTACGAATTTATTATAATTATTATAGAACCAGTATTTTAATAATAACTCCGAAGTACTCCGAATATCGAGATGAGATCATATTTCCGACGAAGTTATTGAAAAACAAAAAGAGGCTGCTGGCGTTAAGCTAATCATGAGTTGGCTTTATGTTGAATGTTGATCCTGTTTTCTTCTCAATTCAACCTCTTATGTCGTCACGTTTATTTATTGTTGTCTATTGATGGTAAAACAATCTGGCTATAAAAGCTTCGTATTTTGTTCGTGATCACGCACAGCGTTACAATTACGACACAGATTTATTTATTCGATATTATGTTATTGTATTATGTATGATACATGGTTTATTTTAACAAGATATACAATAAAGTTCAATATTGAGAGCCCGCCAACATGCTGCTGCTAGATAAATTAACCAAGAGGTCGTAAGCACAATGTAATAAATGGTTACCGAAGCGCTCACACTGGGGCGCCAGGTTTGAAATGCTTAAGTTAGAGGCGTTTGTATTTGTGATATCTCCATCGCACACGTGGCATTGCCAGAATTGTCGACATCAGCATCGTTTGCCATATATATAAAACTTAACTTAACGGTTTCACCCGCTTAAGTCTCGGTGCCGTGGGAATATCGGGATAAAAAGCCTTCAGCTACATACGTACTAAGTTTCATCGCAATCGGTTCAGTAGTTTTTGCGTGAAAGAGCAACAAACATCCATACATCCTCACAAATTTGCACGTTTATAACGTTAGTAGGAAGTAGGATGTGTTCTTTTTTAAGACAACTCACAACAATGTTCACAAACATTTAAACAACGGACAAATAGAGCACCCAGACTCTGTGTAATCCAACCACAAATATTTGTCCCGTGTGGGATTTGAACTCACAACACTCGGTGCGGCGTAGTGGCAAGGCGACCACTTAAACCATTGCGCCATCCGTGCAGTGAATTGAATTGACATGGTGCGGGGGCAGAAACAGAAACAGATAGAGGAACTTTGAAAGATTACCACATTTTTTCTATTTACAGTAATTTTGAACAAAATATTTATAAAAACATTAAGTAATTAGGTACCACAGTTTTTGCACATGTTTTCATCTTCAGTGTGAATTAAATAAAGCAATTTAGGTTTTTTCAGTAATTTTTTTTGGTGTTTCTAAGAAGTTGCGACGTGAGAAACGTGAGAAACGTGCTAAAAAGAACAACAATATGAGTTTTTTTTGTAGATTTAAAAATAAAATACAAACTTTATGTTTCAATGTATAAGATTGCGCTCGTCTACATTTTATAGTTTTTACTTTTAAAATATGGAGAGGAACTTCACCGTTCGACAGCATGTGGTCATCCCTATGGGTGATATCGTCCCGGGACTATCGATGAGGCGTATGTCGAAACTAAACAGACTTAACTAAAACCAAACGGTGTGCTACTGATACGGGGGGATCGTCGATATGTGAGAATACCTTTTTAACGGTCCACCCAGCGCTAACCCGCGAAGTGTGACATCATATGCCCAAAGTTAAGCAAAATATTGACTTTATGATACGCATATAATAATTATTATTATTAAGTATGTGTGTATTACACAGACATAATAGTCATGGATTCCAAAGTATTTACCTACAAAGATCCGAGTCTCAACTTCGGCAGTAAATAAATAATAAAATGTTCGTGTTTCCTTCTTTTGGTACTGTCTGACGTGTCATCACCAACATACGTTTAATGTTAAAAAACAAAAATATAATGTAATTGGAAGAGTATTTACAAAGAAAAAAAATTGGCAGTCGTGGGACTGCCGACAGAAGTGAAAACTTAAACGAAACTACGAACTTAAAACCTCACATTAACAGGTTGGTGACATTAATTAATATAGAGCTCTATTGGATCTATATATGTATTATTAGCGTGACGGTCACGAGTTCAGTTCTCTCTCTCTCTCTCTCTCTGTCCCTGTCCCTCCCTCCCTCTCTGACGCTGTACATGTCAATATAAGAAACTCGGCTCGTACATCAGGGTCACGTGTCCTGACGCGAGTTTAACATTTTTTACCCATCAAAAAGTGCACCACGCCGCTAAAGAAGTTTTCACTTCAAAACAATTGGTTGTCTGTAAAGTCGGTTTACGGACGATGATTTTAGGTGATAACGTCGTCATAACAGTAGAAGAGAGATAGATGCGTCACAAGCCGAACGCTTAGGCCGATCGTGCCTCCCTATCGCTTGTTCCGCGCTCTCGCTTACACGCTCGGCTCAGGCGGAACGTGACAATGAGTCATGCTTTTTCGTGCGTGCAGCCGGCGTTCATCGATTTATAAGATGCTATCACGTCAAAGAAATCAATACATTTTGATATTTGACGTGGCAGAGCCATGCTTCGGCACGTATGGCCCGGCTCGACTCCGCTCAATACCACGGCCTCACAGAAAACCGGCAGTGAAACAATGCACTTGTGACTCTTGAGTTACAGGTGCCCATGGGCGGCGGTAGTCATTTGCCTCCTATATCATAAAAAAAAAAATATTAAGATATTATAATATAAAACCCTATTTATGTACTTCTTCACTCTTCTTCGTCGTCACATTCTTAGCATAGTGGTCGTGGTCGTCACATCAGGGTTTCAACGCAATCCGTCGCCATTCCTGCCGTACCTACTGTAGCTCTTCTTGGAACCCTTGAGTGCAGTTTTGGCTTGGTTAGTCCAAAGTATTGATGACCTGGCTCGCACTCTTGTGTCTTCAACTTTTCCCTGCACTACAAGTCATTCCACAGATGTGTCTTCTCGACGTGTGATTTGTTCAAAGAAAGTGAGAATACGACATTGGACGATGGACGAAAGACTCTGTTTGCTACCGAGTTTTTGGAGGATTGGAACGTTGGTTCAGAACTGTCTCCAGGTTATGCCACCTCTTCTTACCTCCCTTACCTTTTAAACGGAGAAAAAGAAATGTACCCGAAGGATAAAAAATAATTTTTACGCGAGCAAAGCACCGGGCAAAAAGTTTTTTAACGTGGGAGAGCCATGCTTCGGCCGGTTCGACCGGAGTGATACAACGGCCTTACAGAAAACCGGCAGTAAAGTAATGATTGCATTGCTTTTCGGGGAGTGAGTTAGGTTGCCGGGAGCCCTAACCCTTCCCTCTCTCTCTCTCTCCCCTCCTCGCCTCGGCTCCTATTCCCCCTTCCCCTACTCCCACCTTAAAGGCCGGCAGCGCACTTGAGACTCTTGACTACCGCCTGCACACCTGCAACTCAAGAGTCTTTAAGTTGCAGGTGCTCATGGGTGGCCGTAGTCATTTACCATCAGGTGACCCGTCTGCTCGTTTGAAAGAAAGAAAAATATTTTATTTGTATCTTCTACATAATAATAAAAATACGTCTTAACACCAAGGGTGGTATTGAAGATCAAATAGGGTTTGTCCCCTATACCATAAAAAGTAGTCTCTAATAAAACTTTTAATAAATATTTATACTCTCATATTTTAGCACATGTATAATGTCCGTTACGATATTATTTAAGGTCACGGCAATTCGTTATGTCACATCATTGTGCTTTTTCGCTTGAGTTTTCTTAATAATTGGTTATTTGGCTGTGTATAACATGTCTTATTTTCATTTATATTCATAATTTTAGGAGGTAAGACAATGAGAGCCCTACAGAAGAGAGTAATGGCGATTATAAGAACAATTTATTAGAGCGACTGGCCTGTTGGTCTAGTGGTTAGTGACCCTGACTGCTGAGCCAGAGGTCGTGGATTCGATTCCCACCTGAGTCTGTGTGTTCTTTGTGTCCGTTGTTTGTATGTTTGTAAAGTCCCGCGACACAAGAGTAATTCCTAATGCGGGAGTTGTCTTTTTAAAAAATAATTATATGAACCTACTAATAAGCAAACAATAAGTGTAAGCATTCATCTTAGCTGAAGGGGTTAACACATGTGTGACCCACGTGGCTAGTATTATTTTATAAAAAAGTTTGAATTAAGTAATTAATAGTAAAAAAAAGCATTTTTAATCACAAGCTTTGATTTTAAAGCCGTATATAGAAGAAAATAAACTTTAAATGAAATTAAAGCTATCAATTTATTACATTACACAATTTTTATGATACTAGCAGTTCCCGCACGACTCCGCTCGCTTGTACATATTATTTCCCAAAATAAAAGTTGCCGAAGTTACTCCTTATAACACTAGCTGGTTACTCCTTATAACACCAGCTGGTGTTATAAGGAGTAACTTAAGCTACTTTTATTTCCACGGGACTTTCACTGGTAGATGTCTATCTACCAGTGAAAGTCCCTTGGAAATCGGTCGACCCATTCCGCAGATTAGCCGGAACAATCAGACTATTATTTTTATCTCAGAATTACTTCCAATATCAAGTTAGGTACATATTTGTATTCTTGTTTATCTACACAGGTAAATCTCACGACTAGCTTTTATATCATATACATTGTGTAATGTAATAAATTAATGGTTTATGGTATATTAATATTGTTTTAAAGTTGACGTAAGATTGCAACGATGGCCCTTTCAGTTTAAAATTTGATGACCTCGGCCCATTTTGAAATCGCGTAATTAATGGATACCCCCTAGGAACCGTGCCTATTAACTACATCCTGATTACATTCATACGTTACGAGAATTCTTTCTTCTCTTCTTTAAGCAAATATCGCGTGCGGAGGAATTTAATATTTGGAATACTAAGTTAGTTTTTATGTAGAAGTTTATATGTAGAAGACGTGCAGAAATCTAAATTTTTTAATCAATATCCTACTAATATCATAAACGTGAAAGTTTGTGAGGATGTATGGACGTTTGTTGCTCTTTCACGCAAAAACTACTGAACCGATTGGGATGAAACGATTGGTATGTAGAAAGCTGGACACCTGGATTAACACAGGCTACTTTTTATCCAGATTTTCCCGTGAAAACGCGGGGCGCAGCTAGTGTGTTATAAATTGAACATTTTGTGATAACGGCTACAAAAACCTACAAGGTCCCAGTTTAAATGCTGATCTGTAATGATACAGATTGTCTATACAATAACAGTTCAAGTTAAACTGGTCA
The DNA here is from genome assembly GCA_949752705.1 of Callimorpha dominula. Classification (NCBI taxonomy): domain Eukaryota; kingdom Metazoa; phylum Arthropoda; class Insecta; order Lepidoptera; family Erebidae; genus Callimorpha; species Callimorpha dominula. The sequence continues at coordinate 3,545,570 of OX457019.1, read as the reverse complement.
ACGATATAAAACAACATTCAAAACTTAATGACAAATAGTCAAAATTCGACTACCATGCGATCTCTAGTCCAATTAAATAACTAGACTAAAATAATAACACAACATCGATAATATCTATTGCGAAATAACCATCTTAGTCAAATAAATTGTTGTATGGTATTTAGACAGCTGGCATATATTACTGCAAGAAGGAGAGGAAACTATATTTCTCAGAATCTTACTTAATAAAAATAACATAGCAATTATGGCCACAGTACAGAAAAAGCTGCAGAAGTGTTAAATGGAGAAAAATAAACGCTTGACACCACGAAGGTTTTTCAATGGTCGATCATTTACGAGGTAATTAACTTTTTTAATTTTAAGTTGTGTAATTGTTACAGCTCTAACATATTCTAGAAATCTTCGTATTGATTTTGGAAATTCTGTTTAGAGATACTTGTATATTACTCAATATTACGATTAAACGAATTGGTAGACAGTTCAATGATTAAAATCGATATATGCCGCGTTCCTATAACCAAGAAACGGTTTGTTTTGCTAACGGACAGTAAAATTTTCGTCGAAAATTCAACGAAATTTTACCGTTCGTAAGCAAAACGAATCGTTTCTTGGTTATAGGAACATGGCATTAGAGCCTACTTGTATCTAGAAGGTTGTGAAAAACTTAAGTAAAATTAACACTAAAACATGATTAATTATGCGCTGAAAAACTATGATCTGTGAAGGGATACAAATGAGTTTATGTTGTTTACTAATTTAAGCGTTGTCATCTTCCTAGTATTGAAAGGGAACCGTACATTTTCCGGGATGAAAATTAGCCTATATGCTATTCCAGACTATAATCTATCTCTGAGCCAAATTTCACCTAGATCCGCCTAACCGTTCTTGCGTGAAAGAGTAATAAACATCCTCACCACCTCCATTAGTTAGGATAGTTCACAGTACAAAAACTCATACTGGCTGCACGCGTGAACGTCTGTCTGTATTTACTTTTTTGGTTCACACGCGAATGTCCTTCTTGAAGCAGCCAAAGGATATATAAAGGTGTTGCACAGATCACGGGTCGCGGTGGATGCTGGCCGCTTCCAACCGATCTTCTGGGAAGTCATTGTGGGAGGCCTATGTCCAGCAGTGGACTTCCTATGGCTGAAATGATGATGATGATGATGTACACATACTTTTTTTTGTATAATTATGTTAAGTTTATGCAGATGTTTTTATATTAAAATTACTAATATACTGCTAATATTATAAATGTGAAAGTTTGTGAGGATGTATAGATGTATGGATGTTTGTTACTCTTTCACGCAAAAACTATTGAACCTTTTGTGATAAAACTTAGTGTGTAGATAGCTGGAGATCTGGATTAACACATAGGCAATTTTTTATCCCGATTTTCCCACGGAACTGGGACTTACGCGGGTGCAGCTAGTACTTCAATAAATACTATCAGCTATTGGGTCACACATTCCTAGTATTTGTGTAAGCCCCTCCAACTAAGTTTAGAAGTGAGTTAACATTGCATTGCAGTGTACTCAACTCGGTTCAAACCAACCTCGAACCTCTTGGTGAGTCTTACACCTACTACCGAAACAGAAAAATTAGGTAAATAATTTCGATGCACGTTGGTAATTTCTTACGCTACCTAATACACACAACAATGGTTTTATCACATTCAGCCATCTTAGTTAAAAATATTTTAATAACACAATCGTGTCTCTTTTAGAAAAAACACAATGGAGGAAACAAATAATATAAGTAGGTATAATTATAGAGTAAAGATAAGTTTTTTCCACGACTGCAGGCAAACATTACATAAAATTGCGAGTATTCATTAAATAGATTAATAGGTATCTCTGGTATGTCACAAGAGACCCATTTATGGCTCTGTTTACCAGTGACTGAGATTGTGATTGCAAAAAACTATATATTACTAGCAGCGCCCCGCGGTTTCACCCGCGTAAGTCCCGATCCCGTAAGAATATCGGGATAAAAAGTAGCCTATTTGTTACTCCAGGTCTCCAGTTAAGTAGTTTAGGCGTGAAAGAGTAACAAACATCCATACATCCATCTAAACTTTCACATTTATAATATCAGTGGGATTTCATATAGTTTTAATTTCGATGGTTAATTCCCACCCGCTCCTCAATTTCCTTTCCACAGGCTCTAAAGTTTTTGCATCAGACGCCTTGGAATTTTGGATAAGGCACCTGAATTATATGTACTTATGTAAAATAAGAATCAATTACACTATACACGTCAAATTGTTCTGGTACAATTAGATGGTGCTGATATTTTCCATACCGAAACAAACTCAAGGATCCAAGTCTAAATAACTCAAAATGCCATGTATTTATTTAAGTAGCCTTAGAAGTGTTAAAGAGCTTACCAGTCACAAAACCCTTTAGAATAGAAAACTCAGTAATCACGATACTTAAGCATACTTTAGGTAGCTCCACGGCTCCAACCGTTTCGATACCGCAGGCCGACATTTGGGTAGGCCAATAAAAACACTCAAACTTGCCAGATTGATGCAGCCAAGCCACAGAAATTGTTATCCCAATATACCAACTAGTGCTAATTAATATCACTTACAATATTATTTATAAATTCATTGCGAAGTGCTTCAAAAGTGTGCTCATATCTTGTCTCTATACATTTGTTACGTGGAGCTCCAAAGGATCCTGAATGGTCAGCTTATTATTACAATTGGCATGTTTGTCTAGATGTTACGATTAATAAGATCTTCGGAGCTTGAGAGGACGATTAAAATTATTACTTTTTTTTTTCTTAAAACCCGTGGGAGTTAAATCTTCGAGCACGGGAAGTGTTTTAGGTGTAAGCAAACAAAGCCAGTAGTATTGACTCAATATAACATTTAAACATTTCAAATACTTGGATTTTATTCTATGAAAACATAAATTCGATTTAAGATGTGAAATTTTATCAATAGCTAGAAGCGCCCTGCGGTTTCACTCGAGTAAGTCTCGATCCCGTGGGAATATCGGGATAAAAAGCCTATATGTTAATCCAGGTCTCCAGCTATCTACATACCAAGTTTCATCGCAATCGGTTCAGTAATTTTGGCGTGAAAGAGTAACAAACATCCATACATCCATTCATACATCCATACATCCTCACAAACTTTCACGTTTATAATATTAGTAGGATTCATTGGCTTTTATTCGACACATTGACATATTTTGTGTAATTTTTATGTATCCAAGGTCTGATATATTTATCGGATACATCGAAAATCAAACAGTATTTAGATTTAAAAACTTGCAGATTGAACGAAAACAGGTTGTTAAGAATGTTTTCCACGTTGGACGTCTATTATACTTTTACATTCCCTTCCGAACTACATTCATACTATGAGGTAATCTACAACTAGGATAAGATAAAATATTTATTCGCCAAGGACTACCTATTGATATTGAGCATGCACATACACACGTAATAAGATTGAATAGTATTGGATAGTTAAGTTATTGCTAGTATCAGTAGGCTCTAGTCACTACGGGGTGAATTCTAACTCACGACAACTCGATTGTCAGTCGTGACCAGCTATAGCTGTGACACTACCGCGGCTTGAAATTTCTAAAGTTCTATAAATAAAACGTAAAATTAAAAAAAAAAATCGACTGCTCTTAAAAAAAATATAGCCAGTGTCACTCGGGATGATGTAAGGTTTCTAACGATACCCCATACACTTAAATCAGTTAAGGCATTAAGAAATAATGGTGGAATAAAAAACTCACATACATACATGAATCCTGAAAACATTACACCCTTTTTTTGTGCAGTCGTGTATAACGCACACAGCTTCTCTGATGGTCAAAAGGTTATAGGTGGTCTTCAGGGAGTTATTGGTGTCACTTTTGTGTTGCCAACATTATATCTATACAATCACGCCTGAACCCCTATGGGATAAACAGAGACGTATTAAACAGCTACATTATATCAACAGATCTATAATTTGATCTCACTATAATTTTTAAGCCTATTGCCATTGATTAGGGCCCATCCATAAATTACGTCACACGAATCTTATGATTTTTTTTACCCCTGCCCCCTGTCCTTGTCACAGATGATCACATTTGTGGGACCTACCCTCCCTGGTGTGATGTCACATATTTTAAAATTTTACACCCAGAACTGAGAAGTCCTAAAATATCTTTTTTAGTAAAAGTGTAGTAGCGTTCGTAGTCTTTCGTTTACAGTTTAATGTTTTGTGTTTATACTTTAGATTTTGACATGTGACGTCACGAAGCTTGCGACCACTCCCACCCCTTGTCACACTTCGTTGACCCCCTTCCCCTTAACATGTGACGTAATTTATGGATGGCCCCTTATATGAATATATGATCAGTTAAGCATCATTTAAATAAGAGCCTAAGTGCCATTACAGCAAGTAAGGTTACAAATCCATAGGTGTGCTAAAACTACGGAAATACTGAATTTTATTTCTATCATAGCTTCTTAAAGAAGCCATAAAATTTTATTGAGTCGTATAATATTTTAGTCGTAAAACTCTTGAATAGTATTATAATAAGTAGATGACATTGACTCTGTGCTTTTTGAAATATACTTGGTAAAACTAGGCTTAAAGTGACTTTCTGAGAAAGTCGTTTTATAGCTAGAATCAAATTTAAGATCACAGATAATCGGAGTATCATTCCACTAATATTTTAAATGTGAAAGTTTGGATGGATGGATGTTTGTTACTCTTTCACGCCAAAACTACTGAACCGATTGTGATAAAACTTGGTATGTAGATAGCTGGAGACCTGGACTAACATATAAGCTACTTTTATCCCGATATTCTAATGGGATCGAGACAATATATATTATCACTATCAGTTCCCCGCAGTTTCATCCGCGTCTATGGCCACTGCTCCGCTCTTAAAGGCCGCACCGTGATGTTGAATAGCCTTTAATTAGCAATAGCCACTTAAGGTATACGACCCTGACCTCGAGCTAATACTAACACTCCCAAATCCATTAGTGGTCCCATCCATATCCGGTTAGTGATCCTGACTGCTGAGCCAGAGGCCGTGGATTCGATTCCCACCCGAATCTAGGTGTTCTTTGGGTCCGTTGTTTGTATGTTTGTAAACTCCCCCTCGACACAGGAGCAATTCCTAATGCTAGAAGAAGATAAGAATATCCTTTTCCTTCCATTGCTTTCCTTTCCCTTTTAATACACTCCCAATATTCCCATCTTTAATTCCCAAAGTGCCCGGTTGGCGGCAATCGGCTTGCCCCTTACGTGAGTGGGATTTAATTATAGTTGACAAAATGTGGGTGTTTTATACACCTTTGCATACTAAAGGAGTATTCCTTTAGGGTAATAGGCGTGAGCGTATTTAAGTATGTATAAACTACTTAGTTTACGAATATACAGTTAAAAAGGTATACATTTGCAATCAGTTATCATACAGGCCCAGCACCATCAGAAAGTGAATCAAGTTCGACTACTGTTTTACCAGTACTGTGGCATTTCCCACGTATCAAGACAATGTGACAAAACGAGGTAGACCGACCTATTGTGACGACAGTCGTTATACATGGCGGTTATTCTACTTTTAGAACACCTGTGCGAGTGTTTTAAAATGGCTTATCGTTCAAACGTAAAAAACTTAAATAATTTCTTAAATATTCGGGTTTTTACGCGACTACCCAAAAAAGGACTGTAGTGTTTTCAGGGTTCACCATAACTTCTAAATCGTTCGGACATCGTTAGAATGCTTACATCGCGCAATATTCCGAGTGAGACTGGCTATAAATTTTCTGGAAAAAAAACAATATGGCGGCTGGCGCGTAATTCATTTCTGGACACGGCATGCGGCAGTGGTATCTTTTTAGACGAAGTAGTAACTTGTTTTCGATTCTGTCAGACTACTGGTCGCCCAAAAATCAAAATGCGACCCTAATTCTTTTAATTAATAATATTAAAACGCACTGGTGGCACTAAAGCTCGTCTAAACATAGTTAAGTACTATACAAAAAAAGAAATTCGCTTGACAAACAAAATAGGAACTGTTTTGTTTTTGCCTATTTAGACATAGGTACTAGAGACCGCCTGGCGAGTAGATTTCAATATCTTGTTTTATTTCATTGGCCAGTATAACTTGAACTGTATTTGTATAGACTTTTGTACAATGACAGGTCAAAATATATACTGGACCATTACAACTTTATTTAGCCGTATGTACATAATTTTAACTTTATAGCAGATACATTTTGTTTAAAAGTTTTAGCTTTCTGCACTTCTTCTGCATTTAAACATTAAATATTCCAAATTTCATATTCTTGTCTACGCGTTGTCTTAAAAAATGTATAAGTACAAATTCTCTTCACGAATTAATATATTGCGGATAGATACGTACATATAGATATTTGGATATTTAAACAAGATAATTAATAAAAATTATCCTTTTAATGTGTGTATAGACACTAAAAGCGCGCTTACTTCCACTTCGTGATGTTTGCCAAGCGAAGGTATATTGTTGGCGCTACATCGCATAGTAAGCCAAACATGGCACTAATAAATTGGTGAACGAGCACGGCAAGATTAAAGATGTCCTTCGCACATTGCCACAATGTGTGGCATCATTAAAAGGTTTAGTATAAAGTAACAATTTTTAAACATGACTGCATTAAAAAAACTAAGTAATAAACATATTAATTGTATATATTTTGTCATCGTCTTTTTTGGAGGTTTTGGAGAATCCACCATTTCGATTTTTATGATTTAATTATACCCAGTGATAATCCCACTAATATTATAAATGTGAAAGTTTGCATGGATGGATGGATGGATGTTTGTTACTCTCTTTCATGCAAAAACTACTGAACCGATTGCGATGAAACTTGGTATGTGGATAGCTGGAGACCTGGATTAACATATAGGCTACTTTTTATCCCGATATCCCCACGGGATCAGGACTTACGCGGCTGAAACCGCGAGGCGCTCCTAGTCAGTCAATAAAGACGAATCAAGGTGCATATAATATATCTCAGAGGTTCTATGCTAGCGCAGCCTGCTTCCTTCCTTAATTAGAACTAATATCCTGTTGGCCTAGTGGTTAGTGACCCTGACTGCTATGCCATAGGTCATGGGTTCGATTCTGTCTGTTGTTTGTATGTTTGTAAAGCCCCCGCGACACAGGAGTAATTTCTAACACGGGAGTTGTCTTGTAAAAATAAAAATAATAAATAAATATTATAATGCGAACTTGAATTTGTTTGTTTAATGTATTTGATTATTACGCTGTAACTATTAAACCGATCATCATAAATTTACACGTTGTCAGGGGTACATAACACTGTTCAACAGGGGTAGAAAATCAACCTTAAGACGGTTGCCTGGCTTTAAAAAAATCTACGATAACGTCGGGTAAGCCACGTCCAAAACCTAGTTCTATAAAGCTAGGTATTACGCAAGTTCACCAAATGAACCTAATAGTACTTAAAATTATTTTACTGGTTACACTACCAAGAAACAAATTTTATTGTTATTCACTTCCGACGTTTAGGCGGCGAGACGTAAAAGTGTGCGCAACGGAAAATGCTGGATTTTCTGAGCGATACTACTGTTGTGTACTAATCCTACTAATATTATAAGCGTGAAAGTTTGTGAGGATGTATGGATGTGTGGATGTTTGTTACTCTTTCACGCCAAATTGGTATGCAGATAGCTGGACACCTGGTTTAACACATAGGCTACTTTTTATCCCGATATTTCCATGGGATCGGGACTTTCACGGGTGAAACCGCGGGGCGCTGCTAGTTATCCATATATAAGTGCGGACAACTTTCAAAGACGGCGCAAATTTAATTTAGATTTTTTACAATATTTATTTCTACTATATTTTGATACAATTTGTTTTTTTTTTTGGAATTTTTATGGGGCAGACGAGCAGACGGGTCACCTGATGGTAAATGACTACCGCCACCTATGGGCACTCAAGACTCACAAGTGCGTTGCCGGCCTTTAAAGTAGGAGTAGGGGCAGAGGGGGAGAGAGGGGGGAAAGGACGGCGAGGGTGGAAGAGGGGTAGAGGGAAGGGTTAGAGCCTCCGGTAACCTCACTTACTCGGCGAAAAACAATGCAAGTATTGCTTCACTGTCGGTTTTCTGTGAGACCGTGGTATCACTCCGGTCGAGCCGGCCCATATCTACGTGCCGAAGCATGGCTCTCCCACTTTTAAACGAAAATTCGAGAAAAAAATTATTTTCGCGGACGGAGGAATGTGGATTTTGCATTACTTAAATATATAATAATATGTTATATATACTGGTTTATAATATTATAAAATAATGAATTCATCATCCTCCAACTAAGTTGGGGTCGGCTATCAGTCTAACTACGATACAGCCGAACTTCGATATTTTACGTGAAGCGACTGCCATCAGACCTCCACAACCCAAGTACTAGGCGATATCGAAGTTTTGTAGTTAGACCAGGTTGTCGGACTTTTTAGGGTTCCAAATACCCGTAACGAATGCCACAGATGTTAGTATGGCACCCGGGACCGACGGTTTAACGTGCTCTCCGAGGCCCGGGGCGTCTCAATGTGTTAAGAATGGTCACCCATCCTACACTGACCTGGCTCGTATTACTTAACCTTGTAATGTGCTAACCTACTCGGTTACCACTTAGCCACGAGCCCCTCTATAGAATAATGAATTCGAAATTAGAAAACCTGTCAATCTCTAACGAAGTATTATCGCCTAATAATAATACATTATTAGGCGATAATTTTAACAGTGCATAATGATAGCAGATTATATCAATACTTTATGTGATAAATCAGTGTATTGACACTGTCATGGTATTTGTATCACTTGACCTTCTGGTGGAACAAGCTGAACCAGACGACAGACGTGTACAGATAAGCCGATGTGGGGTTCAAGTCATAAATTACGAGCGATTTATTATGGAAGGGTTGTAGAATAATTTTAGAAATAAATTTCAAACGTACAAAGGGCGGCCTTATCGCTAAGACCAATAATTTTTAACAGGTCTAGCTTTGGGTACAAAAATGACAATAAGAAGATAGTGCTAGCTTTTGATGTAAAAAGACCGATTATAAGAGAAAATATAAATGCATGTATTACACTCTACAAGCCATATCTTCACAAACTCTACACGTTAGTCAAAATATGTGGTCTGGCCGATTCGTTACTACAAGAACTATTGTACAACAGAAAAGTAATGAACAGTGAATATGTTTTTCACCTTACGCTCGTGTGACGGTAGCGAAACGCCCAGACCACATATTTTGACTAAGGTGTAGTTTGTGAAGTTAGGGCGTGTAGAGTTAGAAGTTTGGCTCCACATAAGATCTGATAACTTTTTGACAGTGCCAGCCATATGGTCTCATCTTGGCAACATTTTACATGAAAATGTTTTTGGTGGGATAAATATTTCATTTTGAGTGACATATTCGTATATTTTCCAAATGTCAATGCAGGCCACTGGTAAAAATGCAGTTTTGATAATATCTTGTAAAAACTTTTGCTACATTAAAGCGCTCTCTATTCCTCTTACAATTTGTACCATACCCATTTAGTCAATATAAACTACATAATGGCTGATGGTCCAGTCCATTGTACCCTCGTTAGGGCACGAGTTCCTACTACCTTACCGCCTTGACATCATTCTCATCATCATCCAATTGTACATGGATCAGTATAGAAGAAAATTAACACCGATCAAAGAATTTAGTTTTTGTTTTTTAAAGACAACTCCCGCATTAGGAATATTCCTGTGTCGCGGGGGGCTTCATAAACATTCAAACAACGGACACAAAGAACACCCAGACGGGATAACTATTTGTGGATCACACAAATTTTTGTCCCGTGTGGGATTCGAACCCACAACACTCGGCGCGGCGTAGTGGCGAGGTGACCACTTAAACCATTGCGCCATCCGTGCAGTTGTCTATATTTTTCGAGGATTCTTTTGTGTACTTATCCCTAAAGATCCCCGAAGCGGTAGGCAGACATATATATGTCACATTACACACTCTTAGTAAAAAGAGGGAACCATAAACACTACATATCATAAAAGTCCCCCGCCAGGCCTGTCAGTCTGGTCGCGAACGGATTTTCATACGGTTTTCACAAATAGACGGAGTGATTAATGAGGAAGCTTTAGGTGTATAATTCATTAAGGTTTAGTGTAAAATGGCTGAAGTATAACGATGATTGTTGAAGATGTCGTAAAAAATCAATATATGCTTTGCTATGCGTGCGAAGCCGGGGCGGGTTGCTAGTACGTAATATGTAAAAACACCGGACAAATGCGAGCCCGACCCGCATACCGAGAGTTCCGTACATACTTGTACATATTTAGATAGTTCGTCCATCTCGGGAATCGATTCTCGATGATTACTGTTCATTTCTTCCGAAAGACGAACTTAACTTTGCCGTTCTAAAAATTCTCTCCCATATATCGGTGAACGTCATAGAAAATTGTCTAAGCGCAATATATAACTAAACGCAATGATTTTATGTGAAATTACAACAACAAATTAACGACTATTGGATTTTTTTATTTTCTTGTGCTGTCAGACCTTGCTGCTCACCAATTTTCATGGTTCTAGATCATAGAAGTGCCCTATAAGTTTTCATTTACCTGTAAAGTGTTAAAGTTTAATGAAATATGACCTGCTCAATCTTTTTTATCTCTCTAACGCTGTTATGATTCCACATGCAGGCTAACGTACTTATCCATATAGATAATATTTAAACACGGTTACAAATGAAGGTCTTATAAAATATGTAACAGTTCAGCCTGTTTAACCATAGCATTGGTATGCAAATATTGATTAATTTTATTTTATACATATAATATCTAAGATACAGCGGCTATTTATCTTTGCTGTTTTTTTTAAATTAAAATATTCCTCAAGTGTGTAAAAGTAATTTTTTATCAATCATTCCTATTATGTATTATCTGATGTTTCGTTTTTTTTTTTCTTTTTTATGTTATAGGGGGCAAACGAGCAGACGTGTCACCTGATGATAAAGTAAATGAGAAGGGAAGGACGGGAATAGGAGAGAGGGAAGGGTTAGGGCCTCCGGTAACCTCACGCGGCGAAAAAGCAAGCATTGTTTCACTGCCGGTTTTCTGTGAGGCCGTGTCGAGCCGGCCCATACGTGCCGAAGCATGGCTCTCTCATCATCAGCCTATCGCCGTCCACTGCTGGACAAAGGCCTCCCCCAAGGAGCGCCAACCATCCCGGTCTTGGGCAATCCGCATCCATCCGCTGCCAGCCACCTTCTTTAGGTCGTCGGTCCATCGTGCCGCAGGGCGCCCTACACTACGTTTGCCTAATCGCGGTCTCCACTGTAGCACGTGTCGGCTCCAGCGACCATCAGTCCGCCTAGAGACATGACCGGCCACTTCCACTTCAGCATACTGGTTCTATGTGCGATGTCGGTTACTCTAGTTCTCTGCCGAATAACTTCATTTCGAATTTTATCGACTAGAGAAACACCGAGCATCGCACGCTCCATCGCATGCTGAGCGACTTTAAACTTGTGGACCAGTCCAACGGTGAGTGTCCACGTGGCTCTCTCACGTACTATTATTTGTTTCGATCCAAAGGTTGTCAAGTAGAATTAACATATAAGTAAATTATAGCGAAATGCCATGAATATCAAATCTCGCTATAAGAGCCTAATTTATAAACATCCGTACTTCTAACCTGTACCTATTTGCCACATAAATTAGTATAAACAGGCAATTAAGGTATTTCCCCTTTATTTAGCAAAAAGTATTAGGCACTTAAGTTTTTAAATATATACATGAAATCACAGTTTAAGTAGTAGATTGCTGATTATTGAAAAAGTCGTATAAAATAATATAATAAATGTATAATTTAGGAAGATGTTCGATAGTAGCCAGTTTTTAGGGTTCCGTACCCAAAGGGTAAAAGACTCCGCACCGTCCGTCTGTTCCTCTGTCACCAGGCTGTATCTCATGAACCGTGATAGTTAGACAGTTGAAATTTTCACAGATAATGTATTTCTGTAGCCGCTATAACAAGAAATACTAAAAAACATCAACATCCCATACAACAGACATGATTTTTTTATCGTTTTTATAGATAATGGTACGGAACCATTCGTGCGCGAGTCTGACTCGCACTTGGTCGGTTTTTTAAATGATTTCAAGTTTATGCAAACGATATTTTGTCTTCTGTAAACTATTATCTAATTTGTGTTTTGGGTGCCCTATTCCCTTTTCTTACTCGTTCTCTATCCCACTATATCCCTTAAATACTGCAGGAAAATCTAGTCTTGAGTTAAGCTCGCCTTTTAGAGATACGATAGAAGCCAACGCGAGCTAACCATACTCAAATTTATTTGCATAAAAATTGTTGATGTAATTTGCACTTAATTGCATAGATCCGAGAGTGCCTATTCATCTAAGTGTTTCAATTAGTGAGACTTCTGCATCTATTTTGAAAACATACCTGTTCCCTTTTGTTACATGTTCTTTATCATTTAAATACTGGAGGAAAATTTAGTCTTCAATTAAGCTCGCCTTTATTTTGTACTAGCAACCCACCCCGGGTAGCAAAGACATCTTCATCAATCATCAACATATTTTAATCAATTTACACAAAATCTTAACAAATTATACACCTAAACATTCCTCTTGAAAACCGCATGAAAAATCCGTTCAGTAATTTTTTAGTTTATAGTTTTATAATATGTAGTAATATTAACATGTTTGTACTACCTTTTTATACATGTACTTATATAATTTATTGCCTGTACCATAAACAATTAGCAAAAAAGCGTTATTACAATTGGCGTTTAGTCATGACATAGTGTCACGATTTTAGCTAAGTTATTAAAATGAATATTTAAGACTATTTTCGCCAACGCACATGTATGAGGGACTTTTAGAGGTGAAGGTATGAAATTAGAACACATTGGAATGTCAGATTTTTATGTGAATTGGAGCCCGATTGGGGGATCACTTATCAGTTAATACACGTCACATATCATTGTATTGCAGTTAATAGAAAGAAAAAGTCGCCAGAGTTCGGCCCGAATGCTTCAGTTCAGATCATGGGACTCGAGTGGAGAGTGAATTACGGGGCTTAAGAGAGAGGTTGAGGTCTGCCCGGTTCTATAAAGTCACATTCATAAGCCAGTACCCGAAGGATTAAAAAATGACTTACGCCACCGAAGCCGCGGGAAGCTAATTTAGACATAAATAATGAAAATTAATTTTAAATTTAGAATATGGATTACAAAACTAAACGAAAAAATAAGCGTTACAAAAAGATCGCAAAAATAGTTTTTTTTAATTAAAATTAATTGTCAATGAGATCATACACTATATATCTTACGTTTATACCTACTAGGTTTTTGAAATAAAAAATCAGGTCAAATAGTAATCAACTAATACTCATTAGTCGATTACTATTAGCAAACTATCTAATTTTATATAAACTTATTTTGAGTCGGCGCCAAATAAAATTTTGATAATTAATCAGTTTGTTGTTTGGAGAAGACTTAAGGTTTATTTATTTTTTGCTTTTTAGTTCTTTTCGTCGGTTTAATTTTTTGTTAAAAAGGTTTTATTTTAAACCGTTTCGTTTAGTAGCTTTGGCGAGTAGTTTAGTGTTAAAAAAATTAAAAACATTTTTTTTCAATATAATAGTATAGTCGAATTTCGACCCGTGGGCCAATATTAGTATAAAATGATGTTTGTAAGCTAGTCATCAGATTTCAAATTTCGAATTAGATATTTTTTTTAATCGTTCATGATAGCCGTAATACGCTATTTACAGAATAAAAAATCGAAAAAGTTGCTCGAAAAAAAATTTTTTTTATGGGATTTTGATAAATGATTTATTGAAATTTCAACAGAAGGGGTAAACTGCTACTATAATTATAACACAATAACAATAGTATGGAGAAATTAGAAAACATTCTAAATTTATCCTTCTATATATAAGTAATGCTTAATTAGAGCGTGTTTAATTTTTTTAAAAGAATAGGTTGGCAGTCAGCGCAATTTTGTTTATACGACAACCACACGGCGGTGGCGTCTAGCGAATGCGAATACTGGTTACCTGGTGCCACTTGACACCAAGCACTTACAACACCAGAGAATGTCGCATAATATAATGTTGTCCTTTAATTTTAGTATCTGGTTTTCTTGGGTATACGGAGTACTTTAACCCTGTCCGTATATTTAAAACAATATTTTTATAGAAGATTGCTAGATACTCCGTTCTAATTTTTGAGTGGCCCTTCCATTTTAAAGAATGGCGACAGTTTAGGTATTCAAATCAGTATTGTTTTTGAGATACATTATGGAATCTACCAACTGTGTGATCTTTAAGCGTTTATATAAAAAAAACGCTCTAAAATCACTATGTTTTATGGTTATAGGCACTGGTAACCTATACCGAAGACATAGGCCGAATGCTTGTTGTCAACGTAGTTATTAAAAAATATGTTTCTGACTTCAGAGCAGTCTATATGAACGCATGCGGCAAGCTAGAAGCTTGACAAAGCTGTTCTTCCCTCTCGTAGATTCCTGGCGAATTTCGTAAAAGGTAGAGTCCACTAGATTTACCTTCAAATAGTCGTCTGCCTAGGTTCCTCCATCTTACAAAATACCAAGGTTAACCAGTTCTGTTCGTATAGTGCTAACATTAAATTTTGATGGTTAGTAGGTAGGATCGATTGACCTCCATTTAGGGGCGATGAAAAGAGATTGCAACGCGCTAACTATGAACTTGAATGTTTCAAAGTACCTACCGTTAAACGCTGATCCTTTTTTGAAAAATAATAATTAGTTTATGAATAAAAAAAATTGCACAGCGAGATTTTTTTTTTTAATGAGACAACAAACATTAAATTGTCTATGGATAAAGAATATTCTATTTATCACGAATTGTTTTCTGTAAACGGCTAATAGGATGAGAGTGAGCTGTTTCTCATATTGCAAATACCTACCTAGGATAAATCTTCGTCCGATTTAAGAAAGGGTATAAATCAAAATATTTAATTATTTGGTTACATGGAATAAACTTCCCTGTTTATGTATCAATTGTGTCCGATAACATTCTTATAAATATATTTTTTTATTCTACTCTATGCTACGTAACTTTGCGTCAAGGATTTTCATACCAATAAAAAAAATAGGTAAGTCTAACCATCGCTAACATCGAACCGTCTACGCGTCTCCTAGATCCAACATCTCAGCGTGAATGTCGGCCTCTAACGAAAACTTCCAAAGCAAACGAAATAAAAGGTTTACCTATTGTTTCAATATTGGTAAATTATACATTATATCCTCTTTAAAAAACATTCTAGTCGTATATACCTACTTAATATTGTTAACGTTGTAAATTACGGTTTTTAGATGCGATTAAATATTTTCCGTGTCGAATTAATTTTCTAGTAAGTAAGTGTTAAAAAAATAATTAACAATGCACGTACATAAATTAACATTTTTTTTCTCACAAAGTTATAAACAATACAATGAGGAGGACACAACACGCATAAAGAACATAAAAACAATAAATAAAAATATACACAAGACCGTGTAACAAAAATCAAAGACATTCTTACTGCATGTTGAAAATGCAAATCCTACAAAATGCCGTTGTATGGTCATAGACCTTACATGCGCGTCTTGAATACCAATCAACTGACCCTTTTTCCGATAGAAAGCCGTGGTAATACTTACTTAGAGGGGATAATCCAGTTATAACATCCATTTTTCTAACAAACCACTTGCAAGAAATGTATTTTTCACTTTGAATGGATGTTTTAATCTGTCACCCATTTCTTTAACACAATTTTACACATGGAACTGATTTAATAGAAGTGTGTTCACACATAATTTTATTGTCGTATATTGAACTACTGACAGTGATTGCACATTTTTCCGTATTTGTAATTATTACTGGCACTATCAAAGCCGTTTCATTCACCCGACGTTTGCAGGTTGAAATGACAATAACAGAACACTTTATAACAACAGCTAACACTAATAATCTTGTAAAAACACATCAAGAACTTCGTTTATAACTGTAATTGATAAATATTAGGTTTGTATCTATGAATTTTTCACGGTAAAATCACTTGAATACCTTCCTTGAAACACACGACACAAAAACATCATGCACGTCACAGAACTAAAACAGGTTTTGTTTTTTTTCCTCTCGAGCAAGTTGTACCACGTGACAGTATTGACTTTTACTACTTAGTTCAACGTTTCACGGTGAGATGGCATCACATGCGGCCGTGCAAAATTAGACGCAAAAATAATTAAATTCAAGTGCCTAACGCACATAGATTACTTTCTTCACGTGAAACAACCATAGCAATTTTATTGGCATACTGAATATTTTTCGTGTGGAATGAATTTCATTTTTTATGTTGATTAGAAATATCCGTGATAAGAAACGACTTTACATTGGTAGTATGATTTAATAAAATTACTCTAATGTTAAGGTCAACGCGGTTTATTTAAAAGATACTTTGGGAATTAATGTACCTACCTATTTATGATGTTTTTGGACTGTAAAAATAAAATAACTAGTTGCTGTGAATAAGCTATCAAGGCCAACAAAGCATTTTAGTACCTACCTGATTAATTGTTTTAAATTACAATTAAGAATATTTTTGAATGAATATTAATGATTTAAATTAAATATTGTCTGTAGAACGCCAATTGTATTTGGCAGAATGTTAATATATATAAAATGTAACAAGAGTGTGTTGATTACAATATAATATTACTTAAATATGTAGGAATGATCATTTTGACCGTAAACCCTTTTGTAACCAAACTTCAAGGAAGAGGTTCTATGTTCGGCTGTATGTATTTTTTTTATGGATGTTCCATGGCCCGTTTTTAAAAAAATATTTATGACTTTTTTAAAGAACCTTCCTTCTACTGTAATTGTTATCGAATCAGTAATGGTTACAGGCTTAAATATTAAGGTTGATTATTTATGTAGGTTCCTATTTATCACAGAGTCAATCGATTAGGGATTAGGGGAAGAAGAAAGATCATGGAACGTGGACTTTTAACAACTTAATCCTAGAGTTATTTACGTATTTACGGGAATTGCCTGACGTTTCGACCAGGTTGCACTGGCCGTGGTCACAGGCTGACTGACAAACGTGAGGCAATTCAGAGGTATGTAATACCTTTTCGTGATCGCGTTAATTCCCGTAAATACATAATTATATCATGGAACGCTAGAGTTTAAAAGTTAGTTAATGCTAGAGTGTTTGTAGCAGTACTATAATATGAATCTAAAGTACCATAAGATATTTAGGGTCTGCGTACTTTAGTGTTAAAGAATTACCCAGATTAGGAAAATATGTAAATTTCAATTGAATGAGTCTAAGTTTATTAAATAAAGATGTAAACTAAAATCGAATAAATCACTCACTTTAAATCTCAAAAATTTTACATTATTTTTAATTCAAAGTAAATTCAACGTGGGAGAGCCATGCTTCGGCACGTAAGGGCCGGCTCGATTACGCTCGATACGACGGCCTCACAAAAGACCGGCAGTGAAGCAATGCTTGCATTGCATTTCGCCGCGTGAGTGAGGTTACCGGAGGCCCTAGCCCTTCCCTCTCTCCTACTCCCACCTTAAAGGGCGGCAACGCACCTGTGACTCTTGAATTACAGGTGCCCATGGGCGGCGGTAGTCATTTACCATCAGGTGACCCGTCTGCTCGTTTGCCCCCTATAACATAAAAAAAAATCTTAAATAATAATTAAGTAAAATAAAGTAATGTCACCCTTGTGTATTCATATATTTACTAAAGCCTGTTTATTATTAAGAAAGATATATCTATCGATAGAATAAAGGCAGAGGGTATATGACAGTTTTGCCTCAGTATAACTAATTGTCATATGTGGGCTAATAGCCTATTTTCACATAAGAGTCCCATAAGAAATTACCTGACCCGGAAATGAGACACAGGATCTCACGATCGCCTGCAAATTAAACACGCACGAGGCATTTTATACTGTCTTCGAAAACTCAGCTCTACGCGTTATGCCGTTATTAAAGGTTAGGTAATCGTATCTATGTAAAAGCAATCGGGTTGATTTAATTGCCTTTCTTTCTGTCCTACGGTATTCTGGTGTGGATCAAGACAGGTCATACATATACATTGTATTTTTGTAATTCAAATGCAATCGTAACGTAACACGTGTAGTTTATAAATTAGGTGCTTGAGTTTCATTGGGAGAGTAGACAGTGACTTTTTAGTCCTAAGCAATACTACTTATTTCACTAAAAATAAAAAAAACAATCATTTATTTTGACAAACACACACACGTACAACACACACACACACATACACACATGCACACACACGTACGCACACACACGCAAACACATAACTGTCTATACCATTTATTATTTTTAGCAAGACAATTGATTAGGGTTGTCGCAATTTGTGCCATATATAAACGTATGAGAAAAAATAAAAACATTATTATTTGATATGGCCTGGTTGTCTGTCTAGTGGGTTAGATTCCGACCTATTACAAATAATTGTGTGATAAGCACGATCATTTGTTCTGTGTCTGGGTGTAACTTTTTCGGTTTGCGCTTCATGCAATGGCGGTGCTCCTTACCTCCATAAAACAGAGAAGAAAAAACTATCCAACTGTTTGGTATTTACCTATTAATGGAGAGTGCCTTTGGACAAAGGTATTTTCATTTTCATAGCCCTTACGTATGTAATAAACTAGCAACTCGCCCCAGTTTCGCACGGGTACAAATTATCCATTTAAACCTTCCTCATTAATTACTCTTTCTATTAGTGAAAACCGCATGAAAATTCTTTCAGTAGTTTTTCAGTTTATCACGAACAGACAGACAGACAGACAGACGCGGGGGGGACTTGGTTTTATAATATGTAACTAGATACATAAAATTAAAAAGCTCAATCATTTCAAATTTAAAAGAATTGTACATACCTGGGCTGGCTGAATATGATGGACTACGACACTGTGGGAAACCTACTAAGAGTCGATAAGTGATATACGTACTTATATACCTATATTATGAACTTGGTAAATTAGTAAACAAACTTATGCACATATGTGTGTCAGGACACACATATGTGCATACATCCCAACATATACATACACGCACACATTACCACACACACACACACACACACACTCTCACACGCACGCACGCGCGCACCCACGCACGCACGCACGCACGCACGCCGCATAAATGCACGCACACACGCAACACAGTTTTTACTAGTGCAGGAGTCAGATGATCCTGAAATTATTGTATTGTATTTTTCCAAAATAAAAGTAGCCTAAGTTACTCCTTATAACACTGTCTGTCTGTTTGTTCCGGCTAATCTCCGGAACGGGTGGACCGATTTCCACGGGACTTTCACTGGCAGATAGCTGGTGTTATAAGGAGTAACTAAGGCTACTTTTTATTAAAAAAAAATAAAGTGTTCCGTGTTCCGCGTAAAATATATAAATATGTACACGCTAGCGAAGCCGCGCGGCAACTGGTTGGTTGGTTTTCGGATCAACCACATTCTCAGTATGCATTAAAAGCGCATTACAAAAAACCACATATTATTACTTAATACAATACTATATTTGTAATATGTTTATTTTTTTAAGTACGTCTGTATTTAAAAGAACGTACCTACTCTTTGTCTGTTTCCCGAATCCATAAAAAAAGTTAAATACTTACGATTCTGTCAAACGATTGGTTGCTATAGAAACGTCTTGTGAAAACATGCGTCAATCAATTATTTTGTTGTAGTGTTGGTAGATTTCTTTTTTCATGGAAGCGGGTTTCTTGTTAAAATAGTTGGTAAGTAATAAAAAAATCTTATACCAATAACATTAATATTGTAAAAGATGTATAAATGAAATATTTAGATTTGTCTCACGAGATTGTCGATATATGGAATGCTTTGATTATATACCGAATGTCGATTCGGTGATCGCAGTCATACCTCCTACTCCTGCTCATGGATTGATACCCAATCACCGCTTTCCATCAAGCGAGCTCTGTTCGTTTATCACCTGAGCACCTAGCATCCGAAAGACGTGAAGAGTGTATGTACACTGTGCACTGCTGAATTGTGATAAAGATGATGTGAGTAGAGTCTCCTGGGTTTAATAAAGAATCTTTGCATTGCATTTTATCATTTGCTTTTACATAGTTTTGTCATCTTTATACATCGTTCTTATCCGTTATCGATTCGCGCTTCCTGAATGCTTAGTTCGGGCTTAAATGAGTTTCATTTTTTATAATTTATTGGAAGGAATCAAAGAGCGCCATCTAGTATCAATCGAATGCAACTTTTCACCAACAAATCGTAATCAAGTTAACGCAAGTGAATACGTAAAAAAAATGTAAGAATCACAGAAAATTAATATTATTATTATTTCTTAAAATAACTAATAGTCATCACATGCTAATTTAAGTTTATCGGAAATATAACTCGTTCCTGTTAGAATTCGTATAGCATTATGTTGCTTCCGTGTTAGATCTTGCTGTATCTGTGAATGAGGGCCCCTATTGCATTTTAAAAACTTTCATTATCCATGCTAATATTATAAATGCGAAAGTAACACTGTTTGTTACCTTTTAACAACAAAACAGCAGAACGGATCGTAATTAAATTTAGCAAGGAGTTAGATTATATCCTGGGGAAGGACATACTCTACTTTTTACCCCGCAAAAATGTACGGTTTAGTGGGATAAATTAGAATTTCCACGCGAACGAAGTCGCAGGCACTAGCTACATACAACAATATACATAAAATGGCTCAAACTGGCTTTTATAGGATAGGTACTAACTTGTTTTAAAGGACCTACAACCTTTTCTTGGATAATTGCTGCTACTCACCAAGAGCTACTTTGTATACCATTCTATCCGTTCCCCGTTGCAACCGCGTTTATGATCATTGCTATGCTTCCAAGGGTCGTAGCGTGATGTTATAGCCTATAACCTCCCTCAAGAATTAGAGCACCATATTCAAAAATCAGTTTTCTTTCTGGTATTTGATGGTTCCAAAGATTAGCTCGGTCACCCAAAGGAACAAACTCTTCAACTTTCTAAACCCCAGACACAAAAAGAGGGGTGTTATAAGTAAGACGTGTCTATGTGTCTGTTTGTGGCATCGTAGCTCCCAAACCAATGGACTGATTTCATTGCTTTTTTTTTTGTTTGAAAGGTGACTTGATTGAGAATGTTCTTACATATATCTCAAGGAAATCTGTTCAGCCGTTCGAAGACCATCAGCTCTTTTCTAATAGTTGAAGGGATTTTCGAGTCTGGAGTGTCCTAAATTTTAGATTCATGATTGTAATAATATACTAGCTGACCCGGCAGACTTCGTACTGCCTCAATCGATAAATAAAAGACCTAAACTTTTCCCGGCAGACTTTGTACTGCCTCAATCGATAAATAAATGACCTAACATTTTGTATAAAGTAAACTTAAAACAAACAAAATTAATCCTTTTTTATTAAAAAAATTAAAAAAAATGGTCGGTATGAATGAAGTTTTATTATTATTTTCAATTAATTACACATGATGTTACTTACTTACAAAACAGAGTTTTCCTAAAATACTGGCTATTTATAAGGTTTCAATTTGATATTGACAGACACACACAGTTATGATTTTATGATACAGTCTGTTAATCAATTTATAGCTTTCAATTATTTGTGGAACATTTTTACGAACTGTTTCGGCCAATGCTTCAATATCTTACTGTTGTTCTCTTTGAAACTCGAGGTTTAATGCATCGTGCATCTGACGATTGGGTGCTGTCATTCCCAAACACGACAATACTTTAGTTGCCATCAATAAACGCATATCTTCAATCATGATCAATGTCTCCTTGTAAATTTCTGCAGTCATTTGTAGTGTAGGATTCAAAGTTTGACGGCGCACACTATGCAAAACATCATCAGACATGTCATCTCTATACTAAACCCACAAATCTTTTGGATTCGAGGGGAAACATGTCGATATGGTAATCGCAAACAATGTACGAATTTGATGCGGCGACGTATAGTTGTCCATGCGCGAAACAGGGAAACTCCAAGTTGATTCCGCAAACTTTAAACGAATGGCTTTGCGATTTATTTATGGTCATCGCAAAGGCCAGACGTATTGGAAATTGTAAACGTTTAAAGACGAATGGTAAATCCGTTGTAATCATCGGTATACGCGGGATCAAGACATCCTCCTTTGTAGTTTCCCTTTATAATTACTGCCTCAATGATGTTATTCATCACCTTTTTCACAGCCAGTCTTGTTCCATTGCACAGTCGAGGTTGATTAATGTTACGCAGCATGATAACAACTGATCCTACTTTTAACTGCAAATTGTGTGGTTTTAATCCAGGCAATTCCAGTGAATTTAAAAAATCCGTGGGATAGTTGACTACGTCATCGTGGTTCATAACGGTGTCGACTGATTTGAAGGAAACCAACTGTCCTGGAAGAAAATTCTGAATGGTCGCATTGATATCCTCGACATCTTTATTTTTCGCCGCCAATATTGCTCATTCACCCAGCCAATTATGGTTATTGAACTGATGCGCTATATCTGGGATAACACGCTGAATAAACTCATCTTTTGAGTCTGTGATGTGACAGAAATCTGTTAGTAATGTGATGAATCTGGTCGAGTTGTCCAATGCAACTTTATTATTTCCAATGTCTAACAACTGCTTCGCAAACACATTTGCAGTTTCATCTTGTTGCAAAAATACTCGCATGTTAGTTGTTAATTGGAGTGTCTTTACGTACCACCACAAATATGATGATTTTAAGCATGCGCTTAGTTCAATAGTTGATCGGGGAAAAACTGGAAGAGTCTGACGAAAATCACCTGACAACAGAATAATGGCCCCACCAAACATTTTTTGGTTGTCACGAAGATCTTTCAACGTTCTGTCCAGTGCCTCCAGTGACCTCTTATCGGCTATTGTGCATTCATCCCAAACAATCAATTTGCATACTTGTAGTATCTTGGCCATTGTGCTATTTTTTGCGTTGTTGCAAATTGGTCTTTCGTTTATTTGCATGTTTAATGGTAATTTCAAGGCAGAAAGTCAATCTACATATGAATAATAACAACTGTAGTTAATCTACCAACTGAAAAAAATCTAAAATCAAGACCAGAACATTTTGTTTTTTCGAGCATTTTCATATTTATTCCCCTTTTAAACCTTCTCTGGACTTCCACAAATAATTCAAAACCAAGATTAGACAAATCGGTCCAGTCGTTCTCGAGTTTTAGCGAGACTAACGAATAGCAATTCATTTTTATATATATAGATTATTATAGTTAATATGATTTGCCGCTTGCTGATTTGACTATGCCTTGGTATAATAATAATAGAAATAAATTGAGTAATTTAGATTTAGAAGGGGACGGGGTTCGCAAACCAAATTTGACATAACAAATTGTATGTAGCCATATTAGAAAAATTAAACAAATCTTTGGGTCTTTTACAGGGTAAATCAAATCCAAGATGCCGGAACTTGTGGAGCAGATGTACTGCTCCCAGCAGATCGTCATACCACCTAAGTTTCCCTATATCCTCAAGAGATACTGTAAAGGTAAGAACACACATATTAGAAGTTTATGATAAGATAAGATGATATATATTTGTATAAATTAAACATTTTAGCTTTCTGCACTTCTTCTACTTACATAAACTTTAAGTATTTAAAATTTTGGATTTGTCTGTGAGCGAAATTAGCTTAAAAGGGGGTTATTACACGAATGAATATATAGATAAATGTGGTATCAAGTATTATCCCTTAAATATTTTTCTTAATTCCAGCTGCTATCAAAACCCAACCATACGATTTGCTGCGCTGGTCTTTCGAATACTTCCTAGCTCTTGCAGAACATAGACCACCCCCTGTGAAAATGAGGCTGGAGTACCCCATATACAGCACGGAGGGAGGGTTGACGCGAGGGTGTCTGAAGGTGCTGGCCCAACAGGTATGATCTCAAGGACATAGGTATAATGAGACATCTTATTGTTGTTGCATGAATAGGAACTAACTTTGAAAATTGTTTGAAAACGTGTTTTTTTTTAATAAATTGTAAAAATTATAGATCAACACAATGTTTCCGCAACAATAAATTGCTTTGTGAAAGGAAAACAAATCTATATAAATAAAAATGAATCCCTATTTCCCTTGGTCATCACGCGTGAACGGCTGCACCGATTTCGCTTATCCTTTTTTTGACGTGATCACGTCTTATAAATTGATGAACCGGCTGCACGCACAAAAAAGAATGACTCATTGTCACGTTCCGCCTGAGCCGAGCGTGCAAGCGAGAGCGCGGAACAAGCGATAGAGAGACACGATCGGCCTAAGCGTTCGGCTTGTGACGCATCTATCTCTCTTCCACTGTTTTTAACCGACGAAAAAAAAGGAGGTTCTCAATTCGACCGTATATATATATATTTTTTTTTATGTATGTTCAGGCCTCACTACGTTATTTATGAACCGATTTTGATTATTCTTTTTTGTTTGATAGGGTATACCTCAAGGGTGGTCCCATGTCAAGGAAGTCAGGATTTGATGATGGGATCCTGATAAAATTGAAAGAAATCCTCGAAAATTGTAGGAACGAATAGTGTTTCTGTTTACTTTTCATTCCTTTATCAGGTATTTGCGTTTAGAAGTCATCACTTCATGTAGCTAAGCTTATGATGAAAAAAAAACATAAAATAAAAATCTTTTTAATAAAAAATTAAACCGACGAAAAGAACTAAAAAGCAAAAAATAAATAAACTTTAAGTCTTAAGTATTGAGCTTATTTACATAAACTATCAAATTTTATATAAACTTATTTTGAGTCGGCGCCAAATAATAAAATGATTAATTACCTACGTAGAGCCTACGTAAGTACATATAAAATTTTGATAATTAATCAGTTTGTTGTTTGGCGCCGACTCAAAATCAGTTTATATAAAATTTTAAGTTTATTTAAAGTTTATTTATTTTTTGCTTTTTAGTTCTTTTCGTCGGTTTAATTTTTTGTTAAAAAGATTTTTTCTTATGACGTTATCATGTAAAATTATCGTCCGTAAACCGACTTTATAGACAACCATTTTTTTTTGTGTTCATTATTGTCAGGAGAAGGTTCTTACGAAAGAAAAAATTAGGAAAGTTGCGCGGAAAATTAGAAAATTTAAGAAAACTTAACGACCATGTTAACTTTTGTAATGTAACCTTAGCGCTATTGACATAACTGTCAGTAGTTTGACAGTTGGCGCCATTTCGTAGTTAAGACAGGACAACGTCTGTCGGGTCTGTTAGTAATATATAAAAATAATTTGTACGTGGGAGAGCCATGCTTCGGCACGTATGGGCCGGCTCGACTCCGCTTCATACCACGGCCTCACAGAAAACCGGTAGTGAAGCAATGATTGCATTGCATTTCGCCGCGTGAGTGAGGTTACCGGAGGCCCTAACCCTTACCTCTGCCCTATTCCCGTTCTTCCCCTCTCCCCCCTCCCCCTCTTCTCCTACTCCCACCTTAAAGGGCGGCAACGCACTTGTGACTCTCGAGTTACAGGTGCCCATGGGCGGCGGTACTCATTTACCATCAGGCGACCTGTCTGCTCGTTTGCCCCCTATAAAATAAAAAAATATGATAATACCGCGTTGCAAATAGATAGAAAAAAAGAAAGAAAGAAAAATTATTTATTTCTAAGTGACGTTTAGAAAAAAGTACGTAAAGTACGACGTGATAAAACATAAAAAAAAATAATAAATATAAAGAAGAAATACAAATAATTATAACGGAAAAAAAACAAAATAGAGCTACATGTTACCTTACACGCACTTGCACGTCACTTATTGAAATAGGTCACCGCTCAGCATTGATGCTGATGGCGCCAGCAAGGAAGTTGCTGTGCGCCAAACAGCGCTGATTTTCAGCGGTGACCGTGTGGAGTAGGTGCGCACATATAATTAAATAAATATACATATATTTTTATATAATATTATGTTCTACTTAAATAAAGATAAACTGGATAATGTATTTATGGCTGGCAACATATGTAAGATCGGTATGTGCCAATGTCGATTTATAACCGCCAGATTCCCAGTGGTTGAGCCTTGTGAGAAGAAATCGGGCAAACAAACTCACAGCCATTCTTTTACATCACCAGATCATCAGGTCATCAAACTGCATAGGGTTTAGTAAAAGGATGTTATAGATGTATTAAAAATATTTTGTATATTAATTTAGTTCGGATTATCCGATAGTTTCACTTGCGGATTTTTTAACTTACAACATATAGGCCCCGCGGTTTCACACGCGTAAGTCCCGATTCCGTGGGAATATCGGGATAAAAAATAGCCTATGCGTTAATCCAGATCTCCAGCTCTATCTATATACCGAGTTTCATCGCCATCGGTTCAGTGGTTTTTGCTTGTAAGAGTAACAAACATCCATCCATCCATCGAAACTTTCACGTTAATAATATTAGTGGGATTGATTCAAAATTTTAATTTTCTGCATTTCTTGTAGATTTAATTTTACTTTAATAACTCCAAATTTCACCCTGATTAACGCAATCTGGGCTTTTCTTCGACATAGTTATAATTATTTTATTTAACTAAATTATTACTACTAGCGCATTGGGAGAGGCCTATGTCCAGCAGATATGATAGGCTCATTGATTAATTGATTACTACTAGCAACCCGCCCCGGCTTCGCACGGGTACAAATTATACACCAAAACCTTCCTCATGAATCACTCTGTCTATTAGTTAAAACCACATGAAAATCCGTTCAGTAGTTTTTCAGTTTATCGCGAACAGACAGACAGACGCGATGGGGGACTTTGTTTTATAATATGTAGTGATTATTAAAACTAATTTATTTCTAAAAAGACGGTAGTTAACTGTAAAGTCAAATTAGTTTCTCTTTAATTAACATCAAACCGTTCTGTAGAACATTTGTACGAAATAGCAACTTTTGACGTCATACATTGCTAGCGTCAAATTAATCGTTACTAATACTAATAATGTTTGCTTTTACAATTAATAACAAATTGGAAAATAATAACGAATCAAATTTGAACGCCTGGTACAGGATGTTACAGAAAGATATGGTCATATTTTAGGGTTGTATAGTAGATAACGTAAAGCGCTAACAATTTTAGGAAAATTCGCGTTTTCTAATACAGAAATACAGAATGATGGTCTGAATACACTATTTCAAGATTCGGTACAGTGTCTCTTCCATGTATAACAACCATTGTATTGAATATCTCTTACCTCTTCACAGTTAGGTAGCTTCGGAACCCTTCCATTATCAGTGGTGAAGAGAGCCTGGCAAGGATTTTGCCTGGATCCCAATGAGCTGAGGAGGATTTTCTGTCTCTGCGAAGTGTACAAACGGGCTGACTGCGTCCCTTTCCTAAATTTCATAGCCGTGGCTGGAGGTACCCTAACCAAGGTATGTTTGTTTATTGATATATATTATCTTCCTTACCTGTACCTGGGAAGCTGGTAGTACTGGCTGTACTGTATGAGTACCTGGGTAATACAGCACAAATCAGCTGTTCTAAACAAGTCGTCTCCAGAGACACATGACCCTTGTAGTTGAGATTGTTTACGAATTTTCAATTACGAGAAAAATTGCAGTCTTTGTAACCGTAGTTTTATTGTTTCAATGTTTGAAAAGTCCCCCACGACACAATTCTATTGTGAGAGTTGAAAGGTTCAACGTTAGCCCCAGCGAAATGATCACCCGTAGGATTGTCACATTTAAAATATTAACATACTTTATATTCCCCGCAGTTTCATTCGCGTTTATAGCCACTGCTTAGCTTCTAAGAATCGTAGCGTAATGTTACATAGCCTATACTATTCCTCATGAATCTGGCTCTCCTATACAAAAAGTTTTTTCGAATCCGACTTCTAGTTCCAGAGATAACCGCGTTTAAACAAACAAACAATCAAAGAAAAAACTCTTCATCTTTATAATATTAGTATAGATATTATGTAAGAATTGGTAAGTATGATGCAAGAATTTGTTTACAGTGTCTTACACATACGATGATTCTCCTGTGCGAATCTCTGTCCAAGGAACCAGACGGTGGTTCAGCAGCCATTTCTTACAAGGAGTTCCTGACGATGTACCGTTTCTTGGCTGAAATAGACGCAAGCCGCGATATCAAGTACTACAACGGTTACCGAGAAGGTAATATTTTTATACTTAGACTATTGTGGTATAATAAAGATTACAAAGAAATAAAAATAAGGAAGATATTATTACGGGCCGAGTTTCGTGATTAGATAGGTACACCAATTTATAATGAAATTAACACAATATATTAAAATAATTAACAGTTAACACAATTACAAGTCACAGGTACAATTTTCCCTATTACTATTCCCACTCACTATTTATTTGGAATATTGACTATACTTCACAAATCTTCGCTTCGCCGACGACATAGTCTTGTTCGCTCCCGACGCGCCAACATTACAGCATATGCTTCAAGATCTCAGCACGGCAAGTCTTGATGTCGGACTGAAGATGAATCGGTCAAAGATTCAGGTAATGACCGACAGTGCTAAACGTAGGGTTGAGGTAGATGGGCAACAGATTCAGTATGTCAATGAGTACACCTACTTCTGACAGATAGAAAGCTTCGAAAACAGGCAGGACAAGGAGATCGATCGCCGTATCGAAAACGCCTGGAGGAGCTTCTGGTCCATGAAGGAGATGTTGAAGGGTGAGTTACCACTCACTCTGAAGCGCAAGCTCGTCAACAGGTGCATCCTGCTCCTCCTAACCTACGGCACCCAAACCTGGTCTTTGACCGAGCATCAAAAGTCCAGACTTAAGATCTTGTAACGGGCCATGGAACGCAGCATACTGGTTGTCAAATTGACGGACCACGTCAGAAACACTGAGCTGCGTTCCAAAACTGGCATCGCTGATGTTGGAGTGGTGACCGCCAGGCTAAAGTGGTGCTGAGCGGGACACGTCAGTCGAATGGAGCCATCCACTCCGTGGCTATTTTCGCCCATCGGAATGGCTCCATTCGACTGACGTGTCCCGCTGATTGTGACTGATTGACAGTGATTCAGGAGGGACGATTTCGACACCTTTTTAAACATGTGGCCTAGGGTGGCCGAGGACCGAGAGGAGTAGAAGCGTAAGGGGGACGCCTTTGCCCAGTAGTGGGACACGTGCGAGGCTAACTAAAAGAAAAAAAAATCTATACTACGCACTTGTTACTCGCAGTATCGCTCAACTAGAACTCAATCAATACTGCAATGCAACTGCCTTATTTATACACTCGGAACATTATCTCATAGACAAATTGTGAAATTTCCCGAAAACTCGAAAATCGGAGGTAGCCAAATGACTCAACCGGTACGTATAATCTCGTTTATTGACATCGTAGAAATGTTAATAATGACACTGTACTTTACATTAACAAATACTGAAATGATTATGATAACTATTTACTTATTGTTTTAGGACAAATGCCCGTTGAAGAACATACCGAGGAAGAAGGATCTATAGAGACAGGAGAGCACGATGATCACTCTGTATGTATTTTATCATCTATATAACGTCTGTACATTATTTTCACTTTGTCCTTTGTCCATAGTCTATTGGTGTCGGTAGGAAATTAAGTGAACACGTCAATTCAGCTTTACCTAGTCCCGAATTACGTAACGAAGAAATTAATGTCTATCCAGGTAGATATTTAGGCAACTGTGGAACGCGCGACAGTTTTTACCACAACTGTTCTATTCGACCGCTGGCTGCAACAAGGCAAACAAGACTGTGTCCTGACTCGTAGACTCTGTCGAGCGCGGTGTAAGGTAAAATGTCGCGTTGACAGCAAAGTATCCGTGTTGGTTACTAGTTATTGACGATTCTGACATATGTATAACAAATAGGCAAAGTAAAAACCATTCAGTAACTTTTTCTCCTCAATAAATTTTTGAAGTGAAAACTTCTTCACGTTTGTGCACTTTTACTAATGGGAAAAAGCACCGAACTCGTGACCGTCACGCTAATAATACATATATAGATCCACTAGAGGGCGCTAATCTAAACTTTGAGTTCTGTCAACTGTCTGTCTGCTCCTTATTAATAATTAATGTCACCAACTTGCTAATGTGACGTTTTAAGTTCGTCGTTTCGTTGAAGTTTTCACTTCTGTCGGCATGTCTGTCTGTTCCTGCTCCTGCTCCTTATTAATTAATGTCACCAACCTGCTAATGTGACGTTTTAAGTTCGTCGTTTCGTTTAAGTTTTCACTTCTGTCGGCATGTCTGTCTGTTCCTGCTCCTGCTCCTTATTAATTAATGTCACCAACCTGCTAATGTGACGTTTTAAGTTCGTCGTTTCGTTTAAGTTTTCACTTCTGTCGGCATGTCTGTCTGTTCCTGCTCCTGCTCCTTATTAATTAATGTCACCAACCTGCTAATGTGACGTTTTAAGTTCGTCGTTTCGTTTAAGTTTTCACTTCTGTTGGCATGTCTGTCTGTTCCTGCTCCTGCTCCTTATTAATTAATGTCACCAACCTGCTAATGTGACGTTTTAAGTTCGTCATTTCGTTTAAGTTTTCACTTCTGCCGGCAGTCCCATGACTGCCTATTTTTTTTTGTTTAGTAGCTGCTGTTGTTTTCGATCTTTGGGCGACCGCCAGTTATTATAAATTTTCATTATTTGCGACATAAATATTAAAATTACATTATTTCTTCTTTAATTTTTCCTAATCGTTAATATAACAAAATGTTTTTTTCATTTTATGTTAGTAATAGGTAAGATTCCATTTAATCCTTTTATCACATCCAAAGATCAATCCCAATAGATATGACATGAAGAAATGGCAGCAAGGCAAAAATTAATTTAGCATGTTCGTATCTGTAACTTTCTGTTATTATTTTATTGTTCTGAAGAAGTTAACTCTAAAGAAATGAATGGTTGATTCTGATATTTTGAAGTTATTGGTATAGGTACATGTTTAAAAAAATTCCTATATATCATTCATTGCTAGATGGCAAGAATGGCAGAATTTCAACATCGCAGAAAAGGGAACACTGCAAAGAATCGCCTTATGAGGTGATTTGTCCCATCTTTGAAAATTATGTACGTCATGTTGCCACTGGTTTTTATTTTCAAGTCCGTGTGTCCAACTTGTGAGTTTTGCCCTGAATTTGAAGACAAACTCGTGTGCGGGATTTTTCATAAAACAATATTTAGAATTATTTGTTTGTTGATAAATTCCTTTACGGCGACATCGGGCAACTTCTGTCGCAATAAATAATAACTTCTTAACAAAACCTTGTAGCAATTTTTTGGGGAATTCATCTGTCTATTGGGAGTGATCTGTATCCTGTATCCTAATGCACCTCTTTTCCAACAGCTCCAATCATCAGACGAAGAATTCTGGCAAGATGCATCACCTTATTTTAAACGTGTGTCTCTAATAGACTTCAAAATTTGTACAAGTGCCAATGTCAGTACGAAGATTGCTCAGCCCCTTATTGGCCATCTTCAAAGATCTCCTTCTGTCGAGAGAGCGAAGCAGATAGAAAAAGAAACCTATATGAGAGACAGAAAAGGTTGTATTGTTTTGTTTAGACCTCCATCAGCTTCACGACAATTTCTTTATACAACCGTGTGACGATAAGCCCTGCCATCAAACAGGCGACCGTTGCCTTCCTGTGTATCATAGATAGTGTTGGCAAAGCATTTGTGCCTATCCGCCTCTCCCATAAATCTCAGGCAATCATACTAAACAACATGAGAAAATAAAATTACAGTACGTTGAGTAGTTTAGAGGTCCGATAGAGTCTGACCTGCTAGAGCTATTGCTAATAATCCTCAATCCATCCGTGTCAGCAATATTGCTTTCTTTCTTTTTTTTCTGTTATTTTCCCATTTCCCAAAGTGCACGGTTCACGGCAATAGGTTTGCCCGCTATTACGTAAGAGGAACCGAATTATGATTTGCAAAATGTGGGTGTTTAATGTGCCTTTGCTTACCCCTTCGGGGATACAGGCGTGAGATGTGCATGAATAGCATATGCAGTAGCATGTTAAACTATCTAATCGTAGTCACCTATGGAAGGTACAATCACAATCTTTAGTCAAGTTTGAAATTATACCAACGCCAATCGGTTGCTAATTGGCGGCTCAATCAATAGGGACACGATAGCATAGTACGTCATGACATCTAATGAAAAAGCTCTACCACGCGTAGTGATTAGGTAAACTAAGGCTGCGTGTGCGATCCCAAGGTAAACATAACTTGTAGTGGCGTGTAAATGTGCGATCTATTTCTTAAAATGTCTTGTAGTTAGATGTACATCCATCTGCTGTATTATTATTTAATTATGATTTAAGATGTGGTTCTTAACGCCTTGTCTAATATAAAACCTTCATGGTTGATTTCAGGAAGAGCTTTGCCAAGTGATGAGGTTGAAGTTAGTTTAATTTATCACATTTTGTAGTTCGTACTTTGTAGAACAAGCCTAGGGCCCTCTCTATTGTTATTGTAGACCATTTTAGTCATTGTGAACGCCTAGAGAGGGTTTAGATCCCGGCAGGGTTAAATCCCTTCTTTTTATAGTATGATATTGATAAAAATGTGTTAGAGCTGTCACTTAACCCCTAAAAAAACTTAAAAAACTTGAAAAATTAAAAAAAAAATCGATTTTAAATCCTTAACTTTACACTTTTCCCCTGCTTTTAAAAGAGAAACTGTTTTAGACTGTTGGTTTTAAAATCACAGTTTCTTTGTATTTTATGCGCTGCTGTACCGTTCATATGATCATCATCAAATTTTCCATACAGCGAAGGACCTATGGTAGGTACCTTTCATCCACAAAAAAATTATCCCGAGGGATAGAAAAACACTTTTACAAGAGCGAAATCGCGGCCAAAAGCTATTGACGTCTCAATATCTTTAAGTAACACGGTCAGAAATAAAACTAGTACTTAAACTAACAACGCCATCTAGCGAAACTCTCTTAAATCAAACGTTTAAACACGCGGCGGTTTTAATATTATTTGTTTTCTTGTCAAATGTACGTTATATAAAAGCTTTTTAATTTTTTTTTTATTAGATTAGATCCACAATTGTGTATTTACGTTTTCTTCAGTGGTTTCTTAGCATAATGATGATACGCTACTAATGCCAATTAAATATGTTATTTAATATGTTGTAATGTCATTGACCGTATGTACCAATCAATAATATATCAGTATATTTTCAGAGGAAGCTGAAGAAGATCAGTGCTATGCAGATGGAAAGATTGGAGGGAGGCGGAGACGAAGGTACGTTATATATAAAATCATGGGGTACCCATCACGGGAGGGCAAACAAATCCAAACCGCTGTTTCTGTGTAAAGTTATTTTTTTTCAAACAAAGTCCCTTCTTTGGACGTTAAGTTGCTTAAACTAAAGATATTTAGAATAGTTTATTTTTAAATGTACTTATGTCAATAAGCAGCCAAGTCACAGTATTCACTTGCCTACTTGTACAAAGTATTTCGACGTTTATCTCTTTTCTGAAAATATTTCCCAATTCACTAATATACAGACAGACCAGAGAGGCGGGGGGGCTTACGTAGTACTAAGGTAATTTTAATTTGTCCCCCCCCCCTGACCAACAAACAAAATTTGGCCTTCCCCCCCGGGATGACAAAAACAAATTTTACCCCCCCAGTCCCTTCTGGGATAGCAAAAACTAATTTTACCCCCCCCTTTCCTCCCCCCTGGGATAGCAAAAACAAAATTTGCTCCCCCCCCATGGGCTAAAAGCTGGGTACGCCCATGATGCGGCTCCCCAAGTTGCGGATGCGGTATATTACAATACTCTTTTTACGTTTACTTATTAGAGGTCAAGGAGGAAGAGGAAGAGAAGCCTGTCAATATTTGCGTTTTTGATGAAGACGAGAATGAAATCAACTATGAAATTTACGGTTATTCCCTTATTCATAATATACTACATTTTGTTTTGTAACGCTATCAAATTGTAGGTATTTTATTTTAAACTTATTTATCATCATTTTCATGTTACCACTACACTTTAACCACAGTACGATGAACAGTAGAACAACTCTTGTCTAGGCAAACCGCCTAACTAATTAGTAATTAATTATAGCACAACGACATTACAGAGTGTATCTGTCAATGGAACACTTGTATAAATCCCTGAAAGGCATGACTTTAGCATGCAGTTACAAACGTAATTTTTGAAAAAAAAAACTATCCTTTTAAAAGTTATGCCCTCCGTTTCTCATAAAAGCATGGTGGAATTGTGTAAAGTTAAAGATTTTAAATTGAACATATTTTTTACTAGCAGCGCCTCGCGGTTTCACCCGCGTAAGTCCCGATCCCGTCGGAATATCGTGATAAAAAGTAGCCTATGCGTTAATCCAGGTCTCCAGCTATCTACATACCAAGTTTTATCGCACTCGGTTCAGTGGTTTTTGCGTGCAAGAGTAACACACATCTATCCATCCATCCAAACTTTCACATTTATAATATTAGTAGGATTTTGGAATTACTCACTCCGTTATTGAGAAAATCTATAAAAACAAACATGCATAATTTTTGAACGTAGTTTTAATAGATTTTGTCAGCAACAGATGGAATAATTCCAAAATAAAAAATATGCTTGATTTTAAATATTTACACATTCCATCCACTTCTATAAGAAACGGAGGTGAAAATACCTTGAAATTCATACGGTCATAACTTTTAAACGGATAGGCTTTTTTTTCAAAAACTCTTTTTGTAACTGGATGCTATATTCTATATATTCTATTGTCAGATACAACATGTATAATTAATCGTCAAAGTAAAGGAGGTATGAAATACAGTAAAAGTTCCTTTTTCGAGGGAGACACGTTCGGTAAAGCCACGATTCTTTCACTGTAGCAATAAAAATCTTAAGTGACCGTTGTTCCTTTTATTCCCTTAATTATACCTGAATTCCTCCACAACTCTAAACTCATAGAAATGTAATTAGTATAACTAGTTAAAAACTTGGTAAGGCGTATTTTGTTTGTATACTTAGTTGTGTAACAGTTTTAGTTTATCACTTAACATAATTAATCAAGATTTGGAACGTCAGTAGTAAATATTAGTAATTAGTTCACTCCCTCTCAAATAGTCTCAAATTTTGAAGATACTGTCTGTGATTTTGCCTTCAGCACTTGGCAGCAATTGGCTTCAGCACTGGATACCGCCAGGCACTAAACCTTTCTCTTTACTAGATTTTTTTTTTAATTTATTAATTTTATTTAGGTAATGTTAAGTTTCACATACAACAATTTGTAATGTAGTAGTAGATAGCATATGCGAATATGACATGTGTAATGGTGAATATACAGGTTTCTGTGTTAAAGCGCTCGGTTGGCAAACTATTACATCTTATATTGGACTCAGAGCAAAACATATAGAGACTGATAATTGAACTAACGTTAACCCAGTGATTCTAACGTTCCTAGCCAATCCTAACAGAAACCCTTGCTTAGATTTACTTAAGTAACAGCATTTTATCCATACCTTCTTAAACATTATCATCCATCCTAACCTCCATTCAAACCAGGCGAACCAGCTGTAGAAAATTTAAAAGATGAAGAAACAGTAGAGCCAACAGTCGACCCTGAGCAAGGAGAAGAAGAAGAAGAAGAGGTTGTAGAAGAACAAGAGCCTGAATGGCAGAAAGTCGCGAAATTTGTTGCTGAAGTAATTTTCAACACTGTTGTAATATAAAGATTTTTACTACCACATGGCGCATGTGTTCGATTTTAGGCTCGGGCAAATTATTTGCGATGCATTACGGTGTCTGTATCATATTTCCAGACACTGATAGCACACTACAACAGGCTATTACATAGGAGTAGAATTTAGTTATTACTATTATACATTTCCCGTGTAGGCACATTATCCCGTATAGGGCTTTGCCCCTTTGGAAAAATATGTTGATTAGTTATTGACGTCATGAAATACGTAAAACATGCATTTATGTTTATTTGCCCCTATTTACTGTAATTGACCTATTTACATAGCATATTTTAAAGTAATTCTAACTCAACCTTAGGGAATAATATTTTGGAAGGGAAAAGCCATGTCTAATAGGATATAAACTATACGCAACTGTACTGGTCCGATTTTTTTGCTTTAGTTACCCTTTTTATTGGAGAATAAATTTATCTGTTTATCTAATACCACACAAAACACCTAGAAACCACCAACACAGTTAATGCCTGAAGATATTACGCAGCAAAAACATTATTAGGTCCATTACATACATATATTCACACCTATATCCAATTAGGGTAGGCAGAGTTGAATTCAACACCCACATTTTGACAACTAAAATTGCATCCCACTCACGTAAGGGGGGGCAAGCCTACTAGCGTCAACCGGGCACTTTGGGATAAAAGATGGGGAAATTTGGAGCATATTGAAAAGAGAAGGTAGTTAAGAAGGGAAAGCAATAGAAAGACTACTTATGCGGATAGATTGAGGACTGTAAGCAATAGCTAGGGCAGGTTGTGTGTGTGCTGCGAAGTCTCTAACATATGAAGTATATAAAATAGCTTCATGCATTCCGATCAATATTGACAGGATCCATAATATTACACTATCACTGTCTTGTCCTGTCCTGAGTTCTTATCCCCTGCCATTTCCCCCAGGTGCGACAAGCAAAACAAGATCGCCTAGAAGATTTTGAGCAAACTCTGGACGAAATCAAAATGCTTGTGGATAGATTCAATTCAGCGAACTATGATCTAGGTTAGATTTTACTGTTTTTGGTGTTGTCAACTCTCAAATAG
Source organism: Callimorpha dominula (assembly GCA_949752705.1). Taxonomy (NCBI): domain Eukaryota; kingdom Metazoa; phylum Arthropoda; class Insecta; order Lepidoptera; family Erebidae; genus Callimorpha; species Callimorpha dominula. Next base: position 3,508,661 of record OX457019.1, on the reverse strand, counting down.
TTCGTCGAAATCAAAATCAAAATCAGCGCTCTAAAAATCCCTGGAACCATTCATTTCCTCATAAATTTAGTGAATAACTCAAAGTTGGCAACACTTGTTCTATACGTTCGTGAAAGAATAATTGTAATGATTTTAGAAACGGCATTTTTTCTAGAAACAGTTGTTTTTTTCATATATGTGACTTTATCCTGCTATACACTGCTCTGACAGGGAAGCAAGTGAGACTCGTCCACCCCTACCCAATACCTACATGATTGATCTATGTGACCACTAGTAGAAATTCTGTATACTCTAATACTAATGTAGGCAGACGCCCAATGATTATTACCCATAAATGTGAATATCTCTTTAATTATTTATCGTTTGCCCCAGGAATGGTGGCTGGCCGTCAAATGTCTACCACCAGCGGAGAATTCATTGTGCAACATATTGAGAAAGAAATTCTCGCGTATATAGATGAACAGATTGCTATACTGCCAGATCCTGATTTGAAGAAAAAGAAGGTAATCAATAAGTAATGGAATCTATATTTCTATTATAATAACTAGCAGTTTCACCTGCGTTTATGGTCTTTTCTCCACCCGTAAGGTACGTGGCCGATAAGCTTCCTCAATAAACACTATCTAATACCCGGCCAGGACAACTCTGCACTGTAGGCATAAAGCTACAGCACACGGCGGGGGTCGAGTAATCGTGACAACATTCAGTAGGCTGCCGCGTGCCGTCCGGGCTGCACGTTAGTTCGATGCTCACTTGTTCGTATCTATACAGTTATTACCATAACAGTACCTTTTTTTTTTTTAAAGACAACTCCCGCATTAGGAATTTTCTAATAAATAAAATAAATTCCTGTGTCCCGGGGGACTTTACAAACATACAAATAACGGACACAAAGAACACCCAGATTCGGGTGGGAATCGAACCCTATGGCATAGCAGTCAGGGTCACTAACTACTAGACCAACAGGCCAGTCGAGTCCAATTCCACAAGAGAAGCGACACATTACAGTAAAAACAATGAAAAACTCGACTATTATATTTAATTCTAACAGGCAAAACCAGAGGAAGTAGAGATGGTGCGTGATCTTTTGGAGAAGTTCATAGAGGACAACATGGACATCATCGTGCCGGAGGTGGAGGAAGTTGAGGAGGAGGAATCACCCATACCAGAGGTTTGTATAGATTTTATCAAGTGTGTGTTAAAAATGTGATGGTGATTTATGATGAAGCCTGTTGAAGTCTACTCCTTGAAAGCAGCGGTAGCGTATGGGCTAAAAGTCTGCACTTGGGATTAGTGGTTGTGGGACCGAACCCCACCCAGTACAGGACTGACGTGACTATCTACTCTTAACGCAATTAGTGTAGCTGAAGGAAGGGGACTCCTAGTAGGTAGTGAATAGGTGAGGTAGGAAAGAATACCACTACCACCAATACCAGTTTACCCAGCATTTGGCCCAGGGGTGGGCAACATTTTTTATCGGCCTGTGTCGGTTCAGCGACAGGGCTCAGAATTGCTTTAATGTAGTGCGTGTGTACCCCTACCGGGGTTTTCGGTCTGGCGGTCTGTTGGAATCGAACCGATTAAAACAACACGGTGTGCCGTACTGCGCCCAAAATAGGAGGGATCCGGGAACAGCTTTTATTAAGACATCCGGATCAAGCGATGGACCTGATGTAAGCCAAGATAGAGGTTTGCTCCGGTGTCTGAATATCTTTACGCCCCATCCCAAGACAAACGTATCGTACTGATGTTCTTGTGTAAATAGGCTTAATGCTTGTGATAAGAGTGGGTTTAAATCGGAAGTGAACTCGGTTGGGGTTCGAACGCGCAACCACTCGATCGCAAGTACGCCTAAGCCGCTTGCTAACGTTATGTTTTTTTTAGATAACTATAGTGTACGCCGTGCCCGGAATCGGTCCTCAAGTGGATATTGATATAGTCATGGATTTTGAAGAGTACATTCGGGAAGTGAGAAAACTCCAGGCCGATGTGGTTATGCCCAGAAACATAAGGCACTATCTATGCCCACCTCTGGAGAAGTGAGTATCTCTATTGATGTAATAAAGGTGGAGTTTGTTTGATGATCTTTTTTTTGGTTGATGACACTAATCTTGGATCTACGGGTACAAGTGAGATTTAAAATATTTATTTTTGTGTTTGATAGCCCAATGCTTATGGAGCGGTATAGGCTATTTAACATCTCGCTAGAACACTTAGAAGCCGAGCAGTGACTCTTAACGCGGGGAACGGTTGTTCTACGCATAATTAATCCTACTAATATTATAAACGTGAAAGATTGTGAGGATATATAGATGTTTGTTGCTCTTTCACGCAAAAACTACTGAACTGATTACGATAAAACTTGGTATGTAGAAAGCTGGACACCTAGATTAACACATAGACTGCTTTTTATCCCGATTTTCCCACAGCATCGGGACTTACGCGGGTGAAACCGCGGGGCGCAGCCAGTAATATTGTAAAAGTATTGAATTTGTATTTATTAGTGAGAATAAAGATCGCAACCTTTTATTAATTCTTGTCGTGCTGCGCATTCGTTAGGTATGGCTTTGAACGCATTTCACCTTAATAGTTCAATGTTAGCGTTGTTGGATTATGTCCAATCTTTGGGCAGCTGGCTCCGCTAATATTTTGCCTTTTATATTGCCTGGGTATTTACTTTATTAATGTAATGTTTAAGTTAAATGCCTACAAAAGGAAATTTTGTCTCCCCCCTGAGCCAAAGGCTGGGTTCGCCCATGCTTTTATGTACGAGTATCTATAGACATAGATGAGTTATAGCAACGGAGTATTAGGCAGTGTGAGTCAAACTTGACGTAATTAAAACATGGATCCTCCTGATGTTGCTATTGATCCGCCAGGGCAATAGGGGCGCCGGATGAATGAATCCATCAGTTATATCGATATTAGTATTTTATGTTTTATCTTTTTATATATTAACTAAAATAATATTAAACGAGAGAATACATTTCCAAAGAAAAAAAAACATGGCGAAACACGATGTCAAAAAAAGAGGCGCTTCATAGGTTTCGCACACAGGTTCTGCCGAGAGTCGGCTGGGCCCTGTACGAATGTACATAAAGTTTTAAATACATCAAATTGGTGGATAAAGATACTGAACTATGTAATCTTTTGCTAGTCTCCCAATATATAAAAACTCGAACTCCGCCGAAACGGCTCGACCGATTATAATGATTTTTTTTTGTATACTTGGTTATGAAATATGAGAATAGGTCGTAAAGTATTTTTTACCTTCCTGCCCCCAGCCCCATTTTTTAATCGTTAAAGAAAGAAAAAAAGGTGTGTGTCAGCTCCAATGCACGACTGGTGGAGTTTACAATTTACTGGACTCTCTATCGCTCATTGCAACGCATGCCGGGTGCATCTAGTTTGTATATAAATTTACATTATTTTATTGTATATACAGATTTATGGAGTACAAGTACCCTGACTTCTCACGGCCCGATGTCACGAACGTGAAAATCTTTGAGAAGAAAGAACAAGCTGCGGTTGGTGGGACAATAGCAGAATAATTTCAAAATAAAAGAAGTTTTACCTTGAAGCTTGTATATTTTGTAGTAGCAACGGAAGAATAAAATCAAGGGGTAGCGTAGCGAAAGCCGTCATATGTCATGCTTAGTCATAGCTGCTAGCATGTTGTGTGTGTCAGTGTGTCACAATTATGCGGAGATACGCAACAATACAAATTAATTGTTGGTCATAAAACAATTATTATTTGTTATATGACCAATAATTTTATGTTAAAAGATAATGACGTGTTAGTTTGAGAGACACTGGTCTCGTACACATTAAGCTAATGAGCATTTTACCTTGTTTTTATTACTCTGTGGCAGTACTTAACTAATATAAAAAATGTGACTTTGTTTGCATGTTACGCTTTCACACTTATTACATTTTGGTGTGCAATGAAGTATATCTATCTATCTACTCAACTGATCATCATGGAATTTTTCATACACTTATTTATTTATTTTTTTTAAACTCCTGCATTAGGAATTACTCCTGTGTCGCGGGGGCCTTTACGAACATCACATAACGAACACAAAGAACACCCAGACTCAGGTGGGAATCGAACCCCCGACCTATGGCTCAGCAGTCAGGGTCACTAACCACTTGACCAACAGGCCAGTCAAGTTTGTCATCGTACGAGTACATACATAAGTACAGTACAATAATTTCAATATACATTATAATGGACAAATATCGCACGTCCGGTCAAATACAGTTACAACTTGAAAAATTCCAGTTTAGCGTTCTGCATAAGAATATCGCTGTTAACGCTATTACTCATTTTACACCCCCAAAAAGAGTCATAACTGAAACTTTACTAATTGTTCAATAATCTAAAAACTACCAAAATAAATAAATTAATTGCCAATTACAAAAATAAAGTTAATATTTTTGCTCATTCTGAAGATGATGGTGGTTTGTCATCGTACAGAAAAGACATAGGGTAGCTTTCATCCAGAAAAAGAGGTAGGAACTTGAATTGACAGAAATTTACATTAACGCAACGAAGCAGGGCAATAATACCCTGTTATGTCATGTGGCTCACGTCTTCTTCCCGTCCCCGATAGGCAAAGACGATAGAACGCCATTTGCCACGATCCTGATATACAGGTCGCGTCTCATCCGCATTCATAAAACCTTTCATTCAGCTACGGCTTTTAGCCTAGGCCTTTCTTCAATATACTGCCGATCTGGTCAGTGTCACAGTGGCGACCTTATTCATGATTAGAGAAAGAAAGGCTACATTAGGTCAACTCAGGGGTCTTCTGTTGGATAAAGTTTTCCTTTCACTTCGACCAACAGGTTGTGCAGAATGGAACTAGGAATGCGATCAATGCAGACCAGCAGAAGTATAATATGTATTTACATATTATATTACAGTTTTAGTAGTTTTTTTAATATATTTGTGTACGCGAATGATGGTTATGTAGTTCCACTGTTTTTTTTTATGGGCGGCAAACGAGCAAGTGTCATCTGATGGCAAGTGACTACCGCCGCCCATGGGCACCTGCAACTCGAGTTGTGTTCTGTTGTAAGTACGTTGCCGCCCTTTAAGGTGGGAGTAGGGGCAGGAAAAGAGGAGAGGGGAGGGTTAGGGGCCCCGGTAACCTCACTCATTCGGCGAATCATTGCTTTCACGCGCGTTGGGTTTTTGTATAGCGTTTCTCGGGCGTTAAATGCGTGTTGTCGTAGTTTTGTATGAGTTTATTTATTCCGGGTTTATTTCTTGTACTTTTCATCGTTGTTTTATAGAAAAATAAACTGCGTGAAATGTATGACATGAATGACAATGAACTCATGCTATGTGAAAAATGGTATAGGGATTTCTATTTAAATGGCCAAATCCTTTTATTAAAATCATCTGTTGTCGTGTTGAAAGCGCGTATTAGCATGTGAATGACTTAAACAAAATGATGTTGACCCACGTCAGCAAAACGCACGTTCAACGCCCGTCATCTGAACATGGCCTTATTGCATGAATATTGCTTTACATTTCGCTTTAAATGATATTATTTCAGAGTAAATAACTCTCTAGATGATATATTTTCTCAATGTTATTACTAGTAATATATTTCAAAACTGATTGTTTCATTGATACGTACAAAAAAGAAATGCCTAAGCGTAGGTAATTAAATTTATTCTTCCATATTTGTCTTTGTAATTAGAATAAAGCAAATATAAAAAAAATGTTTGTTAGTATTATTTTGTTCGATCTGAAGAACCAGCTCCACACATTTTCTCATCGGCACTAACATTCACTTCGCGAAATGTTCGTCCATAACGAAGATGAATGATAATGATGATACTAAGTACGAGTTTATATACATATCGCAATAAATATTATAGCCAGCAAAAGTAAATCTTCATTTTAGAAATATAGAAACATGTTTCTCCATTGAGGAACCGCGAAAATGGGACGCGGGAAGTCGTCAGTTTGAGAAGCTAAATGAGCGAGCGAATTGCGCCAAATCCCGTGCCGTGTGTGGAATTAGTTTCAATTTGAATACAGCTTAATGCAAATACTGTCACAATTTGCGACAGTACGAGTATTCTACAAAAACTATTACAAAAAAGCAATATTTACATGTGTTGTACTAAGAAAGGTAGGAATTCTTATAAGTAGAAAGCGTTAACTTTGGATTATAAAGAGCTACCTAGAAACTATTTGTAAAATTTGATCAGGCACTCCACACTACGTAACAATCAAAAATTATTTTCAACTCAACTTCAAGAAGCTTCGGTAAAATAGTAGTAAGATGTTGGAATTGCGATCAAGTGGTTGCGGGTTCAAACTCGACCCAGTACACTACTGACGTGAAACACTTTTTTGCAACTATTATTTAGTCACGCAGTGTGCCACACCTAGTAAGTTGATATACTCACATATTTTTGGCATGACGTCCACTGCCGTTCACTTCACACGTTTCAAGACTGCTGCCACTAAAAGTTCCCTCGCACAAAAGTCTAGAAATTAAACCAAGAAACTCACGGTTGCGTGTTATGCTACACGATCAACGAGGCCTTGGGTGTCCATTTTTTGTTCTATGACATTTTTATACTTATTCAACATCCACACAGCAGCAGTAAACAGCAGGAAGCAGGAAGCAGGACAGGATGTCACAGGTGTTTCGAATGAAACATGGTGAACTTTACATTCGTTTTATTACATTATGGAATAATAAATAAACCCCCCCCCATGTATATACCGTCCTATCACCGAGACACGTTTCGCTGCCTGCGGACTATCGCCGTCTCTTTCTAACTGGGCCAATGCATGTAGTTTGTTCTCGCTTTTAGAGTAAGATAAAGGTTGATCTACAGAAAGAAATTAATTTTAAAAACAATACTGAGTAATATAATCGTAATTTCTTAATGTGCTTCAGGTAGGTTTATGAGCATTTTCATTCCTTCAACACAGGAAATTATTTCGTAGGGCTCCATACACATTTGATTTTCATTTAAAATTGTTTTCGTGCATTCGAACTATTTTCCAATAAATATCATACATCAAATGAGAGGCTTATATATTGGATGTTTGATTCTATGCCAAATTGAGAATTGATTGAATAAAAATACCTTTATTAGATGACTAATATTTTACCTAAATTCAATAATGCACAAGTCATGATTAACATAGTCGCCTCATGAATAGTAGCGTTAGCATTATTGTATACAACCTCTACAATAGTATCTCTATATATATTCTTTTGTTCTCAACGCATTGCCCAGGTAGGAAGTCGACGACCAACCATTGAGCATATTTAAATCGGCGCTATATAACACCCCATCAAGGTTTTACAGATTTATCTTAGCCATCGCCCGCTGGCGTCTAAGCAAAAACATATTTAAAGCATTATTATGCGGTTTTCGAACGACATTATTTCAATTTGTAAGAATCTGAGACTATTATCATAAGCGCTTTATTGCCGCACTCTCAAGGGATAATCTATCTTTATCTTAAACGTATCTGTTAGATTCTCTACCGAAAATGTACACTAAGGGATTTATTAAGTAGCCTCCAACGTATTTGAGTACGGCAATGAGTGTTTCATCTTAACTATATACGAGTATATTCACTTTACTGCTAGACCGTTTTGTTAATTTTGATTTGAAAATCAGTACCAGTGAATTTGAAATTTGAAATATGACCGTTAAAGTTAAGTTCGTTCGAAAACCACCCAAATATTACATCACTCCAAAACATGTCTACATATTTAAAGATACAGCGAAAAAATGAAAAAATATTCCCGCATGTATATATTTGGATTTAACTTTGGGATAACTAAATTCTATGTACACAATTATAACTCAGCACGAACATTTTCACCGGAAAGTTTACCGAACAATATCTTCTTAACTTAATTAAATACAAAAAATTACTAAACAGAAAAGTATACAAGCTTTTGAAAAACAATAAAAGTGACTGAAGTATTTTTCTTTTCAAAATGTACATACATATATACTTACAGGCAAAATCAAATATTTACGAACGCACTAAAACTCTATCGAAATTACTTAACATATTTAACCAAAGGCATGTTTGGTGACTTCGATAAATTATTTTACCACGAATTTACTTCCTTTTTAGGAATCGATAAGTTTCAAATTTACACTAAGAGAACGTAAATTGTTACGACACTGGAAGAAAAATTGGAATGGTAAACGCAAAGTTGAAATTCACTAAGTAATTCTATAATTACGAGGAATACAAAGGATTCCATCTCGCACTTAAATATTAAGGAGTAGGAAGAACTTATTAACGAAATACACAAGCAATAAAAGCAGTTTCAGAGCACGAATAAACGTTATAAAGAACCTATGCTATCGCAGGCTTACTTCTAGTTAAGAATTGAGGAAGATTATAACAGCAAAAGGTTGTTTTGCCAAATCATTTAAGCCAAATTTATCAAATCCCAACTTTGCGCAGTCTATTCCGCTTGCTACCAATCTCTGTGACTTAGGAGAAAATAGTGAGAGCCAAAGTGTCCTGCGTTAGACTTATACAATAAAAAATGCTAACACTTAAATAACATGTCGTATAAACTTAGGCAATACTTAACAAGTACAGCTTACACCGATTATTGTGGGACTAAGAAGACAGTTTGCGTCAATTGGTAGACTTCGACAACCATGTCATAAGTACGCATTTGGGAAGGGACATTATCCAAGTGACCTGTCCTCGTAAGGTATCCTAGCATAGATACATGAACTGAAAGTTAATTTATTATATAAAAATCAATAAATACCTACGTTAATTATCACTAAGGAAGCGTCATTTTGGAACGAATTTTTTAATTATATTTTTAAAAAATGTTGCTTGCGTATAAACTAGTTTAGAAGGACCCATGTCATATTATTAAATTAATAACGACTAGCTGACGGCTTCAATGTTACCCATGAAGTGAATAACTACATCATGATTATCGATTCCAGAATGGAAATTCAAAATTCTTCATTTGAGAAACGAATGTCTCTAACTTTTTAACATCAGTGTTATCTTATTATACTTGTGTATCAACTCACAACACCATCAACTTGATCTATAATAAATGATCATTTATGTTTCATTGATCACTGACAAAATATCCTTAGTTGTTAGACAACAAAAACAAGCATGTCATCTAAATAAATGAAATTGCAACAGATATATTTAATATACTACAATGTTTATGGGAATTGTTTAATATTATTTAAAAGAGACATATCTGTAAGCATATCACCATGTTAAATATTTGCAGTAGTTTGCTTTTTGTAAGTAGATAAGTAGTACAGCTATAAAATACATTGATAATACAAATTTGGTAGAAACCCGTTGTTAGATCTATAGATTGAAACTTTTAAGAATGTATGAGATTTTTCTATTGCATAATGGCTACCAATAGGCCTTAGCAAGTGAAATTTTAACAATGACATTCGTCTGTTTCTTAATCTCAACTTCCCATATAGGTATATTTAGAATATTTCTTACACAAATTCAATGACATGGGAACTTCGTAAAAAATTGTTTTACGTATAAATAGACACTGTTGTCGATACACACACCGTTATGAACAGCCATTTAAAATAGCATGTGAAGGAAGAATATGAAATTGAGCTTCATTACAGCCAAATAAAGGAATATGAGTCAAAATATACCAACGGTAAAGCTAAAGAACACTGACTCTTCAATCGAACTTAATGCATACTGGCTCCTTCATAAGAATCACAAATCTTTATTTAATTTAATAATGTTGAAAACGTACAATGTTTGTTGGACATTGTCGTAATTGGGAATTAAAAACTAATTTTAGCGTTTATGAAACGAAATTTTAGGAATCAAAAGAAAGTAATAATGCCGCATTTCTTTGCATTGCTGCGCTAATTTTCTTTATATAACCACGAATTAAACTCTATACTCCTAGCCGCTATCAAACCATGCGATTCTTTAATCACCAATATTATAAACTGTGACATCTTCTAATCAATCATAATCATAATTGTAACAATGCTACCAACATTACATCTTACCAAATCTTTTTTTATGCACAAATTTAGACATCATGCCTCGATTTTAATATAAACATAATAGACCCAAATTCAACAACATACATCTTCTTGCCTATGTTCATCATATTAAGGTTTATTATTTAAAGTTAAAGTATTATTTATTTAAAGTTCATGACGTCCTGAAACAGTTATAGAATATGTTTATCATTGAATTGGTAGTCATTTGACATGACATTTAAAAATAGCATACAGAAATGCTGCCTATTAATTCTATACGGGATTAACGAGGAAAGAAGACTTGGTTAGTCGATAAATTAGTAGAAGCCACAGTACATTCCGTTTATACATTAGCTAATTATCATTTATTAACAATCATCTGGTCTCTTTTACTTTACATGGGTACAATACACAACAATCTTTTACGTTCAAGGGCGACTCAATGTATTTAGCAAGTGTTCGAAGTGTCATATTTAATTAAATACTGGCTTAAGTGACATTTTTATCAGTATTGTGATATTACTAATACATATTTAAGTTGATATTTGAATAAATATTTCTGACTAGTGTAGATCATAAACGTAATTTTTGTTATAAATATAACGCTTATTAATCTGTTGATATGATAGATATTTCTGCAAAGAAAATTTAATAGCGTTTAGTGACAAAGATACCACAATTTTTTCGGCAATTTCGCCTCAAATTCTTCAACAATTTTTTATCTATTCGTCAGTTATTTGTGCTCCACAAATCTTTGGTCTTTGAATATTGTGTCTACGTCTCCCACTTTATATGAATAACATGAATGAGTATTTATGAATTTGATATAACAATAGTAGATTGGTTAATATTAACCGATTTGAAAGCAGTACAAATTTCTAGCATTTAGTGTATCAATACCATCGAAATAATTAAGACTCGAAGACATATTGGCACTATATAACTGACATAGTTTAGCATCACTTTGCACAAATATCCCGTGTATTAGTATATTAATTCAACGTTGCTATTGTAATTAGAACTAGGCGATAACAGATTTTGAACTCTTTAAATATTGAGCTGTTAAAGGTACAAAATTATTGGAATCACTATTACTTATAACGATTCGTAACTAACATCCTAGTGCTTGGGAAGTATTAGGTTATATACTGTGTTATGGAACAGTTACAATTTTACTATACGCTCAACAACTTTGAATATACAAGGGACGTAACAAAATTACTTGTCATAATATCAACTACTTATATTTTCCATTAAAATAATATTTAAGCAGGTATTATTGAATCTAATACTAGCCATTATAAGGAATTTAATATTAATATTTTCCACAGCACAGTATAAAACGAGAAGCAAATATAACAGCCCCGTAAAAGCTTATTCAAAGAGGAAAATATAATACCTAAATTATGTTTTGCCTGTCTACTTAACAATCTATTGGTGTCAATGTTTAAGTGGCGGGAGACGCCCTCTTGTAACAAATGTCAAACAAATATCAAACGTATAGCATACGTCCAATTTTGGGTTTTATCGTGGCGTGCTTGAAAGCTGCGAACGAATGGGCGCTAACGAGATTGTGTCAGGCATGGTGTGCCATCAGGCTATGGCTAAAAGTCGGGCTGCCCTCGTTAAAAGCTCTAGCACACGCCGCCAAATGTTGCGTAGCGTATTCGAGCGGGAAAATAGAAATCTCCATAGGAAGAACACAGTCGCCACTTGGGTTAGGATGTGGACTATGTGTAATCTGAAAAAATAAAAAATATTTCACGTTGGTTTTGAAAATACACTTTTTCCTATATGACGTGTACTTTTTTTAAGAATCAAGAAGATCTCTCAAAGTTAACACAGAATTTAACACCACAACAGGGATCCTAATGTTGATAATAATACTATTAAGGTATATTGTATATTAATTATAAATATATTGTATAAACTATAGTTAGGTTTATGTATGTATATTGATAAGTGCCTATTGTTATTTAAAGTACGTTAGTATTTAATATCTGTAAATTTTTATTTTTCATATATATTCGAAATTACTAATAATTAAAATTTTAAATATAACACCAACTGCCACTATCTCTCCGAATCATTTTGATCCATCCCAAGGTTGCCTGGAAGAGATTGCATCTAGCAATAAGGCCGCCCTTGTACATTATCTGTTTACTGTAATTATGAAAATGTATCTTCTACTGTATTGCTAATGTACAAATAAAGTGTTATCTACCTATCTATCTATTTATCTTACCTGTTGAGCACGGAACGGGACTTGGGTAGCGTTTCTGGGCTCTCCTTGAATAGGAACCTCCTGATGCCAAGCACGTAAGACTCGATATAGGCGTCCCAGTCAATGTTCCGCACATTAAAGTCGAAAGTTCTGTAACGAAAGGATATCACACAGACTTTGATGAATAGTTAGAAATAATGCTTAGTGTAATAGACATATATTGCTTACTTGAAACAAAGCCATGTTATCTAATCTAAATAATTTAAGTAAATAGCGTTTATAATATAATGCATAATTGATATCTTGCATCAGACATTAAATGTAAAAACAAAATATGATTTAAGTTCAGTGGTTAGTAAATATTTTTATTTCTTTCTAGATACGCCCCACGGTTTCACCCACGTAAGTCCCGGCACCGTGGGAACATCGGGATAAAAATAGCCTATGTGTTAATCCAGGTCTCCAGTTATACGTACCAAGTTTCATTGCAATCCGTTCAGTAGTTTTTGCGTTAAAGAGTAACAAACATCCATACATTCTCACTAACTTTCACGTTTATAATATTAGTAGGATTTATTTCTTATTAAAGATATTAAAATGTTATCTATGTTAGGCTCCAATTATTACATAAAACAGCAATTTTTTCAGCTTGGGATGCGATTAGCGAAAATGGAGACATCATCGGTGACTCTAAATAGTATGAAACCTATTTTTATACCGTTAAAACCCCTGTTCATCGCGGTTTTGTATAATACCTTATTTTTATTGTAATACTGTAGTCCCTTAAGACCTTTGTCATTAATTCGTGTTAATGTCGAAAGCAGTAGTTTAATATGTCATACAATTTGTTTACATACCTCGACTAGTGAATTTGCTACTTTACTGGGATTAATTCTATTAGTAACGTTCAAAACATTATTGTAATTATCCGACTGCCAAGGAAGGGTTATGTTTTTCGCGCGTATCTTGTATGTTTGTAAATTTCTTTATTGCCTCGTATCTTACAAATGGCTGGAAGACCGCACACGAAATAATCATCATCCTCCGCGCCTTTTCCCAACTAAGTTAGGGTCAGCTTTCAGTCTAACTACGAAATGGCCGAATTTTGATATTTTACGTGAAGCGACTGCCATCAAACGTCCACAACCCAAGTACTAGGCGATATCGAAGTTCTGTAGTTAGACTAGGTTGTCAGACCTTTTGAGGGCCGTGACCGAAGAGGTAGTGAGCTGTGGCTGCGTGCTTTTGGTGGTGTCGTTGGACATCGCCAACGCGTTCAATAGTCTGCCATTCAGCTGCATCAGGGAAGCACTCCACTATCACGGAGTGCCAGGGTACCTGAGGCGGCCAGTGGCAGACTATTTAGAGGAGCGTACCGTCATGTACGAGGACCGAGATGGAGCTTTGAGTCGTCGGCCCATGTCGTGCGGTGTTCCGCAGGGGTCTGTCCTTGGACCACTCCTGTGGAACATGGGGTACGACTGGGCCCTTCGAGGCGACTTCCGCCTCGGGCTCGGCGTAATCTGTTACGCCGATGACACGTTGGTCACAGCCCGGGGGGGTGAACTTTCAGGAGGCGGCGCACCTGGCCACCAGGGGAGTCCCTTTGGTGGTCGGGCGCATCGAGGCGCTGGGTTTACGGGTGGCCCTGGATAAGACGGAGGCCCTTTTATTTCATGGGCCCCGTCGTGGTCCACCCCCTGGTGCCTCCATAGAGGTTAACTCGGTCCTCGTACCGGTTGAGACCCACATAAAATATCTGGGCCTGATCCTTGACGGAAGATGGCGCTTCGACGAGCACTTCCGGCAGCTTTCTCCAAGGCTGGTCGGCGCTGCGTCCGCGCTTGGGCGACTTTTGCCTAATTTGGGTGGGCCCAGCATCGCAACGAGACGGTTGTACATGGGGGTTGTCCGGTCAATGGCACTTTACGGTGCACCGGTGTGGGCGGAGGCTCTGACCGGTCAGAATAGGTCGCGCCTTCGGCGCCCTCAGAGGGTTAAGGTGGTTAGAGCCCTACGCGGATACCGCACCGTGTCAACGGAGGCGGCGTGCGCATTGGCCGGGACACCCCGTGGGGTTTGGAGGCGGAAGTGCTCGCCGAAGTATATCGGCGAACGGCTGAGTTCCGGGCGGGAAGCGGCAGTCGGCCCCCGCCCGAAGAGGTACGCGAATGGCGTGAGGCCGCTCGCCGAGCCACCATGGCTCGTTGGTCGACCCGGCTGGAGGCTCCACGTGCTGGCTTTGCCGCCGTGGAGGCGCTCCAGCCGGTCATCGTCGAGTGGGCAGGGCGGCAGCACGGGGCCCTTTCCTTCCGACTGACGCAGGTTCTTTCCGGGCACGGCTGCTTCGGGAAGTACCTGCACTCGGTCGCTAGGAGGGAATTGAGTCCCGCCTGTCACCACTGCGACTGCAGTGAGGACTCGGCTCAGCACACGCTGGCGGTTTGCTCCGCCTGGGCGACGCAGCGTCGGGCCCTCACTGCAGTCATCGGAGGGGATCTCTCGCTACCGGCCGTCATACGCCTCATGGCCGGTAGCGACAGGAATTTTACCGCGGTCGCGACCTTCTGTGAGGACGTCATCTCGCAGAAGGAGGTGGCGGAGCGGGTCCGGGAGGACGATGGCCACTCGGACTTAGTTCGCCGCCGGCGAACCGGGTGGCGGAGGCGCGCTTTCCAGCGCCTCATGCCGCCCTGAGTGTGGCCGCGGGTGGTCGGGACGGGTTTTCCCTTCGACCCGCTATAGTGGCCCCCCGCGAGGAGGCGGCGTCCGCGTGTGCCTGGACGTCGCCGAATTGAGAGGTTGTTACCCGAAGGTGGTGCCCGCGCTTTTGCGGGCAGTACGGCACACCGTGTGGTTTTATTCGGTTCGATTCCGACACACCGCCCCACCGAAAACCCCGGTGGGGTGAGGGCCCGAGGGGGTTTCCACACGCACAAAAAAAAAAAAGGTTGTCAGACCTTTTAGGGCTCCAACTACCCGTAATGAATGCCACAGATTTTCGTATGTTTTCGTATAGCAACCGGGACCGACGGCTTAACGTGCTCTCTGAGGCACGGAGGGGTCTCAATGTGTTAAGAATGGTCACCCATTCTAAGACTGACCTAAATAGACTTAACCTTGTAATGTGCTAACCTACTCGGTTGCCGGTTGTACAGAATAATAACAGTATATATTCTCAAAATAATATAATAATTATTATATTCTAGCTCATATTAAACAACGTTGTTTGGACACAAATTAAACACACCTACGATATAAAAAAAAACTTTTAGAACATCAATATTAAAACCAATTCAAATAGATATATTTACGTATATAAATATTTGTAGTAACAAAAATCGTACTTGCAACTCTGACATGAGTCAAGGTAGAAAATTCAACTCCGAAATGAAATGCTTCCGCTTCGATTCCATGAAATAATTTAGTTCTTCTGAATCACAAACCTGCGGTCGTCCGGTGAGAGCGAAGTACAGAGCGCCTGCACGTTGTCGTCAGCGAAGGCCCACTGACGCGTCGTGAAGTACTCCAGGCAAGCCGCTGCCTTCTCCAACTTGTTTTGGACGCGGACCATCCTGGTTTTCAAAACATCATTGATTTATTTATATTGATGATGTGATATCCGACGATAAATATTCAGCTTTACCATGAAAGTGGTCTAGATTTTCAGTAATTTTGTTAAACACAGATGAAAAAACATACCGTGTTATGAAAAAGTGTGATCATATAAGTAAAGTCGAAAAATAGTTGAGCCAGCTTCAAAAAATTCCAATTCCAGTGATTTTGTTTCTTATTGAAGAAAAACTTCTTTACGCACGCTTGACCTTTGGGAATAAGCTGGTGAATGCGTTATGAAAAATGTGATCGGGAGAGGCGAACGGAAGTTAAGAGGGAGATGTAAGTTAGTGAAGATAGAAAGAGAGAGAGTTACGTTTTGTATATTACTGTAGGGACAAGAGAGAGAGGTGCGAGCACACATTTTCTTTCTCTCTTTCTCTCATAGCCAGTTACGTTTCGTATGAAGTTTTACTTCAGTCGCGAGGTCTAAAGCACACTCGTTTTTTATGCGAACAGGAGAATAAAGTAGTGATTGAACGTACATGGGTTTCTTGCCGGTGGCGCTGGAGACGAGGTCCATGGCCAGGGCGGGCGCGCGGTGCTGCAGCAGCGACAGGGCGCCGTGCTTCAGCCTGTTGCTGGTGATGTCCCCGCCAGGGTACCACACCACCTCACCTGACGGGCACAAAACGAACATGACACTTAATTTACAACGAAAATAGCAAAACATACTGTCGCGCCATCTATTGAAGGCAAGTGGAACTACATCAGAACTGTTTTTGAATCGCACAATGAAAGTTCTCGCGCTCATAAATTAAATACAACAGCCCTACATTAGCCGTTGGGATGCAGACCCTGGGGCATGATCACTTGCCTTGTCGTAAGCACCTACCTCCCTTTGTTTGAGGGACATAACAACCAAACCTCCACACTCTTTCTGAAGACCTACAGTCTTATCTGTAACACTGTAAAGTTTGTGAAAAGAGTCAGTAACTTTAAAGTGACTGTTATAGAATGTGACTTAACGATATCTTATAATCAAGTGGCATTTGAGTATTCACGTATATTATAGTTGTAAATTATTTAAGTATGACCTGCAAATATCAAACACATTTGAACCATATTTCGTACGCTTTAGAGATTAGAATAAAATAAATAGCGAGGTAAAATCAGCTCAAATATGCTTATCAAAGGTTTAAATAAAACTTTAATATATGTACTTACTGAAGGGATGTTTCCGCATGTATTTAAAGCTGGTCTTAACGAAACGCGACCACGTGATGGGGTTCTGTTGGCCGGTACAGCAGTTATACACCACAACACCTTCACCTCTGTGTACATAGAAGATAAACCAAACATTTGTAAAGCGTTTGACACCTTGATGTAGTTATTTTTTAACGTCGTAGGAAAGACTAATCACTTTACGACTCGTATATTTTAACATTTAATAAGATTGCTACTCCTTTTCCCTTCTCTCTGTTGAGCTCTGGGGCCACTTTTACTGGTGGGGGAATCATAACACTACTTTTATAGCGAGAGTCTTGGTTAGGGTATAACACTTAGCCGATACTAAATTTTAAACTTCCGCGTTCCATGATACAATTATGTATTTATATGGGTACGTGAAATAGGTATTCCGTGCCGTCCGGCAGTGCAACCTGGTCGAAACGTCAGGTAATTCAGAGGTATGTAATACCTTTATCTTTACCTTTTTCGTGATCGCGTTAATACCCGTGTTAATACATAATTGTAGGTTAGCCGATGTTTTTGACTCGAACAGAAATATTCCTAGGGTCTACCTCCTATTAGTTTATTGACTTCTATGTAATAAAGATTTAAAAAATATATAAAATTTAGTCGAAGGCCAAATATTCTCTGTGTCTCTACGTAACTAGCCTTGAATCTTGTCTTGAAATCCACTAACCGTCTCAAATGCGTTCTCCACGCGCAAACGATCATTAGATTGATGACTGTGTCGACAGGCACTAGATCTGCAACCTTCGTGCCGGTGCCGAGCATGGTGCGGAATATACCCTTGCCGACCGCCGCAATGATACCGTTGGGCCCATTCCAGTTGTCCACCCAACCTTTAACTGGCTCTCGGAGGGATGAGAGCACTGAAACAATTAAAATCTTACATTATTAATACGACAAAGCACAACAAAACTAGAGGAAAGAACGCCACGAAGTTTCATAAGACAAATATAATTGAGAGGTTGGAGTCGAGTCGTATTTAGAAGTAAGAAAAAACCCGAAAATATTTTTTTATACCAAAAAGTTTTGATAACGTATACAGACTGTATTTTATTTGACAATGGAACACTTACTTAAATCAATGAAAATGCATAATTCTAGCATGCAGTAACAAAAACACCGTTTGAATTTCCAGGAATTATCACCTCTGTTTCTCATAAAATCATTTAAAATGTGTAAAGTTAAAGATTCGTAGAAGCGGATCCATCAAAATTCAACATCAAAATCAAAATTAGCGGCAGGCTTCGGCGTAAGTGTTGTAACTCCAAATACCAAATGTCACCGTACTGAGGCTATGTGAAAAATGGTATATATTGTCACATTTGTTATTTTCTTTATAATACGTGCCATACCTCTAAAAATTAATTTTCAATTTCTCTAATAACACGTTCAAATGTTTTCTTTTGGCGACCCTTGACAGCGTTTTAATCATCAGTTATCTTAAGATTGTTCATTAGTTATTATATTATTATGTCAAAATCATTTTCACCTCCTGTCTAGTTTGCAATAAAAAAGAAAATCAGTTACTACGAATAATAACACAAATCACATAACTATTTGTACCTGTTGGTCTAGTGGTGTGATGAGCATCATCATTTGTTCTGTGTCTGAGTGTAATTTATCTATAATATATATGTATTTATAAATATATAAGTACCTATGTTTATCAGCAGTCTGGTTGCTACAGTACAGGCTCTGTCTAGTTTGGTATCAGACGGCCGTGTGTGAGATGTCTTAAGTTATTATATTATTATTAACTATTACTGCTTATAACTATTAGTAACTCGAAAATAACAAGAAACTTTGTGTTCTGTTATGTAAATATGATCATCCTAAACACGTGTTCTGTTTAGTAAATTTGAAAGTAGGAAAATAATATTGTATAATTCACATACTGTATGCCTCACTAAATCAGTACTTCATTAATCATTTTTTTAAGTAGAAAACTGTGTCAGATTGGCTATCAACGAATTCGTTGAACGTGCCAAAGATATCATTGATAAATCGATTTAGCGCGAGTTATTGATAAATACATTACATAATAATATTTGAAAAGTAAGTCAACTGTAACATGAAAATATCACTGGCGCTAAATCAAAACAGTTCCTTATTTCAATATGAATTGTGTTGCAAAATCTTCCCATTAGGATAATATTAGTCTTTACATGTGGAATTGGAATTGATAGATAGATAGATAACTATTTATTTGTACACTATTTTTACAATGGGAGTAACATACATTTACATAATAATATCAATCATCCCACTCATATAATAATATATATAATATATAATGTGAAAGTTTGGATGGATGGATGAATGAATGGATGTTTGTTACTCTTTCACGCAAAAACCGCTGAACCGATTGCGATGAAACTTGGTATGTAGATAGCTGGAGACCTGGATTGACGAAAAGGCTACTTTTATCCCGATATTCTTACGGGATCGGGACTTACGCGGGTGAAACCGCGAGGACCTGCTACTAGTAATATATTATGTAGAAAGGGCGGCCTTATTGCTCGATGCAATCTCTTCCAGGAAACCTTAAGCTGCATCATGATTGTTTTTTTTTTTAATTCAAAAATATATAATTAATCAAAGTATGTATCATTGTTATCTATGTACTTTCACCATTTTACAGGAAGTTCATCAATTCCCTTGCCAAAAAAATTGTAAGAATGACAATCAATGTAACTTTTGAAAGCGGTTTAGACTGCCTCATTGGAAGTGATTTTTTTCCTCGCAAGAAATTGTCCTAATTCAGGAATACACCATACTCTCTAGACCTTGGTCTGGAGAGTATGTTGTATGAGTGTCGGAGTGTCCCAAAAACTTTTCGCTCTAGTTTCATTTACCAATTGAATATTTAGCAAATTTTCGTTATGCAAATTATCATTTAGCATTTTACTTTGTCAAGTTTTCTTAAATCAAATATTTATTAAGCAAACGTTTAATAGAAAAGTAGGTAGTAAATGAAATGTCTTTTAGATTTTTGCTCATACATTGGAAATCCAAACATTAGGTTAACAACGAAGCATATGGCCAGCTTTACTATAAACGGTTGTATCACTTGCTATCCCTATCTCTTTGGATGCTACTCAACAGCAAAACATGGTAAATATGACTAGAACTCTGTTGTGCGCTACTTCATCCTCTGAAAATAATATTAAATTGATGTTGTGGCAATAAGGGTATTAGTGAAAAATCCTGTTGCATAATGATCATTGAGACATTCGTGTGCTAAAATAGATCATTTGGTGATTCAACACGGTCTTTCTTCGACTTCAATTCTGAAAAGATTGTAGGCAATTGATACCAGTGGTCAGTTGTGAAGATGTCATTGAAAAAGATGATCATTGAGAAAGAGTAGGTATTCATATACCTACTCTTTCTCAATGATCATCTTTTACTGATACTACTTCAATGAAGATTCGGCAGGAGATACCAAATCCTTTTGTATGATGCAGCGTATGCGATGCAATATTTGTTTGTATTTATAAAATGATTGATGAGGGTTCATAAGAAAATGGATTTCATGGAGAGGGGGACACAGAGGGAAGAGAGGGAGAAGGCCAGTTAATATATTAGTTCCTTTAGTAGAAAGAAACATTAAGTACCTATAATAAAATTGAGTGATAAGATTATCACCAAAAACACTGATATCGTGGAAAAGTCGATCAGTTATGTCATCTATACTAATATAATAAAGCTGAAGAGATATTTTGTTTGATTGTTTGTCTGTTTAAGCCGGTTAATCTCTACAACCATAAGTCAGATTTGAATAATTCTTTTTGTATTGGATAGAGTATTCATTGAGGAAGGATAAGGCTATGTAACATCACGCTACGATCCTTTAGGAGCAGAGCAGTGACTGCAAACGCAGGTGAAACTGCGGGGAACGGCTGGTTAATGGTCTCGGAACATAACTTTTAGATTCCAATTTGTTAGGGCTAGGGTTGGTAGGGAGTAGCATAAGGTACCTCTTTATAGTGGGTTGGAGGTATCTGTTGTTGACATTGCTGGTGATGACAAATCGGGGGTAGGCATAGTTTTCTTTGCTCTAGTACACTTTTTGCTAGGTATGTTAACAAAGTCTTGTCACTGCGTATTTTTTCCGGACCCCGTTTCCGGACCGATACGACGCAAAGAATGATTTATATTACGGGTAGAACGGATGTATCCGGAACAGTGTAATGTGAATAATTTTATTCCGCCAGACTAGAATACAACTACAATGCTAGTATGTTCTCTTCTTGTTGCATATGGAGTACATGATATTGACTTAAGAGTAATAGTAATGCACTTTTCTTGACGATAAAATAATTAATGAGTACTTTCAAATGCTAACTAATATCGCTATGAAACTGGCGCTCATAAATAATAATCACGTCATAGAGACCGTTTAATTTATCAGATGGTGAGTAACTTATACCTACAAATATTCTGATAAGAATACTGGGTTTTCTATCAGGAGATTACATATCTTTTCCTGGTATACTAATAAAATCAAGAAACGCCAACTCACATTTATTACTTGGCACTTGAATGTACTTACAAATTAAAGTATATTACACGTCAGTGGGATAGTTTGATATTGCCGCAGAGGATCCACCAGGCGCCGTAAGGCACCTAATAACCTGCGGCCTTCGTGAGGGCTGGTCTCAAGACGTAGACGTCCGGAAGGGTAACCCGGCGCCTTTCTAAACTGAAGTGGTACAAGGCCCACTCACAACTGCGAGACTACCTGCTTACTGCTACCTACTGCCTACTGCTTTGTGGACAGGTAGTCAAGTCTGTCGGGGGTCCGGGGAGTTTCTTTTTAGGTAACCTGAGTTTCCATAAAGTTTCCAAAAAAAAAAAGTTTTCTATGGTCGGAATAAATTATTTGACATGTCTTATGACGTATCGTTATTATCATGTTTGTTACTTCTTTTAAGTTTGAAACCAAACACTAAAAGTTTGATACAATTTGACACAAGTCGTTTGACATTTAATATAAAAAACTGAATTGACTTGACATTGAGACTAATATTATTTTTATAGAAAAAAAAATATATGAACACTAGAAAGAATCGTGCTCCTAACCGATGGTGGTCTCTTCTCTCCATAGACGTAGCTCAGTATTTGAGTCGACATGCCGGAATTTTTTTATTAACCTTCGACGAAAGAGGGGTGTTAATAGTTAAACGTGTGTCTGTGGCGCTAGAGCTCCAAAACGTATTTAATGATTTTGGTTTATTTATTTTTTTGTTTGGAAGGTGACTTGATTGAAAGTGTTCTTAGCTATATTTAAAAAAAAAACCAGTTCAGCCGTTCGAAGATCGTCAGCTCTTCTAATTGTATATGAGGTTTTTGAATTGGGGGTTTTTAAATTTTTTCGAGAATAAGCGGTACTAGGTCAGGCCATGTCACATATGTGTTTGCGCGTGGTAAATACCCATCGGCCGCTGGTCCGCATGCGGACCTTCTACGCAGTCTCACGCAGAGGGTGGAAGACAGT
The DNA here is from genome assembly GCA_949752705.1 of Callimorpha dominula. Lineage (NCBI taxonomy): Eukaryota > Metazoa > Arthropoda > Insecta > Lepidoptera > Erebidae > Callimorpha > Callimorpha dominula. The sequence continues at coordinate 3,486,093 of OX457019.1, read as the reverse complement.
TGCATCGTGCGTACCTTTTATTTTTAAAGTATAAAAACGTAATTTGATATCGTATCGATATTTCGATACGATCTCGAATTACCTTTTTGTATTCTTTAAATACTGTAAAATATTCACGGTAAAAATTTACATGGTTGTTTATGCGCAGTATGTTTATGTAAGAAAAAAAAGCCCGGCAGCACTATTTATGATATTAAATTATTTTAACCCTATTTGTAAGATTTTGAATATTTTCCACCTATATTCTATCTATAAATCTTATACCTATTATAAACTGAAAGTAGTTTTTACTTCTATACCATATATTTAAATTGTTTAACTAAATGTATGTAATTTATATTGGTTAAAAAAACAGAGATTTGTTACTATTAATTTGTTTTTTTTTATTATCGTTACCATATCTTGTGTATACTATTGCATACTTTGCCCATAGCAAATCTGATTGTAAACCGGAGCATACGTTGATTGAAGAGCTCAGGAATGCGCCAGGTAACAATGCGGGCGCGCGAGGCGGGGTGCGCGGGCGGCGGGGGGAGGTGCCGCCGCTTCTCACCTCAAGCCCCGACTGAATTCAGCTCGGACTATACTACAAATTACGTTGTATAAAAAAATAAAAATCAAACTCACCGATTGAAGGCCGTACGATAGAGACAGGAAGATTCCCACTTTCCTTTATAAGCATGTCCTCAGCCAGTGCTTTTGTAAACGTGTAAGTGTTAGGCCGGTCCCCTGAAACCGTAAAGAAAGTAACATTATACTATATGCGTCAACTTAGACTGAGCGATAAATTAGGCGAACACTTTTAGGACATGCATAAAATATAAACCTTATATTATTAAAATATAGCTAAAAATCGTAGGCAAGTAGTCTAGCGGACGTACGATTATCAGCTCTAGTTTTATGCATTAGGGTTTACATTTCATTCACATTTATAAAGTGCTTATTATGCTGCTCAGTCTGAATTGACCCTAACGCTTCATTGGTTTCGCCGTCAGCGGCACTCGTGTCAGTAGAGTGTGTGCGACACTCAAATAGTTCATAGTTAGAAGTAACTTTGTGATTACTTTGTATTGGAAATATAGTATGCCTATATATTTTTTAATTATTGAACTCTTGGTGTTAAAATCAGTTTTTTCAGCATAACTTTTAATATCATGCCCTTAGTAAATACGAATATTTTTTAATTTGAACCCTAAATGATTCCATTCTTCATTTTCCATTCTATAAATAACTGTATAGCCAGTTCACTGTAATGCCTGAAACTGACGCATCAGGTTCGACCTGATGCGTCAGTTTTGTATTATATACGAATTACACACGGGAATACACTGTATGTCAGAGATGCACCTCCCTCCCACTCACTCACCGACTAAATCCGGCGTGATCCTGTCAACCAGGTCGTCTGGCAGCGTCTGCACCAACGTCACCACGTGCTCTGGGTGAGCTGGCGGTGCATACACAGTCTCCTCGACGCGTTCTCTTTCGCAATTACAGTACGCGGTTGAAACATGGACCAGTGCCTGAAAAGTTGGAGAACTACTGTTAAAAACAGAGTCAACAGTTGTTCCTTTTTCCTGTCTAACCATTAAAAAACATTTATATTCCATTTAGATTCAACACTTAACAGCTTACGTTAAGCAAATGTTTTTTATTATTTTTGTTGTAATATTTTTATTTGATGGTCATCTATTATTGAGCTTTCAACACGGTATAGCGGTAGTACTATTATCTGTTCTATGATATTATTATTCTTATTAGGTTATACTTCTGTCCTGCTAAATACAACCGACCACCGCAACTGATTTTTATTGTTTTCTTTTCTTTTTGTAATTTAAACAGCTAGGCTGACACTTTTTCTGAAATTATACCCACTTTGATATGAAATGCTTTTCCTGAGAGAGTAAATACACGCTACAAACAAATAAATCGCTTATTTTAGAGCCACAAAAAATATGTTTTAAAAGTTTTGAGATTTTCAACATTAATATATATTTATTTATTTAAACTTTATACACATCTGGTAAAAAGGTGGACGTAATACCTAAGTCATTATCTATCAGTTCACTTTAAGACACCAAAACTAAATTCTCAAAAGGAAGATCTTATTTTAAATTGGATGGAGAGAACTCACCTCAAGATTAAGCATACGATGACAGAGCTGCACCAATTGCTGCGTCCCCAACATGTTGATGGTGACAGATAATTTCAATTTCTCATCAAACTTCACCGTAGCGGCTGAGTGGAATACCACTGATATCTGGTGGAAAAGCAGTTCAAGGTGTTACTCCTTAATTGAAAACCCTATTTAGTCCTTACTTATTGAGTTCTAGAATAACGACTTATTTTTTTATGGAAAACGATAAATTACTACCGCCGCCCATGGGCACCTGCAAAAGTCACAAGTGCGTTGCCGGCCCTTAAGTTGGGGGTAGGGGAAGGGTGGAAGAGGGGGAGAGGGGGGGGGGGGGAGGGTAGGGTTAGGGCCTCCGGTAACATCACTCACTAGGCGAGAAGCAAATTGCTTCACTGCCGGTTTCCTGTGAGACCGTGGTATCAAACATGACTCTCCCACGTATGTTATATATATTTAGGTATGCAGTGCGTAAAGAATGAAGAGAAATATTAGGTTCATTGATCTCAAAATACAAGCTAATCCATAGACACCTTAAGAAGTTAATGCCGCGTTCCAATAAACAAAAAACGATTCGTTTTGCTTACGGACGGTAAGCGGTTCAACGAAAATTTTACCGTCCGTATGCAAAACGAATCGTTTTTTGTTTATTGGAACGCGACATATGTCGTTTATGGGACGTTGTAATATTATATTCGAAAGGTTTGGGTACTTAACTAATTGTAAAGAAATCATAAAACAAGCTCTTTCAGGATGTACATTCTCGTTTTATAGTATTTTGGAACTAGGTTCAATTTCTCCTTAGTTTAAAAGATAATTACTTTCTTTCTGATCGCAAACTTTTGAATAAGACTTTAGTTTTATACGTAGTAGAAATTTTGTCATTATTCATTACAGTAAATATTCGAATATTATCAATACGCGTTGTATCGATCTATCATATACTGACCTGTTGGTCTAGTGGTTAGTGACCATGACTGCTAAGCCACAGGTCGTGGGTTCGATTCCCACCCAGGACAAATAACTATACTGTGTCTGGGTGTAATTTATCTATAATATGTATGTATTTAGAAATATATAAGTATGTTTATCAGCAGTCTGGTTACCATAGTACAGGCTCTGCCTAGTTTGGGATCAGGCAGTGTGTAAAATGTGTGGAGGTTTTAATATTATTATTATATAGAAGCTAATAAGCCAGGTGCCGCAAACCTTTGTAGGTGTTGAGTTGTGTCAGTAATGCCGCGTTCCAATAAACAAAAAACGATTCGTTTTGCTTACGGACGGCTTGCTTTTCGTTGAACATTCAACGACATTTTATCGTCCGTAAGCACAACGAATCGTTTTTTGTTTATTAAGACGCGGCATAAGTGAGTCGTCTAATATGTATTTCCGTTATTAGTAGTCTAATATGCTGAGTATTTACCTCTTCATTTCGTAATAAATATTTTCAGATATCTTAATAAATAAAGTTATCAAATCAAGTAAGACAATTGAGAGGTTATTTTTTTAACAGCAGTTAACAAAGAAGCAGTCTCGATGTTTCAGTTATGTATTTTATCCAAAGCCAATTATTATAGTGATAAATTTCAATAAACTTATTTTTGTAAGAATCAAATTTAATGAGAATCAAAGATAATTTTCCATGAAGAAACAATTTTTTAAATTTTATTTGATGACGGAAAAATATGTTTTAATTGAAAAAGGTTTAGCCATAAGAGCAGTTTATAAATGATATATATAAATAAAGATAAACGATTCTCGTAAATAAAAACTAAGAACTTAAATAATATACGGAAAGAAGTTTGATATTATTCAGACTACCTAACCAGGCTAGGCAAATATCAATAGAATTTATTAACGCTTCAGCTGTGTTCATTACACGCCTTTTAGCCTGTTAAGAGTCCAGTCAGGTACAATATTAGGTAATCCTTGAATCGTAATTCAGTCTGTCCCCGGATATAATACAATCTATGCATCTAATATAATACAAGTCATGTCTAACACATACCCATATATATAATAATATAGAATAAAGAAGAATGACTTGCCTTATAATTTTTGCCACTCCAAACATACCGGTGCAAAAATTTGAATACTGAAATTTAGGAACTGATAAAAGGAATCAAAGTGCACCATGTGATTCACTTACGTAAATTTGCCTTTAAGGCTTAGAAAGTAACTCAGAAAATTTTATATAAAAATATAAAAAAACTTTAAAATACAAAAAGTACATGAAACTTTTATAAATTATTGACAGCGCCTGTGGCATCCGTCTACTTGTCATTTACTAAGGAGTTATTTACCACAACATGAATATTTTTATTTTATTTAACTTTTTAGATCTGATAAGCTTAAAAAACTGAAGATTGTTTCGGTATTTTCAAATAAATTATTATGAACCTACATTGAGGAAGTTACAAATTATCTGGGCAAGCATATGTGAAAACGAAATTCTAATTGACACCACTACAATCATGGATTAATAAGGCGGAGTAACCAATCCTCATAAGTCATACGTACGTTTTGTTATTTACCTTTATTTAAGTACGTAAATTTTTCGAGTTTATAGTTTTGCGATCAAACTAGTGGTATGTGTAGTTGTGTGGTTAAATCTAAATATTATGCAAACTACAATTTTGTTCACTATGAATATACACTATTACTTACACAATATAATTTCTCAAACCAGTTGGCGAGGAAATCAACCAACATGTTGGCAAACAAGCATTATTACTTTTTTATAGGGTCTGATTCACACAGTGAACGGTATCAATAGTGAGAACTTCGCGATAAGCGAATGTATTTTTTTAAAGTCTTACCTTCTGACAAAGCATGGTTTGGTCTGCGGCACTAATGCCCAACTCCGGTTCGGTGATGTCGCCGACAATGGGGATTATCTTATTCAGCGCTTGAGGACTCTCTCTCCGAAGAGTTTCGAATAACTAGACAAGAAAGAAAGGTTTACAAAAATAGAATAAATAATTTAGAAGTAAGGGTAAGTTACTTCAAGATGATGGTGTCAGCCATGGACCCTCAGATTTTTTATGTAAGTCTCTGTCAGAGTCCAACAACGAAGCTCCCTCTGTGTCTGTCACGCTGTCAGTCGTTCAGTCATGGCATCGTGCTAATAAACTGAATAACAAATAAACTTTTAAGCTTTGAATATTCCGATAAAGTTCATCATCGTTTAGAATATTTTGAATATAATTTTCTATAAATACGTTGTGGCAATTCTTTGAACACGTGACCCTGCTCCTAATCAAATCAAATCCAAACCATTTATTTCAATTAAACCAATAATAGGTATTTTTGAATTGTCAGGAGTAGGACAGTCAGACTAAGTCAGTCGTGAAGCTAGTTGCCTGTTCCAATACGTAGATCCTATGGAGAAGAACAGGCAAGAAACTTCAAGGACACTCTTTTTCAAAATGTTTTTTACAAATTTCTGGCTACATTATTTATAAGCGTAAATGGAATGTGAGGACAATGTAACATACCTATTATTCTAAAATATAAATAGACGCGCTAATTACTATACATATTTAATAGGTACTATACATATTTAAGTAATAGCAGTCCCGAGATGACCAGCCCCGACCAACGACGACCTAAAATCCAAATTTTGGAAAATGGGGATTTTAGGAGAAGTAAAATTTAAAACGCTACCTCCTGCACTCCGTGTGTGTTCTATAAATATTATTTCTTAAATTTATAGGTGCTGCATACGGAGTGCGGGAAATTGCTGCCACACCTTGCCTATTCCGCCCTGAATTCCCGCTAACCCTTGCCTGTCAGTCTTTGTATGAATCCTAAAGTGACTCATAAGAGAACGACGCCATTCCTTACGATGAAAGTTTTAAATAAGTTTTCAACAGTCATTATGAAAATCATTATTGTGATTTCTTAAGAAAACCCAAATCTAAATAAGCATGACGCGCTCTCCATCCATTGAAAGAGATATCCAAGTCATTCTAACAACAAAGCAATCGCTAAAGGTTACCAATTTTATGAAAAGAATTGAAAAAAATCTTCGGAAAATTACTAGGGATCTACTATATCCAAAAACTCACCGGCATACAATTTTAAGTGACTTACCGGTGACTGTGTGAGCTCAGTAAGGCGGGAGGCGACATCCTGACCCCGTTTCGGCCGCATCAACAAATAGATCTTCTTAATTTTTGGACAACTTCTCAACAGCTTTTCGACCAATACCTATGAAAGGAAAAAAAATAGAGTAGTAGAAATGACAAACGATGCTTTTAGTTCTTGGATACGATGTCAAGATATTATTATGCAAAAAAAAATTGTTTTTTTTTAAATGACAACTCCCGCATTAAGAATTACTCCGTTGTCGCGCGGGGTACTTTATGGCATAGCAGTCAGGGTCACTATGGCTGGGTGGCTACATGATGAAAAAATCAAACCAGAAGGTTCGAAGGCTCCCCAGTACTTGCGTGCGTGACAGATAGTTGAAAGTTATCATAAACGATGATACTCTCAAGATCAGACGGTCCCAGAGTGATCAAAAACATCTTGACAACGGGCTAGAGAACGGAGCACAAAAGTTACTAACCTAAGTAAGTCGGTATGGCATACCCTTTGCATGCCATGACCATGTATGTATGAAATTCCGTCTTAAATTCATTGTTCAATGTTCATTTTCCCACAAATGTCTGAGTTTTTACGTAATTAGACAATAATGGAGATACCTATCCTACAAACAAGGACCGACATATTCTGTTTAACCTACTCGCAACTTATAAAATAACCACAGGTCACTCATGTACAAAAAGAACCGGCCAAGTGCGAGTCGGACTCGCGCACCGAGGGTTGCGTAAAATATTTTTATTCTATGATGTAACTAAAAATTTACGGTTTTCGCACCTTTTCCTTTATCTGTGCTATAGACGTTGCTTCGTACCGAATTTCAAGATTCTGAGATCACTGAAAAACGTTCCTGAGAAAAAGGGTCTTGACAGACAGACAGACGTTCGGACCGACCGACAACAAAGTGATCCTGTAAGGGTTCCGTTTTTTTTTTCGAGGTACGGAACCCTAAAAACAATGCTAGTTAAAAACAAAACGAGTCATCAGCTGCTGAAACGGAGTTCCGTAAGTGTTATTACTATTTAAGTGAAGAGATTATCACAGGGATTATTGTCAATCGACACATAAACAGTAATGGACGCCGACTCATCTGTCATCTGGCTTGACAGTTGCGTGAGACGGAACACAAAAATAATAATTATTATAATAGAATCACATTACTAATTGTTTAGCTATTTTATTATATTATGAATTTGATATCATTTTTGTGATGCTTTTGTTCAAAGGTTCATACTTACGTAGCTCGTACAAATGAAGACAACAAACGCCAATGTCATGAATTTATACAGAAATAATGCGTAGCAATTGTTAATTTACTATTTTTATTTAAATCATAATTCCGGATACGAAAATAAAATTCCTGAAGTGAAAATGTTTTTAAAAATAAGAAAATATTTTTTTATATTATTTTGATTTTGCAACATGAAACATTGCTAGCCCACTTTTGGTCAAGATCCTTTAACCTTTAGTAGTAGTGTATAAGGTTTCTATTCGCTTAATATGAGTGATGATTACAGAAGTCACACTTACGTTGGTCCGATATAAAAAGTCTATTTGCAATCATTACCTTGCCCATAAATCCTGTCCCGCCTGTGACAAAAACCGACTTATCAGCGTAAAACTCAGCGACCGGCACGTACTCCTGGCTTCCAGGTACATAGTGTCCACCAGACAAGCAAGACGCCATCTTTTTTTTATATTTCTTCTAAGACTCACGCTTGAACACTTGCGAAATACATCAAGCCTTTAACATGTGCTTTTATAATCTGTAGTCATCAACAATTGAGGAGTAGCGTCAACATGGTTGTATGCTTATACCTGCGGACAAAAAAAAAAAAAAATCTTGATGATTTTGCCTTTAATAAAATTCAAAGATTTTCAACGCTAACTAATCTATCTTTTTTAAACTATGTCTCTAGCAAACAAGCATACGGGCTGCCTGATGGTAAGCAATTACCATAGCCTATGGACGCTTGCAATTCCAGAGGACTCCCATGTGCGTTGCCTTTAAAAACCTATATACTCTTTACTTGAAGAACCCCATAAAGACTCCCTCAGAAAAACCTTGGCAGAGAACTTATTCCACAGCTGGAGCGTTCGCGAGAGGAAATTCCACTGGAACCATACCGAGCGCGACCATTTAGTGCATAGAGGACCCAGCTTTGCTCGGTAGCTTTTTGTAAAATCGTATTTTTTTTTTGTAAAATTGAATTTTTACAGGAAATATAGTTGAACTTAAAATGCAAAACTGTATCTGTATACAAAATTTCATCAAAATCGTTGGAGCCGTTTCCTAGATTGAGATTATATATATATATATATATATATATACATGTATTTATACAAGAATTGCCCGTTTAAAAGTATTAGATTAGATAGATATACATTTACAACGATATAACGAAAATCGTCATTCGAATGTATAACCTGTATATACAGCTAATGAGGGCAAGGAATGTAATTTAGAATCCAAGTATTGATTTTACACCAAGTTTTTAAAAGCTGTTAGTGTTAATTAGGTACCTTCCTATCAATTTGAAATTTTTAATATTTCATTTCATTTATTCACAAACAATTTACAATTGTGTTTGAATGTTAATACAATAAAACACAAGTACAATCAAATAGAACATATTAACAATAACAGGTCCATGCAATTGGAGCACTAATTTAAATAAAACTTACGTTAATAATAACAATTAGCAGTAACCATAAATAATAATAAAAATAATTAATTACATATATTTATAAAATCTGAAACTGAATAATAAGTGTTCTCTAGCAGGAAGGCCTTAAGTTTTCTTTTGAATGTACACGTGTTATACACAAGATCTTTTAAGTCAATCGGTAAACAATTAAAAAGCCTTATCATTTGGTACTGAACACAGTGCTGAACAGTATTTAATTTAGGGCTGATTTTTTATTTCAAATGTTTCTTTCTAGTACTTTCTCGTAGTAATATACGTCCTTTCGATTATTTAAATCCCCATATCTTGGATATGGGGATTTAAATAATCCTACCAATGTTGTTTTGTAAGAGGGCTTGGACTTCTCGGCAACCGGTGGATCGAGTACTCCAGGTGTCTCACTCAAACTCCTAGGAGGCAAGCGTTAGGCTGCGTTTCCACCAGAGATGTGTAAGGATGCGTCGCGAGGGATGTGTTTGTTAAGAACATACATGTTTGTTAGGTTGCTAACGAGTGTTTTTCGATGGAAATTTTTGTGGCATTTAGAACTTATTTCCACTAAGCGACTAGCCGCTGGCGGCTGGCCGCGCACGATTCCAAATTATTCATATAAGACATTTAGTCTCCGTCAGGTTCAGACTCAGCAGTCATGTTCGCTACTTTTTTAACACATGTTTGTGGTCGTCTGGCACTAATTTCAGACAAAGTAAAATGTCTGGCACTTTTATTTTTATGTTAAATAATATATCTACTTTCTGTTTATTAAAACCTAAAATACCTTTTTTTGGCACTTATTTAATACAAGTTCAGGATAGTCTGGCTCTTATTTTAGACAAATTAAAATGTGTGGCTATTTTATTTTAATTAATACTTCTACTTTTTATTTCTTTAAGTCGCATTCGACCTAAAATACCTTTTTTTGGCTGACATATTTTGAAGGATATGCACCATGCGCAGTAGGATTGAGTGCCGATGTGGTCAGCCAGACTTTCCATTCCATACTTGAATAGCATTCAAGTTTTACTGTTCAAAATATCTAACGCCCTAAAATACCTTCTCAAAATTCGTTATGAGCTCTTGGCCTACGATTATTATTGTCTCGCAATAGCTCACGGCCGTAAGTGTGTGTAGGGTTAAAATGCTATGTACGAGTAAATTAAGTACTTAACGCTTGTTTTTCATTTCAAATGTTTTCTTTCATTAAAAAATCCTAAATATGTTAAATTTTTATATAAAGATTAATAACCTTCTTCCCTTTTCTATAATCTCGATTATTAAACTGTATGGTGGAAAATATTCTAAATCTTACAAATAGGGTTAAAATAATCATTTTTTCAATATCATAAATAATGCTGCCGGGCTTCTTAGGTAGATTTCGAAGAAAAGTCTACCTATTGGTTTTGTACCAATTGTCGAGTTTTATAAAAAAATCTTCACAGGAGGTCTAGTTATGCTCCCTAGACCCCAAAACAACCGCCAGTTAAAAGTTTATTCCGCTCGATACCACGGCCTCACAGAAAACCGGCAGCGTGAGTGAGGTTGCCGGAGGTCCAAACTCCCCTCTAATCCCCCTCTTCCCCTACTCCCACCTTAAGAGGCGGCAACGCACTTGAGTTACAGGTGTCCATGGGCGGCGGTAGTCCTTTACCATCAGGTGACCCGTCTGCTCGTTTGCCCCCCTATACCATTAAAAAAAAATGTAAGTTACGTAAGGAAGGATTATCAATGAATGGGTAATGTGGTCTAATATTTCTAATGTTCAAGAAAATAACACAAGAAAGTAAACTATACAACGTAAATGCAGGAAAAATGTTAATTTTACATTTGAATGATGAATAATAATAATTTCAATACAAAAAGTAACGATATGCCATCAAAAATATAAATGTGAAAATGGGAGCCAAGTTCAATATGAAGAGTATACGAGGTTATCGACTACGCTGACAAAAGAATTGAGATCTAAATGATTGCCAAGTTCTGTAGATAATCCTGAAGATTTGACTTGACTAATTTTTACAGCACACCATCATTTAGAAGAATAAGATATGTTGACCTTACAATATAAATACAGTACTATGTAGTAACTTGCGTATAAAATAATAGAAAAAGATAAGTGTTGTTTAGCCAAATATAAGACAACTTGGATGTGAAAACTTACTAAGTCAAATCTTTAGGATTATCTATAGAACTTGGCAATCATTTAAATCTCAATTATTTTGCCGGCATAGTCGATAACCACATATATTCTTAATATTAAATTTAGCTCCCATTTTCACATTTATGTTTTTGATGAAGTACTAGCAGCGCCCCGCGGCTTCACCCGCGTAAGTCCCGATGCTGAGGGAGTATCGGGATAAAAAGTAGCCTATGTGTTAATTCAGGTATCCAGCTATCTACATACCCAGTGTCATCGCAATCGGTTTAGTAGTTTGTGCGTGAAAGAGCAACAAACATCCATACTTTCTCACAAACTTTCACGTTTATAATATTAGTAGGGTTATTTAGCTAAACAAAGTTACAGAGGTTACAGTATGGAAAGGTTAGGTCTATACCAATTAGGTAGGTATTCTAGACATCTATTATATTCTTCCTAAAACTGAATTAATTAAAAAAATATTCTTTTGTTTTTATGTAAATTAATACGTGTAGGTGCGTCAATTGTTTAATTTTTTTCCTGTCATTTCTTACATGCCTGTCGACCTCAGGTCGTGTTTAATAGAAATATTTTGGTACATACACATATAGATATATTTCTATCGAGTTTTTCAAGTGAAAACTTCTTTAGGCACTTTTGATATTGGGAAAAAGTACTGAACTCGTGACCGTCACGCTAATAATACATATAGATATATATCCACTAGAGGGCGCTAATCTAAACATTGAGTTTTGTCATGAATTAGACCGACAAGTTGCAGCCGCCCTGTACTTGTAGCTTCATACCTAAAGTGCGGAGTGGACCTGGCTTGCCTTTGTGGAGGCCATCTGAATAAAAGAAAATAAAAAGTAATTTAATAAAAATAACCGACTTAAAAAAAGGAGGTCATCAATTCGACACATGTGTGTAATATTATTAGAACTGCAAAATATTCACAATGATAAATCTATTGGTAACAATCACGCTTATTGCGGACATATCCATACACCCGGTTTAGTCTTTCAACTATTTGTGTCTTAGTCATATCTGCCCAAGCTTGGCGTAGACTTTGCGGTTGCTCATCAAGCCTCTGTTTGCGAAGAATGATCGGTTCGTTTTGTGCAAGTGTTTGCTAGACAGGGCTGCTGTGGAAATTAAATATGTTGTACAGCCCAGAGGCAACGTTTGTGTGCGTGATGTTCGCTAAAGAAACGGCGGAAAAACATACGAGAAAGGACCATTAGTCGCATACTTTTCCGTCCCGCCGAAGATGCACCGGCGCTAAGGCGCAGAACGATCTCCTACTTCCATAAACGCTAAGGGTACCGGCTGGGGCTGCCACTAGCCAAGCAGACCTGAGACGGTGGTGCTACCTGTTTCTCGCGCCTCTATGCTTTGGAAGATGACAAGATCTCCCTCACTCCATGGAGTGTCCGGTTTTTTTATGCAGACATGCAAAACCTGGACATTTCATCAACGTCCTTGGTATTAAAATACCCATAGTTTCATTCATGTCAGACCTCCCCTTTACGCAGTGCAGGCTTTATCGGTCAATTTTGAAGAACAATTTGTTAGTTTCAAAATAAGATCTTAATATTAAAAATCACAATTTTTCGAAAAATTGTTATCGTTTTACGTTATTTACGGGTTTTACGGGTTTCCCTTTGTACGTTTCGGGTGGACAGACGACCTGGTAAAGATAGCAGGACGTCGGTTGATGCAGGCCGCTTCCAACCGCTCTTCTTGGAAGTCATTAGTTGAGGCCTATGTCCAACAGTGGAAGTCCTATGGCTGAAATGATGATGATGATGATGACGGGTTCTACTAGACACGACCATAAAATATGACCACACGCTTCTGTAACTGCACATACTGTAACCACACCTTTCTGTAACTGTTACTTACGAATACTAAGTAATTCTCACCAAAATGTTGCTATATTTTTTGGAACGTAATTAGGGACTAACCCAGTGCTGGGCGTGTTTACAGGCTTCGTTTAGCTACTGAGAATTTCTACCGATTAATAGTTTGTTCAACCTAAGCCTGGGTTCATAAGGCCTCATGCTCGCAAACGTATGCCAGTGGGAGTGATGTGGTAGTAATGGCAGAAACGATACAGGCTCACGGCACCAACGAGGCAGTTTTTCATAAGCTCACGCCTTTATCTCTTGGGGCAGGTAAAGACTAGCCTCACTTACTTCTATCCTTACAGCACAGCAGACTGTCAGATTGCAACTCTGAATGTAAGCGGGGCTATGTATGAGAAATCGGATGAAGTATACGAGTTGATGAAAAAAAAAAAAAGATGTTTTCAATTTATATTTTGAAATTATAATATTACTAAAGAATAGTTCTACGTTTGAAGCGAAAATAATTGTCTAAATAGGTCTCCTGATGGATAAAATTCTACTTCATTCACAAAATTATGATTGATTAATTTGTAAAGAATCAACTCCTCATCACAGAAATGAAATAACGTTATATTAGTGTAACCACAGACTATGTTCAGAAATACATTACCCGTAACCCGTAAGTGACAGTTACCAATCATAGTTTCCAAAGCAATAGTTACAAACATAAACATGAGAGATATCTCATTGTATTTACTTGCCAAACAATCATATACACTTGACATGTGTAGTTCTTTTAAGGCGTTTTCACATAATTTTTAAATTTGCAACACCTATTCTTCAAAAACTTTAGAATTCTGTGATTTTTCTTCTTTCATTTTAGAATTCTGTGTTATATGGATAAACTTACGTATTACAAAAATCACGTTCCTTCGTACGCGTAGTATACTTAAAAATGATTCTGATGATGAAGGATTCTGGGTACGTAATAATATAATTAGTAATTTAAATTTCAACTTTTTTAGTGACAAAGAACTTGTCCTTATAATTATTTATTCATACGGAAATTAATGCGATCACGAAAAGTTAAAAAATATACCTTATAGCCTTTAACATTTGGATAAACCCTAGCCCAAATTTAATATTTCTAGGTTGCCTAGAAGTGGAGAAATCGATTATTGATGATCTGTCACCTCAAAAATGTATGATATTTCGAATTATTAACCTATTATTGACTTTGGAAATTTGGCATATGGTGTCTTAGGAAGCCTTTGCGGCTTGTACAAAATTCATTTCAATTGCTTTAACTGATCCTCATGGTCATAAAAAATGTTCTAGATATGTTTCACCGTGCGCCAGCCGAGGATCCTTAATCATCCGCTAAATCTGAATTTCTACTGTCATTAACTATCCAATCAACAAGGAACCCTTACAGTTTAGCGTTGTTCATCCGTCCTTCCGTTCGTTTGTCTGTTCGGCTTGGCTCAGAGACTCGTAGTACTAGAAAACTGTAATTTAGCACGTGTATACAATAGTATATCTACATATTTATCAACTTAAAAAAATAAATATGTCTCATATTGACAAGATCACAAGAAACTAAGGAACAATTAGACCTCAGGTTTTTGTGGTAAAAGAACTGCGACTTACGAGACTTGGCTTTTTTATATGTCATGCTTCTGATGGGATTAATTTATTACAACGTCTTATATTAAAAGTTTACAAACGTTTTCAAAGTTTAGATATTTTTAACGAATTCAAATAATAATTGATGTAAAATAATTTTCGTAATTATTATTTCTTTTCTCAATTCTTTTAAACCAGCGAGAGCTTATTTTGTAATCAATCTTTATCAAGAAAATATTAACCAATTATATATTTTTTAGGTGTCAACCCTACATATTTATAACCTAGTATCCTAAAATCAAGTTGTTTCATGCTTATAAGTTAAGCTTATGGAATAAAAGCTCCAAATTTGCACAATAAGTTTGATAAACATATAATTACGGCATTAACGAAATAATTCCACAGCTTAGAATTTGAAAATAAAGGCCTACGCGATCTTAGTAACATTAGCAGTGTTTATATGTTCATATAGTATTTCAAATGACACGTAGTTTAGTAGGTACAAGTAGTACATAGGTACAGTTTATTAGCAAGATTATATCAATAAGAAAATATTCTTACCGAAAATTTATATATAAAAAATGGTACACTTTTCTTGAAACAACTAAATGTCAATCCACAGATTCAAAGTACAGAGTAACACACAAAACATTGGAGCCTCATCTTTAAAATACATTTAACTCGCTGCAAATATCGATGCACATAAATAATAGACATTTATATAAAACTTATATCGATAATATGCTTCTATTTTATCGGCAAGAAATAGCATAATCTATGTCATCGTTTTGACATTTATCTTCGGTCATTTGTTGTTTTTTTTTCTTATCTACGTATAAGCCAGTATCAGCAAAAAGGATGGCTTTCATTGGCAATATTTTTTGGTTATACTGTAGTTAACTGTCAAGTACAACGAGTTTCTAATTGATGACCGTCAAAACGGTTCGTTGTGTTAAAACTTGTGTGAAATCACGAACAGTGACGTCATACTTTGGTATCAACAAATAATTTACCTACTCTTCATGTACGGTTTAACAACTAAAATGCAAACTATATAGTCTTAAATAAACTGAGGACTGTTTTTGACGACGACGCAAAAGGAGGGGTGTTATAAGTTTGACGTGTCTGTGTGTCTTCTGTGGCATCGTAGCTCCCAAACGGATGAACCGATTTGAGTTAAGTTTTTGAAGTTATACTTCTTTTGGTGCGTCAGGGAAAAATGATGGGAGTAAATTTTTACACCTTGAAGTTAGCTAGTCAACATTTTAGTTTTTCAAAAAAAGTTACAAGTGTTTTGTATCAGTCCGAATAAAATATATATAAATATACATAAATAAATATTTTTTCAAATAACATATCGTGGTGACTGATATTTGTTAACAATTTATTGATTTAAAGATAATTTACTGTGATTATAAGTGATAAAAATGATTTTTACATATTACTTTGAGTACGTTTGTAGAATTTGAGGTTAGTTGACGGTATGTATTATTTATTATGATATTTAAATAAACTTTATTAAACTAGCGCCACAGAAGTATAACTTCTTACGTGCGTACATAAGTACACACACACTTTTTTTGTTTGAAAGGTGATTTGATCGCGAGTGTTCTTAGATATAATTCAAGAAGATCTGTTCAGCCATTTCGAAGATCATCAGCTCTTTTATAATCGTTGAAGGACTTTACGAGTCGGGGGTATTTGAAATTTTTATATAATTTATTTTAACTACCCCCATTGAATTTCAGTACCTAATTAAGTCAATGTTCTTATTACAAAAATAAAATGTTGCCTGATATCATGTTTGTTTGAGTTAGAACTCACCTATCGTCAAATATATGAAGGTGTAGCTACAGGCAATATCTAACTTCCACCTTTTTGAAGTCGGTATAAGTAGATAACGTTGTGACTATATTATTTAAGTTCGTTTAAGTTCGTTTAAGACGGTTATTATTTATCTTTTTAGAGACTTTTAAAAAGAGCGCTTTTATATCTGTTCACCGGTTTCTTGGTAGTGGCTGCACCTACATGATTTGTTTACACTGTGATAGAAATGATCTACAAATACAGTAAGTAATAAATTTCCAACAAAAAAAAAACACTGTTTTAAATAAAAAGGGCACAAAGACTCACTTCGGTAAGTGTTTTAATATTTCGTTTCATGATGATCACACCAGGATTAAATGTTTTAGGTTATTTAGTGTGTCATGTAACCACGCTCAGGTTCCATCTATGAGTAATTTCTCCACGCTCTTACATTGTGTCTGATAGAAATTCAACATCAAGTCGGCTACCTGTTACAGAATGCTTTATCAGTAAACCAGTGCCCAACACCGACACACCTTCCTTATCTTTTTGATTGATCATCAAAAGCGCAGGTAGATTATTTAGTACCGTGAAATCTTAGACAAATATTGTACACATAGATATCACAAACTGTATTGATACAGTTGATAAGATTTAAAAAAATAATTTCTTGGTGTATGTAGTACAAAATGTACAAAAATATTATAAAGAGAACGTACTTTGCATCCGTAGGGATATTACCTCGAAGGAGGAGTGTCAGATTTTTTTTTTGGTATAGGGGCCAAACGAGCTGACGAGTCATCTGGTGGTAAATGACTACCGCCGCCCATGGGCACCTGCAACTCAAGAGTCACAAGTGCGTTGCCGGCCTTTAAGGTGGGAGTAAGAGAAGAGGGGGAGGGGAGAGTTAAGGCCACCGGTAATCCCGCTCACTCTGTCAAAAGCAATGCAAAATTGCTTCACTGCCGGTTTTCTGTGATGCCGTGGTATCACTTCGGTCGAGCTGGCCCATACGTGCCGAAGCATGGCTGTCTCACGATTTGGTATAGTTAAAATTACCATAAAGATATAGTGCAAATAACTACATCTAGTGAAGACAGGCGGAACTACGTAGTAAATACTTATCCTGCATCACGGCAATCAAAGTTAGCGCTGTAGTATACTATACAACTTCTTAACATCAACCGATGGGCCCATAAACTTAGTTAGGCCTCCGTTCGCAGGTCACGATCACCTAGTCCATTCGGCAGACCCTTTCTTTGTGTTTTAGGGACATAACATCCACTCTTCCTTATTCTTAAATAAGAAAATGCATTTTTAGTATTTTTATCTTCATGTCTGCAAAGTGGCTTATCTACATATCATTTCAATTTATGGGGAAGATATCGTATTAAAGATAAATTAACTTTCTGTGATAAAAAGGCGATAATAATGATTATGACGCACGCGATATGTTTTACCGTATCTACTGACCTATTTGTTTATGGCATTAGTGAATCGATGAAGCAATGATAGATGATAATTTTGGCGACTTAAAGGGTCGTCTATTATCACGTGATGTCTTTAGCAACGTTTTAACCTCCCTGGTGATACATGGTGAGGTTAGATTTAGGTTGAGATTAATATTACCCATAGATACAGATATAATCTAATGCTGAAAAATTATGATACGCGAGACTTATGACTGTACAATCTCTTTTATTTTTCCTGTTTTACTTACGAATCTATTTTTATGACGAGGAAAAAATCTATAATCTGGCTTAAATTAAGACATTCGATGCCAAATGGTGAAGAAATATCACCTACTTTGTTTAGAAAAATTGGACCGATTTAAGCAAAACTGGTCCAATCCACAACCCAAAAAAATTACAGTTTTTGGACCTATGTACTCCGATTAAGGTATATTTTAACATATCAAAGACTCATTCTTGCTTAAATCGGACCAATTGCTGACTGGAGCTAGCGGAATATCTACAAATCTACCTTTTACATATAAATAATTATTAATAAAAAAGCATTGCAGTAACTGAAAATGTACCATCATCACACAATTATTTGGCCTGGGTGGGAATCAAACGCTCGACCCTGCTCAGCAGTCCGGGTCACTAACCACTAGACCAACAAACCAGTCTTTTTATTTTTTACATACGAAAACAACACGTAAAAGTAATTCTTCCATCTCACAGAAACATTTTTTATTATTATTTTTTATGTATATGGTACCCTATGTCTTTCGCTGTACCCTGGCAACATGTATACCACATTTCATGATGATCAGATGAACGGTACGGCTGCGCATCAAATACGAACAAACAAACATTGATTTTTATATATTAGACTAGCTTTGTACGGGTAGTAGAGATATCTTCAACAATCATCATCATATTTCGACCTTTTTACACAAAACGTTAACAAATTACACACCTAAACCTTCCTCATAAATCACTCTGTCTATTGGTGAAAACCGCATGAAAATCCGTTGAGTAGTTTTTTCAGTTTATCGCGAACAGACAGACAGACAGGGGGAATTTGATTTATAATATGTAGTGATTAAATATAAACAATTATGAGGTTAAATCACGTATGTACTTTGCGAATGTCGAAAATTTTGGGACCAAAAGAGGTCCTTTCGGTGTGATGCCTGACACCGACGCGATAGGTCGCTTCACACCTTGATACCTATCAGCCCCTATCGGGCCCGAAACTAACCGGCCAGATACACAAGTGACTACAACCATATTTCTTCAATAAACACTAGCAACCCGCCCCAGCTTCGCACGGGTAGCAAAGCATATATTGATTTTTCCGACCTCTTCCACAATTATCGTCATATTTCAGCCATTTTACACAAAACCTTAATGAATTAGACACCTAAACCTTCCTCATGAATCACTCTGTATATTGGTGAAAACCATATAAAAATCCGTTCGGTAACTATTGAGTTTATCGCGAACAGACAGACATACGCAGCGGGGACTTTGTTTTTAACCGACTTCAAAAAAGGAGGAGGTTCTCAATTCGTCGGAATCTTTTTTTTTATGTATGTTCACCGATTACTCGAAGACGCCTAAACCAATTAAGAAAATTCTTTTTTGGTTTCAAAGGGTAAATACTTCCCAGGTGGTCCCATTTAAATTTTATCGAAATCGGTTGTGCTGTTTCTGAAAAATCCACAAAAATCCATAAAAATTGTGTTCATGAATGATATTTTCGTTTGCTCCGAAACCTCGCTGTCTCATTGGAGCAGTGCGTTTAGTTGTCCTACCCATATTATATTTATACAAAATACAATTTATCATGATTTAGGCAAATTGAAGGCGGTGATACTTTTTTTTAAAAGATAATATAATATGTAGTGATAAACCGTTTTGTAAACAACTTCTTAATAAATAAAACCAAACATATTTTGTTCTACGAAAATTAAATTTTTCATTTGAATTGAAGGTATGTATATTTATTTTATTTGGGTCAACAAACAATTGTACATAATGCTTAGTATAAACTCATGATGTAAATAGGTCGATGTTCGTGAAATAATCGTTACTACAGTATGCGTGCAAAATTAAATGTTAATGGAACATATTTAATTCATTTGAGAACACATAGTTAATTAAATTAATAACAATGCAGATACAGTTAATTAGATTAAAATGTAAATACAAATTATTACGTCATTAATGTATGACCACGGTTTTATAAACGGACGTTACCTATAACTTATGAGATTATGACTGGTACTGACTATAAACTTAGAATTTTTACTAAGTTTATGGCATTGACAATCTTACTATATCATCATCATCAATGCAAATCATCAATACAAATAAATAAAATTGAAGTGTCTGTTTGTAATGTCAAAATAATAGTTTTTTAAGCCCATACAGTTATTTGCAGGATACCTATGCCTAAAAATCAATTTTATTTTTTTTGTCTGTGTGTCTGTCCGTCCGTCTGTCTGTCTGTTTGTTTGTCGCTTACACCCTGTCGCTTACACCCATCTATCCATCCATCCGCACAAACTCGCACTTTTATAATATTAGTAAGACGCTCGCGTGTATATATTTATATATTTTGCGCGGAACCCTAATTCTTTTTCCAAAATAAAAGTAGCCTAAGTTACTCCTTGTAACACCAGCTATCTGCCAGTGAAAATCCCGACAACTTTTCGTTGGTTGAAGTTTTTGTTAAAAAAAAAATTATTTTATGTTTTTTTTTCATTATCAGGTCAGCTACATGATGTGGTCATTTCTAAAGGCAAATATATGATAAAGTAATGACAAGTAAACAGAAACACTATTCGTTCCTATAATTTTCGAGGGTTTCTCTCAATTTTATCAGGATCCCAATCATCAGATCCTGACTTTCTTGACATGGGACCACCCTTGAAGTATACCCTATCTCACAAAAAAGGAATAATCGAAATCGGTTCATAAATAAGGGAGTGAGGGCTGAACAGACATAAAAAACAAAAAAAAATATACGGTGGAATTTTCTCCTTTTTTCCTTGGGTTAAAATATGATATTTGGTTGGATTATATAAATAATACAAGCATGCGCATACATTTACATCATCAATTACGAGCCAAAACGAGCACATCAAACAATAATTTGTCCTGGGTGGGAATCAAACCCACGACCTCTGGCTCAGCAGTCAGGATTACTGTTTAATAACGTCCCGGATTTTTACAATTTGTCATCTAAGTTTTTAAATGACTGTCTTCGCTTTTTTACAAGCAAAATATTATTAAAAACTATTATTTGACAATCGATATTTTCAAGGTCGGTCATTACTCCGACCCACCCTGCGACAGCAGAGGTTTTAAATCAGAATTATATGTCTCCCTGGGCTTAGAGAAGGACACTTCATAGTGCGGCATGGGTTAGACAGGGATAGAAATATTAAGGAACCGTGGCCTCGGTTTAGATGCTTAAACTATAGAATGTGCTCTCGACCTGGATTTACAAAACGACTGCAGTGTAAATCTATACAAATAAATCAAATTGAAGTGTCTGTTTGTAATGTCATAATAAGAGCATTTTACTAAATGCATCCGAATGTGTACATGGTATAAATTCCAAAAAAAAAAAAACAGGTCCGCAGCAGGCCTGCAGAGGTAGATTTCGTGTTTTTTTTTATTTTTATCTTCAAATATATAAGTCGCATTAAAAACTTTAAATGTCTACATGAGTTAAATAATATATTAGCTTTCATTTAAAAATATTACCGATTGTTAAAAGGTTTACAGTTTCAGAGCTATGAATTGTTTTTCCAACCACTCCTCCACAAGTTAAGGATGGCATCAAAAATGTTCTTATTTACTATGGGCATGCTATTAACGTTAAACGGTCCAAAAAATTCCCATAGGAAAAAAGTTAAACTGAATTTTTGAAAATCTGCCCCCCAGTCCCCTCCCCTTTGGGGGAATATCTCCCATTCACGAACTTAACCTTCATTTTTGCCCTGTTGATTTGTCTTCCAAGTTTGAAAGCAAACCGATTGCATAATTGGGACCTCTATCGTGCCGGTAAAATTGTGATACATACATATATATAGACTTTTTTTTATTTATTGATTGATTGATAGTTTTATTTCAAAAATTCTTTATTTTGCTGCATGCTAGAGTCTTGCCCTTTCAGGGATTTAAGTAAGTGTTCAGAAACATTCTGTTTAATAGTACCTAGTATGTAAACCAGTTAATCCGTGGCCCGAAATACATTTTGCTATACAAGTGTTACAATGACAAGACCCGCAGGTGGAAAAACAGTGCATTTTTTATTTCTATTATTCATGCCAACTTTCCCAACAATTGGCACAGACCACACAGAGTTGCGTAACGCGAACAAATATTTTCTATTACAATTTTGTAAGAGCAAAAATATTACGTCACAGAGTAATGTGTTCATTTGTTTTCGAGATTGTCCTTAGTTACAAGTTATTTGTACGTAGGTTATTACTTTGACGTATCACACGATAATGTATTATTGAAACTACATACAGGGTGTAAGTGACACCTTACCGAATCCTGAAATAGTGTATTCAGATAGTTCTGAGTGGAAAATCGTTGGAAATTCTTGAGTAAACAGAACATTTTACCGCAAAAAAATCTGTAAATAACCCTTTCGGCCAAAAAAGTTGCAATGTAAAACATTTTTGCCATCAGCTGCTTCGACGGCGCCGTACGCTGAAGATCATTCACCGTACAGCACAGTACGCGTGTTGCGTTACATTGCGTAGTTCAAAATATTTAATCTCGTATTTTTATGATGAACTGACTTTGCATTGTGATAAGTATCCAAAGAAAGACATTTTTGTAAGTTATTCGCGACGGTGATACTTACACGCTGTATAATGAAGTAAAGACTAATGAAAAAGGTGAAAACATTGCGAAGAATGCGGGTTAGATACATATTAAGAACTAAAAATAATAAATTAAAAATTAAAAAAAAACCCTTAAAAAAAACCTATAAAAAGTCAAAATGTTAGATCACACATATTATGTTTTAAAAGTAAAGTTAGCAGCTAACAAAAGAGCTGATGACCTTAAAATAGCTGAACCGATTTGGATAAAACATGTCTAAGAACCACCTTCAGACAACCTTCTTACAATTGGCCTCTTGGTCTAGTGGTTAATGATCCTGAATGTCCAGCCATGAGCATGGTGTTGTGGGTTCAATTCCCACCCAGGACAAATAATTGTGATAAGCACGATCATTTATTGTTCTCTGTCTGGTTGTAATTTATTTATATTAAGAAAGAAAGAAAAATATTTTATTTGTATCTTCAGTGTTAACAATAAAAATCATATGGCTTAAGACTAGGGTGGTACTGAAGACCAAATAGGGTACCTGCGTCAGCTAGTGGCGCAGATCGCTCTGCAGGCCCCAATTAAATTTAAATATCTACATTAATAAATATACATATTGTAACCATATTCATATTTTACATATAATAATATCAATAATGTTATATAAAAATCATATACTATACATTTACTATACATAAATACTTGTATTTCACACTATTTAACAAAACAAATTAAATAATTATAACTTTCCTATATTCATAAGTGTATTTTCGAACGCTTCTGTCATCTGTCAGATAATATTAATATATTATTTTTATTGGATTGGTAGTTATGCAATTGTTTATTGTATTATGTAATTGAAAGTAACAATGTTAGTGTATATCTGAAACTATGTCTTTCTATGATATGGATACCATAAAAGTAAGTATAGTTGCCGCACATATTGACTAAGGTGATAATTTTTGTTGTATTAATAAAATGTATGTATTTAGTAATATATAAGGTAATCAGCTGTGTGGTTACCATAGTACAGGCTCTGCCTAGGTAGGGATCAGATGGCTGTGTGTGAGGTGTCTTAAGTTGAAAAAAAAACCGCATCTAAATCGGTTCACTCGTTTAAGAGCTACGGTGCCACAGACAGACACACACACGTTGTGGTCAAACTTATAATACCCCTTTATGAGTCGGGGGTTTAAAATAGAATATATGATACGACTTTAAGTACCGAAATTCTAACTAATATTATATACATAAAACACAACATACTATATACATAAAAGTAAAAATAGCTAAATAAAAAGATAAATCGGGCGGGAAAAAGCTAGGGACATATATACAGGTTGTTACAGAAAAGTGTGGTCACATTTTAGGGTCGTATAGTAGACCCCGTGAATAACGTTAAACGCTAAAAAAAATTTTAACATTCGTGATTTTTAATGGGCTAATCTTATTTTGAAACTGATAAATTTAAATTAAAAATCGACCGATAAAGCTAAATGTCGTCATCCATATACTGAGTCCAAGACCATTTGACCTTTAGTGTGTTAATGTTTACCAAGTACTGTTTAAATATTAAGTATGTTATGTAAAAGAGAAATAAAGTCTTTCTTATTCTTAGTAATATTTGGTAAGAGAGAGGGCTGTCATGAATGGAACTTTGAGTATTTAATACCAATAGTTGATAGAATGTCCAGATTTAAAAAATAAATGTCAGCATAAAAAAAGAAAGAAACAAAATCTAGTTTTATTTAATCCATTTCTTTTCACACTTAATCAACTATTTGTCAGCTTTAATAACTAAAATAACTCCTAAACTTTAACCACATCTTTCTGTTACATCCTGTAGAGGCTAGTATAGCATTTGTCATCAGTGTCACCCGTAATTGTGGTGATTCACCCGCTTCTAAATTATAAAATTCAAAAAAATTAAGAATCTTTATTTTCAATTCAATTTCATTAAGGTAATTTGACTGTAGATCTTATTAGCAGTGTAACAGAAACCCATTTAAATAAAGGAATCCCTTAATAACGCGTTGTGGGGTCGCGACAGATTTCACACTCCCATTAGCAAAGAGATTGCTTCCATCAAAAGATGAAAACATAGTGGTACTTCTTTGCCAACTGTAGTCTTGAAGTAGTAATAAAAACGGTCGGAAATCGCGAAAATATTACCAAAAATATGGCCAAAATATTCAGAACTAGCTGCACTCCGCGGTTTCACCCGCGTAAGGCCCGATGCCGTGAGAATATCGCGATAAAAAATATCCCATGTGTTAATCCAGGTGTTCAGCTATCTACATACCAAGTTTCATAGCAATCGGTTCAGTAGTTTTGGCGTGAAAGAGTAACAAACATCCATACATCCTAACACACTTTCACATTAAAATATTAGTAGGATAATATTACTAAATCAAATGCTAGAGGGTTGTCAGACTTCCTGACAAAGCCAGTTGGAGTGACCTGCTAGGGCTACCTATTGCTTACATTTCCCCAATAATAATAATAACTTGACACATCTCACACACGGCCGTCTGATCCAAAACTAGGCAGAGCCTGTACTATAGTAACCAGATTGCTGATAAATTTTATCGTGGGAGAGACATGCTTTGGCACGTATGGGCCGGCTCGACCGGAGTGATACCACGGTCTCACAGAAAACCGGCTTGCTTTTTGCAGAGTGAGTGAGGTCACCAGAGGCCCTAATCTATCCCCTTTGTCCACCCCTCCCCTACTACTTTAAAGGCCGGCAACGCACTCGTGACTCTTGAGTTACAGTGGCCATGGGCGGCGTTAGTAATTTACCAACAGGTGACCCGTCTGCTAATTTGCCCCCTATACCATAAAAAAACATACTTATATATTACTAAATACATACATATTATAGATAAATACACACACACACACACCCACACACCCACACACACACACACACACACACACACACGCACACGCACACACACACGCACCCACACACACACACACACATTCTCATGCACTTAACCTAATAATATTACTGCGTTCTTTTATCTAGGAAGGTTACACCTGTTTATCTTAAGTTCTGTCTAGAGTTAGGAGAGGCTGGTAATTTGTAATACGTACCTAGTACAGATACTAGTCTCTCACATAAACTCACATATAACATAAACAACTATATAAAAAAAATTATTGTTAGTCGTAACCATATCTGTGTGAGAGAGAAAATAAAGTTATTATTATTAAAAATAAATATTTATACGGTCGAATTGAGAACCTCCTTTTTTTCCTCGGTTAATTACACCCAGACACAGAAGAAATGATCGTGATCGTGCTCATCACACAATTATTTATCCATCTCAATATAAATTTTTCCATTTTTGATTTCCGAATAGCCCGGTTGACGGCAATAGGCTTGCCGTAAGTAGGACCAAATTATAGATGGCCAATTGGGTTTTTGAAAAGGGTCTCTTTTGTTGTTACTGGCTATCCAGCATTACCAAAATAAGAAATAATTTGAAAAAATTGGATAGGTATTTTAAATATTTTTTTTTTATTGGATAAATTTTTTTTTTTTATGTATGTTTAGCCCTCTCACCGTTATTTATGAACCGAGTTTGATTATTCTTTTTTTATTAGATAGGGTATACCTCAAGTGTGGTACCATGTCAAGGAAGTCAGGATCTGATGATGGAATCCTGATAAAATTGAGAGAAACCCTCAAAAACTGTAGGGACGAATAGTGTTTCTGTTTACTTTTCATTACTTTATCAGGTATTTGCGTTAAGAAATCATCACATCATGTAGCTGAGCTGATGATGAAAAAAACTCATAAAATAAAAATCTTTAAAAAAAAATTAAACAGACGAAAAGAACTAAAAAGCAAAAAATAAATAAACCTTTAAGCCTCCAATATTGAGCTTATTTACATAAACTCGATAATTTTAAATAAACTTATTTTGAGTCGGCGCCAAATAATAAAATGATTAATTACCTACGTAGAGCCATGTCCATTTCTACGTAGGTGCATATAAAATTCTGATAATTAATAGTAACGATATATGATAGATAGTGATGATAATTAGTAGTAGATAAGTTTCTTTATTTTTTGCTTTTTAGTTCTTTTTGTCGGTTTAATTTTTTGTTAAAAAGATTTTTTATTATATCCTAATCATAACAACAAGACCCGCAATCAAATCCATTCAGTGGTTCTCAAAGATGCCTCTCGCTCACTGACCTCCTTTTATACTCTGTAATTCAGACCCCCATAAATTAACCCATCCGAAATACACCAGCTTTGGGGTCGTTCCGTAGGCTTTGGAATTTATGACGTAAGCCAAAATCGACTCAGGAGAGGATCAAATCTCTTTCCTCATAGCGCGCCCCACATGACGTGTAACGGGAAGCGTCATAGAAAAAACAAAGGAATACCATAGAGAATGTACCTAC
Organism: Callimorpha dominula; assembly: GCA_949752705.1. Taxonomy (NCBI): domain Eukaryota; kingdom Metazoa; phylum Arthropoda; class Insecta; order Lepidoptera; family Erebidae; genus Callimorpha; species Callimorpha dominula. The sequence goes on along the minus strand of OX457019.1, from coordinate 3,459,025 downwards.
AAATATAATATTTTAAAGGCAATATTTGTTAGTCTGTGGTTACTACTTATTTATTATGGTATCATTAAAAATGTTATTTTTTAGCTCTTATTTAGAGTGCAAAGTTATAAGCTAGTTGTCGAACGTATTTTTTTTTGTTTTTTTTTAAACACTATTTAAAAAAAATGTATTTTATAACACTAAGTCAATTATCACACTTTTTAAGAATCATCATCAGACTTTAACCAGATGTATATGGAACCAACAGTTCAGAATCTTCTAAAGAAAGGAATCCTACTACACAAAAACAAAAAATTACATTCGAGAGAACCCGCTATTTTTTATGTTGGTTAATAATAATCATATTCTTTTCTGTAGTTTATCATTACAAATTAATTTATCTATCAAATAATTTATTTCCTTTCCCTTCCCATATTCCCACATTCCCAATTTTCCCATCTTTTATTTCCAAAGTGCCCGGTTGACAACAATAGGCTTGCCGCTATTAAGTGAGTGGATTATATTTTACTTAAAAAATTGGGTGCGTTTCTGTCTGCTTACCCCTTCGGGGATACAGTGAGTATATTTATGTATCTAAAATATAACCTTTTAGTCTATAACACTCAATGGGACAATACCCACAAGCAGATTTCATTGTCAGTTCTATATTCTATGTATAACAGTACAAAATTATGTCTTTGACACCAGGAATCCATATAATAATGTTCAGACGCGTGAATAGGTACAATAAACCATTCATGCATCCTGTAAGGAAGAATATTTTCAAAGCAATATCAGGCAGCCGTACAATACACCAGAAAACTGCGGATTTTTACAGAAAAGTTTAAACAAAAGTATATCTGTTCGATTTTTGTGACATTTCCATTTTTGAAGTGAAACTTCTTTAAAATCGTTGTGATTTGAAATTCGATGAAACGGAAGCATCACGATAAAGTTCCTACAATGAAGTTCCTATAATCTTTGTCTTTGCACCTGCGTACTACTATATGTCAATGTCAACGTGATTTGTGTTGATTTTACTTCTTATTATTTCTCATTCTCTCGTAGGCTATTTTTCTGAAGTTTTACTTCTACCGTGTATGAATTGCACACACACTTTTTTTTTTCCCATCTCATGATTGCCTGTAAGAGATTCACATAGAGCCATAAGGCCGTCAATTTTATAGACCGCCATTGTTATTAATTTTACTCTTCAATGTTTCTGGTGTACTATGACGGGTATACTATGTAACGCTAAAACGTTTCAGCTATATTTTTTCTTGTTACCATAGACTTTGTTTTACTATGACGTTTAATATTGGTCTTTTGAATAACAATTAGAGAGGGACAAACATACATATTTGATTTCTATTGGATCGTGAACGACACAATCACGAACGGTGCGTGACTGTACCATCTATTCTAACGTTCTGTCATTGACCTTGCGGTGAAAGTACTCCTGCGCCGGTGCCGTCGCGTACACAAGTGTTAGATTTTTGTTTACATTTTAAAATTATATGTATGAAGTGTTACGAAACGATTATGTAATTTATTAATTAGATATAACATTGTATCTTTCTCCAAAGTGATACAAGTCATAAAATTAACATACAAATACTCAAAATGTTTGATGGATCAAGTCAGATTGGCTTAATGTAGGCATAGGATCAGGATTTAAAGAATAATATGAAAAAAATGTACCTACTACCATACAAATGGATCCAAAATCACACGTTTTACTTCTCAAAAAAATGTAAGAGGAGGCATAAAATTAAAGACACGTGGTCCTAACTTTTGGTTTTTTTACGTATACATCAAGCGTGGTCAGAGATAGATTGATAAATCACAAGCATGTAGAGTATCAACGTCGTTTGGAGATTCTCTCAATGCCATGACTATTCTACGATTTTTTTTATATTATAGGGGGCAAACGAGCAGACGGGTCACCTGATGGTAAGTGACTACCGTCGCCCATGGACACCTGCAACTCAAGAGTCACAAGTGCGTTGCCGGCCTTTGAGAAAGGATGATGCCCTCACGATTTTCATTTTATTTTGTAATTAATCGTCTGACCCCTATCATCTCTGCTTAATGAGTCAAAGACACACTTAAAACACAATTAATATTGTTCCAAGTAAAGTATAAGTTTTTACCCAGTTCTACACATTCGTTTTTAAACGTATGGAACTTCTATACATGTTAGATGTGTAATTTGGGAAAACTTTTTGGTTTCCCGACGTTTCGGTCGAATTGTCGTTGTCACGGGTGGACTGTATATTATTGCGATTAAGTCATGAGTTACACATCTTATATTCTACAGAATCATTGGAAAATATAACGAAACCTTTATCATATTCGAGTACATTCCTAAAATCCATTTAACATATAATAATACTAGCAGCGCCTCGTGGTCTCGATCCCGTTGGAATATCAGAATAAAAAGTAGCCTATGCATTAATCCATGTCTCCAGCTATTTACATACCAAGTTTCATCGCAATCGGTTCGGTAGTTTTTGCGTGAAAGAGTAACAAACATCTATCCATCTAAACTTTCACATTTATAATACTAGCAGCACCTCGCGGTTTCACCCGCGTAACTCTCGATCCTGTGGGAATATCGGGATAAAAAGTAGCCTATGCGTTAATCCAGGTCTCCAGCTATCCACATACCAAGATTCGGATCAGTGGTTTTTGCGTGAAAGAGTAACAAACATCCATCCATCCATCCAAACTTACACATTTATAATAAAAGTGGGATTAGTGGAATTTTGAAACATTACACAGCCCTTTGCAAACACACAGTCATCGTACGTTTTCTCGTAGAACTAAATCAGTTAACAAGCACGTGGATTAGCTGATGGTAAGCGATAACCGGTAATAACAGTTGAGGCACCATTAGTTTCAATTACTCCCGACTCTAACACAAACACTATGCAAGTAGAGCCGCTGATAAGTATATCTGTATTAGCTTTTACCTGCGGATTCGTTCGCGTTAATGTAGATTTTGTTAATTTAATCAGGTATCAGATAAGATAAGAGAAATAGTAACCATTCACAAATATAATCTAACTGTATATTCTTAAAATAAATACGTATCGAATTGCGAAGTTGTATTTGTCTCACTTCCTCGACCCATATTCGTAAAAAAATATTTTCTCGCCCCATTTAAATTCCTGTTTCGTCTCACTCATCGAATAGTATAGCTATTAGCTAATAGAATAAACAACACAAAGTGTACGCCATTAACTGATTTGTTGTACTGTATTTAGTTTTATCTCTGCTATATTTGTTACATATTTTTTATACTTCACACCTGTTCGTGGGAGAGCCGTGGGAGGTATGGGCCAGCTCGACTAGAGTGATACCACGGCCTCACAGAAAACCGGCAGTGCTTGCATTGTTTTTTGCTGTCGTGAGTGAAGTTACCGGAGCCCCAACCCTTCCCTCCCCCCTCTTCCCCTACTCCCACCTAAAAGGCCGGCAACGCACTTGTGACCAACCCATGGGTGGTGGTAGTCATTTACCATCACGTGACACGTCTGGTCGTTTCCGGCCAGTGCAACCTGGTCGAAACGTCAGGCAATTCAGAGGTATGTAATACCTTTTCGTGATCGCGTTAATTTCCGTTAATACATAGATAATATTATATCATGGAACGCGAAAGTTTAAAAGTTAGTATTTTTTAACTTACCCTTTTTAAGCTCTCCATTATACTAATTTTGTGTCCTGCGCACACAAACTTCTTCAACTGTGACTTTTGAGTTAAAGGTGTCCTTGGGCGACTGTAGTCACTTACATCAGGTGAACCACCTGCTTGTTTGCCCCTTCACCATAAAAAAAGCGTGAAGTGTTTTGGATTGGTATTTAATGTATTGAATAAATTGAATTAAAATTTAGTAAATATTGTAAAAACTCGAAATTAAAATTGCGCCATCTGTGAAAGTTGCCCGAACTAATATATGGATAATTAGTAGACAACTAACATCAAATTACAGTAGTAACTTGTATCTCAGCACCAAAATAAACGGATTTTCTTTCTTTCTTTCTTTCTTTAGTATCGCGCAGAATCCACAGATGGCGTAAATAAAATAAATCAACTGGCGGTCAGCTTTTTCGTTGCGCTAACATTTTTTTTCGTCTCACCGCAGCGGCCCTACGCGTCTGCAGTGTAATTTCCTATATAAGGAACTTAGTTCCAAAAGAAATAAAACAATTGAGATCAAAATAAAAAAAATTGTAATCATAAATAATTCGTGTGGCACTTAATACCGAGGGGGTAGAGCGTGGTATAAAAGTCGGGCATTCCAGAAATACACACATGAGTACAACCGTACATAATTTACGAGTAACTTACTATTCTAAATGCATGTTAGTGATTCCTTTTATAAATAAACCGTTAAATAAGAAACCGAAACACTTTCACTGATAACGTCTTTTGTTTTCGACTGTACTTGTCCCACTTTGATCATGAGTAACCGACTAAGCTATTTATGTATATAAGAACGAAATACTCAATACACTATGGTCAAAATGGAAAGGTTGGTACATAAAGACAGGTCTTTCGTTTATAGAATTGTTTTTTTTTTTTATTCTACCAAGGTGAAAGAGGCGTAAAGGAAACCTAAGGATAAATCTTCGCAACAATACTACTTACTAGCCGTCCCCGCAATTTCACCTGCGTTTATGGTCACTACTCCGATCCTATTGGTTGTAGCTTGATGTTATATAGCCTATAGCCTTCCTCGATAAAGTGGCTATCCAACACTAAAAAAATTTTTCAATTCGAACCAATGGTTCCTGAGATTAACGACAAACAAACTCTTCAGCTTTATAATATTAGTATAGATTTGAAAGTACCATTTGGTATAGTAATTTTAAGCGTAGGCTTCTCAATAATATTGCAGTTCTTTGAGCTTTTATTTGCCTTCTCTGAAGCCAAACTGCGATGGCGCACTGATTGGAGTCAGGGAGTTCCCTAAGATTTGGTCGAGTTTCTTGATTACAGACTAATCTAGACTACTGAGTGTCATATGTGGTTAGTTCACAACCGAAATGGTTTATTCGAATAGTTCGATTAGTCGATCCGATTAGTTTGAAGAGAGACTTGTCGAACACTGACCAAAGTGAATCCTTTAGAAAACCAATAAGCAGGCGACTTTACGACGATGCTCAAAAGTAAGCAGTGCCCTATTCGTGAGCACATCGTCGTTTATAAGCTAACTTTGATTATCCTTCAAGAAGTTATAATAATAAATATAAGAAGATCATTAATCTCTAAATATTGTAAAACAAAATCCCCCGCCGCGTCTGTCTGTTCGCGATAAATTGAAAAACTACTGAACGAATTTTCATGCTTTTTTCACCAATAGATAGAGTGATTCGTGAGGAAGGTTTAGGTGTATAATTTGTTAAGGTTTTATATAAATTGGTTGAAATACGATGATGATCGTTGAAGATGCTAGTTGAGGGTTGCTAGCTCTGAAATATATTACACAGCACTAGCTAAACCTACACTGACCATTATGGAGTCTAGAACACGGATAAACATAGTTTTTTTTTTGTAAATACATACTTTGTATACGTAGAAACACCCAGACCATGCTAATAAACATATTAACTGAGCAGGAATCGAACTCGTGACCCCGAAGTGGCAATTAACGCTACCGCTATAAAAAAATATTCGTTATAAATTCCAAGACTTTCTCTTACACTGCCTTCCTCCTTTCATATGAATGATTGATATTTAATTGAAATGGAAGTAAGTTTTTATTAATAATACGCGTTTGACTACAAACTCATCTATACTAATGTCAGAAAGGTGAAGTTTTTCTTATGGTATAGGGAGCAAACGAGCAGACGGGTCACCTGATTGTAAATGACTACCGCCGCCCATGGGCACCTGCAACTCAAGAGTCGCTATGCAGCTAGGGGATTAACGCCCCAAGTGCGTTGCCGGCCTTTAAGGTAGGAGTAGGGGAAAGGTGGAAGGGGGGGTACGGGTTAGGACCTCCGGTAACCTCGCTCACTCGGTGAAAAGCAATGCAAATATTGCTTCACTGCCTTCACTTGTTGCAATGTGGGTGTTAAGGTGATACGCTCCTGTCTATTCCTTCAGGGACATATGTAGGTATGTAATTTTGTTAACTTACACGTGAAATGACAGAGTAGTACATTAATCTATACTAATATTATAAAGCTCAAGAATTTGTTTGTTGGGTTTCTCAGGAACTACTGGTTCGAATTATAAAATTATTTTAGTGTTGGATAACCTACGCTACGACTAATAGGAGCGGAGCAGTGGCCATAAACGCAGGTGAAACTGCGGGGGCGGCCCCTAGTGGCTTTGGCTTAAACTTTTTAACAAACTTTTGTACTTACTAACCCGCCCCGGCTTCGTACGGGTAACAGAGACATCTTCAACAATCATCACCATATTTCAACCAATTTACACAAAACCTTAACGAATTATATACCTAAACCTTCTTCATGAATCGCTCTATCTATTGGTGAAAACGCATTAAAATCCGTTCATTAGTGTTTGAGTTTATCGCGAATGACAGACAGATTTGTGTACTTGTCCCAGTGGCCTCGCCACAGGACATACATGCATACGGGAATGGGGGGGCTTAATCTTAAAAGCCACTGTACAAATTCGAATGCGGTTTTAGTTGCTATGATATGCACTTATAAAAAACGAGTATCTAATATTTACATTAAAAAGAAATTAAAAACAGATTTCAAGACTGTTATCTGTTTTACAGGAAGACCCGCAGTCAGTATTGTCAATTTGGACAACCATTACACAGAGGTCGTTAAGTATATTGTTGTTGTTTTGTATAATTGTATATAAGTACTAGCAGCGCCCGGCGGTTTCACCCGCGTAAGTGCCGATCCCGTGGGAATATCGGGATAAAAAGTAGCCTATATGTTAATCCAGATCTCCAGCTATCTACATACCAAGCAATCGGTTCAGTAGTTTTGGCGTGAAAGAGTAACAAACATCCATACATCCATACATCCTCACAAACTTTCACGTTTATAATATTAGTAGGATGTATGTATGTTTATTGATAAGTATCGATTGGTATTTATAGTAGGTAAAATAGGTTAATATAGAATATTTATGATATCATATTTATTAGAAATCACAAATCATTATGATTTTTTTTTTAAATATAACACCAACTGCCATTGTCTCTCCGAATCATTTTGATCCATCCTAATGTTGCCTGGAAGAGATTGCATCTAGCGATAAGGCCGCCCTTTGTACATTATCTGTTTAATGAAATTATGTAAATGTATCTTCCACTGTAATGCTAATGTACAAATAAAGTGTTATCTATCTATCTATATATTGAGTGTCTATGAGAGGACATCATTATTGTAACGCGTCATCTATCTAATATATAAAATTCTCGTGTCACAGTTTTCGTTGCCATACTCCTCCGAAACGGCTTGACCGATTTTGATGAAATTTTTTGTGCTTATCCGGTATCTATGAGAATCGGCCAACATCTATTTTTCATCCCCCTAAATGTTAGGGGTAGTCCACCCCTAAATTTTATTTTTTATTTTTTAGACAAAATTTTTAATTTCAATTTTTTTATGATACAACATACAAAAATACATATAATCCTCAATTTTCACCCTTCTACGATCAACCCTTTTTTTTAATAGCGATATTAGTATTTTTACTTTCATTGTTACAATTTTTTTAAAGTATTTAACCCATTGAAAATAGAAAGTGCGATTGTTATAATCGATTTTTTTTTATGAAATAGGGGGTTAACGAGCAGACAGGTCACCTGATGGTAAGTGACTACCGCCGCCCATGGGCACCTGCAACTCGAGAGTCACAAGTGCCTTGCCGGCCTTTAAGGTGGGAGTAGGAGAGGAGGGGAGATGGAGAGAGGGAAGGGTTAGGGCCATCGATAACCTCACTCGCTCGGCGAAACACAACGTAAGCATTGCTTTATCGATATGCCGATCGAGCCGGCCCATACGTGCCGAAGCATTGCTCTCCCACTGTTAAAATTTAAATATGTCACTTTAGTTAATGAAGTACTTTGAATTAAGAAAATGAATGGTTGGTGTTCTGTTATTTTTATAGACCCCATCCCACAATAAGTTAGTTATTTTTTGACTACCAAAATATTCATTAAAAATAATTAATATGGCAAAACAACGTGTGCCGGGTCAGCTAGTATATTATAAGATATTTCCAGTTTTATTTGTTTCGTCTACTAAAATAGGAAGTAGATGTCGACGTCATATTCGGTCATATCAAAGATATTAACAGAAACATTCTAACCGATGTTAGAAATATTATAAAAGCGAAAGTTTGTGATTCACGCAAAAACGGCTGAACGTATCTGGATGAAATCGGCACTGAGATATATTACAGTCTGCAATAGCACGTAGGATACTTTTTATATGTGTTTTTACGTTGCTAAAATCCGTTCTAAGCGACTTTGTTTCTTAGAGATACCATACATACACAATCTTCTATAAAAATCGCGGCAAATAGTGGCACTCGACAGTTCCACATTACGAAATGCATGCATTTAATATGCCATCGTAACAATAAAACAGACCATACCTACAGTTAATGTTTCTGTGAATGTATGTTGTAATAGGTTGGTACAAGAACTGCCATGTAAAGCGTCTGTAGATTATTACTTACCACAACGGAGCGTATTACACTCGTGGTACATGTTCCACACACACGATCTCGAGAGTGAAAAGTAGAAGTCCGCAAGCTACGTATTTAAATAAACTAACTTTTTAAATAATAATCGTTTGTTACAGTGCAATATTATACTTTAAATAAATAAAGCTGTCATAACAATATTATTCTTATCGAAAGTCGTTTTTTTATGTTATAGGGGGCAAACGAGTAGACGGGTCACCTGATGGTAAATGACTACTAATGCAACTCTACAGTCACAAGTGCTTTGCCGGCCTTTAAGGTGGGAGTAGGGGAAGGGGGAAAGAGGGGTAGAGGGGGGAGGAAGGTTTAGGTTTACTTCTGACGTGTTTTTATGGTATAGCGGGTAAACGAGCAGACGGGTCAAGTGGTTGTAAGTGATTACCGTCGCCCAATCATCGTCATATATCAGCCATTTTACACAAAACCTTCCTCATGAACCACTCCGTCTATTAGTGAAAACCGTATGCTGCTATGTCCCTAAGGGTGGTAGCGTGATGTTACATAACTTATAACTTTCCTCAATAAATACTTTATCCAACACAATAATAATAATTATTCAAAGTTTACTGATAGTTCCAGAGACAACCGCCTTTAAACATACAAACAATCAAACAAAATACTCTTCAGCTTTATTACATTCTAGCAGCGCCCCGTGGTTTCACCAGCGTAAGTCCAGACGCCGTGGGAATATGGGGATAAAAAGTAGCCTATATGTTAATCCATGTCTCCAACTATCTACATACCATGTTTCATCGCAATCGGTTCAGTGATTATTGCGTGAAAGAGTAACAAAGATCCATACATCTGCAAAAATTTTCACGTTTATAAGTTTATAGTAAGATATATAATAAAAATCATTTTTTTCATCATCAGCTCAGCTACATGATGTGATCAATTTTACCATGATCCCATAAACAGATCCTGACTTCCTTGACATGGGACCACAAGGATAGGGTATACCCTAAATATTGTTTTATAATATCTAAGAAAAAAAGAATAATCAAAATCGGTTTATAAATAACGGAGTGAGGGCTGAACATACATAAAAAAAAGAATATATATATATACGGTCGAATTGAGAGCCTCCTTTTTTTCCGTCGGTTAACAATTAAACAAAACTTAGGTTAGCTCATTTCTTAGAGCACACCGATAAACCGGTACCGTTTTACAAGTTAACTGTCCGGTTAGTTCAAAATTTAAAAGCGTTAAGATAACTTTTTCCTTAACCATGGCTAACCGGTTAAGTGTACGTTGTGGTTTGCATGATAAACTATAATTAAACACGATGAGTCAGACTTTCTCTCGGAGGTTACGAAACATTATAAAGATGAGATGGTTTTGGTAACATAACAGCTTACTCATGATATGTACAATTTTCTTAAACAGGGATGCATCATTTGTGATTTGAAGTAGCATTTATTATTATGAAATTCTACACAAATTACAGGATTTATGTAGAAGTTCATATTAATGTAATTCGATTATCGATATGTAGAATGTCGATTCGGCGATCATTGTTCCGATTGTCATATCTGCTCATGGATTGATAGCCAAAAGCCTCGATCAAGAGGCTTAAGAGGCTCGCCTTAGACGGCTGGATCAAGGTACTGATGCAGAAGGCAGTTCTACTCGACACGGCCCGTATGGTGTGGAGGTTCCTGTCTTTGGAGCCCTTACCACTGGTGTCTTGGTCTCTAAGCTGTACCCGATGTCAGTGGTCTACTTTTTTATATTTTTATTGTACATATTGAAAAATGTAATTTAGATGTTTTATGATTAATAAAGATAATAATAATAATAACTTTACCATTCCCCATGACGACAACCTCTTTAGGGCTGAAAAAGAAAAACAAATGAAATATTTGGATTTGGCCCACGAGGTGGGATGTGGATTCAGCAATCATTGTGCCGATAGTCATATCGGCCCATGGGTTGATTGCAAAGAGCCTCGACCAACACCTTCAGAGGCTCACTTTAGGCAGCTGGATTAAGAGCCTGATGCAGAAGGCAGTCCTTCTTGATGCGGCACGTATTGTGAGGAGGTTTCTGTCTCTGGAACCCTAACCACCGGTAGCTTGGTCCCTGTACCCGATACCGGTGGGGCACTATTTTTTATATTTTTAAATGTATTTTTGATATAATCTAAATGTATTTAAAAACGTAATTTATATGTATAATTAAATGAATAAAGAGAATAACTTGAGACAAGTCACACACGGCCGTCTGATCCCAAACTAGGTAGACCCTGTACTATGGTAATCAGACTGCTGATAAACATACTTATATACTACTAAATACATACATACAGCTGCCCTGCTCTGCCCCCGTCCCCCCCTGGCTATTACGTACTAGTCATTTTGAGTAGAAAATCAAATTTTACTTTACTTTATAGTCCCCATTCCCCCTTTTTTATAGTCAATACCCCTTTCCTTTCCTTTTCCCATTTACTCACCAAAGCAAATGCCTACATTACGTAAGTGAGACTTAATTGTGAGAAGCAAAATGTGAGAGCTTTACTCTTCTGCCTACCCCTTGAGGGATATAGGCATAAGTGAGTGTTATATAGGTATTTATGTATATTTATGGTCGCTCAAAGGTTCACGAAATTCGACCGTTATTCATTAAACTATTGATAATAACCATTCCACGTCGCATATACGGAAAAGCTGTCCCCAAGCTTTTTGGAGTTAACCTACTCCTTAAGAATCGATTTTCATATAAGGCGCCCGGTAGAGTAAAATATAGTGATCGGAGGGCAGCGTGACGCTTTGTTGTGCTTTTTGTGCTTTATTGGACTTTACTCCTTATCCTCGACGCATGTAAGGAGATGTGTCTATACGATTCATGTTATACACCATATGATTATGTAAATCCTACTAATATAATAAACGTGAAAGTTTGTGAGGATGTATGGATGTATGGATGTTTGTTACTCTTTCACGCCAAAACTACTGAACCGATTGCGATGAAACTTGATATGTAGATAGCTGGAGACCTGGATTAACATATAGGCTTTTTATCGCGATATTCCCACGGGATCTCGACTTACGCGCGTGAAACCGCAGGGCGCTGCTAGTATAGAATATATACAGTACACTACAAAAGATGAGAGAGGTAGAGAGAGAGAGAGAGTACTACTTTTCTAACTATATATAAACAAACCTTGGAAGTAAATTTTAACCTACTTCTAATTATGGTATCGGTTAAACTTTGTATATAGGTATGTGTGTTTGTGGGGCTCATGGCTAAGTGGTAACCGAGTAGGTTAGCACATTGCAAGGTTAAGTAATACTAGCCAGGTCAGTCTTAGGATTTGTGACCATTCTTAACACATTGAAACCCCTCCGTGCTTCGGGGAGCACGTTAAGCGGTCGGTCCCGATTGCTACACGAACATCTGTGACTTTTCAGGTAGTTGGAGCCTACAGAACTTCAATATCGCCTAGTAATTGGGTTGTGGAGGTCTGATGGCAGTCGCTTCACGTAAAATATCGAAGTTCGGCCGTTTCGTAGTTACACTGAAAGTCGACCCCAACTTAGATGAGAAAAGGCGCGGAGGAAAAATAAAGTTTGTTAGTATCTTTGACGTCGACGTCTACTTCCTATTTTAGTAGTCGAAACAAATACAAAACACTTTAAAACTAAAAATGTATTGTACAACGAGAATCAATTGAAAATGATTTCCTCTCGGAGACACTCAAAATATATTTAACGAATGTGTAATGGTTGTCCAAATTGACAATATCGACTGCGGGTCTTCCTGTAAAGTAAAAATGTATGGGTCACAGTTTTTTTTTTGTTTTACTAAATTAGTTGACAGTGCACGGCCTAATGAGATAAGGTAGGTAAACACTCGCAACATACATTTTGTCAGAACCCTTTTTATACAGCAAAAAAAACTCACCTGATAGTGCCTCTATAACTTCTTTACAATAAAAACTTTCCTGAGTCATATTCATATTTATACTAATATAATAAAGCTTAGGATGTTTTTTGTTCGATCGATTGCTTATTTGTTTGTTTTTTAAGCGCGCTAATCTGTTTAAATACCAGTCGGATTCAAAAAAAAATTTTATACTTGTTCGCGTGGAAATTCAAATTTATCCCACGGGAATCGTAAATTTTTTCGTGATAAAAAGAAGCCTATATCCTTGCCAAATTTCATTACGATCCGTTCAGCCGTTTAATCGTGAAAAGGCAACAAACAAACAAACAGAGTTAGTTACTTTTGCATTTATAATATGAGTACTAACAGCGCCACGCGGTTTTACCTGCGTAAGTCCCGATCCCGTGGAAATATCTAGATAAAACGTAGCCTATGTGTTAATCCAGGTCTCCAGCTATCTACATACCAAGTTTCATCGTAATCGGTTCAGTGGTTTTTGCGTGAAAGAGTAACAACAGCAACAACATCCATCCATCCTGGATGGATGGATGGATGTTGTTAAACTTTCACATTTATAATATTGGTAGGATTAGTGGGATTAGTATGGATATGATAGCCAGATTTATGAAGAATTGTATAGACTATGTAACATCACGCCACGGTTCTTAGGGGGAGCAGAGGCGTCAGTGTCAGGATATAGTTTTTAACCTAAAATAGTTTGCAACACCCGCAGTGTCAGCTACGTTATCAAACACATTTTTTTATGATGATTTTAAGAATTTTATACTTTTGACAGCCCTATAAAAACATGTCCACAACGTCTGTTGTTTCATACACTCAACATAGCGATACACCCGACTGGTTGCTTTTAAAACCAACATGAATATGTATGCACTATAGAAAGTGTTATGACGTATGTAATGATTCACTCCATTGGAAGTGACAGTAAGTACCGCATGACACTCTTTTTTGTCAATGTTTCTAAGGCTGTAGACAAAATACAGAGCGAAAAAAGTATTTAAACTGAAGTTATCAAGACTAGTAAACTTTTTCCGACTTCCCAAAAGGAGGAGGTTCACAATTTGTGGGAATCTTTTTTTTTATGTGTGTTCACCGATTACTCGAAGACGCCTGAATCAATTTTGAAAATTCTTTTTTTGTTTCAAAGGGTATACTTTCCAGGTCCCATTTAAATTGTATCGAAATTAGTCGAGCGGTTTCTTAAAAATCAACAAATATCTAAAAATTGTATACATCGATGATGTTTTCGTTTGCTCCGAAACAGTCGGTGATACTTTTTTTTAAAAGATAATTAGGTAAATAGTTGTTAAATATCATATTTATCGATTCTAAATTAAGACACAAGCCACTTTGACATCGTAAATAAGTTTGTCAATTTTTTTTACAATTATAATGTAAATTTTGTAAAAAAAAATATTATAGAGTGTAATGTAAAAAAAAAAAACTAAGCCTTCAACAAAACTACATAAATGAAGGCTTATATTGTACGTTTGTAAAAGTTACATGTTTATTTGATAGTTCACCAGACCCTCCCATGTTCATTGTTTAGTCATAGATAAAAGTCTCTCTTCGAAGTAGCTAAGACAACATAAATTTACTTAAAATAATTAACATTGTAATATATGTAATATAAACATGAAAAAAAAACCAGCCAAGTGCAAGTTGGACTTGCACGCAAAAACCAGCCAAGTGCAAGTTGGACTTGCACGCAAAAACCAGCCAAGTGCAAGTTGGACTTGCACGCAAAAACCAGCCAAGTGCAAGTTGGACTTGCACGCAAAAACCAGCCAAGTGCAAGTTGGACTTGCACGCAAAAACCAGCCAAGTGCAAGTTGGACTTGCACGCAAAAACCAGCCAAGTGCGAGTTGGACTTGCACGCAAAAAGTTTTGTACATACAATAAATACATTTCGATTTGACAATAGAAGTAGGTAAGTTAAAATTAATGAATTGAATAAAAACATATTCAATATAGTTTAAACAATTCAAATTAATTAAACTGTTATATACTGTATATATATACCACGGCCTCACAGAAAACCGGTAGTGAAGCAATGATTGCATTGCATTTCGCCGCGTGAGTGAGGTTACCGGAGGCCCTAACCCTTCCCTATCCCCTATTCCCGTCCTTCCCCTCTCCCAATCTTCTCTTTCTCCCACCTTAAGGGCAGCAGCGCACTTGTGACTCTTAAGTTGCAGGTGCCGAACGTAGAAAGACGAGTTTACGAAGTCGGAGTTGTGGGAGGGACATAAGAGAAGCAGATTATTTTCTGAACGAAGATTTCTGTTATGATTAGAGGACAAGAAGCGGAAATAGGGAGCTAAGAGATAGGGAGTTGAGAAAAGAAAAAAGAGAAGTCAGTGCTCGCAGATTACGGCGCTGGCGAATAGGTAGCCATTTTAATTGGGAACGTAAAGCAGACACATGGTCATACTTGCGAAGATTGAAAATGAATCGAATGCAGTTATTGAGAAGACGATCTAATTTATTGAGAAGGTCTGCATTCAGGTCAAAATAACACACATCACCATAGTCTATAATAGGCATAATTAGGGACTGCATGAGCGTAGTTTTTGTTTTAGGGGGCAGGAAATTCTTAAGACGATATAGTGTTCGCAGGGTACCAGTGACCTTTTGACTCACGTGAGTAACTTGAGCTCGCCAGTCAAGAGTCGAGTCAATGAGTAAACCCAGGTCCTTGACCACTGGACTTAGACTTTACCATCAGGTGACCCGTCTGCTCGTTTGCCCCCTATACCATAAAAAAAAACTGTTGTAAAAAAGAACTTACTATCAGTCGTAAGACTGCACGTCAGAAGTGAAAACACAACACAACACAATAAAATAATAAGGAGCTGACAAAACTCAATGTTTAGATTAGCGCTCTCTAGTGGATCTATATATGTATTATTAGCGTCACGATGACGGTACAAGTTCAGTCCTTTTTCACAAGAAGTTTTCACTTAAAATAAAAACCTAAATACCTACGTGACGAATACTTTTGAAGTCTGTATAAGATTGCACAATTTCAATTATGATTGAATAGTGAATTCTTTTCTACTAGTATTCATTATTATATAGTATTATTGCATATTTTTATTATAATAGTATTGTTAGGGAACAATAGTAAGCACGGACTATTTTCTTCGTTTCGTAATTATAGAACAAACTTTAACATTTTAACAATAACATATTGAAATGAAACAGGGATGCTATATATACATAAGGTGTCAATAAAGACAAAGAAAATACCTAGCAGGTTGAGTCACCCTAAAAAAAAAAAAAATATGTTGAAAATGTTGTATTCTTCAGAAAATGCGTTTCCTTGTGTAGCTGCACAAGCTTTCTATCAATCCCAATGAGTTAGTTTATTTATTTTCTTATGCAGATACCTATCCGAACAAATCTGGATATTTCAACAACATCCTTAGGGAATTGTTACCCATAGTTTTATTTATGTCACACTTTTTCAGACATACCTGCTGGTCTAGCTGAGCCAGAGGTCATGGTTTCGATTTCCACCCAAGACAAACAATTACACAATATTGTGTGATGAGCATGATCATTTGTTGCGTGTCTGAGTGTAATTTATCTATAATATGTATGTATTTAGTAATATATAAGTATGTTTATCAGCAGTCTGGTTACCATAGTACAGGCTCTGCCTAGTTTGGAATCAGACGGCCGTGTGTCACAAGTCAGGATCACTAACCACTAGACCAACAGGCCAGTCTCAACTCAAAGCTCACAGCAGAAGTGGTAATAGGCTGGACGCATATAAAGGTATTTGGAGTAAACGACTCCTAAACTGGAGACCCCGAATCATTCGGTATAAGTACGAGAGGACCGAACCCTGGAAGTAAAAGTCTCTCTGCCGATGACCTCTAGAATGTACCTAGGGTCGATTAGAGGCGGATGGGGGAGGACATGGTGCTATGGCGGACCAGACCTGGACCTATGTCCATTAGTGCATTACGATAGCCCTATTTATTATTTGATTAGTAGAGGAGTTTAATTAAATACAACTGCAGACCTTTAAACCTTCAAGAAAAGAGAGTATTCCCACCTCAAAGGCCGGCAACGCACTTGTGACTCTTGAGTTGAAGGTGTCGATGAGTGGCGGTAGTCACTTACCATCAGGTCACCCGTCTGCTCGTTTATCTCCTATCCCATAAAAAGAACTTGAAAATATTTTGCCATACGCAAGTCTTCTCCATCGAACGTTACTTTTATTCAATAGTTCTACAGCGATTGAAATTAAAAAACAAAACTTTCAATCAGGAAGATGGTTCCAAATTATCTAATTCTACACCGTGGAATCCAGTGATAAGAAATATACCATCTCGCTTTTATGCGCAGTCGGATAAACATCAAAATAAGGACTCATCGGAATGCTTACAAAATAAGGACACAGTATGTGACGGTACATGGCGAAACAAATATATACAAAATCACGAATATGTGCGGGTGGATGAAGAACCGCCTACCTCACGGACTTAACGACGGAGGGCGTGCATCACTAAGCCAGTCAGGCTGTGACCACGGCCAATGCAACCTGGTCGAAAAGTCAGCCAATCAGAGGTAATTAGCCACACCTATGTCGTGATTACGTTAATTCCCGTATATATAAATATATATGTATATATTAAAACAAAAAATAACATACGGACTATTTACGTGCATGCGTCATAAAATGCCAGCGCATTGTGGCCTTGTTATGCCCAGAAGGCTGTCAACAGTGCCACTTTGAATGGCAATGCTATATCTCTGTACAAGAAAAGCCCGCCTTCTGGCCAGGAGAAGTGTAGATCAGTGGCATAACTAGTTCCTTACAAACACCTCCGACGAACGCAATGTTCCCTCCCTCCTATTTTAGGCGCAGTACGGCACACCCTGTGGTTTTAGTCGGTTCTATTCCGACACACCGCCCCACCGAAAATAACGGTGGGTTGACGGCCCGAGGGGGTTTCCGCACGCACAACAAAAAATCAAAATCATTTATTTCAATTAAACCATTATAGGTATTTTTGAATGATCAGGAGTAGTAGTCAGTCAGTTTGGAGTCTGACTTTTGTCCTTCCGTATAAAAAATATCCTTCGCTGTTTCCCTTTCAATACACTACCACTTTTTTAAATCTTTAATTTTGCAAAGTGTCCACTTGATGGCTATACGCTTGCCCCCTATTATGTGGGTGAGTGTGTCCTATTAATATTATAAACGTGAAAGTTTGTGAGGATGTATGAATGGGTGGATGTATGGATGTTCGTCCCACGGCATCGGGACTTACGAGGGTGAAACCGCAGAGCGCAGCTAGTGTATGTATACAACATTTAAGGGGCTAGTGGTGTTAGCACCCAAATCGTATATTATCCGTGTTTTTCTGTGTTATTTTATTAATTTTACTGTCATACATAATACAGAATGTATGTATGTAACGGGATAAAAAATTGTGTGATCCACAAATAGTTGTCCCGAGTCTGGGTGTTCTTTGTGTCCGTTGTTTGAATGTTTGTGAAGTTCCCCGCGACACAGGAATATTCCTAATGCGTAAGTTGTTTAAAAAAAAAACATAAAATAAATAACATAATAGAAGCAAAGAAATTTTACTTTTCAACTCAGAACGACATCAGTACGATCAGGAACTGGTTACCGACAATTTAACCGAGTGAGGTAATAAGAACTGACCTCTATCTCATCAACTTACTCAATAAACATACGAGTAGGTACGAATCCCTTTTAAGTGCGATGAATAAATGAATTACTTTTGCAAATAGATCTTGTCAGACACTTTTACACGTCAATTTGTGGTAAAACTTGTTAGCATTTCGCTATAGAGCGTTTTGTTTTTGTTTTTCTAAATATGTGTAATTTATTTTATTACTAGCATCGCCTCGCGGTTTCACCCGCGGAAGTCCCGATCCCGTGGGAACATCAGGATAAAAGGTAGCCTATGCGTTAATCCAGTTCTCCAGCTATTTACATACCAAGTTTCATGGTAATCGGTTCAGTGGTTTTTGCGTGAAAGAGTAACAAACATCCATCCATTCATCCATCCATCCAAACATTCACATTTATAATATTAGTGGGATTAAACAGATATATATGACGCTAGCAGCGCCCCGCGGTTTCACCCGCGTAAGTCCCGATCCCCTGGGAATATTGGGATAAAAAGTAGCCTATATGTTAATCCAGGTCTCCAGCTATCTACATACCAAGATTCATCGCAATCGGTTTAAAAGTTTTGGCATGAAAGAGTAACGAACATCCTTCCATCCATCCAAACTTTCACATTTTTAATATTAGTGGGATTATAAGCGCGACCTCGCTTAATTAAACTCAATAAGTTGGTACACATCGGCTTATCCATCCAGTGTGATGTAATAACGCCCTATATATTTAACAACATATCCTGTGAATTAACGTTGTTTCATTTGAGTTTAAAACTAGAGTCTCTGACATTATTATCTGCTTCTGGTATTAAGGATTGAGGTGGACGATGACTGGCGCGTGCGTCATACACCTGAACGAGTGCCATTAATCGGAGCCGGTAGTAATTTGTCTACGACTGTCTATATTTTAGAAGAATATGTTACATTGTCATCACATTTCATTTAGAGTTTCTTGCTTGTTCTTCTCCATAGGGTCTACGTTTTAGAAAACGCAACTAGCTGACTGACTTTGACTGACTACTGTTCCTGACAATTTAAAAATACCTATAATATAATTGGTTCAATTGAAATAAATAATTTTCATTCCACGATGACTTAGGGCGGTTCACACATATCAGTGAAGTCACAGTTCCGGCAACGTGTTCGCACAGGTTCGTATGTCAGGACAATGTCAGTACTGACATTGTCAACAATGTCAACAATGTCAGTACTCATTTCTCGACGGATCTAAAGACAAAACGAGACCCAAATTCTTTCTATGGCTATTTTATTCAATAATACGGAACTAGCAGTGATAGCCATTGATTTAGACCAAGAAGAAGAACAGCATTAAGGAAATAAAAAGAAAATGGGTGCATAAAGCATGGCAATTAAGAGAAACAGAAGAAGAAATTCATGTACAAAGAATTTAGTAAAGCGGAACGGAAATCCCACTAATATTATAAATGTGGAAGTTTGGATGGATGGGTGGATGTTTGTTACTCTTTCACGCAAAACCCACTGAACCGATTGCGATGAAACTTACTATGTAGATAGCTGGAGACCTGGATTAACATATAGGCTACTTTTTATCCCGATATTCCCACGGGATCGGGATTTACGCGGGTGAAACCACTAGGCGCTGCTAGTATTTTTTATATTTTAGAATGTGAGGAAGCTGTTTTAATATTCTTCTACAGAAACTAGCAAGTAAATTAGTAAAGAAAGATACTTGTTGGAGGAACAATTCGCGGTATAAGAACCAGATGAACGTATCTACAAAAAAGTCAAAAATCTGCGCCGCCCACATTTGTCTTGCACTTGAATAATATAATAAAGCTTTTTGTTTGTTTCTTTAAACGCGCTAATCTCTGGAACTGTCAGTTAGAATTGATTAATTCTTTTTGTATTGGATAGAGTATTCATTGAGAAAGGTTATAGGCTATGTAACATCACGCTACGACGCTTAGGAGAGCAACAGTGAGCATAAACGCAGTTGAAACTGCGGTGCTCAGTTAGTGTATAATATGTAGGTATTAATACAAATAAATAAAATTGTAATTGACATCAATTGATGATATAGGTAGATTTTCTTTCGCGGAAACAGTTACAAATAAAAAACCGGCCAAGTGCGAGTCGGACTCGCGCATGAAGGGTTCCGCACCATCGTACAAGATTTAATACTATAAGCCAAAAAAAATATTTTAATTTTTTTTTATTTTAATTATTTGTTGTTATAGCGGCAACAGATATACATATTCTGTGAAAATTTCAATTGTTAACCTATTACGGATCATGAGATACAGCCTGGTGACAGACGGACGGACAGCGGAGTCTTTAGTAATAGGTTCCGTTTTACCCTTTGGGTACGGAACCCTAAAAACTACAATGTCCTAGTATAAGTTGACCTGTCATGGTACGAACTGTCTATACAATGTAAGATCAAGTTATACTGGTTCTCAAATAAAACAAAAACACAATACTTGAAGAATTATGGTGGAAATACGATCACCAAGCGATTTCTAGTATTATTATCAGTAGTTAAGAAAGGCGAAAGTCTTATAGTGATAACAGGTCAAAAAAAACTTGAACAGCCAACGCTTCGATGTAACAATGAAACACTTGGGTTAGTTTGAACACTTTGCCTCGAGCGAATCATAGATTTGAGAAAGTGGTCATAGATTATTTATAGAAGTACACTATCTGTAGTGTTTTCTATTTTATGTCTCAGACCTCAAACTACTGTTACATTTGTCATAATTCAATTTATAAACCTTAAGAAAACACCTATGACCAATAAACATGATTGTCTATTGAAATCGTTCAATACTATACGAGTATATAAAACAGTTTTGTGTAATTTATTTATTAGAAAATAATATTCGTGGGAGAGCCATGCTTTGGCACATATGGACGGCTCGACCGGAGCGATACCACGGCCTCAAAGAAAACCGGCAGTAAAGCAATATTTAAATTTTTTTTCACTGAGTAAGTGCGGTTACCGGAGGCCCTAACCCTTCCCTCTCCACCCCTTCGCCTAACCGAGGGTGAGGGAGGCCTCACTCCCTTTTCCCTATTCCCACCTTAAAGACCGGCTCGTGAGCTGCAGGTGCCCATGGGCGGTGGTAGTCACTTACCAGACTCGCGCTTCCAGGGTTCCGGCAGCAAAGAAACTTGTAAGTCCTCAAAGATGCTCAAAGATTTTTGCCCGTTTATTTACGAAAGACCAAACAAACAAGTTTGTAATCCCATATTTTTTTAAGTGATGTAACAACAAATTAACTTTCGGATTTTACTTGTGCTGTAAGACCTTGCTTCTCGCCATTTTCATGATTCTAGGTCAATGGGACGTATCCTATAGGTTATTATTAACCTGCGAAATGTTCAAATTTGTTAAAATCTAAGGTTTAAATGGCCGTATCTTTTGAATAGCTTTAGAAGCTTAATTTTTATAGCTTCAAGGGATTGCAGACATAAATATTTGATTTTAACTTGATCTTGATATCTCCACGCGTTGCTGAGAAAAAGGGTTTGACAGACAGACGGAGAGACGGGGAACAAAGTGATCCTATAAAACCCTTATATCCTTTTTTTAGGAACGGAACCCTTAAAATGTATTCAAATCTCAACAAAAATGTTTGATTGTTTTTTGCTTTTAAAATGTATTCAAATGTCAAATATTTTAAAGTAATGCAAGTTTTCATCGTCGAACATTTTAAAAAGTGTTAAAGCTAAATTATATTTTTAATTAATTTATTAAAGGAATATGTGCATAAAAACTCTCTCAAATCAATTATATCAATAAAAAATTTAAAGGTGACGTAATCTTTAAAATTTACATTTATTTAATTTGGAAAGATACCAAAAATGCATACTTCTCGTATCTTTCCAAATTAAATGTAAACTTTTCGCGTAATAAAAGCTTGTTATAAGTACTCATTTAAAGTATAAGCTTTAAACTTATTGATACTTTACTTCATGTTTACTTTTTAGTAGATAAAACAGCTGCTAGAAATGTTAACAAGAATTACGGATTCGCCTAACGTTTCGACCAGCTTGCAATTGCCGTGATCACAGGCTAACTCAGACCTATTAAATACGTGTTCGCGTTAATTCCCGTCAACATAACTATATCATCATGGAACGCGAAAGTTTAAAAGTTAGAACAACAGCTGCTATTATCTATGGTTCAAATATAGTTTTAAAAATATTGTAACTATATTTAAAGGGTAATTATCTACTTGAACAGTTGTCAAGTAAACTTGGCTTTAATGTCAAGATAAGATTTATTTTTAAATACGTGAAGTATTTTCTTTTTACTCAATTCGTTCACATTAAAAATCAATTTGATTAACATTGTAGCACTTAGCCAATAGAAGAAAAAGTAATGAAAAAAAAAAAACTAATTACATAACAAGATAAAAAAATATTACAAACCGCAAAAATATTTCAAACTTGGAACACACACTTACAATCCAAACTTTGAAAAAAGAACTCGGCTATAAGCACTGGAACAATTAAAAAAAAAAAAACAATTTGTTAATGAATTTAAAAAAATGTGTAATTTTTATCACTGCACCACTCGTTATCGTCACTATCGTAAGTGTATGTTTATTCGTGAGTCAACAGACGTCGAGAACCGACCGATCCACGATCGCTACTGAAAGCGCGCGGAAAAACCACCGTGGTTTAAATACTGGGCCTACAAATAGACATCGCAACATTATGCTCACAGTAAATAAAATAGGTAATCTATTCAAAAATAAAAAGGGGTTTCGGTAAAATTTTGTCTATGGATAAATTGTTGAGTTTACTCCTTAAGAATCGATTTTCATATAAGGCCTCCGGTATGAAAATTTTATGAGAAATGAAATTAATAAAAGCGTAAATTTTTCTCTCACTTTGAAATCATAAATCTATTTATAAGTGTGCGTGTGTAAATGTAATTGTATTGTATTGTTAACTCCAGCCGTGCGTAGAATAGAAGATTGAGAGAGAGTGAGAGAGAGGGAGAGGGAGATGGAGAGGGAGAGGGAGAGAGATACTGTACAACGGCACTGATGCACGGTAAAACTCGAATGAGTTTATGTTGCATCTGTATGTATATATACTCTGTATCTGTATTTTGTTAAACTTACAAAAAAAAAAGTTTACATCTAATATACAAAATTCTTGTGTCGCGGTGTTTGTTACCAAACTCCTCCGAACCCACTCCTCCGATTTTAATAAAAAAAAAGTGTGTCTTCAGGTAGATTCGAGAACGGTTTAGATTTATTGAACAATACATTAACAATATACAATTGAACCCGGTAGATGGTGCTGCGATAGGCTTACAGGAATAACATTTTTTACGTTCAGGCAAAACAACGTCTGTCACCGTAAAATTGTAAACTCAAGTCGTGCGTCGGAGCTGACACACATTTTTTTTACGAATAAGTTGCCTTCGAGAATTCGGCCTATATTCTGCCTGTTTCATCAACTCTGACCACCTCTACCATGTCGGGGTTCGCGGGTTCGATTCCCGCTCTGTTAAATTATTTGTTTGCATTAACGCGTCCATTTTCATTGTTGTGGGTTTTTGTATGTATAATATTATTGTGCTATTTAACAGAGCTTATTTTAAACATTTATTTCGTGTAAGAAAATCAGTGGGACAATTGAACATCGAAGGTGTAGGATTAGATTCTATGACGAGAAGTAGGAGAGAGATGTCCAGTGATTCACTGATCGTCTGACTAATTAAAAGGAAAAGAACTTTAATAGGTCTCTAAATCAATGACTCAAAAAGGTTAAGAAAACATTGGATTATCTTATGTACTTACATGAAATTATATTTTATACATATTATCTTTGAGGGACTCTGATTATGGTTAATCACTGTAGTGAAACATTTAGATTTCACTATATAAATTAACATTAGTTTACAATATATTGTGCACGCATTTTTGCTACTTCTTTTTTAGTATCAACTAAAAGAACAGGTAGTTTGAAAAATTCAAATGAGATTACGATGATCAAAGCAAATACACAGTAGTAATATCTTCTAGGGTTTATTTTACTTCCTAATTTAGGTTCAGTTCCTAAATGTAGGTTTTCCTAAAATACAGTATCTTTTCAAATTATCACGTTGACATAAATTACTTAAATACAATTTAAAATAACCCCGTCTCAAAAATTTAAAATAACCCCGACTCAAAAATTTAAAATAACCCCGACTCAAAAATTTAAAATAACCCCGACTCGAAAATTCCTTCAACGGTTACAAAAGAGCTGATGTTCTTAGAACGACTAAATAGATTTTCTTAAATTATATAATTACTAGCTTTTGCCCGCGACTTCGTCCGCGCGATGGCCGACATCAGACATCGTAGTGTGTAGGCACAAAAATCAATCGAGACTACTAGCTACTGCGTACTAGAAATAAGGTTTGGTAGAAAAAACCGGCCAAGTGCGAGTCGGACTCACGCACCGAGGGTTCCGTAAAATATTTTTATTATATGATGTAACTAAAAATTTACGGTTTACGCAATTTTTCCTTTATCTGTGCTATAAGACGTTGCTTCGTATCAAATTTCAGGATTCTGAGTTCACGGGAAGTACCCTGTAGGTTTTAATTCCCTTGCGAGTGTCGAATATTTGCACACATGCCTACTAACAGCACACAAAGATCTCTCAGTGGCGAATAAAGCAATGCAACATAACTTCAACATGATGCTAAAATGGACACACGACGTCGGTCTGATAATAAACACGAATGTAAATGTATCCGGTTCACTACTCCAAACGTTAAACAGGTGAAAACGACTATACTACTTAATGAAGACGAGTTGGAACTAGTTGATACCACAAAATTCTTAGGCATTACTCTTGATTCTAAGCTTCAATGGGGCCCTCATATTGTAAAATTATCGAATACACTCAGCTCAGCAGCATACGCAGTTAGAAAAATTCGTGAACTGACTGATGTTGAAACAGCCAGATTAGTTTATTTTAGTTATTTTCATAGTATAATGTCGTATGGTATTCTACTGTGGGGGGATGCCGCCGATATTCTATCTATCTTCGTGCTGCAGAAGAGGGCTATTCGAGCAATTTATATCTTAGGAAATCGTGATTCACTGAGGCAGAAATTTAAAGAAATTAACATAATGACGGTAGCGTGCCAATATATTTATGAAAATCTAATTTACCTTCATAAAAATAAAGATCACTTCTGTAAAAAAAGTGATATACACTCTTTTAACACGCGTAATAAACATAAACTTGTTGTACCTGCCTCTAGGCTCCAAAAAATTAACAAGTCGTTTCAAGGTCAATGTGTGTGATATTATAATAAAATCCCAGATAATATTCAAATGTTAAGTATAAACAAGTTTAAGTCTACAGTAAAACGACAGCTATGCCTTAAGGGCTATTACTCAGTAGGCGATTATATACAGGATAAAAACGCTTGGGATGGAATTGTAATAGAAATCTAATGTGAGCTAATATGTTTCTTATTTTCCATCTCTCATGTTTTTCTTTTCTTCTTTTAATTTTTTCCTTAATTTTCAGTTTCCCTAGTGTCATATTCTTTTTCTAGTTTATTCACTTTTAATTTAAAAAACATAATAGCACACAACAAAATGATGTGATATTTACTGAATATTGTTGAAACTGTCTGGTTTTTCTTTTTTAAAAGAGTGGCCGTGAGTTTGTTTGCCCGATTTCTTCTCACAATGCTCAACCATTTGGAAACGGGCGGTTATAGATCGAAACAGGCAGATGTGATATTATGTTATCCATTTTGTTTTCTTTAATCAGTTTACATTTGACGAAGCAAACTATTGTTGCGGTGACTCTGTGTGTATTATCTATAATTTTTAATTATAATAATTATTTATTAAATCGACGATTTCGAATAATTGATGGTCAATTTTATGAAATAAATTTTTTTTTTTTGAATAAAACTAAACTAATGCACATACATTCACCTTATAAAAAAAGTTCATTTATTCCCCATGTCTTTGCTCACAATCACATCTGTATGCACAACAATTCACACACATGCACATCTACATCATTAGAACTTGTCAACACACATACATATCTTGGTTTAACTATAGACCACCATTTTAATTGGAAATACCATATAGAATATGTTTCTAATAAAATGAGATCCCTTCTTGCCAAATTTGCTATTTTAAAGTACAAAACGGATTACCATACCTTGAGAATGTTATATCTATCTCTAGTTGACTCTGTTATCAGTTATAGCCTAAGTGCTTACGGACGAACTTGTAAAACCTTTTTAGACGGAATATACAAACTACAACCATCAATTATAAAAAATATTGTACCCAATAAAGTAAGAGAAAGTCATAAAGAGCATTATAGTAGATTATTTAGTTATTGTAAAGTTCTTTCCATATTTGATAAAATTAAGTTAATTATTGTGTGCGAATGTCATGACCGGTTACATACACTGCAGAAATGCTCACGACCCGACCCTTTTACGCACACTAAGCTATCTGCCACAGTATAACATACTACAATTTAATAATAGCTATGGGAAACGCGTTATGCAGTATGTGTTGCCAAACGTGTTAAACTCATTTCCACAAGAAATTATTGATGAATTGTTACGTGCTAAAAAGGTAAAAACATCCCGCACTGTCTTAAAGACGTTTCTAATTGAGAGGGTAAATCTAAACGAGTAGTTTTTAATTTGTGTAACGACCAGCGCGACTTACCTACCACTGATAAACCTTAGATAGGTTTTTGTGAGTAGGTTATGATATTTATTAATGTAAGTAAAAAGTTTTGGAAAAAAAATTAAAAAAAAATCTTTCTTCTATATATTAACAGATATATATCCTCTTTTTTAAATTCGTTCGTTGGTAAACGTATCACTTAAGTAGAGATACCGATTAGATTATTTCTTTCTTTTATATGTCAATAATAGTCCAGAATAGTTGAATAGTTGTTGTTGTAGTTGAAGAAAGAATAGTTGGAAAAGTTGCCCTGAAAATGGGAAAAATCGGGGCAAACGGGAAGTGTGCCTTTTGTCATAAAATTAAAACAAACTTGTTGAAATTTTGAGTTACAAACTGAGCCGATGATCAATTAGTAACTAAATAAACATGTATATGTAATGGTTGAATTCCCAGAGTTTCAATTACCTCTCTACTCATTCTTTATATCCGATGACGTCTACGTCTATAGACGTTCATGTTGTCCTCTTCTCTCTAAAGTAAAATGTTGAGACAGACTAACACTTAGTAATACCTGAATTTACGGTCATGAGTTTGGTAATCACTTCTTGCTGGAAGACATAGAAATGCATTTAAAATAATTTGCAATACACATATTGTAATACGTATATTGATACAGAATATTAATATTATCATATAATAACAGAATTGAGTAAATAAATACGTCAGCAGTGGTCCTGCAAGGAGACAAGTCACAGAATACATAATAGTACAGGCGCATATAAGATAATACATAGTTACTTCGTAAAAGATACATCACTCCCATACAAAAGCGTAAATACCTATGTCATTTTAGGTAGATTTCAAAGAAATCTACCTATTGGTTTTGTACCAGTTGTCGAGTTTCCAAAAATTTCTTCACAGGAGGTCTAGTTATGATGCATAGACCCCAAAACGACCACCAGTTAAAAAGTTTATATATGTATATATGTATGTACCTCAACATTACCGGCACGATAGAGGTCGCAATTATGCACCGATTGCTTTCAAACGTGGACGACAAATACAACAGGGCAAAAATGAAGGTTAAGTGCGTGAATGGGTATATTCCCCCAAAGGGAGGGAGTGGGGGACAGATTAAAAAAAAAAACACGATATCTACCAATGCGGGCCTGCTGCGGGCCCGGTTTTTTATTTTAAAACACTTCCAGCAGATACATTGCATGAGGCGGACTTAATCAAGTAGGCATTTTCTTCCAGTCAACCTTTGGGTGATACAGAGATGTGTGTGGCAGGTGTATAATAGAAATATGAAGAACTGTAAGTTTAGAAGAACAACATAAGAGAATATAATAAAAAGAATATATTACATAAATAAACCTACATAATTATGTATACTATATATACAAATTACACTTACATATATACATACTAGCAGCGCCCCGCGGTTTAACCCGCGTAAGTCCAGATCCCGTGGGAATATCGGGATAAAAGTAACCTATATGTTTATCCAGGTCTCCAGCTATCTACATACTAAGTTTCATCGCAATCGGTTCAGTAGATTTGGCGTGAAAGAGTCACAAACATCCATACTCACAAACTTTCACGTTTATAATTTTAGTAGGATAAATACATACAATACACATACAAATAATTATTCAGATGACTCTGCCAAAAAGTCTGTGTAGAGCTGACGTACTTTACCTTGAAAGTTAGTCGGTTCTAGTGGGACAGCTTTGACAGTGTAGGGAAAATGGACTGTACTGGAATTGTGGGAGGGACAAAGAAGGAGAAGATTATTAGAAGAGCGGAAATTTCTGGCATGATTAGAGGACAGAAGGGGAGTTGGGAGAGTAGAGCAGAGAGTAAACGTAGTCAACGCCCTTAGACTGCGGCGTTGCCTTATGGGTAACCATAACAGTTGGATGCGGTAAGTAGAAATATGATCTTACTTTCGCAGGTTGAATATGAATCGATCGGGTGAACACCAGAATAGGGCCACATCGGTTTGCTTACAGAATAGGGACACTTTTAGTACATGTGACGGGGTACATGGCAAAACGAAAATATCAAAAATATCGAAAAAGTGGAGGTGGATCTACCTCACGATCTTGAGGACGGAGGGCGTGCACCGCTGAGCCAGTCAGCCTGGGACCACTGCCAGTGCAACCTGGTCGAAACGTCAGGCAATTCAGAGGTATGTATTACCTTTTCGTGATCGCGTTAATTCCCGTAAATACGTAAATAATATTATATCATGGAACGCGAAAGTTTAAATACTGTTCTTTTAATTTTAATACTTTATTTCTCATACAAAAAGTTGGCAGCCCATGTTGCAGTTCACATAGTTTCATCAGTTTATACATAAATATCATTATGATTTTTTTTTTACCATTACAACGAAAGTCTACAAATAACCCCCTGACTGGTATGTACATTTGAAAATTGTGTGAATTTAAGCAGGAGCATTAAAGAAAATCTCCACCGCTTTATTCGGCAACCCGTTTTTTATTTTCTAGCCTTATTATTGTTATAGATGGTCCTAATTTAAGTTCATGTTTCGAGAAAATCCTATATAGGTACATGTCAAATAAATTGTGTGAGAGAAGCAGCCAGAGAATGAATACGCGGGCAGTCCACACCTACAAAGTTCGTCACCTTTCCTAGATGTCATGGGTTTATTATTTACGGTTTAATAGACATTTATTACAACATCCACCCTTGCTAATCACTCAAAACCTGATTTACTACACTTTGTACAATACATTGTAAGCAATATTTGTTTTTTTTAGTTAAAAAGATAAGTATTATTTAATATGGCACAACCACGCGGCAATGGGAGTAAAGAATAAACACCCAAAGTTTTTTTTTTTATATTAACAAAATAAGTACCTACCTAATAATTAAAATTATTTATGAAAATCATAATTTTCACTTATTTTTAAATAATTTAACAGATCACTAACATCTAGCAATGACGTAATTTAACACGATTAATACATTTGGCAATAAAAAATCACGTCCATAATAAGTTCGATTTTCCATTTTGTTTTTATTTACGGAGAATCCTGTCGTGCATGCTCTCAGCTACGTGTTGTCGCCCCTACTGACACTTGTACCGTCGACGGTATACTAAACTGTGACCTCGAACGAGCGATGTAGCCATGTAGCCCTGGCACAGGTACAGAAGACCCACTCCGCCGAATCATTTACATAAATAAATACGTCAGCAGTGGCCCTGTATGAAGAAAAGCTGCAGAATACATAATACGTGGTACACTGAAAGTTTTGCGTAACTCATTAATAAAACAATTAAAGTAACATTTAAAGTAATATATTTACTGTTTTTTAAAGTATTCTCATTTTAAATACTTTTACATTACTGGAATGGTGGAATGAGCTCCCTGCCGAAGTGTTCCCGAGGGACTACAGTATAGGGTTCTTCAAGAAACGAGTGTATAGGTTTTTAAATGATCGGCAACGCATATGCGAGTCCTCTGGAATTGCAAGCGTCCATAGGCTACGGTAACCGCTTATCATCAGGCAGGCCATATGCTTGTACTGACTGTACTGACCACCGACGTAGTATAAAAAATAAACTCGATAGCAACGAATCCGGGTCACTTAAAGATACGTCAAAATCTTCGAAACTAATAATGATAGCTTAGTGACATAAATTGTGTTTAATAGGTAATTAAATTCTCTGTTTACAGAGCGTAAATTTTGATTTGTCTGTGAACATAACTCTTGACCAATCTTCAACACTCTAATTTAAATGATGCCGGACATGTCTTAGTATCGAAATACGACGACCTGCAAACGACCCTAAACTGTAGCGTAGGCACGCTTCAGTTTAGGCCCGTTTGCAGGTCTAAATGGTTTTAAATTAGCTCTAGTTGCCGATATTTTTGCGTATCTTTATGTGATCTGGATTTGTATCGTCATGTGACCCGGACTCATTGCTCTCAAGTGTTATCAAATAAAACCTAAACTTATTTTATTCGTTTTTGTATAAGTATAGTAATATAATCCTACTAATATTATAAACGTGAAAGTTTGATGGATGTATGGATGGATGTTTGTTACTCTTTCACAAAAAAAACACTAAACCGATTGCGATGAAACTTGGTATGTAGATAGCTGGAGACCTGGATTAACATATAGGCTACTTCTTATCCCGATATTTATACGGGAACGGGACTTACGAGGGTGAAACCTCGGGGTGCTGCTAGTAATTAATAAGTATAAGTACATAATTTAAAAAGCTTGTTTTAAAGAGTTCAATTCTTTTTTTTCGTAATTTTTTTTGTACGCTAGTAGAAGGGACACTAACCGCGGCAAATTATTATTAGGCCCTTACACATAGGATATCCGCAATTTGTATCGGCATTAATAGAGAACAGTATCTATGATACTTATGTACCGTTAGATAAAAAGTGTCATTGCAGTGGTTTTTTATTTATAAATATCCGTATATAGTCCCGATATCGGGATAAAAAGTAGCCTATGCGTTAATCCAGGTCTCCAGCTATCTACATAGCAAGTTTCATCGTAATCGGTTCAAAGAGTAACAAACATCCATCCATCCAAATTTTCACAATTATAATATTAGTGGGATTATCTAAACAAATAAATAAAATTGAAGTGTGTTTGTAATGTCATAATAACAGCATTTTATTAAATGCATCTGAATGTTTACACGGTACTTTTACCAAAAAAACATATTTTTAAATGTTGTCTCTGGGTTTGTTCCGGCTAATCTCTGGAACGGGTGGACCGATTTCCATAGGACTTTCACTGGCAGATAGCTAATGTCATAAGGAGTAACTTAGGCCACTTTTATTTTTTTAAAGAATAAGGGTTCTGCGCAAAATAAGTAAAAAAGTACACGCGAGCGAATACTGGCGGGGAACAGTTTTAAATATTATACAACTTCGCTAATTCCAAACATTTCCAGCATTAATACGCTAAAAGATAAATTAAAATTCTCTACGTCACTTCTCTCATAATTATTATAACAAACAATCTTTTGCCTTTACTAGAAATTACTTTCAATAGTAAAAATGTGGTTGTTTATATTTGTGAGTTTTAAAGAGTAAATATTTTAAAGAAACATATTATACGCAGTTGATCAGAAGGGAGGGAGTAAGTACTATACTATAATAGGTGCAGTGTTACAATATTTTGAATGTTCGACATGATTGTCGGATGTTATAATAGAATTATAATGAAAATAAATTCTTGGAAAAGTTGAGCCAAGTCTAAAGACTCCTTGGACCTTTGTCACAGTTGGGAGTTGGAATCAAAGACACGCAGTAGTTTAATACTCTCTGTAATTTCTCTTCCTATAAAATATAACGTGACAAGTTCTACACTTACTACAGTCGGAGAGCCATACTTCGGCACGTACGGGCCGGCTCGACCGAAGTGACACCACAGCCTCAAAGAAAATCGAAGCAATGCTTGCATTATGTTTCGGCGAGTGAGTGAGGTTACCGGAGGCCCTAACCCTCCCCCCTCTCTTCCATCCTTCCCTCCTCGTCAACATCTTCTACCCTTCCCTCCCCCTCGCCCTCTTCCCTCATTCCCTCCCCCTTTCCCCTACTCCCA
The DNA here is from genome assembly GCA_949752705.1 of Callimorpha dominula. Lineage (NCBI taxonomy): Eukaryota > Metazoa > Arthropoda > Insecta > Lepidoptera > Erebidae > Callimorpha > Callimorpha dominula. The sequence continues at coordinate 3,426,477 of OX457019.1, read as the reverse complement.
CCTTAAAGCTGGCAACACACTTGTGACTCTTGAGTTGCAGGTACACATGGGCGGCGGTAGTCATTTACCATCAGGTGACCCGTATGCTCGTTTGCCCCCTATACCATAAAAAACAAAAAAGATTTGGTAAATGGGGTCGTCCGTCATCTTCTCCCAAAACAAAACAAACTCGTCACAAAGCGTCCCCAAAAAGGTGACGAATTTCAATTTTTTTTTTTCATTCGTCATCTCGTCTCATACTTGAAATTCTTTAAAATTTTAGTTGATTTAGTGCAGTCAAGAAAAAATTTTTCAAGATATTCAAATAAAAGACAAGGATCCTTTATTTTTAGTTCCTATTAAAACTTAACAAAACCATGAATGGGACGAGATTACGAATGAAAATAATATTAATTTAAATGATCCGAGTTTGTTTTGAGACGGGATGACGACCGACTTATTAAATGCTGTTCTCACCAAAGAATTTAAAATTGCAATATTATTTTTATAATTATTGTAAATAAACTTTTGACACACAGATAGTAAAGTTGCGTTTTATAAAAGATCTGCTTGGTTACAATGCTCCGTGTATAGCAGTAATATTCTCAGACAACAGACATCTAGCATAACTTGGCAGGGCCACTACCACAGTCTTATTTAAACAATTACACCACTGGTTACACTATTCAATAAAACAGAAATATTCTTTTATAAATACTTACAAGATGAAATACTGGGAAAGTGGATAGTTATATAAGGAATTCATCCCAGAAATGTATGTATTATGAATTGTCATCGTGCGAACCAAAACAGTTCTAGCTTCATACTAACATAGCGGTTATAACCAGTTTCATAGTATTTAAAACGTTAAGCGACTTCATGAGGTATTTTTTTGATTGGTGACCAATAACAGACATTTGAGTTGAACGTCAGGGTGACGTCAGACACAAGATAATTGAGCTGGAATAGGTAACACTGTGTTAGCGAGTGAGCTAAATGGATAGAATGACATCAGATAGACATTTATTTAGACGAGTTACGCCCGGTTATTGAAATGCTGATTAACGCAAAAATTAACTATATCGTATATCAAATATCTTGTTAAGTATATATATTAAGTAGCTGAAAATATAATTGGTAACTTTGATTTGATCATCGGATCAGTTAACAGAGCTTATGTCAAATTTCAATTTTTACTGCAAAATCGTATGTCCAATGCCGTTCGTATGTTCAATAAAGTTGCCATAGATTAGTACATTTTTCTGACAGCTCTGTTAGTTGAACAAGGTTTTGATCAGCCATTCAGAAACCGATTGTCAAACGCATTGACATTACAAACAGACACTTCAATTTTATTTATTTGTATTGAATTTAAAATTGCACATCACTGTGAAATCATTGAACCGCTAAGAACGCAATAAAAAAATATTTAACATGTTGTAAGTAAATTATAACCTGAAGGGTACTTTTTATTGACCTGGAACAATTAAATTAAGGTCTCACACCACTGATAAAGCAAAAATCTAGAAATCGGTAATTTGTTGTTATACCACATAAAAAAAATCTTATTTTGCATAAAAAAATTACTGTTACGTATATTGATGTTTGTGCCAGTATTTTTAGAGCGGCAAAATTAAGTTTGTAGCTACAAAAAAAACGGGAAAAAAATCGATTCTCGAGATTGACGAACTATCTACAAACAAATTTCTACGGAACCCTCTTTCCGCGAGTCAGACTCGCACTTGTCCGATTTTTTTTTTCACTGACTGTTATTAGCCTAGGTATAGAAATTGTTATGCTGACGGTACATTAAAATTGTATGTCAATGGGTCAATGCACCGTGAAGAGTACGAGTCGTTTCTTTTATTACCAAATTGGTGACCGCGGGGCGCGCTTGTTTGAGTGATGCTGTGATCCAGTTTCCCGAAGTAACCTATGATTACTCAAATCTATTTATAGTCCGTGTACACTAACCATTTCATTTAAATGAGCTAAGAATGTGAAGGGCGCATACAGATTATTTTTTCACATGACGCGGTAGAAAGACTGCCATGTCGAAGGTCGTGGTTTCAATTCCCATTCTGTGTGACAATTTGTATCCTTGGAAATGTCTACTTGCATTGTCTGGGTTTCTGTTTATTTTTTTTATGTGCATGGGTTTAGGCCTTCACTAATTCGGCGAAACACAAAGGTCGGTCCATCGGTCTACCCGTTCCGGAGATTAGCCGGAATAAACAGTCCGACAGACAGACAAAAAAATTGAAAACTGATTGTAAGGCATCTTGCAAATAACTGTACTTATGAGTTTAAAAAGTTATTATTTTGACATTACAAACAGATACTTCTTTTATTTATTCCACCCTTCCACGCGTTGCACACTGTACTTTTTTTTTACTCCTCAAGTTGGACTCAACTGCAAAATCTGTTAATTATTTTAGGAGTTCACAACAAACAACGTGACATAATTTTTTATATATAAAGACTAGCTACCCTGCCACGCGTTGCTGTAAAATGTGATAAAAACTATCCTATCTCTCAAGTTGGACCAAATTGCACACAGTGCAAAATTTCATTAAAAGCGGTTCATTATTTCGGGAGTTCATCGCGAACAAACAACGTGACACGAATTCGGTAGTCTGGTTACCATAACACAGACTCTACCTAGTTTGGGATCAGACGGCCGTGTGTGAGGCGTCACAAGTTGTTATTATTATTATAAATCCTATTCTTTAACAGATTTCTGCGCAAATTGGAGCCAACTGACTATGCAAGATAGTCAGTTGGCTCCAAATTGCGCAGAAATCTGTCTGGTATAGACTTCTTTAGTCCAAGAGAGGAACTGCAAGTTGCACCATGTGTACCTGCGTGAGTGGCAATAAGCTTAAACATGTCATTTACCACTGTACACTTGCTAACGATACTAATAGACTCTATTCATAGTTACACAAGTCAGTGCAAAAAACTGGAACCCTATATCTACATAATTATTTACCATATTTTTTTTTTTAAAAAGAATCCTAGCAACGTGGGTCACACATTACTAGTATTCTTGTTAACCCCTCCAGCTAAGCTAAAATGCTTGTGTTAGGAGGAGTGGGTTCACGTCGGTAGTGCACTGGGTGGGGTTCGAACCCGCAACCGCTTGATCGCAAGTCCGACGCCTTAGCCTAATGGCTAAGGCGTCGGTAGCGGCGGTAAGCGGCGGTAGCGTAATCGCTACCGCCGCTTCCATTACGCTACCGCCGCTTCCATTACGCTACCGCCGCTTCCAAATAAATAATATTAACGTGACTTCTTTCCTTTTTAAGCAAATTATTGCCCACGGAGATATGAGAGGAAGACCTAAAGCTTATATACCCAAAGAAGTGGAGAAAGTCAACATATTTGAATGATGTGTTAAAAAATAAAAAAAAAACTCTCAGTCGTAGGACTGCACGTCAGAAGATAAAACATAACTGACACGTCTGTCATCTAAGCGTGACGGTCACGCGAGTTTAGTGCCTTTTCCCCGTACCAAAAGTGCCCACCGTGCCTAAAGAAGTTTTCACTTCAATAAGTACCTTATTGAACTAATTATATTTTTAAAGATTAATTAATAAGGAGCTGACAGAACTCAAAGTTTATAAGTTCAAAATATGTGAAAACTACTACAAATAGTAAGGAAAGTCTATACCATAAATGCGTCAATGGAATAAAACAAAACAATTATTTTTTTATTAATTATGGTCGAACTTCGACCACCAGCCAATCTCTAGTACTACATACATACATATAGAACTGAGACTGAGGGGCTGGATGCGGAAATCGGAGGACCAGGTGCTATGTCGCACATTGGAATAAGTCTGTGTCCAGCAGAGGATTAGAATACCAGATAATAGCTATGTTGCCTGGCAGTTCTGAGTATGTCATGCTCGCCTGGACGTCCTGCCGATGGTGGCGTATGTGTCGGGTCGTTTGGCTCCCTTTGATATGGTTGAAGTGGACGATGGCTAGCGCGTGCGTCATGCTCGTGAACGAGTGCCGTTGGTTGGGGCTGGTCATCTCGAACTGCTATTTACTTACAAATAGTAGTAGTTTGCACGACTGTTGATAGTTTAGAACAATACAGAGACTTGCAAAAAAAAATGTTGAAAAAGAGTGTCGTTGGAATTTCTTGCCTATTCTTCTCCACAGGATCTACGTATTGGACAGGCAACTAGCTGCACGACTGACTACTACTCCTGACAATAAAAAAATACCCATAATGGATAAAAGCCATAGCCTATGTGCTATTCCAGACTATACTATATCTCTTTACCAAATTTTATCCAGATCCGTTAAGCCTTTTTAGCGTGTTTGTGTAACAAACATCTATCCATCCAAACTTTCGCATTTTACAATGCACTAGCAGCGCCCCGCGGTTTCACCCGCGTAAGTCCCGATCCCGTGAAAATATCGGGATAAAAAGTAGCTTATATGTTAATCCAGGTCTCCAGCTATCTACATACCAAGTTTCATCGCAATCGGTTCAGTGGTTTTTGCGTGAAAGAGTAACAAATATCCATCCATACATCCTCACAAACTTTCACGTTTATAATATTAGTAGGATTTACTATATTATAGTAAAAGTTGTTTTACTAACTATTTTGAATCTCAGAATTCAACAATGTTTTCAAACATATATACTATACTTAATAATTTGGGACATACTGCACATACTTATATATGACTAAATACATGCATTACATAGATAAATTACCCGCAGACGCGATTTGTTCTGTACAAACGATCGTGCTCATCACACAATTATTTGTACTGTTTGGAAATCGAATTAACGACCTCTGGCTAAGCATTCAGGATCACCCACACCAAATAGACATATTCATGAACAAAAAAATTCGCAAGTTATAAAAGATGTATGATAATTGCAGTAAAAAACTCTACGGCCGCCAGAGGTCGTCAATAACTGCAATTATCATACATCTTTTATAACTTCTATAGAGAATATTATTTAGCCTCGGGGGTTTGTTAACTCGGCCGGCAGTACACGCAGTTCAAACCCCTTTAATTGGATGACATAATATCAGCCAGTCGCGCGACAGACCGCGGTATACTTGTGGTATTAAATCATCTTTTATACAGAACTAGAACGGTTTTACAGTTCATGTATGGGGCCACGGACTTTATCACTTTTGAGTTTTGGCCCACCCTCCTTCATCTTCCCGCTCGTAATAGTTACAGGTGATCACATTTGGTCACATTTGTAAGACTCTCCTCTGATGAAACTCCTCCCCTGGTTTTATTTACACCATGTGTTAGAGGACTTGGACTTCCCCGCAACAGCTAGTTCAAGTTCCAGGTATGTGCCACCCGTTAAAGCAATATCAATTTACATCCATTGCTTTTCCTTCTTATCTTTCCCTTTTTCCCATTTTGGGCCATCCATAAATTACGTCACACGAATTTCATGATTTTTAGACCCCACTCCGGCCTTGTCATAGGTGGTCACATTTGTGAGACTAATCCTCTCTGGAGTGATGTTACATATTTTTCAATTTTACACCCAGAACTGAAAAGAGTTCTATTTTTTTTTTAATTTAATTGTAGTAACGTGTCTAGTCATTCGTTAACAGGTAATATTTTGTGTTTAATACTTTAGATTTTGACATGTGACGTCTCGAAGCTTATGAACTTCCCCACCCCTTGTCACACAATTTCACACTTCGTCAACCCCCCTTAACGTGTGACGTAATTTATGGATGGTCCGTTTATAATTCTCAACGTCCGGTTGGCATTAATAGTGTTGCTCCCTATTACGTGGGTAGGACTAATGTATCGTTGCCAAAATGTAGGTATTTAATAAGCCTCTGCCTATTCTTTAGGGGATACAGGGGTGTATGTATGTATCGGTTGACAAACATTAAGAGTAAGCGGTAACCGGTGCCTTCACTTCTGACGTCATTTGTGTTGCCTACTTTGCATCAAAGCTGTGGTAACCCAATCACAAACCAATAGTGTTTTCTAACTGCAGTCTTTTGCAAGATGATTTTGACTCTGGCAATAAGCGCGAGCAGCGAGATGCCATAAATAAAAAATAAGCAGTCATGGGACTGCCGACAGAATTGAATACTTAAACGAAACGACGAACTTAAAACGTCACATTAGCAGGTTGGTGACATTAATTAATAAGGAACTGACAGAACTCAATGTTTAGATTAGCGCCCTCTAGTGGATCTATATATATTATGTATTATTAGCGTGACGGTCACCAGTTCAATGCTTTTTCTAAATAGCAAAAGTGCACAAACGTGCCTAAAGAACTTCAAAAACTTTTTTATAGTAAGTTTCTTCCGCAAGCGGATCAGAATTTTTAGTGGAAAGTAGATGTATTTTGTTTAAATATAATATGGGTAGTCCAACTAAACGCACTGCTTGAATAAGACAGAGAGGTTTCAGAGCAAACGAAAATATCATCGATATATACAATTTTTAGATATTTGTTGATTTTTAAAAAATCGCTTGACGGATCCGAATCGACGACCCTGGAAAGTATACCCTTTGAAACAAAACAAGAATTTTACAAATTGGTTCAGGCGTCTTCGAGTACTCGGTGAACATACATAAAAAAAAAGATTCCAACGAATTGAGACACCTCCTCCTTTTTTGAAGTCGGTTAATAAATACATGTCACCAATAAACTAATACAAAAATATCGTTATATCTCGTAATATCGCTTAATAGTGCAAATTGGGATGAATAGATTTTATTTCCACTTGGGAAAAAAGTGGCTATAAGTTTTTATTGCCCGATACCTCTCTTACTGCCTCTGCTCATTATATCGCGAACCTGGTACTAAGTTGGACATACGTATATGTGAGGGACCATCAATCCTTATACGTATTCAATTATTTCCAGTTAAAACATTTCATTGTGATGCTTTTATTTATTTTTCCATTTTTTTTTATTGTTGTTTGTGGACGCCACAGAAAAAAAAAAACAAAAATAAAATAAGAAGGTATAGTTTAATTTTTTATGTTCTTGTTTACATTTTATTTTGCTTTTTTCGTCACATATTAAAGTAAATTCATTGTTAGTTGACAATAAAATGATTGTATACTTCAAACAGTTTGATGACAAATTCTCATATTTGTATATTTTTAAAGTTACACTATTGATTCAGTTTATAGAGTGTATTTGCATACCTATTGTTTTGTTTGCATAAGTATATACATTTGTGTGCACACAGGAGAGCGAAAAAGACATCCTAAGTCTCACGTGAACGGCAAAATAAAAATGCAAAAATAATAAAAAATAATCCATACGAATATTATTAATGCGAAAGTAACTGTTTGTTTGTTTGGTTCTTCTTCACGACTTAACTAACGGCTGAACGGATCGTTATGAAATTTGGCAAGCAGATAGATTATATCCTGGGGAAGGACATTGGCTACTTCTTATCACGGCAATATGTACGGATCCCGTGGAATAAGTTTGAATTTTCTTTTACCCAGAAGAAAAATAACTATTCCCGAGGAATAGAAAAATTACTTTTATGTGAGCGATGCCGCGGATAGAAGCTAGTTAAACTTCTTATAATCTTAACTGAATCATATCAAACTTAAATTATATTAAAAACTTATTTCATAATTTGTATGATATATTTTGTTCTCAGAGAGCGCTGAACCATCTCATTAGTTCTGCGAATGAATAATGTCAAACTCAGCTTAAGTTACAAATTTAAGACAAGCATTTATGCTTGCCACAAGACCTTAAAAATACCTATTTAAATGTAATCGATTCTAGGAATCGTGTGTTCTAAAGGACATAGAAATAATACGATTATTAGTTACGATGTCCAATAACAGGATTGACCTTATTATATATATTTTACAGACAACTGCATCTATGTAAAAGTTGACATTGTCAAAAACGCCCGTGTAAATGTAAAGAAAAAATTATCGCAAAATTTCGTTTAGACAGACGAAAAGCGCATGCTTAAAACTCATTCAGGAACGACGCGAAACAAGGACAGATATAAGATAAAACGAGATAGGAGGAGGATTCCTAAAATTTGGGTAAAACCACTTCGGTTGCCGAATGTTACATATTACTCATTTATGTTATGTCACTCTGGCGATCCAATTTTAAATCCACAAATTGGGGCATACCCAAAAATTCCATATTTGAAACCGAATTTCGTTTGTTAAAATTTGATTTTCGAAAAAAGCATGTCAAAATACTTGTATGTATACGTCATTTTATCCTTTTTTAATAAATATATTTTTTACTGCAACACAGGAAAAGATCGCCCGCGAGGTTATTACATGCAGCCAGCACTGTTACTAACTGCATTAGGCAGATTTTAGGTCACTCAAACTAACACTAACCGGTGTAAAGTATAAATGATAAACTACTTACATATGTTTCGGAGACCGTGGAACGATGTAAAACACTTAGGTCTATGCATTTGTTAGAAAAATTAACTATTTAACATACTAAATGACTGAAACTTGGTCACAAATTCAACACATAAAGGTTATGCGAACTAACACTAGCTATTTTTACACTAAGAACATCGGCGGCAAATATATTTAGTATTATGTTAACATTTAACGCGTTCTGCTATTAAAAATGTGTGGTAACTAGTTTAGTGGGGAAAAAAATCAATTGTAGGCGAACCGTGGGGTGGCCATTTTGTATCTGGCCGGGTGAGCAGGCCCGGCTTGCCGCGCATGCGTCCTAGGCCGCCCAAATACTATCTATGATAGACATAGATTGTATGGGAAGCTTGAACACCCTTGGACTACATTTTTGACTTTGCCGGTTTACATAAAAATGTACAAGATGGACCAACATTACTATCAATTTTAGCGCCCATTTTCTATTTCTTTGAAAATAGAACTCAGATAAGTTCTATTTTCAAAATGCTGAATGACTGCTGCCCAAACAGTGTTTTTCTTTTCCAAACAAATTGTTGGCTAAAAATAGGTGCTTCGTTTGTTATTTCGTTGAATATATTTATATATAGAATAGAATTTATATATAGAATATAATTATAACATGAAAATAATGACAATATAATATTGAAACTTTCTTTAATTCAGGATAATCAAGCATACTAGACGATAGGTAGAGAATACAGGGCTAGTGCTCGATGCCAGAGACAATAATTAACTTGGTAATGAGAAGTTACGTGAGATAGACCATTTCTTTGTAGTTCACTGAAATGCCGATAGATGGCGCTGTCCAACAGAATTGAGACGAGAAAATTATTATTTTTAGGGTTCTGTACTTCTGTAGCTAAATAATAAGAAGGAAATTCTTTGCGAAGCCGCGTGCAAAAGGTAATAATTAATAAATACTATCTAATACCCACTTCTCTCTTACCTGATTCATTGTGTTTCTGCCTGTGGCTGTGCAACTGGAATCGAACACGCGACCTCTGACTCCGCAAACGAATAAAACTATAGGTGTTACATCATTCGTTGTTTTTTGTTAATTTATTAATAACTAACTTTTACCCGCAGCTGTGGTTGTTTAGGCACGTTGTGCACTATTGGTATGGGGAAAAAGCACCGAACTCACGCGTTTTTTCAGTAAGGAAGCTGCTCTATGTCCTTTTCTGTACACATGACAACATTAATACAAAATTTCATAATTATCGGTTTAGTAATTAAGGCTTGAAAGCGTTACAAACAAATAAACTCTCATTCACATGTCAAACTGTTGCCCGGGACTTGTGGAAATTTTCGAGAAAAATATCCGCCGGGAGCCGTACATATTTCAGGGATAAAAAGTAGCCTATGTGCTATTCCAGATTATCATTCATCCCTCCAAGAGTAACAAACATCCATTCATCCATCCTCGCAAACCTTCGCCTTATAATTAGTAAGATCTCTTGAGATACAAGTTCTCGACAACCAACTGTTACGTTGCTGATCAGGAGCCTTTCAGACTTGACAAACATTTGAGAAAATTTTAAAGAGTGTATCTATTCTGATAATGGAACACTGAATGACTGGAACTGAAATTACTCTAGCATGCAGTTTTCAAAAGAATTTCTGAAAAAAAAAAAAACAACCGTCGTGGGAGAGCTATGTACGCTATGGGCCGGCTCGACCGGAGTGGTACCACAGCCTCACAGAAAACTGCGTGAAGCAATCCTTGCATTGTTTTTCACGAATAAGTGAGGTTAAGGTTAAGGCCGGCAACGCACTTGCGACTCTTGAGTTGCAGGTGTCCATGGGCGCCGGTAGTCATTTACCATGTGACGCGTCTGCTAGTTTGCCCCTATTTCATAAAAAAAAATCCTTTGAATATCCAGGTATTATCACCTCCGTTTCTCATAAAAGCAGGTGGAATGTATAAAGTTAAAAATTTATTATATATATATATTTATAAGTCCCGATGCCATTGGAATATCCGGATGAAAAGGAGAAAGAAAATATTAAGATGTTAACTACATTGTATATCAGTGAAGCTAATGCGGATAGCGGATATGATAAGACACAATTACATCTCCCTGGTTGTTTTAAAACGAAAATCTATATAAATAAAAATGAATCACCAAATGTATTGCTAAGCGCAAAACTCGAGAACGGCTTGACCAATTCGGCTATTTTTTGTTTTACATATTTTCGTTAATGCACAAGGAAGGTTCTTATAGAGAGAAACAACGTAAATATTGCGAGGAAAATAGCAAAATAACACTTTTCTTTTCCTATACAAACCACAGAGTAAATAATAATTAAAACACATGTCCTCAGCTGTCAAACATTTGTCGTTAATCAATAACTTTTGACAGAACGAAGTCTGTCGGCGGGGCAGCTAGTATCATATAGCGTAAAATCCTCATTCCGAACACATTCTGTACATACAGGAGATGGAACCTTTATCATTAAGAATGCAAATTTATTAAGTGGAATGTGTCCGGAAGTCCGGATCGAAGCCTAAAAGCAGTAGTTACAACCCTCCGTCCCATTGCGCAATTCTCATGGTTTTTGAAGTGTTATATACCATATCCCAGTCTCACCAGATCTCTTAGCGAAGTGTACCTTCCACAACTCGTAACAATAAACTTTGATTAAATAAATACAGTCTGAGCGTTTGCTCAGACTGTATTTATTTGCGATGGGAACCTTTACGTGCCTTGCCCGTTTGGGCAAGGCACGTAAAGGTTCCCATCGCTTGAAACTTCTTTAGCTATACTGTCTACTCTTTCGTTCCCTACCAACCCAATGTGAGTAGGGATCCATTGCAAGCCAACTCCTTTAGAGTTAGATTTTAATTCAAATAATAATTTAATATTACTTTAGGCGATCAGTGTACCTATTAAGGAAGAGCCAAATTATTATGTTGTACGGAACTCTTTGAGCCGGTTAAAATTACAAACTTTGCTGTAGTCTATAGATTTTATAAATGATAGAGCCTTGAAAATAGCAATTAATTCAAGATACATTATTGAGATGTTATTACAAATTTAGAATTTTATAGAAATTTCAGACTGTGGGTCGAAAAATGCCGCTCCCATAGTACGTTCGTTTTCATTTGAACTGTCAATAAAAATCTTGTAATACGCGGCATATTGCTCAACTGAATATAAAGAACATTAATGACAAAGCGATCTGGGATCGTGTTCTCTCTTGGTTTAGACTCTCTCAATTTTGAGCTCAACTATGTCATTCAAATGATACCAGGTAATCTAGCGTGAACATGTCTATTATTTCCTATCAATTGATATTAACATTATTAAATTTAGAATACATTAGTATTGACGTTGGAGTTTTCCTTTAACAGCGCCAATATCTCTGACTAATATAGAAGTTTAATTCGCAGATGACATAAATAGTAGGATTATTAGAAATAGACAGAACGAAACTATGTCCTACCAGCTTAATATATACGACGAATATGTAAAGCTGGTAAGCCAAGCTCGCTTGCCATCACATGGATTTCATCACATTTACCATCAGGTGACCCGTGTGATCGTTTGCTCCCTGTACCATTTAAAAAAATACATATTTTACTTTTTGTAGGAGATCCTAAGTTTTCTAAATACATCACTAAATTATTTAAGACTATCTAAGACACTAAGTGACATTTATGAACGTTAAATTGAAGCTAGAGTTAAAATCATAGATCGGCACAAACAGACGCCACAGCATGTACTGGATTGTCAAGGTAAATTAGGTGAAAAACACCAAAATCTACTGCCTGTTTGTGTCGATCTATAACTTACAGTTTCCAAAATGCGTAGGGCCTTATGAGAAGAATACTGGCAAAGAAACTCATGGCCACTCTTTTTAAAAGTCAGATCTTCAGGTACAATAGTGTTAGTGTTACACGAGAGGTAAACAGGATGCAAGCTGATGCCACCTGAATTTCATTTTATTGAAATGCTCCAAAAGCTAACGTACTAAAAATTACTATTGATTCTTGAAGTATCTTATTTGAATCTTCCTAGTTTTTATTAGATATCTACAAGGCAAAGTCGGTAGGCGGCGGTGAAGCGAAGGCGGTTATGCCTGTTATTTGCTGCTGTATTGTGTGATGTAACAAGGAAAACCTCTTATTTTGATGACGCATTTCTAGTTACTACGCGACTAAAACTTAATTATTATTACATACAATTATCCCACACACTGCTATCGTGAAGCGACTCCACAAGCGTTTAGCTCAGCTGGAGGGGTTAACAAAGATACTAGTACTAGTCTTTGTTATTGGCTGTGAAGGGGAACATGGTGGCTCGGAAGATTGCTGGTTAAAATAACATTGTTCAAGGCATATTGCCAAACATTTTACTTAAGCAGCCTTTGGGCTAATCATACTCAAAAATCAGATAATACTCTGTGTATACAATACAACAATACCTTCAGGGCATGGTATTGACGCCCTGAAGCTTCAACAAGCTTCCCCGTATTGCAGTGCATCAGGCATGTTCGCTGATGAACGCACTGGTGATTGCTACCCAATAATGCTTAAGAAGGTAGCATCCATTATGCGCAGAGTCAGGATAAGCACCAACGGCATACTGAGGGTATTTGCAGAGATGGTGGGTGGGCTTACCTATGGTAGATTAATTAGGCTGCATGTGTTACATGTACTTTTTAACATTTAGGTTATAATATTATTTATTAACATAGTTATTAAGTAGTGTGTAGTGTTTGTATACTCTTTGGTTTGTAACATTAACACTATGCCTCATACCATACATACACTCGCACTTTTATCCTCGAAAGGGTAATCAGAGCTGTATTAAACACATACTTTTTGCCAGCTATATTTGGTCCCAAATTTTCCCTGTTTAATCTCCAATGTAAAAGTATATTAAAAGAGAAAACTAGACTAGAAGGGGAAAAAATGTAACGTAATTGCCTGATGTCAGGCAATTCAGACGAATGTAAATACCTTTTCGTGATCGCGTTAATTCCCGTAAATACATAATTATAGCATGGAACGCGAAAGTTTAAAAGTTAATAAAATCTATCCTATCTCTTATAGACCAAACTGTAGACATTGTGCAATTAAAAAAAAAATACTTTTATTCGTTTAGGAGTTCATCGCGAACAAACAACGAGACACGATTTTTTTTTATAAATAAAGATAATACAATGTAATCTTATTTTTTGGTGACGACGTTTAAGATCCTCAAGAATGCTACTTGCCTATGATCGGGGGAGCGGGAACCACTATTGCATTATTCCGCTACCCGGGGTTAACGAGTGAGGCTGCACGTTACCTTAGCAGAAGCAGGCGTGAGACGGTGGCGCGACATGTTCTACGAGCGCCTTTCTAAACTGGAAGGAGAGCAAGGCCCTTCGCACGCAAGGGTGTGGCTGCCTGCTGTTTAGGAGGCGGCCAAGGTCTTCCAGGGTTCTAGGGTATACCCGAGTCCCTCGTAATAGACTCACTTAACATCGTGTGGTTTTAGTCGGTTCGATTCCGACGTACCACTTTACCAGTAGCTACCGTGAGATGATGACCCGTGGTTGTTTCCACATAGTAACAGTTTCTGCGCCAGTCAATAACTGTTACTATTCTCGACCTTATTTATACTAATACTAGCAGCGCCCCGCGGTTTCACCCGCGTAAGTCCCGATCCCGTTTGAATATCTTGATAAAAAGTAGCCTAAATGTTAATCCAGGTCTCCAACTATCTACATACCAAGTTTCATCGCAATCGGTTCAGTAGGTTTATCGTGAAAGAGTAACAAACATTCATACATCCATACATCCTCACAAACTTTCACATTTATAATATTAGTAGGATATAAAGCTGAAGAGTTGGTTTGCTTGAACGCGCTAATCTCTGGAATTACGAGTCTGATTTGAAAAATTCTTTCAGTGTTGGATAGCCTATTTATCGAGGAAGGCTATAGGCTATTTAAAATCACGCTACGACCAATAGGAGCAGAGCAGTGACCATAAACGCAAGTGAAACTGCGGCAAACCACACTGACCGGCGCGTTCTATTCTCCCAAGTCTTTTAAGCGACTAAAATGTATGAAGTTACATAAAGCTGTGTAGTCGTATTTGTATTAAACATGGTGCAATGAGACAATATTACGGACAATTGCAACGGAGGACGCAGAAAACCGACTGACAATCGTAAAAGCGCGATGTCAAGCGTTATCCGCGTGTATTGTAATAATGATTCTGTTTCCCCTCAATGGTTTGTTAAATAAATGGTTAAGATACTTCTCTAATAAGTGTTGAGATATTGTGCTGGATTCACTCCTTTCTATATGTATTAGTGAATTTAAATTTGTTGAATTAACAATGATAACTTAACGCATCTGACACACGGCCGTCTGAACCCAAACTACACAGAGCCTGTACTATGGTAACCAGGCAGTTGATAAACATATATATTACTAAATACATACATACTATAGATAAATTACACCCAGCCACAGAACAAATCATTATATGCTCATCACGCAATTATTTGTCCTAGGTGGCAATCGAACCTACGACGTCTGGCTAAGCTGTCAGGGTCACTAATCACTTGACCAACAGGCCAGTCAAATTACTTTTTTTATGGTCTACTTATCTCTTTTACTACTTGTTAATTACTATTTTAATTCACCATCGGTTGGTCGTTGTTTACTTATTTGACAACTTACTTAATAGCCCAGTTAAGGAACTAAAATACCTAAATTATGGATTACCACGCATTTTTATTTTTGGATAAATAGTAAAAAAAATGCGCTGTTTAAGAATTTCAATACCCGCAGTCTGGACAAGTGGGGCGTCTTTTTTTTAACAATTTACCGAAACAAATAAACTTTTTTTACATTTCGTGTGATATGTCGTTTCCAGTGCGTTTTTTAGACATATGTGTTCAAAGCTTTTTTGTTCTTCATTAAATTACCTATAAAATTAAACCTGTACAAAGTCACTAAGTGATTTTGTTTAACAGCAAATGAAGGTCAAAATTATAAAAAGAGCGTTTTTTACATTTCATAATTTTGAAGGAACATAATATGAAGTCTGAAGCTTCCTGAAATTGTAGCTTGTGATGATATTAAAACGTGCTATAAATTTTAGCGAGATCAGTTTTAAACTTTTGCTTTACAAAGGCAACAATTTGGCAACAATTTGGCTTTACAAAGGGTCGTTCAACAATTGATGCTGGTGCAACTCTTGTGAGACATATATTTAATGCATGGGAGAATTCGCAAGATGCGATAGGTGTATTTTGCGATCTCTCAAAAGCTTTTGACTGTGTAGAACATAACACGCTTTTTCTTAAACTTAAACATTATGGTGTTAACGGTATTGCTTTGGAACTAATTGTTTCCTACTTGAAGGATAGAATTCAACATGTAGATGTCAATGGTGCGAGGTCTTCTGGATTACCGGTTACTATGGGCGTTCCTCAGGGCTCTATATTAGGTCCTCTACTTTTTCGCATATATATAAACGATTTACCTTATTATTTAAAAGATCTCTGTGATATAGTTCTATTTGCTGATGATACGTCACTTATTTTTAAAGTCGATCGTAAGAAAACAGTTTTTGACGATGTGAATAGGGCACTAAATGATGTATTATATTGGTTTTCAACTAACAATCGCCTACTAAATTAAAAAAAAACAAAGTGTGTGAGATTTACTATGCCAAATGTAAAACAGATAGGTACTAATTTAACTCTACATAATGAAATGTTAAGTATTGTAGACTCAACAGTATTCTTAGGAATTACATTAGACAGTAAACTACAATGGGGAGCCCAGATAGACAGCCTTGCAGGTAGGCTTAGTTCGGCAGCTTATGCAGTTTGGAAGGTACGTCAGCTCACTGATACGGACACAGTTAGGCTAGGTTATTTTAGTTACTTTCACAGCGTTATGTCCTATGGTATACTACTTTGGGGCAAGGCGGCTGATGTTGAAACGATTTTTATTCTCCAAAAACGAGCCATCCGCTCCATATACAACATAGGTGCTAGAGTCTCTCTTCGAGAGTTGTTTAAGGATATAGGTATTTTAACTGTTGCATCACAGTATATATTTGCAAATATTATGTTTGTTAGGCACAACATTAATAATTATAAGAAAAACAGTGATATACACAATATTAATACAAGAAACAAGTTTAAACTCGTTGGGACCTATCATCGCTTACATAAAGTACACAACTCGTTCGAAGGTCTTGGTATACGTTTTTATAATAAAATTCCTATACATGTAATCGACCTTCCTGTAGATAAATTCAAGCGAGCGGTAAAAAATCACCTTATTAGGAAATCCTACTATACAATCAACGATTATCTAAACGACAAACAGTCTTGGGCTTAAGGTGTCATTAGGTATATACACACAAACTTCTTTGTCTTATAATTAAGCTAAATTATTAACAAACCATTGTCAGTTGAAAGTAATGCGTGACGATTATTATGGTAATTTGACTATTAGTGATTTTTATCAGTATCTCGACTATGGTTCGTCATGCTCACTAAAATGTCATTGCTTGCGGCGTCGTCATGGGGCGGGTCATTTCTTTCCCTCTGATATGGCGAAGGAGATGATGGCTGGTCCATGCGTCATACTCGTGAATGGGTGCTGCTCGGGGTGACTGGTCGGCCTAGTCAGCGATGCTTTAGCCTATACTGTTATTTTGGTTCGATCAACTGCAACTCTAGCCTCTTAATCCAGTTACGAATTATTTTTTACAGTAGATTTTGCAACTGAATGAAGGTAGATGTGCACCTTGAATGATTTCTATGTTTAATAGGTTCAAACCTTCAACGGTATCACTGAGTGATTTTTATTTTTTAGTACGTTAGCTTTTGGAGCATCTCAATAAAATGAAATTCAGGTGGCATCAGCTTGCATCCTGTTTACCTCTCGTGTAACACTAACACTATTGTACCTGAAGATCTGACTTTTAAAAAGAGTGGCCATGAGTTTCTTTGCCAGTATTCTTCTCATAAGGCCCTACGCATTTTGGAAACTGGAAGTTATAGATCGACACAAACAGGCAGTATATTTTGGTGTTTTTCACCTAATTTACCTTGACAATCCAGTATATGCTGTGGCGTCTGTTTGTGCCGATCTATGATTTTTAACTCTAGCTTCAATTTAACGTTCATAAATGTCACTTAGTGTCTTAATTGAATAAATGATTTTGAATTGAATTGAATTTTTAAATTATTAAAGATCATTTTTTTTAGCCTTAATTGCAAATTGCGCCATAGTTTTTCTAAATTACTAAAACTAATCGGACTAGTTTAGAAAAATCAATCAACCATTGAAGTTTATGAGCCCGTTAGAAGTTTTAAGAAATATCGATGTTAACCGATTCTATGTATGGATTTTTTGAGGTATACCTTTTTTTTACACCACGTATAAAACTATAGATATCTTTTTTTTTATGTTATCAAATAACCGCTTTTTAATATCTAATATATTTAACAGGATATTAAAAACCGGTTATTTACAAAAAATTAAAAAAAGACGTAGCAAAATGTTCAAATTTGGTCAAGTCCAGGGCTTAATGGCTGTATCTTTTGATCGCGATGACTTAGAAGCTTGATTTTTTTACAGCTTCAAGCGACTATTTTGTATTAATTTCAACTTGGTGCGTCCACGGGTTCCTGGGAAGAAGGTTCCTGACAGATTGACAGACAGACAGACAGGCAGACGGACAACAAAGTGATCCCATAAGGCTTCCTTAAGATCTAGGAGTTCGATAGTCGTATTATTATGTTCTGCTCATAAGTAGGGTTACCAAAGCTTTATATACATATATATTCTGGGGATAAAACTCACAGTGCACCAGTTCCACCACTGATGTTCTACATATTTATAGGCTCCGGTATGGATGTAACGTTAGTTGAATTATAGGCCGGGTGCTTGCTAGTGTATTTACATATATACTCTCACGCCTTTAATCCCCGAAGGGGTAAGCAGAGGCATATTAATCACACGTCTTTTGCAAACTATAATTTAAACCCAGCCACGTAATAGGGGGCAATCCTACAACCGGGCACTTTTGTAATTAAAGGTTATTTTATTATATTAATTTTTTTTTTTAATAAACAATACTGCCAACGTGGGTCACACATTACTAGTATTCTTGTTAACCCCTCCAGCTAAGCAAAATGCTTGTGTTAGGAATGGGTTCACATAGGTAAAGTACTGGGTGGGGTTCGAACCCGCAACCACTTGGTATAATTGGGAGAATATTGAAAGGACTTGAAATTGAAATTGAGGGAAATGTACGCAATAGCTCGAATGAGTTAGGCTCGCATACCAGTTCACTTGATCTGGCTTGAACCGGGTTGCTGGGGAGTCTGAACCTTCTAACATGAAATGAGTGGGACAAAAATCATGGTAAACCGAAGCTTGTCTGCCACCTTAATGGTATACAAACTACTGCATTGATAGCACTAGTGATTTTCAAATAAAATAATGGCCTCGCCCAAAGCAACAAGGATAAAATTATATAAATTTTCTTGTATACAGTTAGGATATTCCAATGATTTGTCCTGTTTTCGTAAACACAGGGACGTAGATAACTATATTAATATAGACGAGATAGCGAGGTGCACCATGTATTGTACTATCAGTAAGACAGTCTCTTTTAGTTGCAGTAATTTTTTGCAAAGCAAATAAATGACAAAACACACTGACCGGCGCGTTTTTTTTTAATATCATCACCAAGTCCCAGTCTTTTGAGCGACTAAAATATAGCTTATATAGAACTGTGTAGACGTATTTTTACTAAACATATGGTGGAATGAGACCCAATATTACTGTAATTGCAATGGAGAGTGCAGAAAGCTGACTAAAAATCTCGAAAACGTGATGTCAAGCGTCTTCTGCGAAGTGTATTCGAAGTTGCTTAAGCTGCATACCAATATGAACTTTAACTTATTGTAATAAAGATTAAGTTTCCCTTACTAGTTTGTTAAACAAATGGTTGAAAAGCGCCTCCCTAATAAGTGTTGACATATTGTGCTGGTTTCATTTTCTTAATGTGTGTGTGTGAATCAAAATAGTTACTTTTCGTTGAGGGCACATATTTAGTGAACCCAAGTAATACAAACACCATATCAAAGGTTATTTATCATGTCATTAAGAATGTACTCGTAAAATATAAATCTACAGGCATCAATCGCTTCTTTTTAGTCAGTTTCCTATAAGAAAGCCGCTTTTTTATGTTTTCTTAAATGGGACCACTTACAAATACATTTTATCTCTATGCCCTGTAGGTACTTTCTATACTAATTCATATTTAATTGTTTGATTTGCATTACATCTTTATCATGGAGCAGCCATATTCTCTCCTCATTTTAACAACATGTTTCCTCTTTTATTCGTTCTCTCTAATGAATAAAACTGACAGATTGATAGGCAACGCACAGCCTACGCCCCTGTTATTTAATTTAAAAAGTCACTATCTATAGGTATGTGATATAAAAATGTAGGTGAATAATTATCGAATTATGACATTTTGCATCACAATAAATAGAATATAAATTTATTTTCTATGTAAACTAGATGACGTGTCCTAGCTTTACCGTCTGAACGTATTGTTACCACAAAGGGCGGACATTTTCAGTATCAGTTGTCATATACAGCATGAAACAGTGAATTATGTGACTCAGTGAAATAATATAGTGAAAATGTTAATTTTAATATTTATTGCGTATTTAATTACCAATATTAGTGTAATCAAATGTATAGGTGAGTGAATTATTTAGTAAATTTAATTGCAAGTGATAACAAATGTAATATTCCTCATTTAAACTGTTCTTTATATATATACATACTTGAGTTAGTTTCCTTTGTTTAATAAATTAATCAAACTCAGCGTATTACTCGCATGAATTCGTTTATTATTACAAATACCTTACAGTGTCATGAATACTACAAATCCAGGACTGCCAGATTGTATAATTGGATAAAAACTTGTATAGGTTACCTAGTATACCTGACTACATACTAATGCTGTTATATCGTAATAAACACATACAAACACATCCAGATACATCGAAAGAAAGCATGTCTGGGGTAAACTGTCACCTCTTTATACGTTGAAGGTAAAATAACACATACACACACATATCAACATACACACACGCCCATACGTAGGTTTTTTTTTATTATGGGGGGCAAACGAAAGGCCTTATTAAACGCCCACTATATAATTGGTCAAACTTACGTAACACAGGGCCTACTGCCGTCAACCGGGCACATTGGTAATTCATTTTGGGGAAATTGAGAGTATATTAAAAGGTAAAAAGGCAATGGAATAAAATAACGATCAGTGCAATTCGGGTTACCAAAAGGTATCGTACCGTGAACATAATATAAGGAACGATAAGTCTCGATTTAAACATCTAACTAGATGAAAACTCAGCTTCGCTCGGGTGAAATGTGACTCTAATACATAATCTTTTACAAAATGTAGGTAGATATACGTGTGAATCGGCCTTAACGAACTCAAGATGGCATCCGAGTGGCCAATATGGCGACTGCCATTTGCACCATTAGAATTTATCAAAATACTCGACAATCCGAATTTTGCGGATATATGTTGTCGACTCGAAATCCTTATTTTTTTATAGACACTTATAAAAGTTGCGACAGTTTAAAAACAATTAAGAAAATTAGCAACAACACAACAAGTTCTGTCGTTCGCAAGTGTTTACATTCGAAAATAAATCTTATTACTACAACCGATAGAGTAAGGACTAATTGTATTCTTTGATTATGATTAAATTTTAAGAACAAAACCTAACAAAACGCATGTAGAGTGTGAGAAGATGAAAGGTAGTGAAATACCACGTCCATCCCGTTTTTCCCAGAAGCCACGATAGCGTTTTGTTTTATGTACGTATGTAGGTACCTGTTTGAGTTCGCATCTCCAATGTTAAAGGTTTTTTTATGGTATAGGGGGCAAACGAGCAGACGGGTGTCACCTGATGGTAAATGACTACCGCTGCCAATGGGCACCTGCATCTCAAGAGTCACAAGTCTGTTGCCGCCCTTTAAGGTGGGAGTAGGGGAGAGGGGGGAAGGACGGGAATGGGGTATAGGGGGGAGAGGGAAGGGTTAGGTCCTCCGGTAACCTCACTCACGCATGCAACCATTGCTTCACTGCCGGTTTTCTGTGAGGTCGTGGTATCACTCCGGTCAAGCCGGCCCATACGTGCCGAAGCATGGCTCTCCCACGAATAAATGGGTAAGGTTGTTAAGTGTGATGGTGTCTAGTTATTACATAAATATATTCGAAAACAAAATTGTTGTGCACAAGTGACGTAGATTTAAAACCCCAAAATAAAAAAAAATAAAAAAAGTGTCATAGATATGAAGGTAGATAAGTAAGTAACAGTATATAATGTATGTATTATACATAATTAAGAATAAAATAATAATAATAACTTTACACATCTCAGACCCGGCGTCTGATGCTAAACTAGGCACGTACGCTGATATCACGGAGTGCCAGGGTACCTGAGGAGGCTAGTGGCAGACTATTTAGAGGAGCGTACCGTCATGTACGAGTACCGAGATGGAGTTTTGAGTCGTCGGCCCATATCGTGCGGTGTTCCGCAGGGGTCTGTCCTTCGACCAGTCCAGTGGAACATGGGGTACGACTGGGCCTGACAGCCCGGAGAGTGAACTTTCAGGAGGCGGCGTGCCTGGCTACCAGGGGAGTCTCTCTGGTGGTCGGGCGCATTGAGGCGCTGGGTTTGCGGGTGGCCTTGGATAAGAGGGAGGCCCTTTTATTTCATGGGCCCCGTCGTGGTCCACCCCCTGGCGCCTCTATCGAGGTCAACTCGGTCCTCGTACCGGTTCAGGCCCACATAAAATATCTGGGCCTGATCCTCGACGGTAGGTGGCGCTTCGACGAGTACTTCCTGCAGCTTGCTCCAAGGCTGGTTGGCGCTGCGTCCGCCCTTGGACGAATCTTGTCCAATTTGGGCGGACCCAGCGTCGCTACGAGACGGCTGTACACGGGGGTTGTCCGGTCAATGGCACTGTACAGTGCACTAGTGTGGGCGGAGGCTCTGACCGCCCAGAACAGGGCGCGCCTCTGGCGCCCTCAGAGGGTTATGGTGGTTAGAGCCATACACGCATACCGCACCGTGTCAACGGAGGCGGCGTGCGCTTTGGCCGGGACTCCCCCGTGGGATTTGGAGGCGGAAGTGCTCGCCGAAGTATATCGGCCAACGGCTGAGTTCCGGGCGGGAAGTGGCAGTCGGCCCCCGCCCGAAGAGGTACGCGAATGGCGTGAGGCCGCTCGCCGAGCCACCATGGCTCGTTGGTCGTCCCGGCTGGAGGCTCCACGTGCTGGCTTTGCCGCCGTGGAGGCGCTCCAGCCGGTCATCGTCGAGTGGGCAGGGCGGCAGCACGGGACCCTTTCCTTCCGACTGACGCAGGTTCTTTCCGGGCACGGCTGCTTCGGGAAGTACCTGCACTCGGTCGCTAGGAGGGAACTGAGTCCCGCCTGTCACCACTGCGACTGCAGTGAGGACTCGGCTCAGCACACGCTGGCGGTTTGCTCCGCCTGGGCGACGCAGCGTCGGGCCCTCACTGCAGTCATCGGAGGGGATCTCTCGCTACCGGCCGTCATACGCTCCATGGCCGGTAGCGACAGAAATTTTAACGCGGTCGCTACCTTCTGTGAGGATGTCATCTCGCAGAAGGAGGCGGCGGTACGGGTCCGGGAGGACGATCTCCACTCGAACTTAATTCGCCGCCGGCGAACCGGGCGACGGAGGCGCGCTTTCCAGCGCCTCATGCCGCCCTGAGTGTGGCCGCGGGTGGTCGGGACGGGTTTTCCCTTCGACCCGCTATAGAGGCGGCGTCCGCGTGTGCCTGGACGTCGCCTAATTGAGAGGTTGTTACCCGAAGGTGGTGCCCGCGCTTTTGCGGGCAGGCGCTAGGGGGGGTCCGGATGTCTTAATAAAAGCTGTTCCCGGATCCCTCCTAATTTAGGCGCAGTACGGCACACCGTGTGGTATTAGTCGGTTCGATTCCGACACACCGCCCCACCGAAAACCCTGGGGGTGTTACTGCCCGAGGGGGTTTCCACACGCACAAAAAAAAAAAAAAAGGCACGTACGCTGATAGACACACTTATCACTACATATTTTATTAAAACTTCATCAAAAAAGGACAAAATAAATTAAAAACCCCCGACTTAACCAGATTATGTGATGAAAGATAATAAACGTAAAAAGCTTTTTATGATAGAGTTGATCTCTCGCGAAGTCGGTCATATAAACAATGGAGTATCAGTTTTCATAGCACTTCCTTACGTGCCTAGTTGTTTCTCGAAGATATACTTAGATGTGGCAATAATAACAATACAACTACCTATGAACTTAATAAACAACCAAAGAATATCTGCCGGGGCTGCCATTAAATGAAGTAAAGTTTTGCAGTTTTATAGTACCGCGATTATAGTTATTGAAGACGTTTTATGTAACACAGGATATCTTCATTTTAGTTGAAATTTGAAATATAAATGACGGAAAGTGACTTAAATAGAATTACTTCTTCTTTTCTCTGCGTCACCCAAAGGTTGACTGTGCATAAAGGATAAATAAATAAATAATGCTAATTATAAGTATTAACACAATAAGAAATATTCTTTAGCTCTTTGAAATATGTTAACATAATCAGTTCCGCGAAATATTTTATTTTTTACACGCTCCAAGTTAACAATCTTAATGTAGCGGTGCTAATTTTATTTGAGGTGACTTGACGAGTTTTCTTTTAAATAGTCATTTAGCACAAAACTCTTTAGCCATAGTACTATAGACAATTAAAAAAAACATGAAAGAAAACGTTTTTGCTTTTATTAGACTCCAGTTATGCCTTCAACACTGTATATTGCAATAGCTTTCTTCACGTACTGCGTTGTCTGAACTTATTTCTAAACAAATTTTCGGTTCTAGAATTACACGTATGGGTTTTGACGGTATGAGACACTATTTTCTCTCTTCACTAGTTACTCATTTTGCTTATTATTTGCAGGAGTACCACAGGGTGGTGTTCTATTCCCTCTACTTTTCGTAGTTTTATATACTCTATCACAAACTTCAACACATCTATTTTTACCATCTTTCCTTAATCGATATCATAAATTATCCTTTGGGTCCACTGCATAACCTGACATAAAACATTAACACACGCTGAGCTAAGGACATTAAAAGTAAATTGATAAGTTCCTATGACAAAACAGTCTTACAGTGAAAAAATATCCTAACTTAATAATATTTTATTTTGTTTTATTTATTAGGATCTACAACAAAAGATAAAGACAATTAATGAAAATAATTTACAACAAGTTGTATTGAGTTGGTGTACTCCGTCACTTGTAGGAGACCACAGCAAGCACAATGAATAAAATAAAATCAACTAAGTGAACAAAGTTACAGTTACAAATAATAAAGATATAAAAAGTAACAAAAAAATACAATTTAAACAATAAAAACGAACGTGGTAAAATTTACAAAATTCCAAAAATTAAGGATTGAGGCTTACGTAACATTAAAGTTTTTAATCATTTCTTATATTTAGACATACGTAGGCATACTAGGCATATATCTAAATCCTTCGCTTTGGCTAACATGTTTAATTTGCCTGCAAAGTCTTGGTACAGCGCAGCGGCGTAATGACCTAGGTTTGTATTTGAGCCAGGGATGTACAATAGACTAAAAGTGACGACTCGTTATAGCTGCCTCTAGGCTCCAAAAAGTTACCAAGTCGCTTCGTGTGCGATTTTATAATAAAATCCCAAATATATGTACTTTAAGTCTGAACAAATTAAAATCGAAATTAAAATGACATCTATGCCTAAAGGACTATTACTCAGTGGTGGATTATATGGAGGATAAAAATACTTGAAACTAAATTATTAAACTATCTAACTTGCCTGTTGGTTTTGTGGTTAGTGACCCTGACTGCTGAGGCCAGAGGTCAAGGGTTCTATTCCCACCCAGGACAAATAATTGTCTGATGAGCACGATCATTTTGTTCTGTGCCTGGATGTAATTTATATCTACGATATGTCTGTATTTAGTAATATATAAATATGTTTATCAGCATTCTGGCTACTATAGTACAGGCTCTGCGTAGTTTGGAATCAAACGGTTGTGGGTGAGGTGTGTCAAGTTATTATTATTATTACGAGAATTATTATCTGGAGATTTTAAAGAGTACTACGACTGAGATGAATCTAATGACACCTCATATGTGGAAATCCCTCGAATGGTTTAGGTTCGTACAGCGTGACGAAGAATTGCACATACATACATACGCTCAAAAACATTATCCTCCTTAGCTAGTTACTAAAAGTTTATAATTTTAAATGATTTGAGTAACTTTAAACATATTTTTAAACAACAATAGAACGACGTCACAGAAAATTAAGTGTTTGATTTACACAATGGTACATTCATAGGTACATATATACTTACGCGTGTATCCTCGAATGTGTAGTGGCGTATCATTTTACCAACCATATTTGGTCCCACTGATGGACGACCATAGGCCCCCTTGGCCTATGGCCGTCAATCACTCACTTTAGGAATTAAATATGGTAAAGATGGGAGTATATTGAAAGGCAAAGGTAATTAAAAAGTAAAGGCAAATGAAGGTAGAGAGTATTGAAGGATTGGATTTCTGAGTGTAAGCAGCAGGGTCCGGGTCGCACCTGCTTCGGCCTCACAGAAAACCGGCAGTAAAGCAATACTTGCGCTGTGTTTCCGGTGTGAGGTTCGCAACGCACTTCTGACTCTTGACTTGCAGGTGCGACTTACCATCAGGTGACCCGTCTGCTCGTTTGCCCTCTATACCATAAAAAACACAAGTACCTATAAATTATATATTATTAATATTTATAAGAGGGAATATAATATATATATGTAATAATGCATCATAAGTTCCTTATTGATAAATCAATCTAACCACATTTTAGCTTTATGTGTGTTCATAGTAACTTACCTACCTAATGCTTAAACTGTGTTAAACTCACTAATTAATGAGTTGACGTTTGTGCTGACTTTCCCACTTTGCTGATTTTCCTGAAATATCGTTTATCTTTCTGCTGACTTTTTAGATTTCATTAAGTTTTATGCATTAAGCGGTAAAGTATCACCACAGTACCACAGATAAGATAATAGTTACTTACAGTAACTACTTTTTTCTTTATTTTTTGTATCCTTCTCTTGCAATATTTCATGATGATTTGTTGAGTAGCTAAGACGTGAAAGTGTAACAAACAAACAAACAAAAAAACTCACGCCAGCATTTATAATATTAGTTAGTAATTCTCGCCTGGTTATCAAAGCTCGACCATAATTTATTTAGCTCCCGTATTCGCATTCAACATTTCTCATTCCGTTCGTATGCGAACTTTGTTTAAAAAGAAATACATAGAACTATCTTCACGACTATAAAATTATTTGAATGAGGCATAATATAGCATTTAGACATCGAAGGGAAACCGAACTTCCTTAACAGGGATCTTTAGGAAGATCGGAGAGTAGAAGAGTATCGGGGACCTTTGTAGAGGTAGTTTGATTGAGTTCCTTGTTACAGGTATTATATTCATAAATGTACATTTATCTAAAATACTCTCCCATAGACCGTTTTACGATAAAGTCAACTTTTCAAACGCAAAATATCAATCAAATCAAATCAAAATAATTTATTTCAATTAAACTCATTATAGGTATTTTTTAATTGTCAGGAGTAGTAGTCAGTCAGACTAAGTCAGGATCTACTTATTAGAACAGGCAACTTATTGGTGAAGAAGAACAGGCAAGAAACTCCAAGGACACTCTTTTTCAAAATGTTTTTTACAAATTTCTGGTTACATCTATACTTCTATACTAATATAATATTATAAAGAGGAAAGATTTGTTATGTAAGTATGTTTGTAATGTTTTCACACAAAAACTACTGGACCGATTGCGATGAAAGTTGGTATGTAGATAGATGGAGACCTGGCTAGGCTACTTTTTATCCCGACATTCCCACGGGATCGGGACTTACGCGGTTGAACTACTAGTAATAGCAGTAATAGCAGTCCGGAGATGACCAGCCCCGACCAACGGCACCTGTTCACGAGCATGACGCACAAGCCAGCCATCATATAGATCAACCATATTAACACATACGCCACCATCGGCTGGACTTCTTGGCGAGCTGCACAAATTCGTTTAGAAACTAAGACCTGACTACTATCCTCTCTAGAATCTTCAATTATTTTATTGTGTCGTAATTTTCAGAGTGCGATTCAATCCGCAGACTTGCTACTAAATCAAAAAATATTTTCATTTCTTTCATTCCTAATCAATGATAATTGTTTCAGAAACTGATCAAGAAATTAATGTCCAGATTGAGGATAGTGATACGTGCATTGTCGACAAAGAATATAAATTACCAGCTGGACATGGCGTGGTTGTGAGAGTGAAGAACTATAGTAATAGAAAAATAGCAACAGCAATGTAAGTTTTGCATAACATACATATTATTAAGTATCATCATCTCCCTGCTATGTATAAGATTGCAAAGGATTTGGACTGGTTTCGCCGCCGCCTGCCTGACGCCAACCCCCCTTGGGAATGTAGTCGTTTTAAGATGGGAAAGAAGGAAGAAGTTAAATTTGTATGAGGAAAAATGAGTAGGGAGAGGAACTTACGGTAAGGGATACCGCAAGTCTCGGATGGGGAACAGGACTGAGACTGCAGTAGCTCACAGAGGCCGGGGTCATATACCCAAATATCTTGTATTTTCTGTGACTGGAGACGCCACTAGGCCCGCTTATTTAGTAGCTAATGCCTTTAAACGAGCAATTCTTGTATATATATATATATATAATCTGAATCTCGGCAACGGCTCCAACGTTTTTCATGAAATTTAGTATGGAGGGCGTTTCGGGGGCGATAGACTGTCACTTCAGTACGGTTTTGCACACAAAACTAATTTACGTGTGTGTGCGTGCGTGCGTGCGTGCGTGTGCGTGTGTGCATGTGTGTGTGTGTGTGTCTATATTAAAACCCCTTAGATTAATTAGAACCCAACCCAATTAGAATACAGCTCAAACAGTCATTGAGATAGTAACGTCTATAAAACGGCATTTTTATTACTGACTGACTGATATACGGATATAGATGAAAAACCCTTGGTTGGGTTTTTTATCTATATCCGTATGTCAGTTAAAGATGACCAGATAATAATTTATATATACACAGATAATAATTTATGTGTCATGCCGATTCAAAGGAAAAAATCAGAAAATAGTGATTTTTACGATTTGAAATATTTTCTTAGCAATTGATTTTTATTAATACCTAGCGCCTTTCGAAATTATAATAGCAATCTTTTTTCTTTCGCAGGAGACCTTTCACCTTGCAACCTATTTACTACAGCGTAAAAGAGTATTTAGAAGATAGACAATATTATATTTTAAAATAATAAATCCACAAATTCTATTATTATAATCATAATAAAAAAAAGTTATAAGAATTATGAATA
The DNA here is from genome assembly GCA_949752705.1 of Callimorpha dominula. Taxonomy (NCBI): domain Eukaryota; kingdom Metazoa; phylum Arthropoda; class Insecta; order Lepidoptera; family Erebidae; genus Callimorpha; species Callimorpha dominula. Next base: position 3,397,510 of record OX457019.1, on the reverse strand, counting down.
ATACTTTCTTTTCTAATAATATATATTTACGACTATTAAAATATTAATAATTAATCGATCAAACAATTAAAATAATAATTGAATTCAATAAATAACAAACGATATTATTATTTCTTTTATACACTATTAATTCGTTATTAAAGTTATTAACAAATGTTTCAATTAATAATACTAACAATATAAAAGTATTACAATTATTTCCTACCATATTTATTACACTAAACACTTTACTTTAGACAGGGTGTAAGTGACACCGTACAGAATCCTGAAATAGTGTATTCAGACCATCATTCTGAGTCGAAAATCATTGGAAATTTTTGCCGGAAAATTCATTTCTTTTTTTTTCCTTAATAGTGATGTCACAATGAGTAAACAGAAAACATTTTACCAAAAACAAATCAGGAACCCCCATACGGCTAAAAACTGCAATGTACAACTGCAATCAGCTGCTTCGACGGCGCTGCGCTGAAGGTCATTCACCGTACCGCACAGTACGCGTGTTGCGTTACACTGCGTAGTTCAAAATCAAACTATTGACTATAAATCCTTAATCTCGCATTTTTATGATGAACATACTTTTGCATTGTGATAAGTATCCAAAGAAAGACGTTGACTGTAAGTTATTCGCGACGGTGATACTTACGAGTACACGCTATATTTGTTTGTATTATCTTCCTCTCTCCCAAACAAACTGTACTGCGCCCGACAGGGTCCATAATTGTAACTCCTTAAACTGTTATCATCTATGTATTTAGATTATGGAAGCAATAAACTATTGAATATGGTATTGGTTGCAAGATAAAAGGTCGCTTTAATCGTTTTGTATTCTAGATTATTTATTAGACTTAGGCAACCAATAATAACACCAACTGCAATCGGCAGCGCTGGCACAGCGGTTAGGAACTTTTTTTTTTATTGTATAGGGAACAAACGAGCAGACGGGTCATCTGATGGTAAATGACTACCGCCACCCATGGGCACCTGCAACTCAAGAGCCCTAAGTGCGTTGCCGGCATTTAAGGATGGAGTAGGGGAAGGGTGGAACTATTGGGCAGGGCAGCAGCACGGGACCCTTTCTTTCCGACTGACGCAGGTTCTTTCCGGGCACGGCTGCTTCGGGAAGTACCTGCACTCGGTCGCTAGGAGGGCACTGAGTCCCGCCTGTCACCACTGCGACTGCAGTGAGGACTCGGCTCAACACACGCTGGCGGTTTGCTCCGCCTGGGCGACGCAGCGTCGGGCCCTCACTGCAGTCATCGGAGGGGATCTCTCGCTACCGGCCGTCATACGCTCCATGGCCGGTAGCGACAGAAATTTTACCGCGGTCGCGACCTTCTGTGAGGATGTCGAGGAAGGAGGAAGTAGGCGGCGGAAAGGATCCGGGAGGACGATCTCCACTCGGACCTAATTCGCTGCAGGTGAACCGGGCAGCGGAGGCGCGCTTACCAGCGCCTCATGCCGCCCTGAGTGTGGCTGTGGGTGGACGGGACGGGTTTTCCCTTCCACCCACTATAGTGGCACCCGACGTCACCTAATTGAGAGGTTTTTACCCGAAGGTGGTGCCCGCGCTTTTGCGGGCAGGCGCTAGTAGGATTCTGGATGTCTTAATAAAAGCTGTTCCCGGATCCTTCCTACTTAAGGCGCAGTACGGCACACCGTGTGGTTTTAGTCGGTTCGATTCCGACACACCGCCCCACCGAAAACCCCGGTGGGGTGACCACCACGGGGGTTTCAACACGCACAAAAAAAACAAAAGGGGAAGGGTGAAAGAGGGGGAGAGGGGTTGGGAGGGGGGGTTGGGGCCTTCGGTAACCTCACTCACTCGGCGATAAGCAAGCATTGCTTCACTGCCGGTTTTATGTGAGGCCGTAGTATCACTCCGGTCGAGCCGGCCCATACGTGCCGAAACATATTCATGTGTAACAGTGTGTTGTTTGCGATTGCTGATCGGGCTGATAGCCCATAAATACAGAATTTGGTGACTCGCACCAAGTCTATTCTAGTAATTAAGTACTAACGTAGTTTTTAAGATCAATTGTTACTAACACAGTGAACCTTTTTGTAGCCTGACTTGTAAATAAGTCAAATGTAAGTAATGTCAATTTTGTTTTATTTATAATGGATCCTGAGGATCAACTTATTGAGCAAATATCGATCTTCCGCTGTTTTACTCATACGATCGATGTTCTAGAGGACTTAACATCGATGTCAAATCATGGATGAATATCGAGCATCCGTAGGCAGGTTATACCTGCTAAGTATTACTATTGTTATTTTTTTTATATTGCATTTACATACAAGTTCTTCATTTTGAATATTTCAGAGTTCAGAAAAATAAACGAAGTGAGGACTTTAATTTTCCACTCAGTAAAAATGAAACAATAAAATATTTATACGTAAGTTAGCAAATAAAATATTTTTTATAATTTAAATTTTTTTATATTATAGGGGGCAAACGAGCAGACTAGCTCTAATCAAACACCAAATGCTGTAACTACTAGAACTGTGGCGAGTATTAGTATATTAATTGGCGTCATAATCATAATCGTCAATTTCGTTACCTACTGCACTTCAGTCAAACCTAGCTAGCAACCGAATAACTTCTGGGCTGATCAGGGCAAAAATTAACTAATCGTATGTCAAATATCTTGTGAAGAATATTTATATTGAGTGGTTCATCGGATCAGTTAACAGAGCTGCCAAATTTTAGTGCAAAATCTTATGTCAAATGCCATTCGAATGTTCGAACGTTGTTGGTAAATTTTTCTGATTAAAATTTCAGAATATTGAACTGATTTGACACTACTGTTAACTTGACAGTTCTGTTAGTTGAACAATATTTTAATCGCCGTTGAGAAACTGTGTATAGCTGTACTATTAATCGGTCAAATTACTAACTAACTATTGAGTAACTATTGATTTTTATTTGGTGTTGTTTAAACGCGCTAATCTCAGTAAATACCAGTCGAATTCGAAAAATTATGTTTGTATTTGATAAAGTATTCATTAAAGAGGGTTATAGGCTATGTAACATTACGCTATGACCCTTAGGAGCGGGGTAGTGACCATAAACGCGGATGAAATTGCGGCTAACAGCTAACTTTAATAATATGACGAACTCTTTTTTTATGACATTGCATTACTCATGTCTTTCCGTAATAAAAATATAGCACTTATAAAATTACCTGCAAGTATTAATTTTGGGTTTGCAGGGATTTCTTTTCTTGGAGTACATATTGAGAGGCTTGAGCAGTAAGCCCCGTAACGAAAAAATTATGAAAACACACGCAGCTCCGTCGAGCTCCGTGTGTTTAAGTCCTATGGGGGTCCAAAAAAAGTACTAAAATTGGCGCTAAATATTACATTTTATGTTTTCAGATTCCTAACGATGATAATAATAAAACATACGATTTTTTTTTCTCATTCGTTTTCAAGAAGGAGATAAACCAGAAAAAGGTTCATCCTATGTGTAATACTACTGTTTTATTTGGTAAGTTAAATATAAAAAAAAAACTGTAATATTGCCTTATTAAAATAACGCCACAAAGAGTGCATCTTCAGGGTTTTTCAAACGCGCTAATCTCTGCGAATAGGGATTCAACCTTCGGATTTGATAAAAATTATTTTGAATTGGATAACAACAATTCTTGAGGTAGGTTAGGTATAGGCTATTTATCATTACGCTACGATCTTTATGAGCGGTGTAGTGTCCATAAACGCGGGTGACAAGTACAGCTAGTAAATTACCAGTCATGAAAATCATTTAAATATTTAGCGATTCTTGCCGAAATGCAATTCAGAACATTAGAAACACGGGAGGGAGATGGATCAGGTTGCTGGACTGGATACGGTTGCTCAGGGCAACCCGAGTGCACCCCGCCTGAAACTTGGCAAATTGCGCACTTATTTTGACTGCAGGCATCTGATATTATTTATTATAATATTTAATATACAGAGCGACCGTTACCACTAAGCCGTATGACTGCCAGTTAAGGTTAAAGTCATATATGCGCCTGCCGCCCACTCTCCATGCGATCGCCCTTGTCGTCATTTCCCGTGTCCCTGTAACGTCCCAGGCGAGATCTAAGTTAACCGGACGATCTACTCGTACATTTTAGTTATTTCTTCCTTTTTTTCAGACCTAAATACGGATAAAGCTGCATTATTACCACTTGACACAGGTGAGTTCCTTTCATTGATATATCATGTTCGATAGGAGTCAAGAGATCTAGGACAAATGCCGTCATTTTCGAAACTGATATGATCTGTGCTCTAATCATCAGTTGATACAAGGCTAAAATCAATATTCGTTTTTATCCAAAAAAATTGCATAATTAATAACAATGATTTGGGACACTTACACACGGCCGTCTGATCCCAAACTAGGCAAAGCCTATACTATGATAACCAGACTGCATAAGACTGCAAATAGGTGCATAAGTTTTGTCGTATGCAAACTAGATGTCATGTTATTGGTATCTGAAGTCATATCCATAAACTACGGTGGTATCTTCAATTCAACTGCGGCAATTTAAACTTGGAGGATGATACAAGGTCCAGCAGGTTGACTGCCGATAAGAGCTGTAACGTCTTGTAAGCATAATTTTTGGTTTCACTAGCATACTAAGTCACCTGAATAGCAGGGACCCCAATATCATTGCTTAATTAAAAGTAATATGCGTTTTCTACGTAGTAAGCGAAACGTTTGTTCCATGTGTGTATAAATGTTAGCTCACACACGTTTATTATTATGGTTATAAATACTAACACAATTTACTAACAAGACAAGTATTATCAGAGTATTAAAGAGACACTGAACACGCCACCACAGTAGTTTCCATACAGAACATTGAGACTGTACGAAAATGATTGGTGGAAGACTGACGTGTATGTCACACGTCAGTCTTCCACCAATCATTTCGACAGATCGAGGAAACCCTCAAGTTAAGTGTACCAACTGTTCATCGGATTCTTCACGACTATGAAGGTACGGAAACTTTGGTCATTCTGGGTACCACACTTGATGACTGATGAGATATGTTAAGAAAATTTGAAGACGGCTGATAAAACTACGTGAACTCGATTGCTACATGGGATTACACCTGGTTGTATTATTTCGACGTTTCTACTAAATCCCAGAGTAAAGTGTAGGTGATTTTAGATGAACCACCGCCAACGAGAAAATATCCCAATCCGTAAAGAGAAGAATGGTTGCTATATTTTTTTACCTATGGAGGAGGATGAATATTGGCTACGGTTGTGCTAGGAGAAGGCTGTTACTGCTGCATGATTACCTCAAATATAGAAGCAGAAGCCTAAAAAAATTAACAACCAAATTCAAGACTCGATACTTGGCTTTTGCATCAAGATAACGCCCCTGCAACTAGAGCCGGCAAAACTTTGCACCAAGCTGGAATCAATTGGGACACCCTGCTTATAGTCCGGATTTAAAAGGGACGCAAGTTTTCGAGCACTGAGGCGCTTAGAGGAACTTTTGAGGAGATATGCGGCTATGTTCCAGAGGGATACTGGAGCAATGTATTTAGCACCTGGTTTATACGTATGAAGACCTGTATTACTGCCAGTGAGGACTACTTAATTTTTTTTTTTTTCACAAAGGAGGATAAAACTTATGTAGGGCCCTAGTACTTACATATTATAGATAAATTATACCCAGACACAGAACAAATGGTCGTGCTTATCCCACAATTATTTGTGCTGGGTAGAAATCGAACCCACTACCTTTGGCTCAGCAGTCAGGAACTAGTAACTACTAGACCAACAGGTACTGGTCAGTCATGTAATATTAAAATATTTTGCATTATGTAATGTTTATGTTTTGTGCTCCGCATAATTAATATTATGCATTCGAATGTTTGTTTGTGTGTTTTTTGTTATGCTTTCAAATCTTAACTACTTTACCGATCGTCATGAAGTTGTATGCATGCATGGAGAATAGAAAAGATCATAATTTTTCATTCAGATAAAAAATTACATTTACGCGAGTAAAAAGTCATCTTGGATGACGATCAAGGTAAAACTGGTAATGGTTGCGCACATATCCATCAAAGTTACGGGCACTGCATTCCACAACTGAATAGTTTGTTAATTTGAATACATGCTTGTTGTTGTAAATACATTTCTAATTCACTCATAGAATTCATAAACAAATAAGAATATTAATTAGTAATTTGTTATTTTGCTTGCAGAAATTTATATAGCAAGTGGTGGAGTTCTGGCTGGAATTTTAATAATAGCTTTATTTGCTAGCACTATATATTATAAAAGACAAGGTAAGCATTTTTTTATGGCATAGGTGGCAAACGAGTAGATGAGTGGGAGAAAGGGGGTGAAGAGGGGAAGGGGGAGAGGAAAAGGTTAGGGCCTCCATTAACCTCACTCACTGGGCGAAACACAACGTTGCTATGAGGCCGGTTTTCTGCGAGGCCGTGTTATCACTCCGGTAGAGCCGGCCTATACGTGCGTATATCCAGTTTGGTGAGGATGAAATGTATACTATTGGTTTTAATTTGAAAGACTCTCATAACATCATTAACATTAAAAAAGTATCACTGTGTAAGATGTATTCTGCATTCCTTAATTTCCCAGTCTTAGAGGTGGAATAATTTCTTCAAATTTAAACGGGACCAACCTTGAATACAACCAATTCGATTAAGAAAAGACTATTATTGAAATGGGTTCCCAAATGGCGAACATATCGTGTAACATACACACAACAAAAAAGAAAGTCGAATTAAGAACCACCTCATTTTTATTTAAAATAAGTAAAAGTGTTTATAATCCTGAATAATTAAATTTACTTAAAACATTCTGTTTGAAACACGAATCTTTGTAGTCCGGGATTTTGTGCTTGCCTATGGTCGGAGGAACGAGAATCACCATTGCATTATTTCGCAAACCCGGACATGCCACGTCTTACCCAAGACGAGTGCCATCACCAGTTGCGACCGTCACCCATCGGCCACACTCCTCTGAGAGAACCTACAGCAGGGAACTTAGAAAGCTCATTTTCTAAAGACTCGTCACTCTAAGGATCCTTTATACATTACTTCTTATGCAAATTATACGATCCGTGATGATGATAACATTAAATTATCTTAAATTATTATTTACAGCTAATTTGTTGAGAAAACACATCAACCTCGAAAAGAGAATAGAAAGGGCAGACGAAAATGGTAAAGTACTATTTTACTCTCACTAATTTTAACAAAAAGAAGAGAAAGAATAACCAAAGTCATAATTATGTGACTTTTGTTATTCTTTCATGCAAAAACTACTGAACGGATTTTATAATTATGTAAGCTATAATTTATAAATATATGGAGAAGTCGGAAAAAAATGATTAATTCTTGCAAGTTTATATGTTACGGTAAAATGAAAATAATTTATTTTAATTGAACCATTATATAACTTAGGTATTTTTGAATTGTCAGGAGTAGCAGTCAGTCAGACTAAGTCAGTCGTGAAACTAGTTGCATGTTCAATATGTAGATCCTGTGGAGAAGAACAGAAAACTCTTAATTGGTCATTTAACTGAAGATAAAAAACCGCGGTCTAAAGTACTTTTGACTGATATCGTTATAGTAACTACATTCATTTGGTTTAGAGTTTCAGCTGCAACATAATAATATATGTACATGAGAAGGGAATCATTTGAAAATATATGTAGGTGAAGTAGATGAAGTCGGGAGCGCTGCTTGTGTTGATTATATCTTTAGAGACAGGCTGACCGGTTAGTGCTTCTGGCCGATCAAGACACAGATAACCGCAAGGGTAATCTAACTCGTATTTAGGAACCAATTATTAATTAGAAGAGCCCTGGAAGGGGAAATTTTATAAATCTTTACATGAGCTTATCTCAGGATGGAGGGTAAAAGTTATACCTAGAGTACAGATCAGTCTAGTTAGGAGTGATATTAACAGACGCGCCAACATATACATATATATATATATACTTGTAGAAATGCTTAAAAGTATCCTAATAATCTCTTCTCAATTATTTTGCTATCATTAAGAAGAGATCACCTGACATGCCATCTTTTTATCCCTGCTCCACAACTTAAAGATTATAAATCTTAGAAAATATAATAATTTTCCAGAACGCTACTGTTCCAACCCTCGGAAGGGCAAGAAAGTGACCCCAATCATTAACAGTCGGGACAGCGATATCTACGAAGATCCAAAATTCATCTTAGGGGGTAAGTTGATACGGCCTTGATATTTAAAATTACTTATAATATAAACTGAAGCCGAAACACCCCAAGAATATATATATTTCTCTATAACTAACTATTCTTAGTACTTTTTACTCAGAGATTTATTACAAGAATTTATCTTTAAGAGGTGGAGAAGGTTACATAACAATTAACATTTTGATTTCATAACCCCTCAAAAATTAATTAATAGTCGCAAAATAGTATAGGAATGTTTATATTAATCAGACGTAAGGAAATTAAAACAAATTTTAAATATATTACATAGCCATTGGTTCCCTCTCCAGACTTAGCAACAGCTTTTGACATCTATTACTAACATTGAAACAAAAGACTAAATAAAGGAATAAGGAATAAAGAGACGTCCACAACATTTTTTTGACTCGATACTCCTGGAATAGTCTGACTATTCCAAGAGTATCTAGTCTAAAAAATGTTCCGATAGTAAAGTACTTAAGTAAAATAGACCAGTTAACTTTAGCGTGCCACAAGGTAGTAACAGCGGCCTAACACTTTTTATGTCAATTTGCCGACACATCAAATATCTGTAGAGAAGTCTTTAACATTTGTTAGGATTTATTTGATAGGACCAGTTATTAGATAACATGTATACACAAAAGCCCTCGTTCACACTCTCTCTTTAGATGTGTTTATTCTTAGTTACACAAATACGTATAACCATACCTCCAGAACAGCCTTTTTAACTATGTTTTTTTTTCAGTGTCTTCGTCTTCAATACCACCAGCACTTCCCAGTAAGTACTAGTATACAATAAACCAAAAAAATATATTTAAAATGTAGATCACATGGGACGCGTCAAAATCGACGAGGTCAAATTATTATTAGGTGTGGTTGTAATATAAGCTATCTCAGTTCCGCTCACCGCGATGTTAACATTGCAATGAAATAGAAAGTAAGAGAGTAAATAACCTAAATCAGTCTTTGTTTTAAGGGTTTTCATGAAAAAACTTCTAAATGAAGTAAAATATAGTAAATTTAAATGTCATGTTTATTATGTATGTAAATTACTTTAGTGCATCCACAAGCTAAAAAAGGACTTTTTGACGTCCCATATACAGAGAAACAGTTAAATAACTAAACCATTAATTGTATTTCTGAGTTAGACATTTGTTTTTCAGCTACTAAGAGACCAAATATAAGTAATTGCTCTACTCTAAGGATACCATCTTCTCCAGCGACGACTCTGAATAATGCTTCACATCCGACGTTTCCAAGATCTAAAGGCAAAGGTACTATAATCTTCGACTAGCTTTCTAGTAAAAGTAATTTGATACACTTTTTTAGAAAAAAAGTATGGAGGACCGGTTGTTATGTCACTAAAGAAATCATGAACTCATCAACTACAATGGCCGGAGGAAGGATCCTCTGACCAGGGTAGATAATGCGTTGATGTTGGGATGTTGTCTATAGACTTAACGGCGGGAGTACTTTTATAGTTCGACACAGAATTAATAGTCACTATGTAGTTTGGCTTGATTTCGCTAGAGGGAGCTGAGGTATTTTTTACTGTATGTAGATGTCATAACATTGGTAGTGTTTAAGATATTAATAGAACTGGTAACTGAGTGAAAAATTAAATTAAATCACAGTTGAAAAAAAAAACGATTCGGATCTTCCTGAGGTTATCGCATTCAATTTTATCAAACTTTAGGTTATTATTTAAATGTATGGTTATAAAATAAAAGTCCTGTGTCTTCATGATACATGTACACTATTATATACCTTTATCGAACAGATGACGAACCCAGCAAAATAGACAGAAATACAAATTATATTTTATACAATTACAGGAAAATTAATTTAGACAGTGAATTTCCTCAATGCGATCGACAACCATCATTTAGTTCTCGTTAATCAGTATACTAAGTACTGTCAATCATAAGTTTATAGGTTGTGAGGACAAATTATTTACCCAGTTTACCTAACATTACTATATGGTCCTTCAAACTGAGTATGTGTACTTCAGAAAATAGCTAATACTTTTTTTGAAGAATTGAGGAACCGGTGTATCTATATCATTTTAATTATTAATACTGCCAAAAATTAACACCTTTTGAGTACAAAATACGAAATGAACCCAGTCAGACCTATCGAACTTTCGTAACATTAGAAAGTTTGGACATAGGCTTTCTAAATCACCTTTGACCTTTAACAATTCCCAAGAAAAATATAGCTATTTTTAGAGGGTCCATTATGTAGTTTTCAGCAACGTTTTTGCATGGTATTTATTGGGTTTTTGAGAGTAAGTTCTTGTAGACCCTGTCCAGTATTTTAGTTGATAACAATATTTTTTTCATTTTATTTTATTTATTACAAACACATCCCACACCATCCTTACAGGAAACCCAATGCTATTGATGCTAAAAACTAACATTGAAATAATTCAAAATTTAACACATTATTTTATCCTAACTAAAAAACAACATAAAATACATTACTAAAATAAAAGTAAATATGAAAAAAAAAATGTGTCAAAGAATTGAAATTAAGAAAAGAAAATGGAAATAAGAGAAATTAAATAGAATGTGCCGTATCTGTTTTTATTTCAGATAGAGAAACTGAAATGAAAATGTCTATAGCCCAACGTCCGCCGTTGCCTTTGCCGGAGGATGACAATAGTAAGTCTATGATTGAACAGTCACAATCTTAGAGTAGGTATCTTATCTACCTATAGATGGAACATGAGATTGTCCGTTTATGAAATAAAACCTAAAATCTTGCATTATAAAACAAAGCAATAAAAAAAAATTGCACACTGAACCTGAATCACGTCCACGTCCAGAGCCACGTCAAGAGTCCTCACCAGACACTGCAAACTGAACAAACATAATTATGTTCAACCTAAAGTTGGGCGGAAACATAATATGCAGATTCTGTCAAGAGTCAGAAGAAACTGCAATGCATATTCTTTGCTCTTGTGGCCCACTAATGCGGCACTGAAGTATTAACCTAGGGTTACACATCATGCATCCGCAGGAAATACAAACAATCACTGATGATAGGATCTTGAGGTTTCTCTAAGCCATAAGTCTGAGCAGTGCACTGTAAAGCAAAAAGTGCGCTACAAAAGACCAGAAATGGTCGAGGTGGTACTAGGCACTTAAAACAATAATATTTTTTTTAATCCGACCGGTACTTCCAAAGATTAGCACGTTTTACAAATAAAGAATACATTACGCATATTACATTAAAAATACATTCCATCCACGGATCTTTATTGGACTATATTTTCTTTAACTCCACTAAATATTGTGATATGTTTATATTGCAGATGCTGAAGAACCCATCATATATGAAGATCCTGAACAGCCATGTAAGTATTACGTATAACCGATCTTTTTTAAAGTTTCTTGATCTTAGGATAGATGAAGTTGGCTTAATAACAGATGGGCGTAATGGCTAAGACATCAGACTTCAAGTGGCTGTGAACACAAACATTGAGCTTGGCTGGAGGTCTTAATAAGAATGCCAGTAATATGTGACCCATGTTACGAAAAGCCAGCCAAGACCAACTGAACTACCTAAGAACTGTCATGGTTTATTATGACACAACAAAGCTGCGGTCAAAAGTTTATTTGGCATAAATTAATTGGACTTGACCTATCTTTATTGATACTACCACCAAGCACACTTACGATAAATATTTGATTCTAGCTCCAACAACACTAACGAAGAAACCTAGGCCACAGGTCAGAATTGGTATGATACCGGAAAAAATTGCAAGGCCTATACCGGAAAATATTATGAAGCCCAGACCAGAAAAAATTACTAATACTTTCGAGAAAAAACTTGGGAAGCCATTGCCGAATATACCCATGGATGGTCTAAAGCCCCCAGTAATGAATCGTCCACATAAACCTGCAGTACCAAGTAAGTACTCTGTCTTTTTTTTGTAATATCTGTTAGATGCTGTTATGCCAAGAAGTAATAAACTTGATAGATATTTAAAAGGGCCTCTCGGCACATGCGCACACGATCGTGTCACCGGATACTATACCACTTAATCTGAGACTGGACTAGAACAATTCTAGTTCAGCTGCAGATTAAGTAAAAAGGAAAGCCCAATATTAAGTGTTACTTTTCTCTTGCTTTCAGAGGGTAAACCCACTCCACCCCGAAACAAGGGTGAGTATTACAGAACTGACTTAAATATTTTTGTGAATAACAGAGCCTATAAAATTTGACTTCACAGATATGTAGGTATATGTAGATACGTTAAATATGACAATGAAGTTAATTTCAATCTTTATAGAGCCTACTCCCCATTGTTTTATAAATATACTAAGACGTCACATGCGCAATATATCTACAGTAAATGCTATTGACGAGTTTCCCGTGAAGCATGTTTTGTTAGCTGCCATTAAAAAAAAAAAAATGACCGCCTAACTAATATTATAAATGCTAAGGTTCAGACAGTTCGAACAGGCTAACGTCTAATTTAATAGTGTTAAGAAACAATCTCACCACTATTGCTATAAAGTATCAAAATCACTAAATAACAGTAATTGCTGTGTTGTTTATCACCTGAATCATTCAAGTGATAGTTATCGACTTATAATGCATGCCTGTCGTTTTAACACCCCACTATCGTCAACCGACTAATAGCGTAGCACTATTAGTGTGACTAGTCATAATAATGTCTACTAACTCATTTTGATTAAATAGTGAACTGTTTTATCATCTACTATAGTTTGCCCCTATTTTTAATAAAATAAAAACGAGTTTTTGATGTGGCGATAACATTAGTGAGCACTTATTTAATGCATATAAGTCGCAACTTACTTGCTTACTTAGCTTACGATACGACCTTCAAGAAAAGAGCGTACTCCCATCTTAAAGGCCGGCAACGCACTTGTGACTCTTGAGTAGCAAGTGTCCATGAGCGACGGTAGTCATTACCACCAGGTGACCCGTCTGCTCGTTTGCCCCCTCTAATATAAAAAAACTGAAAAATTCATGTACCTGTTTACACAATACTTACACTACAGCAAACATGTACCTACAGAATAAGACATCTTTTATCCCGAAATAAGTATTGTTCCCGAGAAACATGAATTAATTGACGATAGCGAGGCTGCGGGCAAACGCTAAGTTGCTATAAAGGCAGATAGAACAGCATTCCTACATGTTTTGAAGTGAAACTTCTATAGCATTGTTGTGATTTGAAATTAGAATGAATAGAATACAATATCTTTGCGCCTGCGTACTAAGAAGCCTTCGAAAAATGCGTCAATGTCAAGTTAGTGTCATTTTTATGCATTTGCGTATGAAAATTCGTTGGTTAATTAATTTATGTTATTTATATATCACATCCGTGTTAATTTGAACATTAACTTTTATATAAATCATCTAAAATTAAATTTATTAACATTAGTTTCACTTCTGCCGTGTGTGAATTGCACACACACACTTTTTTTTATTTACAGTGGTTCAAGTGCCTATACGTGAGATTCCTGAGACAAGCTTGAAGAACATACCGTCACCTGTAACACCAAGTAAGTTACCATTGTTAAAATTTAAACTACCCATAACGAACCTCTAAAGAAATTGTCACATTGGCGATTTGATAATCGATACCTGAACGAAAATTGAAAGTGACATTTCAAACACGCGTCACGTTTACTCTTACTTCGTTACGTGAGGGAGGAGAAAGATATAACGTATATAGAAGGAGAAAGGCATATTATGATCAAATAATGAATTATTCAATTAAAGTTTCACTAAGCGTTTTTGACCTTGAATACTTGCGTTGCCGCACATAATACTCATCAACATCATCACCATTCCAGATAGGAGTTGCAGACAAAATTTAAGAAACAAAAATGTCAGGAAAACATAGACTATTCTAACAAAAGTTCAACAAAGTAAATTTAGTTCTACTTTTCGTGTTAACCGACTTCACCAATTTTTGACAGCAGCTTTGAATTGTTTAAACTTTATTATGGCCCGGTTTTTCAATCCTCAGTTATGTTGTCAAATAACTAGTGAATATCTGACTGTTTATCAAGGGAATATACATTTTATGGTTTTCAATTGTGTGTAAACCGACAGATAGTTACTTGATGGTCTTTAACAAGTCAGATGCAGCTATACAGTTTGTAATACGTTAGAGAAGGATCACAAACTATTAGACTTGACATTTGTGTTGTGTCATTTTTTTCTTGTCATTGCTTGTCTGGTAGATATTCAATACATAACATAACCATATTCGTGTGCGTTCGCGCAGCGGAATATTGTTGAATTTAAAGATTTTAATTATGCAAATATTTAGTGTATGACGTCGTGTAATTGTGTATGGTAAAAAAAAATTTGTGCATGCTGCCATTGTGGAGAAATTCGCTAAAACCTGATTCCGCTGGGCGAACGTTGTCCTGGCGGAACTTTTTTTAATCCATGGACTTGAAAATGTGTCCAAAAATTAGTGTGTATTTGTGTGTAATTGTGTACGTATGAATAAAATTAGTGCATGCATAAACTTCGGAGAAATTCAAGTTTCCGCTACGCGAACGTTTGGCCATTAGCTAGTTTTCATATAAAGCGCTTATATAGAGAGCTGTAGATTTTTACATACGTTGTTTTGAATTTGTTTATATTTAAAAAAAAACAGATTTAGAAAAAATCGTAGGGTTTAAAAGATAAATATATAAACGTAAAATACGCTTATTAAGTCTTAGTTCGTAAAGTATGCACTTTGGGGTCTAGATTTTACAACACGTTTATACAAACCTTGTATACCAAGTATCAATGATGTTCCGTTAGTAATTAAAGAGTTATAGGACAATTTACCATGAATAGACAACTGCTTACAAAGCAGTCAAATATCACGACGTTCTAAAGGAATTGCATAGTAAAATGTATTCCAATAATTAGTGTGTTAATTCAACTACTTACATGCAAAATTTCATCTCATTGAATTCAGTAATTAAAGAGAAACAATTAAAATACTAACAAAGCATAGAAAACCTACATAACCCGACCAAGTTTGGATGGCTACAAAAAAGCGGCCGTGCAATATATTTATATAACATTCTAAAATTCATAGTATAATACCGGTATTGAATTGGTACAGGTGACAACACAATTGTTGTTTCGATATAATTTATAGGTCATTTATTTTTCTACATCTGCTTTTTTAAATGTATTTGACTATGACAGTAAGTACTATTTACGTAGGTACTTTATTTAAGTATGCGCTTGAGACTTGCGTCAGTATATGATATTACCGTTGTACTGGTAGTGACTTATGTATGTATGCATTTTAAGTCTATTGCTGTCTCTAACCAATGACAGAGTATGTTTAGCAAGCGTTTGTTAACGTTAAATTTTTATGAACAAGAGACTAGTCATGACAAGCGCCTCAGCTGCGCTCCCGATACGCTCAAAATACTCGCGCCTGTGCGCGCACATGAGTTGTATGCCAAGTCCTGCATTTACTGGGGCGCGCGCCCCAGGGATTGTCATGACTAGTCCCTAAGAGGGTTAGAAATTTTGAGGTTAGTTTCTGTATTTTCATTCATTCACTCACTCACGGCTGTTGTCCCAGAAGGGGTAGGCAGAGGTGTGACATTTTTGTGACACCCACATTTCGCCAATTTTTGGGTTTCTACGTAACAGGTGGCGAGACATAAATAATAAATATATAATTATTACATGTAATTAAAAATATTTTTGTACACGGATGTTTATGGCGTTATTATTAAAAAAATATTGGCGTTATTATTAAACATGAGAGAGCCATGCTTTGGCACGTATGGGCCGGCTGGACTCCGCTCGATACCACGGCCTCACAGAAAACCGGTAGTGAAGCAATGCTTGCATTGCATTTCGCCGCGTGAGTGAGGTTACTGGAGGCCCTAACCCTTCCCTCTCCCTTATTCCCGTCCTTCCCCTCTCAACCCCCACCCTCCCCCTCTTCTCCTACTCCCACCTTAAAGGGCGGCAACGCACTTGTGACTCTTCAGTTACAGGTGCCCATGGGCGGCGGTAGTCTTTTACCATCAGGTGACCCGTCTGCTCGTTTGCCCCCTATACCATAAAAATATATATATTTTTCATTCAAGAAATACAAATGTTTTATTTTTTCCTAACGCTTGTGTACCCAACTGTACCATATTAATAAATACTTATTAATAGTTACTTAGATATATGGCACGGCCGCTTTTTGGTAGCCCACCGAACTTGGTCGGGTTATGTAGGTTTTCGATGCTTTGTCAGTATTTTAATTGTTTCTATTTAATTACTGAATTTAATGAGATGAAATTTTGCATGTGAGTAGTTGAATTAATACACTAATTATTGGAATACATTTTACTATGCAATTCCTTTAGAACGTCGTGATATTTGACTGCTTTGTAAACAGTGATCTATTCATGGTAAATTGTCCTATAACTCTTTAATTACTAACGGAACATCATTGATACTTGGCAACATGTTGCGCACTCTTACAAGGTTTGTATAAACGTGAAAATCTAGACCCCAAAATGCATAATTTACGAACTAAAACCTAATAAGCGTATTTTACGTTTATATTTTTATCTTTTAAACCCTACGATTTTTTCTAAATCTGTTTTTTAAACAAATATAAACAAATTCAAAACAACGTATGTAAAAATCTACAGCTCTCTATATAAGCGCTTTATACGAAAACTAGCTAATGGCCAAACGTTCGCGTAGCGGAAACTTGAATTTCTCCGAAGTTTATGCATGCACTAATTTTATTCATACATACACAATTACACACAAATACACACTAATTTTTGAACACATTTTTTTTCTTCTAAGTCCATGGATTAAAAAAAGTTCCGCCAGGACAACGTTCGCCCAGCGGAATCAGTTTTTAGCGAATTTCTCCACAATGGTCTCCAGCTATCTACATACCAAGTTTCATCGCAATCGGTCCAGTAGTTTTTGTATAAACATTACAAACATACACACAAATGTTTACTCTTTATAATATTATTAGTATAGATAAAGTTTTATTTATTACAGAATCCAATGCCAAACCAAAGCCGCCTCCTTCACCAACTTTAGAACAAGAAGGTAAGTAATATTAAAAATAGTAACATAACCCTCTTACCATCATCGAGAAAACTTCTTCTAAAAGGTGTAATTAACAAGCAAGATTTACCGCGGGTTTGTTGGCTCGCCGCTTTTGCTTGTTAATGGGTCACCGTGATCCAATATGACTCAAGCTTTTCATATTGTGAATCATAAAAACCTGCTTGTAAAGCTTGATCTCTACGGAGTCGGGAAAAGGAAATCTAAGTCTAAGTCTAATAAAATCCTATCTGCCTGATCGGCAGCAATACGTAGTATCAAACGCGTAAGTGTGATTGGTATCTTTAAGAAAAGATACCAATCACACTTTTTAAATATAGCGTGCGACAGGGCAGCGTTTTGGGTCCTTTGTTATTTATTTTGTACATAAACGACTTACCTTAAGTAACAAATCATCCAGTTACATTATTTGCGCATGATAGTTAAATTTCTATAGAATGACAAAACAGAACATTATTTGCGCATGATAGTTAAATTTCTATAGAATGACAAAATAGAAAGTATTCTGAAAATTTGTAATATTTTGGTTGAACATATGTTTGTTCAATTTGCAGTGTCCGGTGAGGATTCGTGTTACTGCACAGGTTTTGTATCATTTGCGCTCCAGAAGTTCTTTTGATACTTTGTCATCATAGCCCTTTATTAAGGCTTTCACAAACCTCTATACTATATCCATTTACCATATTTTTTTTTTCAGTTCATTTCTTCGACGAAAGCCGCCGTGATTCAACCGATGACGAATATTGGACCTACGAACCTCTGCCACAATATAATATTTATAATAATTAGTTCCCTTAAACTAGACATTATGTACTAGGTATTATGTTTGACACCTGACGAAGCTTTGGCTTGGTTAACAGATGACGTTTTTACCTTTTATTCGGAGGTTACCAGGGTAAGATTCTAAGGTTCCCCGTACCGACCCGCTTCATCAGTTGTCGCCAAATGGAAAGGAGAAAAGACTCTAGAGACAGTGGCGGATTTACCAGCAGCCTGAGGAGGCTGGAGCCTAAGGCGGCAGATTTTAGGGGCGGCAAATTTGGGATCTACATTATTTTTTATGCCTTGTCCTGGGGTATCGAATTAGATAGACCAACCAACTAGAGATGTTTTAAGACTCACTTTATATTATTGTACTTATATCTAGTTAGGTTTTGTAAATACGCTCACATAAATAATTCGTTGTATTTAATTAATTATTTACCTAATGGTATCTGCTTAGAAGCAAAGTGCGGCGATCTATTCTTTAAGCAAAGCTTTATTAAAAATATATTTTTACCACAGAAACTATCGTATCGTCATCCATACAAATAAATAAAATTTAAGTGTCTGTTTGTAATGTCATAATAACAACATTTTACTAAATGCATGCGACTGTTTACACGGTACATATACCAAAAAATCAATTTTGATTTTTTTTGTCAGTCTGTCTATCTGTTCCGGCTAATCTAAGGTTAAACTTAAGCTAACTTTATTTTGGGAAAAGAATTCCGGGGTTCCGTGCAAATATTTTAATATATAAATATAAACACGCGAGCGTTACCGCGCGGGGAACAGCTAGTGTAGGTATACATAAATGCAAATGGTTCATGTTGGTGTTGCCACAAAAAAAACAAAATTCTGATTATACAGTTTAAAAATAATAAAGTAATACGAAGATTGTCGATTAATTTGTACCATAGATGGGGCTTTGATAATAGTGCTATAAATTTCAGAGCCACTGTCTGTAGCAAAGATCTCAAAAAAATGTTCTACGTCAAGGTGGTGTCCCTGTTCTGTAATAATATGACAAAGCTGTAAGTCAACATCCTGTAGTAATATGACAAAACTGTATGTCAACAGCCGGTAGTAATATGACAAAGCTGTAAGTCACTACCCTGTAGTTATATGACAAAGCTGTATGTCAACATCCTGTAGTAATATGACAAAACTACTGTATGTCAACAGCCTTTAGTAATATGACAAAGCTGTAAGTCACTACCCTGTAGTAATATGACAAAGCTGTAAGTCACTACCCTGTAGTTATATGACAAAGCTGCATGTTAACATCCTGTAGTAATATGACAAAACTGTGTCAACAGCCTGTAGTAATATGACAAAGCTGTAAGTCACTACCCTGTAGTAATATGACAAAGCTGTAAGTCACTACCCTGTAGTTATATGACAAAGCTGTAAGCCTCTACCCTGTAGTTATATGACAAAACTGTATGTCAACAGCTTGTATTAATATAACAAAGCTGTAGTAATATCATTTGAAGTGTAAATAACGCGCCAATATTTTGTTTTAAAGGGTACTAGCAACGTGGGTCACACGTTAGTAGTCCTCTTATTAACCCCTCCAACTAAGTGCTTGTGTTAGGAGTGGGTTCACGACGGTAGAGTACTGGGTAGGGTTCGAGCCCGCAACCACATGATAACAACTCCGACGCCTTAGCCATTACGCTACCGCCGCTTTATGACAGAACTGGTCATTCCATACTGTAGTATTTATTATAACAAAACACGTACTCTGGAGTCCCTAGATTTAAGTTGTAAAATAAAACAATATTTTAATATAATTTTACTTTTTATTTAGAAATCTTATTTTCCTATATTTACAGCTGTCATTTAAATAACAAATAACAATACGTTATAAAGATTTCGAATAATTATTTGTAGAATGCCTTGGAAGTAAAACAAAATAAATATTTTTGTATTAGAAATTTATAACGTTGCAAACAAGTTTACACCGTTTAATCCATAAGTGGGAGAGCCATGCTTCGGCACGTATGGGCCGGCTCGATCGGAGTGATCACAAAGAACCGGCTTCACAGCAACGGTTGTGTTGTGATTGTGATTGAGGTTACCGGAGGCCCTAACACTTTCCTCTCCCCTCTTCTTCCCATGTCCCCCCTTCTCTTCTCTCCCTTCCACTACTCCCACCTTAAAGGATGGCGACGCATTTGTAACTTTTGAGTTGCAGGTGCTTATGGGCGGTGGTAGTCACTTACCATCAGGTGACCCGTCTGCTCGGTAGCCACCTATCCCATAAAAAAAAATTGACGGTTAACGTAAAACGTTATTCGTAAGTATACAAATAAGATGTCAAGGCAAATGCGTTGCCCAAAAGACCTCATTCTTCTCCAAATGTTGGAAATATAAAACCTAGTAAGACATAGCTCCGTTTCTAGTCCCATGGGCACTGATAACCACTTACCACGGGCGAGCCTTGCACATGTTATATTGTCACTTCCGTCAGAAACGAATATCGAAGTCACGCCACAAAAAAGTTTACTTAAAAAAGGCTAAAATTACATAAGGCTCAATGTAAAAATACAAATTTATTTCATATCTTCTTCCGTAAGTGGTACTTTCTTCGGATCCTGAATAATCTCATCTATTCGATGCAAGTCTTTGAGCGACACTTGTCCAGAACCTCTTTCTATTGGTTTGGGTTGTGAGGGGTCCGGTTTCCATCCCAGGAAGTTGATAATCTCGTAGGTAACTGGGATGCCGCGAACACCACGGTCTGCCATCTCCTGTAAAAGAAATAACAGAGGTAATACACACGTGATCTTAAAGCAAAACGACAGCGGAAACACAAATTTATTTCCAAACTACATAATATATATTCTGTGTAGATCAAAAAGTTTACAAAAGTCTTCAAAGTTCTTCTACAAGAGTCGAATTACGGTAAGATTTTCAAACTTTTCGTGTATCTTATGAGTATGAAAAGTTTTAACAATCCTTTTGATTGATATTATCATGAACCAATGAGATTTAGAGATGAATGTCTAAGTAACATCTAGAGGTCTTAAGTGTGCGCAACATATTTTTAATCATAAAAACGTTGTCAGGCAGTTATGCGGATAGTTGCGAGTACCAGAGGGCGTAACATATCAGATTTCCTTCAGGTGTTCTCCAAGGCAGTACTCTCGGCCCTTCTTCTTGAACCTGAAGCACTATTTGGATACAATTTTACTTATTTTGCTTACCTTTCCATACATTTCATCGTAGATCGCTGCGGCTGCAAATTGCGTATCTTTGGACAACCTCAATGGTCTATTATAAGCGGCATTAGACTCTCCAAGAGCTCTGACGTCGCGCATCACGTCCCAAATTGACGGATACCAAATAACGATGGAATCTACATCCACAGTTTGGAGTGTAAAGCCGCTCCTAGAACAAACATATGGTACAAAATTAAAATAATATTTAATCTACACTGTAATACTACCAGTGGACCAAATGGGTATTATTACTACAAAAGAACCACTATATGGAAAGCTGCACATAACTTTAGCTGGTTTAATTCAGTAACTAAGATTGCCCGTGGACGATCGCTAAATTCATGAAGGCAAAAGAGGTAGTAATTTGTGATTTTACAATGCAGATATTAGATGAATAATATAGGAGATAGAACTGGGCTCAATGCCAAGCAGTGCGCACATCCCGGCTGACTACCTAATCTGACTGACTAACTAATCACCTACATAGTGGCGATATCCACATACAACAAAACTTACTTCAGCGCCATTTAGCGAAAACAAGCCAAACTAAATAGCAACTACCAATCCTGTATTGGCCAATGAAAGTTCTTACGCCGATTAAAATTTCCAACATCAACCGTTTGGCCACTTTCCGGCAGGCATGATCACCTCGCCTGATTGGAGGATTCTTCCTTTGTGTTGGAGATACATTCCACTCGTTCCCCCACAATATGACTTAGTCAACTCACGCGTTGAGTAAACCGCCGACATCTCTGACGTGCGTGAAAGGCGACACGTGCGGAGATATGCCACCACATCTCTCGCTCTCTGCCAGCTGTAGTGCTTGACGCAGCTCCATGAGTGTGTTCCCGCCGAAGACACATGCCATGAATACCTGAAAGATAGAGATTGTCTTTAGTCTACAGTATTTACTACAAAGCTGGCTGGAATATCAGCGTCTTCTAAGGAAGTCCAGTTGCATGTGATTTATTGCTGGACCGATGTCTATTTTTAGGGTTCCGTACCTCGGAAGGAAAAAACGGAACCCTTATAGGATCACTTTGTTGTCGGTCCGTCCGTCCGTCCGTCTGTATGTCTGTCAAGTCCCGTTTTCACAGGAACGCGTGGAGGTATCAAGCAGGAATTTATATCAAATACTGCTCCCTTGGAGCTGTGAAAAAATCAAACGTCTAAGCCCACGCAATCAAAAGATACAGCCGTTTATGACGCAAATATCCGCAACTTTTCGACACTCGCAAGGGAATTAAAACCTACAGGGTACTTCCCGTGAACTCAGAATCTTGAAATTTGGTACAAAGCAACGTCTTTAGCACAAATAAAGGAAAAATTGCGAAAACCGTAACTTTTTGGTTATATCATACAATAAAAATATTTTACGGAACTCTCGGTGCCCGAGTCCGACTCGCATTTGGCTGGTTTTTTTATGATATAGGGGCAAAAGGGCAGAAGGGTCACCTGGTGGTATGGTGATACAGAAGACAGCAAACGTTTCTGATAATATCCCATAGATTTTCAATAAGCATTTATAAACATTTCATCATCCGAAATATTTGCTTCATTTGTAAGCAACGATAATCTTTTAAAGAATTATATATTGCCCTCATTCCGAAATTGTTTTGCATTATAGAACTCTGCCATATCATCCACCACGGAAGAGAATTCCTTCTCTAATTTAAATACAATTTCGTCAAAAGTAATATCATCATAGTCTATCGTTTTATACAAGGTAAGTGCGGCACCAGAAAAACAACGGTCGATCCTTTTATACCTAATTATTGATTGCCACAGTTAAATTTGCAACCTCCCGTAAACACGCCACTTTCCTAGGAGAAATCCTCTTCTTTAAGCCAAACGCGTACACAGACAAGCGCTACTGTACCTTGCCACCAAATAAAATGTAAGAAGTTCATGTTTAGACAAGAAGTACGTTTGTTTTAAAAGGTCATTCCTGTTCGAGCCATCTCAGCATTGCACTCTGTATCGCGCCTTAAAAGATTTCCTTAAAAACTTATGGAGGAAAGGATGTATTGTCCCTCCAACACCTGCGACTACGCTAGATCAGAGCTGGGCAAAATACATGCTTTGCTTTAATTCAAATACAAATTACGAAATACCTTGTCGTGTATTTCAAATATAAAATACAAAACACAGTATCTAAACCATTTGTATTTAAAATACAAATTAGAAAATACATAAATAGTACTTTCACAGTACATTTTTGTTATAACAAGCGTAGGGTAAGCAATGCCACCTGATGGTAAGCAGTTATGGTAGCCTATGGACGCTTGCACCTCCAGGAGAGTCGCATGCGCGTTGCTGACCTCTTAAAAACCTGTAAACTTCTTCCCTCTTCTTGAAAAACCGCATACTGTAGTCGCACGGGAAAACCTCGACTGGGAACTCATTCATAGCCAAAGCGTTCGCAGGAAGAAATTGCTCTGGAACCGTACTATGCACAACCATTTAGGTTCCAAGGTGTGAGGATGAACAGCAGGGAGCGGTGCAATAGTAGAATGCTGCCGTGGGCATCATGTCAAACCGTTCCTCGGAGCACGGTTTTACAAGCGGCGGTAGATCACAAGGAAAAGGAGGCAAAATCTCTTCTTAGGCTACAATATCGCTTGTGTTTAGGATCATCGACGATTCATACAGCACGTGCTGAACCGAGTCACAAAGCCCAAGCTGGTATCCAGGTGATCCCGGGCAAAGATGACAGCAGTACTCCATATGGGGAAGGACTTGTGACTTGTATAGTCTTTGCCCCGGAGAGAACCGCTTCGCTCTATTAAACACACCGACCTTTTGGATGCAAACTTGGGTTTGCCTTCTAAGTGAATTCGAAACTGGACGTCGCGTCGCTGGAAATGTGGCATCAAACAAACAACTTCTTTTTGCAGAATGGATGAAAAGATAAAATAAATACTGAAGAAAAAACTGTTTTTTTTTATGGTATAGTGGGTAAACGAGCAGACGGGTTACCTGATGGTAAATGAATACCGCCACCCATGAGCACCTGCAACTCAAGAGTCACAAGTGCGTTGCCGGCCTTTAAGGTGGGAGTAGGGGAAAGGAAGAACAGGGGGGCGAGGAGGGGAGAGGGGGAAGGGTTAGGGCCTCTGGTAACCTTACTCGCTCGGCGAAAAGCAATGCAATCAATGCTTCACTGTCGGTTTTCTGTGAGGCCGTGGTATCACTCCGGTGTCCGGCAAGCACAAATTTGTTTTAAATTGTATGTAATACGTTTTTTTATAACTTTCAAGAGCTGCTTTTCTCATTTAGGGATGCTGACAAACTATTTAAGTCCAATTTTTTGTCTGGGGTTGATAACAGTCTATGGTGACAAAAACAATAAACTCCTCATCTTCTTTACTAGTGCTGCTACACCTGCTGCTGATGTTAGATTAGGTCGCAAAATATATTCATTTTGTGAAAATGTATTTTGAAGCCTTAGTATTTAAAATACCAATTACAAATACCAAATAACTGAAATACAAATACCAAATATGTATTTGTATTTAATGTATATTAGATATTTCAATTACAAGTAATTCAAATACTGACCAGCCCTGGGTTGATAAAGGCGGTTGATGTTGTAAACTTAGTGTACTAATCAGCGTGAGAGCTTTCATTGCGCTAAAACAGGATTAGCAGTTACTATTTAGTTCGGCTTGTCTTTGATAGATGGCGCAGATGGCACACACCCATGTTTGAAAGGTAAATAATAATTATACATACCCCATCTGGCTTTAAACACTTCATGATTCTGTCAAAACACCCAGGCAGGTCATTCACCCAGTGGAGTATTAGAGATGATACGAACAGGTCCACGCTGTTTTCTGGAAACTAAAGTAAATACAATATTATGTACCTCCTCAAAATTAAACATTTCGATGAATTATTTACCAAACGCAAATTGTTTTGTCGCGAACAATTTGATTATGGGTGTCTTGTAGATCTTCCTCTTTTATTAAATAAACAAAATGTAATGAGAAACCGGGTAAAAAATTACCTTTATGAGTTTAATGTAACCCCCAGGCTTAGCCGAATAGTCAGTCGTTTTCTTCCACGCTCCCAACGTCAGAAAAATCGCTGGAAACAGAGCAAGACGACTGTGATGCCCGACACCAATGTAACAAGTGGCTTCGCTCCTTGATAAAGGACCCTTGTTGGGCCTGAAAGGGGTTAGAAATCCCCGAAATACACACGTGAGTACAACCATATATCTTTACAAAAATGAATACCACTCCCATTATTAGTTAGAGGGCTTGGACTTTAGGCATCAGCTCATGGACACTGACCAACTCGCGCTATTGCTTACTATTGCTTTGCCTGTAAAGGCAATTTCCCATTCCCTTTCAATGCCTTCCCTTCTTACATTTTCCTTTCAGTGCACTCCCATTTTTTTTTAAATTTAAATCCCAAAGTACCTGGTTTGACGACATTATCTTAGTCTTCTATTACTAGAGTGGATGGATGGATATATTCAAAATTTTTCAAATTCAAAAAAACCTTTATTTCATAAATTTGACCATCAATTATTCGAAATCGTCGATTTAATAAATAATTATTATAATTAAAAATTATAGATCAACACACAGAGTCACCTCAACAATAGTTTGCTTCGTCAAATGTAAACTGATTAAAGAAAACAAAATGGATAACATAATATCACATCTGCCTGTTTCGATCTATAACCGCCCGTTTCCAAATGGTTGAGCCTTGTGAGGAGAAATCGGGCAAACAAACTCACGGCCACTCTTTTAAAAAAGAAAAACCAGACAGTTTCAACAATATTCAGTAAATATCACATCATTTTGTTGTGTGCTATTATATTTTTAAAATTAAAAGTGAATTAACTAGAAAAAGAATATGACACTAGGGAAATTGAAAATTAAGGAAAAAATAAAAAGAAGAAAAGAAAAACATGAGAGATGGAAAATAAGAAACATATTAGCTCACATTAGATTTCTATTACAATTCCATCCCAAGCCTTTTTATCCTGTATATAATCGCCTACTGAGTAATAGCCCTTAAGGCATAGCTGTCGTTTTACTGTAGACTTAAACTTGTTTATACTTAACATTTGATTATTATCTGGGATTTTATTATAATATCGCACACATTGACCTTGAAACGACTTGTTAATTTTTTGGAGCCTGGAGGAGTATGTTTATTACGCGTGTTAAAAGAGTGTATATCACTTTTTTTACAGAAGTGTAAATTAGATTTTCATAAATATATTGGCACGCTACCGTCATTATGTTAATTTCTTTAAATTTCTGCCTCAGTAAATCACGATTTCCTAAGTTATAAATTGCTCGAATAGCCCTCTTCTGCAGCACGAAGATAGATAGATATAGTTATCAAAATGTGGGTTTTAGTACGGCTCTGCCTACCTCTTCGGAGATAAAGGTGTGAGCCAATTAAGGTTATAGCACAGTATAGTACTGCTTTTCTATGAATTTCTTAACCTCTCTTATTATTTCTACTTAGCTCTTGTTTAAAGCCGTACTTACGTCAATATTTTCTTCATCCATAACTCTCTTTTCTACCTGGACTCCTTCCCCAACAATAGCTTTATCAAGATGAGTTTGTGATGTATCACATAAAGTAACCTTCTCTACACTGTCCGGTAGAAAGTGACGAGATACATAACCGCGGCTAGCACCTGGAATGTATGAACGGTTCTGTGTATCTTCTGACCCTCTGCTTGCAGGGCTTTTTCTATCAAGATGAACATCTTTTCCCTACTATTAAAATATTTTACTTAACATACTAACTTTTAAATTTTCGCGTTCCATGATATAATTGTGTATTTATATGGGAATTAACGCGATCACAAAATAGGTATTACGTGCCAAGTGGCCGTGGTCGGAGTTACATTTAGCCTATGTATGTATGTAATACCTATTTCGGGATTGCGATACATAATAAAATTACATTTAATTAAAAGTAAACAATTAATAAACTAATAAACTGTACTGTTTTTAAGGAATATCCGCTGCAGTACAACAACTATAGATCACACAAACTTTTGGCTTATGTGGGAATCGAGCCCATAACACTTAGGGCAGCCTAGTGGTGAGGTAACCACCGTAACCATTGTGGCATAATATTTATGTAAATAAATGCTATCATCTCCATATATATTACTCCAATATTGGCAGAAATAATGCAAACCTCATCTACTAACAGTAGTTTACCCAATACATGTGTACATATAAATACCAAAACCATGTTGGAGACATGCCATAGTGACACCTGTATACAAAAATGGTGATAAGACTGACCCAGCTAAGTTCAGACCTATAAACCTTACTTGTTCCATAGGTATGGAGAAGATTATATCGAATCATATCAGGTCATTCCTCAACAGACAAAATATTATTTCTATATAACAACATGGCTTTGTTGAGAAAAGGTCCATAGTAACAAATTTATTTTTGTCAAAGGAACTTGACCAAAAAAGAAGTGTGGATATTATTTATCTAGATTTTGAACGTGCCTTTGATAAAGTTCCTCACAATCAACTGTTGTTGAAGCTTGAGCACTTTGGTAACGTGGAAGTCTTCTAAATTGGCTTGAAAACAACTTGTGGATAGAACATACTAAGTCACAGTCGGTAACACACTATCTGAGCGAATGAAAGTCCTGAGTGGTGTCCCCCAGGGCTCTGTTCTCTCACCTATCCTGTTCAATATTTTTACTACAGATTTGATAAAATTAATTGTAGTAGTTTGAAGTACCATACACAATAGGTGACACTACACTTGCGTCTGTCAAGACGCTAAAAGATCTTGCAATAACCATGACCAGCAACTTAAAATGGGCTGACCACATCAGCAATATAGTTAAAAAGGCAAATTCTTTTCTATATGCTATACAACATGCATTCTTACACATGACACCTTCAGTTTTCATAAAAATTTAGCCCCTATCAAAGTACGGCTTCCAACTTTGGAACCCATACCTTGTGAAGGATATTGAGCTGATGGAAAGTGTGCAAAGGAGAGTAACTAAGATAATGCATGACCTGCAACATAAGACTTACGAGGAACGCTTAAGAATACTGAAATTACCAATGTTAAAACATTGCAGGATGGGAGGTGATCTTATTGAGGCCTATAAAAAATTAAGCTCAAGATATAACTTTCCGAATGTAAGCGATACTCGCAAAAAGCATACTCGTCGTGGGGACACCGACTCACACTCAATCGCTCACATTCGCAATCCCTGGCCTATCACACTTTGAACAATCGTGTTGTTACTATATGGAACAAGCTTCCAGAAAGTTTAGTGACTCTGAAATCAGTGAACAGTTTTAAGTGTCAACTCAATAAATGGTGGGAAAAATACAACCCACTGGCCTGAACAACCATATTAACATAAAATGAGATGATAAAATATACACGAACTTTTACACCATAGACTTTTACAGTGCAGTGATGTGGACACATCAGTAAGTTTGCTGCTCGTCCATAATACAATAATAATAAAGCTGCAGGTTATACATAAGTAGTAATAAAATAGTCACTGTTGAGGAAAATGATTTTTTTCTATTAATTAGGCTCAATTATAAAATCCGACATATCCTCTACACAATGGGACATTTAAGTACGATTCACACCGAACGGGCCGCGGCGGAGCGCGTCGAGTCGCGCCTCGGTAGCCGAGCGCAAGTGGACGTAGCCAACCGCACGCAGCGGCAAGTTCCATGCAAAAATGAATTTTAAGTAATAAATATAAAGCTTAATTTCCATCACTGTACTAAAAACGCGCTCCGGCGCGGCCCGTTCGGTGTGAATCGTACTTTAGTAGATCCCATATATTATGTGCCGAGGTTCCCGATACACTCTCTCTTAATATTAAGCTTACCGAGTTCCACGGCGTTTTTGAACGTCCGTTTTATATCAAAAACTCTATCAGCTGTCCGCCATCCAACTTCTTCTTTTATATACTCCGCTAAGTGATAATCCTCTCTTCGAGCACTCCTTTCCCTCTGTGAAGCCTTTGCTTTCCTATCAAATATGTTCATAGTCTTGTAAACCGAGCTAGCCGTCTTTTGTTTAGTATTTGAAGAACCATTTCTACATAGTATATTACGTAAATATTTCGGCTGGTTCTTTGCTAAATGGAGCCTATAAAGGCTTTGTAAGAGTTGTGATTGGGGCATTTCTAACGAGTTTCTCAATTAAATTTGATAATTATAATTGTATAAAGGTTGTATACATTTTTTTAGTATTTCGTCTATCTCGTGTATAGGTTATGTTTTCAATTCTGAATTGACGTTTTGAATGGTAGTTCGGAAATATAAAAAAAAACAATCGTTGCTAGAGTCTTTAGAACTTGAACTATATTTTGTAAATGTCTTAAACATAACATAGCTTCATTACATCCAACAACTTAGTAGCCTATACCATACCCTATACCTATGCCATACCAGCTTATGAGTAACCGTGGGTAGGTATATATTAAAATTGAAATACATATTTCTAAAATAATCACACAAACTCTTGCATTCTAAATGAATTATTATTAAATTATTTATAACTGAGGAAGTAATTTCAACTCTTAAAATTTGCTATCACGCCATAACATTTTCTGAATTAAAAAAATGTTGATTAATAGTGTCAGTATTGTAGACATGCGCAAACCATGTTCGACATGGGATTGAACCTGGAACGGTTCCTTTCCTTGTCGGAACAAGATCCATGTCCGAGGAACTATCTAGTTCCTTAGTTTTATCCGGACATTGTAGTTAAAACAGTTTTATTTCGGTTCAGATAGTTCCTCGGACATACATGGTTGTAAACAATGATATTGTTTATTTAGACTTAAAATATTTTTAATTAATGTATTGGCTTGGTCTGTAAAAATCAATTGATAGTATATATACATAATTAAATAATATTTAAATTTATACATCGTAATACATAATATATTATATATAGGTATTTTATTTATAATTGCTAACATAAAAAGTAGCTCAGGCACCTTTGATGCCTTCAATCGTTGCCTTCTGTCCATAAAAGTAAATCCTGCTTTTCAAAATACACCCTTGCACGGAACAGAAGTAGGGGATGACGGCCCAGAGCGCAACGTCGCAGCATACGTCACACGGACAGTTTGTAATTCGTTCCACCATTCAATACCGCTCCGGCCGCTCCTTCGATCCGCGTGATCGTTCCGAAGAACTGTGGAACTGGAACGATTAGGTTGAGCAAGTCGGAAAGAACTGACATAGTTCCGACTGCGGACATAGTTCCAGGAACTATTACGCTCCGGAACTACACATGTCTACAGCATTGTCAATGTCATTAATGTCAGCTGCAGCTATTCGCGTTTTCCATAACAATCCGGCCTTTTTACAAGAATTAATAATTTTTTAACAATAGAATACATACCGTTCAACATTCTACCACAGTAAGTCTTAAACTTATAATGCAGTTACATTACTTTTTAATTGCTTACATAACCTATATAAATTCAGTCATTTGATTATTTGAATCTGAAATAAATTGTTTTTAACACACTAGATGCTATCTCCCTATATCTATACCCCTGTAATGATAACCCAAAATCTGCCTGAAAAGATTGCATGTATGCACCAAATATTTGACATAATATTTGTACGATTTATAAACTACACAAAGTAGGTAGATATCTATGTAGTCGGTCAGAAATCAAGAAATCATCTAATTAAGTTATAGTAATGAGAAAATCCATGTCAAAATGAGTAAAAATAAAATTATGAAAATCCTAAGTTACATTACATAATTTTATCGTAATAATATATTGGTTTACATCATAATAAAGTAAATTACTATTATACTTACCAATACCGGACCATATTATGGAATGGATGTGGACCAACCCGCACTGGAGTATTGTCCGTGGAAGCGCAGACGCGCCCGTAGTGCATCGGATCTGCTGCGAGTCAGTAACTTAAAAAGTGTGGTACATGCTTGTGCGTTTCGTGGTCGTCCATATAAAGATTGACGAGCATGTCAAAACTTCTACTAATTATACCACAAGAGCTGCAGTGATACATTCTCTTTAACTTTGTAATTAAGAATTACTTTGCTACTGTCTACTCTTTTCATGGTGCGTTGGAGCGGGCGAGTATGGAGAGCCTTAAGAAATGACAATCTATATAAAAATAATGTAAACAATTTACTTCAATTTGTTTATTAGGTGTTTTTATTAGGTTTTTGTTTGTGAATTTAAAAATTTGATGTAATTGTCATTGATTTGCTTTGTTTTTTTTTTAGATGTGGCCGATCTTAATGCATTTTCTGAGAACAAATGCACCATATTTCACGTTGCCCGTTGCTGCCATAGTTGGTGTTATAGGATATAATATAGAGTCACTGATATCTGACAGATACACACCTTACAATAGTAAGTAATTTTTTTATGAACTAGTGATTTCGTGCCATAGAGTCTGTGCAATATCTGATAAGACATTTTTTGCATGTAAGAACCCACATGTAATGTTCATTTGATGACTGGCCTTCTGATCTAGTGGTTAGTGATCCTGACTGCTAAGCCAGAGGTTGTGGGTTCGATTCCCACCCGTGACAAAAAATTGTGACATGAGCATGATCATTTGTTCTGTGCCTGGGTGTAATTTCTGTAATTTAAGATGTGTGAAGTTATTATTATTGGTGCCAATTCTATTGTACACTCGACTAAACTAAAACCTGACTTAATTTCTTCATATGAAATCAACCTAGTGTTCTTCGTAATAAGGTCTATTTGTTACTAGCATCTATTTCTCAGCGCCGCTAAATTTCACTAAAACCTGTCAACGTATACTCAACTTTATTTCCACGCAGCGAGAGTCTCCATTTATTCAAACGCTGTATAATAGGGAATATGCATGTTGTTTAAATTTACTTGATTAATTTTCCCTTGAATCTTTATTGTTCAGATATTATGCCTAAACAATTATTTTCTTATTTAGTTCGTGTTTAATTGCAAAAAATATTAATTAAAATATGCAAAATAAGGGCGCGAAATTCAATTTTGCAAAACGCTTCACCATTGGTCGAAACAAAACATGACGTGACATTCCACGTTCTGTCATTTATCAGCGCCTATATTCGTAGTGTTACGGAGAAAGATAGGTGTTCCTGTGGTTTTTGCTCTTAGCTAGTGCAATTAAAGCATTCTAGTGATATTAGAAATCATCTAGGACAATGACTGAATGTAGTTTTGTCAAAGCACAATCGGACATTCTACCGAAAATAGGTGCATTCATGATGACTATGTACTTTGCATCAAATCCAGATTTTACGTCCGCTAAGGTCAAAGGAGTGAAAGCCGCAAGGTAATTATTATAATACTTGTTATATTATAATCTAAAGGATAGGTAAGAAGAAAGAAAGAAATTTTCTTTCTTTCTTTTTTCTCCTAATATGCTTACATTAAAGTGATCTTCACAACAATATAAACACGATATTAAAGATACTTCATCTTTTCTCATTAATGTACACCATTGTTTTCGTATTATACATTATTATTTTGTACAGGAAAAAAATACTGTATTGGGTGTACTTCTTATAGTGTTTTTACACTTAGGGCAAGGCAATACCTATAAAATGGTTTTTTAACTTTATCCATCGTCTATTAATTACAATAAATAGTAATTACAACTGGAAATCGGTATAAAATTACTGTAACACTTCAAGTAAGTTTATGAAACAAACACTGAGCGTGGAACGTGACGTCATCCAAGGCCCGCGAAATATGGCGGCGTTCAAACAGATCAAATTTTATCGATGTTTTCAATGTTATTTTAAAAATTAATTTGAACATTGCCAAGGTTGTTTATATTTTTTATTAGGGTAGAATGATGGAACAAGTCAATATAAGATAAAAAAAAATACATGCATATTCCCTATTGCCGTATAAAAACTTGTTCAAAACGAACAAGGATGACGTGTTTTTAATCTACACCTACGAAGATGACTACTAAAACACAGAGCAAAAGAGATGGCATTCAACGGATAGCGGCTCTCGCTACGTGGTATTAAAGTTTATTTAAGCGTATCAGACTTTAGTCGACAAATAAATTGCTTATTTCGATAGCGACATATGTTACCTACTTGTTTCAATTTGAAATAAGACCTTGTTTTGAAGTGTACAAGGTTTACATCTTGTATGAAGAAAATTTTGTAAATTTTAATTTAGCGAGTGAAGTAACAGAATTGGGACCATTATTTCCTGTTTGATTTTAATAAGATAATTAAATATTCGTTGTAAGGTATAATGAGACTGGCATGTACATTCTTGAGAGTCCCCAATAATTATTAAAGAGAAAAAAACATGTTAAAGGGTTCTGGGTGTCCGAACAACCAGTTCGAATTAGAGGTATGTGACAGTTACCTGTTCAAGCTGTTTTTTACACTCCCCAATCCCTTTCTTTTCACTGCCTTCCCTTTGAAACACTATTAATTCCCAAAGTGCCCGGTTGACAGCATTAGGCCTGCCCATACATGAGTGGGACCTAAAATATAGTTGGCCAAAGTAGTCCCTGCCTACCTCATCAGGGATGCCAGCGTGAGTGTATGTATGTATAAAGAAAAAACGCGGTCAACCCATTCTTGTTTCCAGAGGCAGTCCAAGATCAAAGGTTAGAACGCCTCACAGATGAACAGGCGCTCCAGGATCCTACCAATGTAAAGAAACTGAAATACCAGGAGAATGTGCTCGGCAAGAATGTTTCACCATCCTTACAAAAGAACTAACTAGTGGATTGTTTAAGAGAAAATTTAAAAAGTCCAGTAAATTAGAGTATAAATTTGAACTTTACCTCAACGTAGAATAACAATAGGTCTCGGTCCTACAGGTGTGTACCTACTAATGATAAGCAACTGAACACAGTTGACATATGAAATGATTGCAGCCACCACTTGATACAATGACTTGCTCTATTTGTGTATCTTCTTAAGGTGTGCGTCTTATTTATCATTAGCAGGGAAACCAGAAAATTTGGTTATATATATTTGTATAGTAGATTTTCTTAGGTAGGTAAACTTAGAAAAGTTTTATTTCCCTATATATTTAATGAACTATGTTTGAATGCAACGGTTTTGTATAATGATGTTTTTATTTTGTATAATTACTACTGGCAACCCTGGCCATTATGTCAGTGAGTTGCCACTCCGACATATATATGTATTGCAATATTGTAAATATGGAGGAAGCGATGAATAATGAAAAACCCTGTCAGTTGTGTGCACGTCAGAAAAACAAAACTAACATATACACACACATAAATCTGTATCTGAGCGTGACGGTCACGCGAGATCAGTGCTTTTTCTCCATGCCAAAAGTGCCCAAGGTGCATAAAGAAGTTTTCACTTTGAAAAAAATGTTGTCGAATATCTGCTAATTTATGTTTAGCTCTAGCTACGGTAGCGCCATCTAAAAACACTCTTTTGACGGACATCTTTCATACACAGAGATCGTCTTCCTTACATCTACCCTCATAACATTACATTACATCCTAAGTATTTTTATTACCTAAAGAAACGTGAACATCAGAATGACGGGTGTACGTCAATAAACAGTTATTCTAAACACATGAAAGCAATGTTCTAGCAATGTGAGGAATGTGCGTAAAATTTGAAGCAATGTGCTTTTAAAAAACCAGAGTTATTTCAGAAAGTTAGTGAGCCGCCAGCCTGATATCAGAATCACGGGTGAATTTTTTATACGAGCAAATTACTTACTATCTAAAGATAAAAACATTACCGTAGCAATGTTCCGGCAATGTGCTCTCGAACGTACCAGAGCAAAGCAGAATCAGATGCGGTGAAAGGTTTAAAAGTAATTTTGAAAATAAAAATTCTAAATTTTAACGCCTGCTGATTTCATACAGGCAATCCGACGAATAGTGTAAAGAAACATTTATGCCACAGGAGTTTCCTGCAGTGCAATGCAAATCAGATAACAATTTCCTCATTTTCCTTTTATTATTAAATACCGTGTATGTATAATAAGATGAATCATAAAACGTATTTGATATATCATAGAACTAAAATAAAAATGCATACCTAAATACTTCGGATGTGATTTTTAATTTTCTCTTTTGTGAAATGTGGGTACTTGTAAAAAATACTTTGTGATATTATTTGTTACACTATTTTTCAAACTTTTCTCATAAGTACACCGTGTTAAATAAATTAAAATAAAGAGAAGAGGTGGTAAATAGAGCGTGGTTGAATTAAGTGATCAAAAAGATGTGTTTATTAAGTATAAAGAATATTTTAAAAACTTACATTACTTACCTTCAGCATCCGAACAAATTTTTACCACAATCTCCAAAGAACTGTAAGGCAAAATGTCCGTAAAAGCCCTTTGTATATCACTGAAAAGAAACTATAGCAATTTTTTTGATATTGACAACTCAGACAATTGTGATAGTGAACTAACGAGTCAAGATGAAGATAACGCTGTTGATAGTTCTCAAGAGGATGAAGATTCTACTCATCATAAGGTATTTTATTTCAATTTAGATGAATACAAATGGAAACAAATACAACCTATATCGAAGCTTACAGTCCGAAATCAAACATCGAGAACTAATACCAGAAAAAATAACCTTTTAAATGTTTCTTTACACTATTCGTCGGATTGCCTGTATGAAATCAGCAGGCGTTAAAATTTAGAATTTTTATTTTCAAAATTACTTTTAAACCTTTCACCGCATCTGATTCTGCTTTTGGTACGTTCGAGGGCACATTGCCGGAACATTGCTACGGTAATGTTTTCATCTTTAGATAGTAAGTAATTTGCTCGTATTAAAAATTCACCCGTGATTCTGATATCAGGCTGGCGGCTCACTAACTTTCTGAAATAACTCTGGTTTTTTAAAAGCACATTGCTTCAAATTTTACGCACATTCCTCACATTGCTAGAACATTGCTTTCATGTGTTTAGAATAACTGTTTATTGACGTACACCCGTCATTCTGATGTTCACAAAGAAACAAACAGAAAACTCCAAAAATTCTAAAATTGGTGACTAATACAGGAACTATATTTTAAAATTGACAATATGTGTAGTTTAACCTCTATAATCTAGTATATCTTATAACCGTAATGCAGTAAAATAATTTTTCATCTCTTATTTGTTTGAGAATTATCTTTGTTGATATAGAACTAAGTCTTTTTTTTATAAATGTTATGATGGAACAACTATCCCAAAAAACAGATTTATCAGAACAGACGGTGTCTGTCTATAGGACTGTCTGTCTGTCGGATAGTCAAGAACGTACATAGGGACTCTAATTAAGTAATAAAAATACATTAGCAGTTTGGTGACATTGAATTAAATAACCCGCGTTGCTAGTATTCTTTAAAAAAAAAAAATTAAGAGCTGACAGAACTCAATGTTTAGATTAGCGCCCTCTAGTGGATCTATATATGTATTATTAGCGTGACGGTCACGACTTCAGTGCTTTTTGCCCATAGCAAAAGGTCACAAACGTGCCCATAGAAGTTTTCACTTCAAACAGCAAAGTTTGCACACGTGTATTTCATTTGATAGTGGCAATAAGTGTTACACGTCCCAGACGGCTGATGGCTGAGCGCTTGTCTGCCTTAAAGATCTCTTCTCTCGCGAGACTAACAGTTCAATTGTTAAAATTAATTTAAAACAGATCCGGACCCCACCTAGCACCGGCCTGCCAAAGCGCCTGTACCATCTTCGGGTAAAAACCTCTCAATGACGCGACGTCCAGGTACACGCAGATGTCGCCTCCTTGTCCACCCATTCACCCATGGTAATAAAACTCACCTGTAGTAACGTGGGTCATATATTACTAGTATTTATGTTAACCGCTCCAACTAAAACTTTCGGGGCAAGTCCACTCCGCACTATAGGTATGAAGCTACAAGTACTCCGACTAACTCAATTACTCAGCCGCGCACCGGCGATCACGTTAGTTCGATACTCACAAGGGCCGCGTCTCGTCGTCCGTTAGATATTACATATTAGTGAACATACATACAATTAGTGAAGGCAAAGGCATATGGTATCGTGTTCGGCTGCTTAAAAACAAGGATTCGAAAGCTTTTTCATACTTCCAAAGACATCGAAAGATAAAAAAATGCAACCCGAGGGTTACGAGATAGAAAGAGAGGCAACTTCTAGGTGAATATAACCGCACGTGATTAGCGCTGTGCGTGTGCGTTCGCGCAGCGCAGCGGAATATTGTTGAATTTAAAGATTTTAATTATGCAGATATTTAGTGTATGACGTCGTGTAATTGTGTATGGTAAAAAAAAATTGTGCATCCAGCCATTGTTGAGAAATTCGCTAAAAACTGATTCCGCTGGGCGAACGTTGTCTTGGCGGAACTTTTTTTAATCCATGGACTTAGAAGAAAAAAAAAATGTGTCCAAAAATTAGTGTGTATTTGTGTGTAATTGTGTATGTATGAATAAAATTAGTGCATGCATAAACTTCGGAGAAATTCAAGTTTCCGCTACGCGAACGTTTGGCCATTAGCTAGTTTTCATATGAAGCGCTTATATAGAGTGCTGTAGATTTTTACATACGTTGTTTTGAATTTGTTTATATTTCTTTAAAAAACAGATTTAGAAAAAATCGTATGGTTTAAAAGATGAAAATATAAACGTAAAATACGCTTATTAGGTCTTAGTTCGTAAAGTATGCACTTTAGGGTCTAGATTTTCACGTTTATACAAACCTTGTAAGAGTGTCTGCAACATGTTGCCAAGTATCAATGATGTTCCGTTAGTAATTAAAGAGTTATAGGACAATGTACCATGAATAGACCACTGTTTACAAAGCAGTCAAATATCACGACGTTCTAAAGGAATTGCATAGTAAAATGTATTCCAATAATTAGTGTATTAATTCAACTACTCACATGCAAAATTTCATCTCATTAAATTCAGTAATTAAAGAGAAACAATTCAAATACTGACAAAGCATCGAAAACCTACATAACCCGACCAAGTTCGGATGGCTACAAAAAAGCGGCCGTGCCATATATCTAAGTAACGTTCCAGAATAGTATTTATTAATATGGTACAGTAGCGTACACAAGCGTTAGGAAAAAATAAACCAATTGTATTTCTTGAATGAAAAATATTTTTTTAATAATAACGCCACTATCTACGATAAAAATAAATCTTGAATTAACAAGTACTTCTCTAATTAAACATCCGTGTACAAAAATATTTTTAATTACATGTAATAATTATGTATTTATTATTTATTTCTCGCCACCTGTTACGTAGAAACCCAAAAATTGGCGAAATGTGGGTGTCACAGAAATGTCACACCTCTGCCTACCCCTTCTGGGACAACAGCCCTGAGCATATGAATGAATGAATGAAAATACAGAAAATAACCTAAAAATTTCTAACCCTCATAGGGACTAGTCATGACAATCCCTGGGGCGCGCGCCCCAGTAACGGCAGAACTTGGCATACAACTCATGTACGCGCACAGGCGCGTGTATTTTGAGCGTATCGGAAGCGCAGTTGAGGCGCTTGTCATGACTAGTCTCTTGTTCATAAAAACTTAACGTTAACAAACGCTTGCTAAACATACTCTGTCATTGGTTAGAGACAGCAATAGACTTAAAATGCATACATACATAAGTCACTACCAGTACAACGGTAATATCATACACTGACGTAAGTCTCAAGCGCATACTTAAATAAAGTACCTACGTAAATAGTACTTACTGTCATAGTCACATACATTAAAAAAAGCAGGTGTAGAAAAATAAATGACCTATAAATTATATCGAAACAACAATTGTGTTATCACCTGTACCAATTCAATACCGGTATTATACTGTAAATTTTAGAATGTTACCTAAATATATTGCACGGCCGCTTTTTTATAGCCATCCGAACTTGGTCGGGTTATGTAGGTTTTCGATGCTTTGTCAGTATTTGAATTGTTTCTCTTTAATTACTGAATTTAATGAGATGAAATTTTGCATGTGAGTAGTTGAATTAATACACTAATTATTGGAATACATTTTACTATGCAATTCCTTTAGAACGTCGTGATATTTGACTGCTTTGTAAACAGTGGTCTATTCATGGTAAATTGTCCTATAACTCTTTAATTACTAACGGAACATCATTGATGCTTGGCAACATGTTGCAGACACTCTTACAAGGTTTGTATAAACGTGAAAATCTATGCATACTTTACGAACTAAGACCTAATAAGGCACAGGCACGGGTCGTGAGCACAAATTTTCAACAATAAACTAGTTATTGTATACGGTAGCCGAATGATACGTGCGAACCCAATAGACTACAAGTCTCGACTGACGAACCAATGATGTGCAGCGTCAGCGTGGTCAACGTCATATCAACCAATAAAAAGTGTACCACGACTCGTGCCGGTAACTGTATGAGTACATTACCTGTTATGTTCAAAGGATTTGAAGATATTTAGTTGAAATATGTAATCTATATGTCTTAAACCTACATTTTCGAATAAGACTTTTAAAGTGCTCTTTAGTTTTGGACGTTAATGTGTAGAATATTACTAACGCGAACACAGAAGTGAGCAAAACTTAGGTTGTTAATTATGCCATTGAAAACAAAATATATCAAATATTTATTTTTGCTAAGTCAAGCTTAAGGTTAATGATGTAAATATTGTTAATAAAATATATGAAATACTATAGTTTGTTTTTTTTTACAAAGAAGGTTGTCGTGTGGTGTTCGGATTCAGTGGAGCTGGCGGCGAACTGGTCTGCAGGAGCTATGCCGATGGGAGCCAGCTTGCGACCATGTTTGTCCGACGCCCATAGAATTGTCAACATTAATGATTGTACCGATTCATATTTTTCAGAAAAAAAAAATAGACGGATGAATGTTAAAATGCTTCTAATCGTACACCACAATCACCACCGTCCAACACAAAATCTATACTAATATATAAAGCTGAAGAGTTTGTTTGCTTTAACGCGCTAATCTCAGGAACTACAGGTCCGAATTCTTTAAGTGTTAGATGGGCTATCTATCGAAGAAGGCTATAGGCTATATAACATCACGCTACGACGAAAAACGCAGGTGAAACTGCGGGTCGGCTAGTTATTAATAAAAAAAGAAATAAGTAATCGAAAAGATACTTTCTTTTTTAAAGAAAGTCAAGCTAACACTTGCTGATCAATTGACAACAATCTTAAACTTTAAATCTATGCTTTGAAATTATTAGGAAGATTCATTGTTATTTTACACCAGCAGCGCCGAATATCGGGATAATAAGTAGCCTATATGTTAATCCAGGTCTCCAGCTATCTACATACCAAGTTTCATCGCAATCGGAAAGAGTAACAAACATCCTTACATCTTCACAAACTTTCACCTTTATAATATTAGTAGGATAGGATCAGTGGCGTCCTTAGGGGGTGGCAAGCAGGGCAACCGCCCGGGGCCTCGCTCTGGCGCTCTCGCACAACGATCCAAGGAGAAAAATCTCTTTGCTGGCTGAATTCAAAACTGCTATCTAAAACTACGTGGCAATGCAGGGTAAAGTCGATGAAGGCCGTTAAATATCAACTAAGCGATATATGTGACAGATTTAGCGGAAATGAAACAGATCGTCAATTGGTTAGTGAATACCATTCCAAAGAAAAGTGAAGGAAATTGTCATATAAGTTTTGTCAATTTCCTATGTATAATTTAAAAAAATATATATTGCATTTTCCATTAAGCATCAGTATTAAATATAGGTTCAATTCACATAAATTCCTCAAAGGACAAGGGCCTCGCAAAGATCTATCGCCCGGGGCCTCGCAAAGCCTAAGGCCGCCCCTGGATAGGATAGTAGGAAGTAGGATGTGAAAAAAATTCCTTGTACCCCTTTTTAAGCAAATATCGCTCACGGAGCAATGCCATATTTGGAAAACTTAGTTTACTAGCAACCCGCCACGGCTTCGCACGGGTAGCAGACATCTTCAAAAATCATCATCATATTTCGACAAATTTACACAAAACGTTAACAAATTATACACCTAAACCTTCTTCATAAATCACTGTCTATTGGTGTGAAAACCGCATATAAATCCGTTCAGTAGTTTTTCAGTTTATCTGGAACAGACAGTTGCGGCGGGGGACTTTGTTTTATAATATATAGTGATAGTAGTTTTAACGTACAGTAACGTATAGTACTATAAACTGAAGAGTAAGTTTGTTTAAATGCGCTAATCTCTGGAA
This sequence comes from Callimorpha dominula, assembly GCA_949752705.1. Classification (NCBI taxonomy): domain Eukaryota; kingdom Metazoa; phylum Arthropoda; class Insecta; order Lepidoptera; family Erebidae; genus Callimorpha; species Callimorpha dominula. The sequence continues at coordinate 3,355,978 of OX457019.1, read as the reverse complement.
GTAACAGTCGGATTCGATTTTTTTTTTGTCTTTTATAGAGTGTTAATTGACGAAGGTTATAGGCTATGTAACATCACGCTACGAGCCTTAGGAGCGGAGCAGTGACCATTAACGCCGGTTAAACGGGATGGCTAGTGTGGTATAAATTGAAAAATCGTGAGTTTTTACATAAAAACAAACAGACAAAGCCCCAGTATAAATGCTGACCTGTCATGGTATGGAATGTCTATGTGATGACATTTCAAGTTAAACTGGTCATTGATATAAAAAACTTGATTCACACCGTTTTTAGTACGGTGATGAAAATTAAAGTTTATATATATTACTTAAAATTCATTTTTGCATGGCACCTGCCGCCGGGCGGTTGGCTCCGCCCACTTGCGCTCGGCTACCGAGGCGTTACTCGATGCGCTCCGGCGCGGCCCGATCGGTGTGAATCGTACTTTATGGTCAGAATTCGACCTCCAGGCGATCTCCAGAACAAATAATTACACAACTTTAAATTTACCGTAATCTTTATTTTTAATATAATTGGAATTATATTCAACAAAATATTTACAAAATCAAATAAGTAACATATACTTTTTCTTAAAATGTACCCTCATTTATGTACATAATTATTTCTTAACAAAATTAGGCAAGGTGACTAAATTTTGTTAAAAGGACGCCACTGTATGCTTATCACTCGGTTCTAAAAGGCTGATCAAAATATTGTTCAGTTAAACGTGGTGTCAAATCATATCGAGTTTCTGGATCGGTGATTAAAGATTACTAATCTGTGGTAAACTTTATTGTAGATTCGAAATTTGACAACTCTGTTAAATGATCCGATGATCAAATCAAAGTGCGTATTCATGCTTTCATAAACTCAATATTTCCTTGGAAAAGAGGACATACAATTAGTTAATGTTTGCGTTGATCAACCTTACAGAACCCGGCGTTATTCTATTTTTTTGGTCTAGGTGTTTCTATTGTTAGTATAGTGGCGTCCTCTATATAACAACCCTTATATTCTATACATCTAAAAATTTGACTATTAGTAAAAAATGTTAACGTGATTAAAAAGTTTAAATATTTGTAAAACGTCGATGTTTCAAGAATTACTCGTAAAAAATTTAGACTCGATTTACTGTGGTGTGTCACTTTATAAGTCAAAATTATATTAAGCTAGCAGCGCCACGCGGTTTCACCCGCGTAAGTCCCGATCCCCTGGGAATATCGGGATAAAAACAGCCTATATGTTAATCCAGGTCTCCAGCTATCTACACACAAAGTTTCATCGCAATCTATTCAGTAGTTTTGGCGTGAATGAGTAACAAACATCCATCCATCCATCCAAACTTTTACATTTATAATATTAGTGGGATGCATTGCATGCATGAGCTTGGAAATATGTGTTATTGATATTTTTTAATGCACAGTGCATAAAAAAACCTTACAATAAAGTTCCTAAAGAATATAAGATACTGTTAGGGCCACCTCTAGATGGCGCCATTTGTTTAACTAATCGAATGTTCTAGGAAAAAAGTTGAAAAATTCCAAATGTTCCAAACGTATTATGAGATTTTTCCGAAAAGTTCACGATCCTTGTGGCTTTGTAGCTTTCTATGAGATGAGCCCGCACTACAAAAGGGAGCCGCGTCGACGCATTCTAGTTCTGCGATACTACGAGTAAACAAGTGCGAAGAAGAGCGAACAGTAAAAACGAATATCAGTGAGAAATGTTGTTAATTGCAGATTATTGTCTATTGCTAGTAATTTAAATAAATTGTGTCTATTTCGTGTATAAATCGGTATATAGATCTAATAACGAACCCCGGCTTGTAACAATACAAATAAGCGAACATGTGCTTTATTGCTAAACATTACAGTACATTTTTGAACTAGACTTTCCTTGGTTACGTTTAGTTATTCGTAGCCGTATTTACTTTTTAAAATTATTAGTACGATTCACATCAATTCTAAATAAGTTATTTTATTTATCAATAAGTTGTAAAACTTTTTAATGGAAAAAGTCGGATTTAGTGTCACGAATTCGTAAAGTTAGGACCATGGAGATAAATACAACAAGCCGTGCCACAATGGGCATGTTGTCATTAATCACAAAATGTTATGCTGAAACTAAATTATTAATATTGAGATGTATTAAAAAAATTTGAAAACGAATAAAATTGATAAAAAAATGCTTAAATACACTATTATCACGTGACTGCAAACACCAAATAGATCTATTACTTCAGATTAAAAAGCTGACAGCTGTCAGTTGGTACTATATGGAGCACTGTCAGTTACAAACTCGTGCGGCAGATGTTTCAAAAATTTTTAAGGTTGGTAACATAATTTTTTCAGTTTTCCTTTAATTTTTTTTTTCTGTATCTTGCTTAGTGCAGCAATATGGTTTTCACATTTAACTACAAATTTCTCTAACTTCTGTTATGCCATTTACAAGTTAAGTAATCTGCTATGAAGGATTGGAACACTATTCCGTCTTAAGTGTAACACTACCATCGCCGGATAACTTTGTAGCTAGGTGTTTTTAAATTTAAGTTGTTTTTTATAAAATATTATTTTGACGTGACGTCTTATAATTCGATGGAGCCGGCTGCACGCACGAAAAAACATGACTCATGCGGCGTTACCTCGCTCTGAGGCGTTCCACTTATGACGTTGTTTTTAGTTAAATAAGTTTGCCAACATCCCTATAATGCTGATGACTTTGGTTCAGACCTACAATACTATAGCAACTACCAACATTCTAAGTTAATACTACCAGGTTTCTTATTCGTCGAGGTACCTAACTCTCGCCATCGATACATACACTTATACACACCAACACACAAAAATTTAATTTTATAGAATCTATACAAATAAATAAAATTGGAGTGTCTGTTTGTAATATTAAAATAACCGGTTTTACTAAGTGCATTTGCGGATGTATATACGAGGGGTGATCAAAAAGTAATGATAAACGGATATTTCTAGTAATAATAAAATTCTAAAAAAATATTTTTTCAACTCCCTAATCCTTCACAACTTCCCTGACAAAAAATGGTATAAATAGGACGTCATTTTTAAAATATACATTCATTTGAATACTAGCAGTCGGAGTGATAACATCAAAATGGAGAAACATGAAGTGCGAAGCGTCATCAAATACCTGTGCTTGAAAAAAATGTCCACCAAAGACATTCATACTGACTTGGTGGAAACATTGGGAGACTCTGCTCCTCCATATTCTACAACTGCACGCTGGTGCAAGGAGTTTAAGATGGGAAGAACATCCACGGAAGACGAACACCGCGAAGGCCGTCCGTCCTCCTCCCTCACTGAAGAAAACGTCAAAAAAGTTCAAGATCTGGTTTTGGCAGACCGAAGAGTGACCATTCGTCATTTAGCTGAGAACACAGGCATTTCATTTGGTAGCATTCAAAGGATCTTAACTACCGAGATGAACATGAGAAAGGTCTCTGCACGTTGGGTCCCGAGAATGTTAACCGACGAACAAAAGAAGAAACGATTCGACATTTCAAGGACCAATCTTGAAATGTTCCAGGCGGATCAAGATATTTTTTTGGCTCGATTTGTGACTATGGACGAAACGTGGATTCATCATTTTGATCCCGAAACCAAACAACAGTCAATGACATGGAAAAGGCCATCCTCACCGACTCCCAAGAAATTCAAAGTTTCAAGCTCTGCCGGCAAGGTTATGGCGTCTGTTTTCTGGGATGCTGAGGGAATAATTATGGTTGAATACCTTGATAAGGGCGCTACCATAACAGGCTCCTACTATGCTGACCAAATCAAAAGATTGCGAGAGGCCATCAAGGAAAAAAGACGGGGTAAACTGCGCGCAAAAGTTCTGTTCCATCAAGACAATGCACCTGCACACAAAGCTGAAGTTGCGATGGCTGCCATTCAAGAAGCTGGCTTCCAGCTGCTTGAACACCCACCCTATTCTCCAGATCTAGCCCCCAGCGACTTTTATTTGTTTCCTCGGCTCAAGGAACACCTCCGGGGCCAGAAATTTGAGGATAACGGCGAAGTGATGGCCGCTGTAGAGGCATTTTGGGAGAGTCAAGATAAAGATTTTTTTTTGAAGGGTATCGTTGGTTTAGAAAAGAGATGGACTAAATGTATTGACCTATTAGGAGACTATGTAGAAAAATAAATTTTATTTTTAAGTATATAGTTATTTTAATGTACCCATTCTCATTACTTTTGGATCACCCCTCGTACGGTACATATACAAAAACAACATTTTTTAGAATTTTTGTCTGTCATCTCCGTTAAACATTTTGATTCACATTTTTATCTAAAAAAAAGGTCATCCAATTCTTTTTACGACGAACTGGCTCTTTAAAATTTTGTAAATTGTTATTTTGACTCTTGCTACTCAAAAGTTTGCCGACCCCTGACCTAGAATCATAAAATTAAGTAAGAAGCAAGGTCTCACAGCACAAGTAAAGGTTAAAAACCGAAAGCAGTTAATTTGTTTTTTAATTTTCGCGACTATAGACTATATTAGACGTGTAAATAGGGACTTAATCGAGATCATTATTACACCCAGTCCACCCGTGAAATTCGGTGCAATTCGATTGACCTCGTAATGCAAGGGGTCGTTCATTAATCACGTGAGGGTATAGGCACAAGGGGGAGGGGGGGGGGGGGGGGTTGGTAAGATATCACGTTTATTTATTTTTTCGTTAAACGCGCGATTTCTAAACCGAAAAAAGCGACGTGTGACCTTGACTCGCAGTTGCCAGGCAATGATTTCAGCGTTCACCTCTTGTCAGTCGCCAGCAAGTCTATGATTTTCAGCTGATTACATATTTCATTATTTTTATGCCAGTCAGAAACAATCTTTAACGTAATGTCTGCCTTGTCATTTTTATCACGGTGCTTTAATTAGATTTATTATCGATAGATTATGTAGTAAAAAAAATACACGTGATTTTGACGACGACCCCCAAATGACGCTGCTGGCAATAGCTATTTCACGTGTTGAGGCCATTGAAGATGAAGATTGTACCCGCTCTGGAAGGTGAGGGGCATGCAAGCACTTTCTAACCACCAAAAACTGACACTAACCTACCCTAACTAAACAATAACTGTTTGCATAATAAACTTCTCAATCTCCATAAAACAACAATAGGTGTCGTACGATGTTGAGTTTGAGTGTAAATACTTCTTAACAATGTCTAAATCTTGTAACGCTCGTGATTTCTTGACTAACACCTCCTTCTCATCCGACTCTGGTTTCTCAGTAGCAAGAGGGAGTAGATCCTCTTTATCCTTTTCAACGGGAGGTAATGGTTCAACAACTTTGTGGTTCCCTCCGAAGACAGAACCGTTAGTTCCTTGACCTGTAACTAATTCTTCATCTACCGTCAAATACTGATCTAAACTTGAAACATTAGTATAATAAGATTCAACATCGTAATCTTTCATCATATTGCACAAAATTTCTTCATCATTTTCATAAATTTTCGGCTTTTCAACTTCTACAACCTCTTCAGGGATTGTGACGTCATATCCTGTATCCACAAAGCTTTTAGTTATAGCTTCCGGAGGAGTCCTTTCCCAAGCTTTTTCTAACATACTCAACGCTTCTAAACAAGTAAAATTTCTATCAACCCCCCTCAAAACATTCATGGCCTTCTCTTCTATTACCAAACGGCGAAATTCTTCACGAAATTTGGCCGAAACACCGTTTTTCATCGGTATTAAACCGTTTGTCGCCTTCCAAGGGACGAAAACTAGTTTCAGATGAGACAACTGTAACTTAGAATGTATTGTAGCCCTGTCCAAAACTAGGATTGCTTTTCTATCCTTCGTTTTGAGTTCCCGGTTCCAGTACTTGACATACTCTTCAAACATTTGTGTTGTGAAATGAGCCTGTGAATGCCTTATATAGGTAACAGGTAATGTATCAGGGTCTCTATAGGAATGTATTAATGGATCTTCCGTACCACAGACAAGCAACTTTCTTTTATCTGTGCCCGGCATATTGGCACAGAGGAAAACGGCCAATCTATCTTTGACATACCCTTGAATATATTTCTTTCCTGCTAATTTCTTTATACGACCTTTTGAGGGGTTGTAATAGAACCCAAACTCGTCTGCTGTATAAATATCCTCATCAGGAATACCTAATCTGGCATCGCTCCACTGTTCTTTAAAGAAATGGTTCTTCCATTTTGATTCCATATTATGATTAGTGTACTCTCTCTTGCATGGGGTGCCTCTTAATGATATGTTATACCTTTTCTTAAACCTATCCAACCACTTTTTGCTACCATTGAAGGCAACAAACCCACATTCTTTAGCAAACGCTTCAGCGATATCTTGAAGCATTTTCCCGGATACCTGAATATCGTTAGCCCGTTGTGCATGAAACCAGTCCACTATTCGTGTATCTAATATGCTGTTCATGTATCTAGTTGTGCGTTTAGCAGCCTTCTTAGGTAGTGCATACTTCTCTCTATCTTCCCAAATTTCATTAACAATCTCCGGAGTTAAATTATATAATCTACAAATGTCTGTCACGGACCGTCCTTTGTGCATCTTGCTAACAATGGCACACTGCGTTGGATGGGTTAGGTCTTCTCGTTTAAGAGAACTATTGTAGTCATCAAACAGATCAAACGGTTGTAGTCTGAATGACTCTTCTTCTTTATCCGACTGTGTATTATCAGGCTGTTCAGTTTCTGAACTCAGATTCATAGTTTTGACAGAAGGGCTCGTGGGTTTTTGTGTTCTGTAAGAAAATAAATTAAATTTTTATAGATCTTGCTCGTAGTGAAATGCCCCAACTAGCTATTTATTTATATCTATTCTTTACTTAATTAGTGGTTAGGTTAAGACCAAGGCTCTGCCCTAGCGATGATGTTGCCAATATAAAATTTAAACAAAAAATTAACCTATTATTATTTGAGTGTTTAAAGTTACCCTTGAAATTATTTATAATGTATAGTTGCAACTTGCGACTACACATTTGTCGGGAAAATCAAACTTCAACTCGGTCAATAAGCTCTTAACTTCAAACACTCAAATAATAATAGGTTAATTTTTTGTTTAAATTTTAATTTGGCAACATCATCGCTAGGGCAGAGCCTTGGTCTTAACCTAACCACTTTGCACAATAAGTGTGGAAATTTTACTGTTTTTTTTGGAAGTTGCAATTACACTATTTTATGTTTAAATGATGACAAAATTTCTAGTGGCCATTAGATAGTTTTCTGGGGCAGTCATTGACTCTAAGGAATGCATGAATGGGTTTCAGTCATTAATTGAATGGAATGTGCAAATTACAGCCACATTTGAGAAAATCAAACTGCAGCTCGGTCAATAAATGTAAAAGTTATACAGATTTTTATATGACCCTGATGGTAAACGGTCACCTTAACCTACGGTCATTTACAGAGGTAGGGGGTGAAACGTAATCTTGATAACTAGAAACTTACGTAGTAGGCTCTTCATCTTTTCGTTTGGAATGCGCTTGTTTCGTGTGGTTCTTCAGTTGGTTTTTTGTATGGAATTTTGTATTGCATATTTCGCACTCCTCTGTCTTCTCGTGGGCTCTGACCATGTGACGACTCTGTAAATACAACAAAATATATTTTAAATATTTATTTTGGATTTTTGGTATATCACATCTACCAGCAGACCTCTGAACAATAAGGTGACATGTTTGCAATAAATGTAGGCGATAGTTAATTTTTTCACAATTTTTGTATGGTAAACCGCACTTAATACTTTTTTATTGTTTCATAGAACTTAGGTTTGTCCCATTCAAATTTGAAGAAAATATTCCACATCTAAGGGTGGCAAAATGCCGATAATTTAGCGATAATAAGATATTCAATTGCTTTTATTGCACGGGGCCGGGGAAACGCCGTGACGTCACGAGTCACGTGAGTGGAATCGTTTGGTTAGGTTAGGTTTTGAGATCAATCAGACCGGCCATCGGGTAGCACGGACCCTCCAAACGGGACCGCTGGTTCACTCGCTCAGATAAAGTGAAAAATAAACGTGATTGTGAGAAGTGTAGTTATGGTTTGTAATCTACGCAATGAACCCTCTACTAGAGAAGCTTTCTGATGGTCGTTCAGCCGCTAATTTATCGTATTCCCCGTTAAATATATATTAGGCAGTAATAATGGCAAATAGCATTCGGCACATATCACAACAAAAAACTTACTTTAGCACAATGTATCTATACAATGTTTAAATTAAACTTAACACCTTGTGCTAGTATCTTGTATCTGGCAGCCCTCATTATATTCAATACTAGCAACCGGCCCCGGCTTCGCACGGGTAGCAGAGTATGTATTGATTTTGCCGACATCTTCAACAATCATCGCCATATTTCAGCCATTTACCTTAACGAATTATACACCTAAACCTTCCTTCCAAATCCGTTCAGTAGTTTTATAGTTTCTCACGAACAGACAGACAGACGCGCGGGGGACTTTGTTTTATAATATTTAATCGTGGGAGAGCCATGCTTCGGCACGTAGAGGCCTCACAGAAAACCGGCGCTGAAGCAATGCTTGCATTGCTTTTCACCAAGTGAGTGAAGTTACCGGAGGCCCTAACCCTCCCCTCTCCCCCTCCTACTCTGCCCCTACTCCCACCTTAAAGGCCGGCAACGACTTATGACTAGGTAGTCATTAACCATAAAGTGACCCGTTTGCTCGTTTGCCCCCTATACCATAAAAAAATATATGTAGTGATTACACGAGTCATTCATTCAATGGATCCGTCTTTAATAGTTCTTTTACTCAATACGTTTTAGCAACCGGCACTTCTTGAGATGTCGAGGTGTGTATTAATAGTAAGTAGTGTTTTCATTGGATTGTAGTTGTGAGCTTCTAAGCTATATACTATATATTAGAAGTAAATACTTGATGAATTGGGAAAAGGAAATAAATAAATGTATTCGTCTGCCCTGTTCTGAGGTGCAGATAATAGCTGTGAAGATTGTTAGTAACTTACCAAACAATTCTTGTGGTTGAAATTGACTCCACATAACGTACACTGTGGCGCCGCCTTTTCCACGTGAACTCGAGCGTGCATACGTAAGCTAAACGATTTCTTGAAGTACCGACCACATATTTCGCATTTATGTCTGAAAGAAAAGTATATTATTTATTTACAATCCTCGGCAAGTATGGGCCAGCTCAACCGCAGTGAAACCACGGCCTCAAAGACCGGCAGTTAAGCAATGACTGCATTGCTTTTCACCAAGTAAGTGAGGTTACCGGAAGCTCTAAACCCCTTCCCTCCCCCTCCTCCTCTTGTAGCTTTCCCCTACACCTACCTTAAACGCCGGCAACGCCATTGTGACTCTTGAGTTGCAGCTGCCCACGGGCGGCGGTAGTCATTTACCATCAGGTGACCCGTCTGCTCGTTTGCCTCCTATACAAATAAAAAACATACAAAAATACGCCTGTACTCCCGAAGAGGTAGGTAGAGATGAGTATTAAACACCCACATTTTGCATTGCTGAAAATAAATCAAATTTAAGTGTAAGTTGTTTCCGGAAGTTTCACAAGTGTTTATGGTCACTGCGTCGCTCGTAACGGTCGTAGCGTGATGTTAATCTAGCCAACCTGTAATCGAGCTCAAGAATTACGCTATCAAATACAAAACATTTATTTTTAATTCAATGAATTCTCTTAACGGTCCCCATGGTGGGCCTCCGGAAGCTAATGTAATTGTAAAGATCCACTGATAGGTCTAAAGATTAACATGTCTCCAAAGGTCTGATAGTAAGTCTCCAGGGCCTCATGGCTGTGTTCTAAAATACTCTGTGATTACTTGGCAGAAATAGTCAACATTTTCTTACAAATGATCTAAGTAACTGCAGCTGTAAAATGTATTGATAGGTGGAAAACTGATTGAGTCAATCTAACAAAATCACATTAAGTTGGGTACTAGGCCACTCCGGTATCGATGGCAAGGAAAAAGCCGATGAACTCGCCAGAGCCGGTACAGGCAGCCGACAGCATGGACCGGACCCTTTCTGGGGCAACACCAAACAGTGAGCTTATTCAATCATAAACGCCCAATATACATCAATGGCAATAAAGAGATGGAAAACCACGACTGGTCTAAGACACTCGAAACTTATCGAGATTTATTTATTTGTTATAAAACTTAATAACGGGCTACGATAAAAAAGTATAAAAAAACTTCTGAATCTGAAAAGATACAAGCCCTGTGCACAAGTACCAAGTAACAAGAATCCTTACCGGATACTGCAAACTGAACAAACATTATGTTCAATCTAAAGTTGGGCCAGAAATCAATATGCAGATTCTGTCGAGAGGCAGAAGAAACTGCAATGCATATCCTATGCTTTTGTGTAACACTAAGGCACCGAAGTATTAACCTAGGGTTGCACATCATGCAACCGCAGGAAATACAAACAATCACTGTTGATAGGGTCTATATGTTTCTCGAAGCCATGAGTCTGAGCAGTGAACTTTAAACAAGAGTGCGCTACTAAAGACCAAAAATTGTCGAAGGTAGCACTAGGCACTAAAAATAATAATAAATAATAGGCAGTTTCCATGTCACTCATTAGACAATCATATTGTTAATCTCAGCAGGCAATAATATGGTATGGTATAATTATGGAATAAGGTAAATAGAATGGCATCCATGTTAAATTATACATAATAATGATGTTTTACTATGGTTTAATACAAACTCGATTTGGTACAAATTCCACTATAAGACCTAAAGTGCAAATTATATTTCGACTAGCAGCGCCCCACGGTTTCACCTGCGTAAGTCCCGATCTTGTTGGAATATCGGGATAAAACGTAGGGTAGGGTACATACCAAGTTTCATCACATCAAAAGAGTAACAAACATCCATCCATCTAAACTTTCACATTTATAATATTAGTGGGATTATGGATTGCTTTATGGATTATACTACTTTTGTATTATTATCTACCTAGTTTTGACCTGGTGTTCCAACGAATGTGTCTTTAAAGCGCCTGCAGTATCAAATTCAGCATCACAATCATTACATGGAAAGGTCCTGCCTTTCTTTGCCTTCAACGGCTGCTGTTTCTTCTTCTTTTTCTTCTTAACTTTCTCATTCTGAAAGTATTATAAGTATAACTTTCTTAACATATCTCATAATTTACAAGGAAAGATCAGTGAAACCCTTACATGACATACAAACAAGTAAATTTAAAAAAAAAACAGACAGACAGCCTTGGGACAACTATTTACGGATCAAATTTTAGTCCCATGTAGGATTTCAACCCACAACATTCGACGCGGCTTAGTGGCGAACTAAACCATTGCCATCCCAGCAGTCAATATTATACTAGCGACCCGCCCCAGCTTTGTACAGGTGCAATGTAGATAGTAGTGTGGTGTACAATTTATCGTCATATCATTACACAAATCAACACAAAAGAATATGAAACTACATATCGCACTGCTATTAGAAGAGTGTATCAACTCAAAATGTAGCTTTTTTCAGAAACAACAGAAAACTGATTAGTCGCTTCCTGTTAAAGATTATAAAAAGTGAACACTGTATATAGATTATTGATAAAATTAAGGGATTTCTGTATTAATGAATTATTTAAATGATTACAGGTTATTAAGTTATTTCCAATTTTTGAGTTAATACTCTTATATCTGAACAAATAAAAAAAAATACATATGAATTATTTTTAGTTGTTTTGATGAAAAATTTGGCTTATTACAATTTATTATTATTATTTTATATTTATTGACGCGTAGAGAATTGATATTTACGTATGAAAAATGAATTATCTCAAATTTACCCTATTTTGAGTTGATACAGTCTCGTAATAGCAGTGGGATATGTGTATAAACCTTGCTCTTGAATTGCTCTATTTATCGGTGAAAACTGAATTAAAATCCTTGGCATTGTTAAAAAGATTTAAAGGTACAGATGGCGAAGTGACTTTGTTTTATACAGTAAAAGCTCCTTATTCGCGCTTCTTTCATTCGCGTTTTCACTATTCGCGGATTAAAAAATTGTGACCCAATTCCTATATTCGCGGCTAAACATTTCTTTATTCGCAGATCTAATCGGTACATAGTACATGCATATTAATAAAAAGAATTCCAATATGTATCCAACCAAATATCCTTTGTAAACGCACCGACAAATAGACTAATAAAAAAGTAAAATATACCTCATTACAACTATGTAATAAGTATGTTATTAAATGATATCGCCGTTGTATTGGTTCGGCCTTTGACATAAACCCCTTCGCCTTTTCAAAGAGCTTTTAAACACTAAAAACTGCCAAGCAAGAAAAAAATTACAAAATTCTTTTAAACTGTTGCCTAAGCCTGAACATAATAATTAATAAGTATGGTCAAAAACTTCAATTAAATTGTTTTTTTTATGTTTGTTTTTTATTTTGTCACCTAGGAACGTATCCCATATAAAATACCATTGCATATTCATGGTTTCTGTATTTGCAACATATTTACGGAACATATTCCCCGCGAATAAAGAGCTTTTACTGTGCTATGTAGAGATTATTATTGTTTACGCAAGTCCAACACCTTAGCTGGTACTATGGTAATGAGACTGCTGATAATCATACTTATAAATATATAACACTTAATAGATAAGCTACACCCAGACACAAAACAAATGATTATGCTCATCACAGACTCGAACCCACAACCTATGGCTCGGCAGTCAGGATCACTAACCACTAGTTACTTGTAACAATGTTACAATCTCTGACTAAATGAAACATTTGTATTAGAAGTGAAGGTATATGGATGCAGATCCCTTCCAACCGGCCTTCTTAGAAGTCAATAATAGGAGCATATGTTCAGCAATCATCGTCCTACGGCTCTAATGATGATGATGGTGTACTGGATAAGTTTCAAGTAAAAGGGTTCTACATTAACTTTGTGCAGGCATTTCACAAACATATCGATTTAGTGTATCTAGGCTACTGCATGTTGAGTATAAAGTAAATAAATTAACATTTCACAGAAATTAGGGTAAAGATATTGTCCAATATATATATTTTAAAGCTATTTTATTAATTTTTTTTTTTTGGCTCTACCACAGCTCTTTTTAAAATCCTTTGACAGTTTGTCCTCCGGATACACATGACATTGGCGCAATTGTGGTAGCTCCACAAAGCCACAAATCAAAAGTTGAAGTTGAAGTTACATACTTTGTTAAACTCCAGTGGAACGTCGTCATCCATTTCTTCCACTTCCACTGTAACGAGTACCCCGGCCATTAAGGGTTCTTCATCACTGTCCTCATATTTTATATCTCTCTCAACATCTTCAGTTTCAGCCTTAAGTTTCACAACAGAAAGACACTCATCATCCGATGAACTGTCGACGTAAGTTGAGCTATGACCTTTTACGTTAGCTGCCATACCGACAGATACTACACTTGTCACTGCTTTTATATAAATATTATCAATACTATCGTGATAAAACACAAGTTTTCAAGGATTTAAATAAAAATAAACACCGCATACCGTCAAAGACGCCATTTTCGAACTGTCAAATTGGTAGTAAAATAAATAGTGTTTATAAATAATAATTTTCATTCGTATTTGAGTAGGTAGTTTATAAGAATTATAAAGAGAAGATTGGTTATATATTAGAATTTAGAACAAAAAGATATCAAAGAATTGTATTAAAACTTCAGATGGAGATAAATCTAGACCAGAACTTTAATGAAATTTACATTTTATATTGGCAACAATGCACTTGTCAAGAATAAAAAAAGTTAGTGCTGTCAATGAACCACCCGAAAAAAACCAACGCGCATCGCTTCTCTTTTGGAATTTATGGTACTGTAACAAGGCTCGCTTTTGTGTTACCGCTATAATTTTAACGTGAAATCCACTAAAGTAACGCGTAAACAATGCGTGATTAGCGTTACACATAATATTATTGTGTATTTACGCAAAATTGTAATAAAGTGGTCGAAATATATGGATCAATATCGCACTATACTTAATATGCGCTGAATAGCGTGAGCGTCGGTCGTCGGTACGCCAAATGGAGACCAAATCCGGCGTTGGTATACAAGACCACTGGATGAAGAGTATGATGGAACCAGCGTCTAGCGACAAACAAGATAATCGTTCATCTGTGAAGCGCGAGAAAATGGCTGAAGCTTACAATGGTAGTGAAAATGTAACGTACGAAATGAAACAACAGCAAAACGAAACGAGGTACCGATGCGATGTATGCGATCTGACATTCGAAGGTATGGAGTACTTGATGCTTCATAAAAAATTTCATGGCAATGACAAAGACTCTCCAACCATGGAGCCTGATCCTCCTCCGGTTAAAGTAGGTCCGAAGAAGAGACGGAAGTTTAAGTGTGATCAATGCGATGTTAAAGTCAACTCCCAGTACCATCTCGACATTCATAGAAGCAAACATGAAGGTGTTGCATCCAAGAAGTACATATGTGAAGTATGTGACCGCAGTTTTGTTGCTGCCCAGTTCCTTAAAAGCCACATGCAAACTCATTCAGCTACTAGTACTATTAACTGTGAAATATGTAATAAAAGTTTTACTGGCCAAGCTTATTTGAAGCTTCATATGCAGCTACACAATGATATAAAAAAATTCAAATGTTCAAAATGTGATGATATGTTACCCACAAAAAATTGTTTGAAAATCCATATGAAAAAGCATTCTAAAGTCAAAAATTTTAAATGCGACTGCTGTAATAAGCTTTTTGTATCGAAAATAACAATGGAGAAACATAGACAAACACATGAAGGTCAGCCCATAGACTGTCACATAAAATGTGCTCAGTGTGACAGGACTATGCACGCCTCTTTACTAAGGACACACTTAGCACGTGCTCATCCATCCAATCTCGATGATGATGTGAAGCGTCCACATAAATGTACGACATGTGGTAAGAGCTTCATTGTCAAAATCAATCTTAATCTTCATATCAGAGTGTGTCATCCTGATCTCGCAGAACCTGAAGACGAGGAAGAAGAGATCATGACAGACAATTCTTAGTTATTACTCATATGTACGCATAGATTATTGCTACACATTACATATTATGAAATAATTATACTTTTTTATGCTAAACAGTGGTTTTTTTTCCTATTTACTATGTAAAATTATGTTTCGTCTGATGGGAACATTGAATGAAAATTTTGATTTAGTTCTAACATGAAATGGAAGTTTCTCATGCTTTTTTCTTCTATGCTGGTGTAGATATATAGGTACATGGCTGATCTAATAACAAACAGCTGTTTCATTTATATATATAAAAAAATCGTGTCACATTGTTCGCGATGAACTAAACTAATAACTGATTTTAATGAAATTTGCACACTGCATATGCAGCTGGTCCAACTTGAGAGATAGGATAGTTTTATTTTTTTATACCTATCGACAGCACTGGGTAGCTAGTATTAACTAATATTTTTAGCCTATTAGTACCTAAATGACATACTTTCCATCTCTAACTAAAGTTGAACTTGAATTTTTTTAAATGAAACTTAATAAGAGTTAATAATCTCCTTCATTTACTATTCTGTGCTGCCAGAATAATAAACATGGTAGAAAGATCTTTAAGACTGGTAATATGAAGTAGTACATTTATATTTTGTGGCAAAACTATTTATTTTGACCATTCGTTCCAGCATATAAAAAGTGCTATTCATTGAACTTATAAATAAGAGTTAGAACCCATTTTGCGTAGCAGCAAGGAGACACGTCGAATCTTTATGTCGCTACTTGTCGATCTTCGTTATAAATGCAATTGAAAATTATCGGAGTCGGAGGTACGGTACCTATAAAATCAATCGGAAGTTCCGACGTTTTGAAGTCGAAGTCGAAGATTCGCAACATCCCTCAGACTAACAATGCAAACCAGTTCACACGTGTGTTTCACACAGATAAGATGTTAAATAGAAAGGAAATTCAGGTTTTACACTACCTACTGTTACTTGAATATTATTGATATGGAATAGAAAATAATATAAGCAGTGTCTTAGGGGAAAATTACATAACAACATAGCAATAGTGTACCTATAGCAATTGTAACTACAATTCATGTAAGAGGAGTAAGTAGATTGCTCCAGTCTATAGCAGCGAGACTCGACTCGCTGGGGCCAGCGGAATGCAGTTCGATCTCACTGAAATTAGTGACATTCAGTTCTAGGGAAGCGATGTATTTACACCCAGCCCCCTTTAATCAAGACCAGCTGAACTAATGATCAATGACTGTTGCTGTATCGCGCATTGAAAGTTCTTATACTGATTAATAATGAGAAAAAAGTCATTTTTTTTTACAAGGATCAAGGATCATAGATATATAGATCTATGGTTGGACAGTTGATGCTCTTGTCCTAGGCAATGATGGCTTCTCCAATCACAGTACGGACATTCCGGTACACGACCCCGGCTTTTTCGAACTACTGCAGACTCAGTCCCGTTTCCATATCAGAGACTTACGGTATCCCTTGCCCTAGCTTCCTCGCCCTATCCGTTTTTCTTACCCCAATTTAAGACTACATTCCCAGGGAGGTTTGGCGTCAGGCAGGTGGCCGGCCATAAAAGAAAGAAGCCAAAACATTTTGCAATATTAAAAAACTGTATTAGCCATTGCGCTGACCAGAAATAAAATTGGGAATAGGGTAAGAATGATGAAAGATTATATTTGGACAATTTACAATTTCCCAACATTAATACTGGGCTGCAACCCTGCCCTGGTATCATTTGATTATCTAGATCAGAGCTGATCAGAGACTCTCTCTTTTCTGTAGGAGGAATGTTATATCCTTCACATTAGGTATAATTAAATAACTAGATTATACATTATTAAGTTT
This sequence comes from Callimorpha dominula, assembly GCA_949752705.1. Classification (NCBI taxonomy): domain Eukaryota; kingdom Metazoa; phylum Arthropoda; class Insecta; order Lepidoptera; family Erebidae; genus Callimorpha; species Callimorpha dominula. The sequence continues at coordinate 3,339,111 of OX457019.1, read as the reverse complement.
CGTGATCATTTAATAAGTAACATAAGTAAATCGTGCAACTTTATTACTAACTTAACAAAAAAATATCGAAAATTAGGAAATTTATTTATTTAATTTAATTTTATTTATGGATTTAAATATTCATTTGTCAACATAGTTGTCATCATGATTTCACAATAATTTTTTTACTAAACATTAGTTTATTATTCTTTTGTAGGCTCGTCAGCCTCGGCTTTTTCTTCAGCTATTTGCTTTTTCGCTGCCTCTTTAGCTTCCTCCTCTGCTTCTTTAGTTGCTTTCTGTAAAAGAACATAGTTATATAAAAAAACAATTTTTCTTATCGTTGACTCATGTTATTGAAGGTAAATTACAAGCTTCCTCTGGTTTCAGGCCAGTGTAATGCTTCCTATTTTGTCCAAAAATAAAACTTGAAGTTTATTAATTTTCATTATGGTATAATGCTAATTTATAATTATCTTACACGATTTATTAACCGACTTTTTAAATTGCGTTTTACGCGTAATTTAAACTCCTGATGATAAAACAAATACGGCGTGTTCGCCCACAAGACGAAAGGTTTTGTAGTGTTATAACTGTTATAAGAGTGAAGAGTTACATCTTTATTTTCTTAGGGGGCATACGAGCAGACGGGTCACCTGATGGTAAATGACTACCGCCATCCATGGGCAGCTGCAACTCAAGAGTCGCAAGTGCGTTGCCAGCCTTAAAGGTAGGTGTAGAGGAAGGGTAGAAAATGGCGAGAGGTTAGAGGAGAGGAGGGGAGGGAACGACGCTCCATGGCCGGTAGCGACAGGAATTTTACCGCGGTCGCAACCTTCTGTGAGGAGTTCATCTCGCAGAATTAGGTGGCGGAAAGGGTCCGGGAGGACGACCTCCACTCGGACCTAATTCGCCACCGGCGAACCGGGCGGCGGAGGCGCGAATACCAGCGGAACGTGAACCGGACGGGTTTTCCCCTTCACCCGCTGTAGTGCCCCCCCGCGAGGAGGTGGCGTCCGCGTGTGCCTGGACGTCGCCTAATTGAGAGGTTTTTACCCGAAGGTGGTGCCCGCGCGTTTGCGGGCAGGCGCTAGGAGGGTTCCGGATGTCTTAATAAAAGCTGTTCCCGGATCCCTCCTATTCAAGGCGCAGTACGGCACACCGTGTGGTTTTAGTCGGTTGGATTCCTACACACCGCCCCATCGTAAAACCCGGTGGGGTGACGGCCCGAAAAAAAAAAAAAGAGGAGGGGAGGGAAGGGTTAGGGCCTTCATTAACCTCACTCACTCGGCGAAAAACCTTCGTTTTCTGTGAAGCCTGTATCACTCCGGTCGAGCTGGCAAATACAGACGTGCCGAAGCATGGCTCTCCCACGATAAGTGTTCTTAGCGTTTTCCCGCGGCTTCGCTCGCATCAAAGTTTTTCTGCATGCAAGGTATTAAGTATGCAAAATTTTATGATGAGCGATACACGTAGAAGCTAAACCTGGATAATTCCAATGTTTTCTTACCGCAGCTTTCTTCATATCCTCATCCTTTTTGGCCTGCAATTCCGCACTGACGTCCCTTATGAGGTACAGTTCCTCAATGGATCTCTGAGACAAAGGGGCATAGACCTTCACGGGTTCCGTATCTACGTCATTTAGCCTTTCAACAAATTGTGCGTAACGGGCCTTGAGCAAGTCTCGTTCTTCAGATGCAATGCTACTGTATTTTGTGTCAGCCATTTTGCTAGAAAACAAAAAACCGTTATAAATCACCACCTACATCACTTCATATTATAAATCAAAGTCCCTCGCCGCGTCTGTCTGTCTGTTCGCAATAAACTCAAAAACTACTGAACGGATTTTCATGCGGTTTTCACCAATAGATAGAGCGATTCATGAGGAAGGTTTAGGTAGGTATATGATTTGTTAAGGTTTTGTGTAAATTGGTTGAAATATGATGATGATTGTTGAAGATGTCTCTGCTACCCGTGCGAAGCCGGGGCGGGTTGCTAGTAGAATATAATAATTTTATTATGTCACTTTTATTTTGAATTTGTTTTTTATATACGACAAATTATAGGTACCCACTAGTATTTTCATAAAGTAACAATACGGTAGTTGGCTGTGATGGAGTCAAGACGATACGTTCTTTAGAAACTTTTACGAAGTAAGGGTTTATGACGTCACAACCCGCTATTGCCAAAACATTTACATTTAATGTTTGGTTTTACAATAAAACATGAATAATAACGAATGTCATTTTTCGAAGTCTTTTATTACCCTGAGGAGTGTTACATAGTTTATTTTTACCGCTGGAGACTGTGCGAAATTTATTGGATGAAGATCGACGTGTAACATTATTAACTCATCGGGGTACATTCCACACGTTAGACTGCAATTATTGATAAATCTAGCTATCGTTTCTGATATATCAGGACCTGCCATTTTAATATCAGAAACTTTTATTTTATCTATGCCTGGTTCCTTGTTTGAATTCAATTTATATAAGTTAGTAGTTACGTTTGAGATTTTCTTAAAAAGTAATAGACAAATTTTCATGATTGTTTCACAAACATGGTTATTCTTCATATTTTATGGAAGGTTTTAGTATTTAAACATTAGGTATTTATTATTAAAAAAAAATCACAATCAATTTCATCGAAATCGGTTTATTTTTTGGTAAAAAATTATTTGATTCAAATTCGGAATGCGTTTTTGTGTAAGTTTTCTTGCTTGTTAAAAATATTTTGTACTTACGTAGTTTAAAGTTTCAAGCGGCTGAAATTACACAAAGATAAGAAAAAATGTTTCGTTCCTATTTCGGATCAGTAAAATGTTAATGAGAAGGAACTTACTTGCTTGTAATGAGGAGACCTGTGAACTGTAAGAATAATAATTACTAAATGACTGCAGCTAAAATTGGTACGTCGTTTGAGAGTCGTACTTTTTAAACTACGATTTATATAGTCAGGGGTTTTAAACAATTTTATGGTTTAAAATCAATGCGGACATAAATTATTACTTAATAAAATACCACAATGTCAATCACATCGACATGACATCGATATCACATAATCGACTGGTTTGTTGGTGTCGTGGTTAATGATCCTGGCTGCTGAGAAAGAGGTATTAAGTTCAATTTTCACCCAGAACAAATAATTGTGTGATAACCCGATCATTAAATTTGTTCTGTGTCTGGGTGTAATTTATCTATAATATGTATGTATTTAAGTAACATACCACTACCAGACCAATCCAAATAGACGTTATTCAAGCATACAAGTTTATGAATAAAAATATGTAGATAGCAGGCTGGGCAGGTGTTGTGTGCTTTTATTTTTATATTAGTACCCGACGCGGCTTAATTCCTTTTTTTAATTAGATTGCACATTAGTACACCTATGTCAATAAATTATTATTTTCAATTGGTAACATTGGTAATATTAATTTGAAAAATGAATTGAATTCGTGAGTAGATTCTTATTTCGACTTGGCGAATTCATACACTGATTGATTAGTATTATGTAGTGAAGAAGTCAGATTATAGCAGAAGAGTTATAGCTAAATGCGCTCGATTATTATAATTATTATCTTAAGTGCCTATTGCTACCTCGACCATTTCTGGTCTTTTGTAGCGCACTTTTGCTTTACAGTTCACTGCTCAGACTTATGGCTTCGAGAAACCTCCAGATCCTATCAGCAGTGATTGTTTGTATTTCCTGCGCTTGCATGATGTGTAACCCTAGGTTAATACTTTGGTGCCGCATTAGTGGGCCACAAGAGCATAGAAAATGCATTGCAGTTTCTTCTGCCTCTTGACAAAATCTGCATATTGTGTTATCGCCCAACTTTAGATTGAACATAATATGTGTTTGTTCAGTTTGCAGTGCCTGGTGAGGATACTTGTTACTGCACAGGTCTTGTATCTTTTGAGCTCCAGAAGTTCTTTGGATACTTTATTATCATAGCCCTTTATTAAGGCTACGTGTCTTAGACCAGTCGTGGTCTTCCATCTCTTAATAGCCAATGATGAATATTGGGCGTTTAGGCGCTCGATTAAGTCACCTATCAAACAATCTAAATCAAAATCGATTCATCCGTTTAGGACCTATGATGCCACAGACAGACGCGCAGATGCAGGTGTTAAAGTTATAACACCCTTCCCTTTTTACTTCGGGGTTAAAAACATAGAAGTGATATGTATCAAACTATTTTCAAGAACACGGTTGACAAGTTGACAACACCTGGTCCTGAGGTCAAAAGGGTATGTAATAAATAAAACAACTTTACAATTCACGTATATTAATTTGCATGAAAACAATACGATATTTATTAATTAATTCAGTTTTAAATTAGTGTGTGGTGGGAATAATTCATAGACGCCACATACAAACACTTTGGATTTTGTATTTATACATTTTGGAATATTTATTGTAGTAATTCAAGTCCAGTTTAACTAACCTTGAACGTAGGTATATCAATAAATGCCGGTTTTGATGTTAAACAGCTAATGCGAAGGGTCAGACCGGCTGTTGGCGTGGCGACTCGTCGCCACGCTATGCGCAAGTGACTCTGCGACTCATTAATATTAGATAACTAATATAAATGTATATTAAATATACAATAATCTTATATATATTCTTTATAACCTGGAAAGCTATTCACGGATAAAAACTTTTTAACAAAAAATTAAACCAACGAAAGAGAAAAGGAACAGAAAAGTGAAAAATAAATTTGTTAGCCTAACTAAACTCTTACATTAATGTAAATACATAAATAATTTTGAGTCGGCGCCAAACATACAAACAAGCAAATAAATTATTAAGTAAAATGATGGCAGCGGCGACCGCGCGACGGCGATGCGTTCGAAGTTTCGAATAAAATTTTTCGTTTGTAGGTTTGGTGCCGACTCAAAACTATTTAGGTATTTACATTAATGTAGGAGTTTATTTAGGCTAACAAGTTTATTTTTACTTTTCAGTTCCTTTCTTCCGTCGGTTTAATTTTTTATTAAAAAGTTTTTATTTTATAGTTTTTTGTGGCTAAAATAATCAACTGCAGGTCTCCGTCATGTTGTAGTATCATTAGAACTACATGTGTGTGTTCAGTTTCAACAAAATCGGATCACAGGTGATCCGAAGTTTGGAGATTAAAGTCAATGGGTGAAAAATCATTCATTGAAATTTAAATTGGACCAAGTTCCAAGTCAGCCCTATCCAATAAAAAAGATTTATGGTCATACATAAAAAAATATATATATTATATCCGGGTCGAATTGAGAACCTCCCCCGTTTTTTCGTCGGTTAATTAATAGATCAAATCGATTTGTGTAAACGCGCTATCAGGGCCTAACATTTACTTTTTACAACAAATATGGCGGCCGTGATCTATACTTATAAGAAATATACAATAAGCCCGTACTATTAAGTGTCAGTGTGAATCTATATCTATACTAATATTATAAAGCTGAAGAGTTTGTTTGTTTGTTTGGTTGAACGCGCTAATCTACTACTGGTTCGAATTGAAAAATTCTTTTAATCTTGGATAGCCCATTTATCGAGGAAGGCTATATAATATCACGCTATGACCAATAGGAGCCGAGCATCAATGAAAAATGTTGCAAAAACGAGGAAAATTTACAAACGCAAACAAAGTTGCGCGGGTCAGCTAGTACTATATAAATTTCCCTAAACATGAGCAAATTAAACTCGTAAAAAGAAATCAGTAATGCTGACTCTTAAGAGGCGAAAAGGTTAAATTTAACCTCCATGAAAGCGTGTTAAAAAGCATTCAGACGTATATAATAAAGATCATAAACAAAGGTTCAATTACCTCAATCAAAAGAAGTTAAACAAAGTGACATTTTGGAATAAAAACTTTCGTCAGGGGTATTCATATTAGTTAGGATATACGGTTTTACTCACATGTATATTTCGGGGATGCCCGACTAGTTTTGGACCCGACAGGGTGCCTTTATCAAGGGGTGAGGCGTCCTGCCGCGCCAGCTACAGGTGCGAAACTGGCAGTGCAGTAAAAATCAATAATAATAACTTGACACATCACACAGGGCCGTCTGATCCCAAACCAGGCAGAGCCTGTACTATGGCAACCAGACTTCTGATAAACATACTTATATATTTCTAAATACCCAGGCACAAAACAAATGATCAGGCTCATCACAAAATTATTTGTGCTGAGTGGGAATCGAACCCACGACTCAATGTATGTTTATTCGTATTCGTTCGTTACCAGGGATACAAAGAAGGATATCGCGTACTTTACCCTTTACGCGAGCTAGTAAAAAAAAAAGATGCCTGGTTCCTATAATCAAGAAACGTTTCGTTTTGCTTACAGTCGGTAAAATTTTCATTGAAAATATAACTAAATTTTACCGTCCGTAAGCAAAACGAATCGTTTCTTGATTTTAGGACCCGGGCATTATTGTATAAACGTAAAAAGATTTTATTAATAACTGGTCCCCACACTTGCCCACTGTGCCAATATCTTCCATGCGTCTTTAAATCTAATACTAGAGCTGACTGGACGGGTTTGAATATTTGGAGTTAAGAATAAAGATAATCTATACAAATAAATAAAATTGAAGTGTCTGTTTGTAATGTCAAAATAGTAGTTTTCTAAGCTCATCACGTTATATTCACAATATCTACCTATGCATAAAAATCAGTGTTTTTTAATTATTGTCTGTAACATACAGACAATAATTTAAATAATAATTACGGATAACTTAGGCTACTTTTATTTTGGAAAAAGAATTAAGGTTCCGTGCAAAATATATAAATATGTACACGCGAACTGCAAGTAAAATACATTTGTGCTGAACATTTGACACAGATTGTAAATGTACTTTAATGGCGGGAGTTATAGTCTATTTCAACTTGATTTAGTTGTACACCCTTTTAGTATCTAGAAAGAATCACGATGCGTCACTAAACCATTTAACGAGCAAGATTGATTGTTACCTATAATTTAGTGTTTACCTAATTTATATTCTGAATAATAGATGGCGCTGTTCTAAGATTCATAGTCATACCGTTACGTAGAATTCGAGGCTATCATTGTTTGTTGTTAATTTAAAATAACGCTAAATGACGTATAAAAACATAATTCTAACAAGAATCTACGAAAAGTAGCCATTGGAATCATTTGTTGTATTAAGAGTGAAACGGAACGTTGAGCTACCCCTCGAAGGCTAATGACTCACTCATTTCATCCCTAAACGAAAATGAACGAAGTTATCCGAGGGTACCCGAGCGGGGAGCGTACTCAGCCCGCACGGAAAACATAAAATTTCAACCCAAATTCTTATGTAATATTTTACAGTTTTATTAAAATATTTAATAAAAATAATTATAAACAAAATGCGCGGGAATATATCTAGTGTTTGTCGTTTCGGATACGCATCCGTGTGTTGTGTGAAACTAAAGTGATATTAAGACTGCCTATATTGATTTTTTAGTGACGTGCAGAAACGGTGTATGCGGAATCCAGTGTTATTATTAGATTGTGTGTGCTTTTAATAATTCAGTAAGTTAATACGGAACTAAGGGGCATTATGCGACAATTTATTATTTGGATCCTAAGTTGATTCCTTTGCCTCAATCGGTTGATGCAGAAAACTGCATGTTATTCGAAATTTAAATATATTTTTTCAATAATTTCTAGATTTCTAATTTATTTGAATATAAGTTAGTTATACTATAACTATTAGATTTCATTTAAATGCTACAGTATACTGTATTTAAACATCAAAAATCATGTCGCCATATTTACATTTTAAATTTAACAAATCTCAAAAGCTATTAAGGAGCAGTAAGGAATTATCTAAAATAGACTATGATTTGTTTCCTAAATAAAACTATTCATTTATTGATTCATGGGAATGTAATTGCAAAACCGCCCACGAAATCAAAATAAAGAGGTTTTATTTAAAGTCTCGATATTAAATTTTGAAGGTACTAATTACAACAAGAAGCCAGAGAATAAGAAGTCTCTGTTATTTTATATAGTTAAAATACAGGCAGTAGGTAGATAATGTCAATAATTTCTGGATATCAAAATGTAGTACCTAATCCTAACTACATTGGTACGAAGTCTACTATTGCCTAAGCATTTCGTAGTCCGTCTACGCCAAGTCTAATCTTATTAGGTTCATTGCTAGTCTTAGATTATAATATATAATCTAAGTTGCTAGTACTTTCTTATGATAATGATTTTATACAAATATTTTGTAACAAAAACATTTTTTTTTAATTTATCCGTCACCAGAATACATGTCAACTCATTTAAAAAAGAAAATCGAAACAAATTTCAAACATCGACACGTCGAAAAACGAACACCAATTAGTCGAATGCAATAACCTCTTTAGTTGGAGTTTAAAAAGATGTTGGCTTCAATTTGTTTTCTTTTTACGTTGTAATTCATTGTTATGGTATCAAAAATATTGGGCAAGTATTGTTTTTACACGCCTCATATTAGCTTAGCTTAGCTTAACTTAAGCCGTCTGATTAATCTGAAAAGTTGCATTGCGGAGGACTGATGACAATACAAGACAAAAAAAAAAGAAAAATTTGTTTGAGCTTTGATAGCAAACCGAAGTAAAAAGAAGAAAATATTTTTTTACAATTCAAAATTATTTAAATTAAAGTGTGTCCTGTTTACGAGAAGTGGGATCAATCGTTTAAGTAACTATACTTATAAATAGAACGAGCACTGAGACCCCATAACCCTAATATCTCGCTGCTTTCCGCGGATGCAGCAGCAGCGCTGGCACAACCAGCTGTGCTTGAAAGATGTGAAGGCGCTAGGGTGTCGACGTAAGTTGCGTCCCACACCAAAGGGCTACCCATCTACTATTGCAGTAGCGACATACCTACTGGTCTCTTCTTATCGTCTCATACCAGACCATTGGGTTCATGTACGCTGGAACGTCCACGGTGACAATAGCATGATGGAATATGTCGTTGAAATTGGCATGTCGAGATATACAGCCTGCGCTTCTGCTACAAGAAGTGGCATCGTCTGACAAAGTACCTATGTTATATATGTTATATGTGAAGTAAAGTGAAGTGTGGTTCCCATTCCCTAACAGCAAACAAATGAGGGCGCTCTGCAATTTGTTTGTTGTGTTCATTAAAATATTCCTTTTGTGATGCAAAGCGACGCGCCCCATTGCTTCTGAGAGAATGAATTAACAGGAAGAGTAAAATAATATGTACCGCTGAATGCGTCGTGACTTCGTTCGCGTGGAAATTCATCCCACAGGAACCGTAAATTTTTCCGGGATAAAAGTATGCCTATGTGCTTTCCTATACTATAATCCGTTCGGGCGTTTCTGCGTGAAAGAGTAACAAACATCCATACATCCTCAATAACTTTCCCCTTTATAATATTAGTAATAATAATAATAAAAGCGTGGCCTTATCGATCGGAGGCTGCCATACTACAAGTACATGCCGGAAGTTGTACTCGAAAACGACTGCGCCAAGCTGTACTGGGACTGGTCCGTCATCACGGATAGGACAATTCTTGCGAATAAGCCTGATATTGTACTGATGGACAGGGCAGAGTCACGGGTATTTCTGGTGAACATCACCATCACCATCCTCTATGACGACAACCTTGTTCACGCTGAAGGAGATGAGAAAATAAAATATCTGGACCTGGCGCACGAGGTTACCAACAAGTGGAGGGGGTGGATCCACAGAAATAGTACCAATTGTTATATCAGTCAATGGCTTGATCCCGAGGAGCCTCTCAGTCCATCTTGAGAGGCTTGGGATCAGTGGGAAATCGGTGGTGGCCCAGATGCAGAGAGCAGTCTTGCTCGACAATGTCCGAATAGTCCGCCGATTCCTCTCCCAATCACCCTGACGCCCCGGCCGACTGTTGCCCACCTCGCCGTGGCTTTTCAAGCAAAGCGAGGCAGTCTTTAATGCATATATTAATAATAATAAAACCTGCACACATTTCACACACTGCTGTCTGATCCTTAACTAGGCAGAGCCTGTACTATGGTAACCAGACTGCTAATAAACATACTTATATATTTCTAAATACATACTTATTATAGATAAATTACACCCAGACACAGAAGAAATGAACATGCTTGTCACACAATTAGTTGTCCTATGTGGGAATTGAACCCACGGTCTCTGGCTCAGCAGGCAGGGTCACTAAAAACTAGACCAACTGGCCAGTTAAATAAAAAAGTAACATTGGTGCAGTTTTAGTGTAAACTCAAAACTGTTTTACAAAAAAAAAAGGATGATTCTGTCATCACCATCCAATTTCACACAGTAGAATCTTAAAATTATGAGAAACCTATTTTTGTTTTGTTATCACTAAGTACAAAAATATTGAGTAATTGGCATCACAAAATTGTCTCAACAACTCACAGTTTGTAGACACAATGCACTCCGTGTGCGCTAAGTGGCCATAAACACTCTATTGGAACTTCCTACTTCGCCGCATTTCCTATTTTTTACGTTTGTCTTGGTCGCAGCTGAAATTTGGGAATAAATACATTTTAGGAAAATTTTATCTAGCTATTATTTTGCGCTCGAGATACCTAGTGCCTAGAAAAAATTTGGTGCTACCTACATTGTTATATTTTTTGTAACAAAGTTTGTAAATATTGAATACATTTACTTTTTAACCGACGAAAAAACAAAGGAGGTTCTCAAGTCGACCCTATATTTTCTTTTTAAGTATGACCATAGAGCTTATTTTGAAGTTGGTCCCATTTAAATTCGCAAACAAATACTTCAATCCTAAGGGTGGAAAAATAGGGAATGAATGACTTTCCATCGATTGACGTTTGACCTGTGAACCGATTTTGTTGAAACTTAGTACACACATTTAGTTCGAATGATACTACAACTTGACCGAGACCTGTAGTTGATTATTTTAGCCGCAAAACTAAAAAATAAAAACTTTTTGACAAAAAATTTACCGACGAAAAACAACTAAAATGCAAGAAATAAACCTTTTAAGTCTTGAGTATTGAGCTTATTTACATAAATTTTATATAAACTAATTTTGAATCAGCGCCAAAAAACAAACTGATTAATTATATTATCTAAATTTTATATGTACGTAGAAATGGAGAAGGCTCTACGTAGGTAATTAATCATTTTATTATTTGAAATAGGTGTTGCAATACTTAGAAATAATTTTTCAACCCGTCCAAAAGCCGTTTTATAATATAAGATCGGACGTAATAGGTATACAGGCCAAAATCATAAAGCGAATTCTAGGCTTTGACAACCTAAATAAGGATCTGTGCCTTAAAATGAAGAAAAAACTAACCTAATTTAAAAAAAAATGCAACTCGCGTCCCGGCTTCGCGCCATTTAACGATTTCCGTGTTGAATTCTTGTTTTATCGAATACTTTCTTGAGGTAAACCTTGAACTTTCGTGTTTTTATGTACCTAACCCAGTTGTTTCATGGCTGTAATCTGATAATCGTTTACACGCGTTTAAAGCGTTGGTTGACGAATTAGAGAAGGTGACTATTTCTAAAGTAGGTATGTAAATAGAAATTAAAAAACGAATATCGAATATGGTTGATATAAAATTCATTGAACAATTTAAGTCAATAATCTTAGAGGTCAGTTTATGTCACTTCAGGGTTGCCAGACTCGCTTTTATACCGCCTGTTATTTACAGCGTTATTTACAGCGCTTTATAGACAGTGTATGGACCAAGTTATTAAACATTGCACTATTTACAATGTCCGGGCAATATGAATAATGCCAAGTGAAATTAGGCTCTGTGTGATCACAGATAATAGAAACTTCGTTATTTATTAGATTGTCTGACCAGTTGGGCAAGTTTATAATTAAGGTACATTAGGCAGGGCGCTAAGACAAAGAACATACATGGAAAGACCTATTATTTATTTTATTACTAGGTGGTACCCGCGACTTCGTCTGCGTAGAATTTGTCAATTTTAATAAAATAAATAAGAGTTTATGATGTAGCAACAACACACATGAAAAATTTATTTTCTTGTTTCACAATTTTATTTAAAAAATCGCAACTTTTGGTTATTAAATTTGCATTATTTAGCGCTTTAAGTTATTTACAATTAAAGTAAGTTATGACTACCTACACATTGCTACAACACTGTCAAAGCTTATTACAAAGTATAGAAAAAACAGGACACAATTTTCATGAGGCATTTTCTATGAATTGAATAGAAATAGAGTACCCTCTCGGTGGCGGTATTACTTTCCCGTTATTAAAAGCACTCCTCTATGATCTGTTTGCCTGGTAGTTTAATGAAGAGGACAGTAGACTGTCCAGTGTGTAGACAGTAGCTGTAGACAGCTCGAAAGAGTATTAAAGGAAGATGTTATTATAGAAAGTCATCCTTATTGATTTTTTATTGTTTAGTAAGGACACAAAGGAATACTTTATTGGACCATGAAAGCTTGTGGAAACTATTATTTAAAAACCAGACAAGACACCGAGGGTTCCGTAAGCAAACAAACTTGTACGTAGATTATGTCCATCTCGGGAACCAATTCTCGAAGATTTTTGACCGTCTTTTTCGAAAGACAAACTTAATTTTGCAGTTCTAATAATACTTTCCCATACATCCATTTACGACAAAGTTTCCAACTGCAAAATATAAATTTGTAGTCACAACAAAACAACTTTTTTATGTGATATAACAACAAATTAACGACTTTAGGATTTTTCCCTTTACTTATGCTGTCAGACCTTGCTTCTTACCAAATTTCATGATTGTAGGTCAATAGGAAATCCCACTAATATTATAAATGTGAAAGTTTGGACGGACGGATGGATGGATGGATGTTTGTTACTCTTTCACGCAAAAATCACTAAACCGATTGCTATGAAACTTGTTACTTGTTGGTATGTAGATAGCTGGAGGCGTGGATTAGGGCATAGGCTACTTTTTATCTCCATATTCATACGGGATCGGGACTTACGCGGGTGGATCCATGTGGCGCTGCTAGTAATCTATATGTTTTGATTTGATTGAGTGATGGAAATGTTAAAAAACTTAGGGACTTGCCTAAACAGTGTAGGCATACAATTGGCCGTATGCATAGCTTAATTGCGCCTTGAATAATAAGTACTTGTTTCCTTTTTATGGTTCAGTACCCAAAGAGTAAAAACGGGACCCTATTACTAAGACTCCACTGTCCGTCTGTCTGTCTGTCACCAGGCTGTATCTTATGAACCGTGATAGCTAGACATTTGAAGTTTTCACAGACGATGTACATATTTCTTTTGCCACTATAAAAACTAATATACTAAAAACAGAATAATATACATATATAAGGGATTCTCCCATACAATAAACCACTTGCTAACAACAGATAATTGTACGGAACCTTTCGTGCGCGAGCCCGACTCGCACTTGACCGGTTTTTTTAAACTGAAATTTGAAAATAAAGTGTGAGTTGTCTTTGGGACACGCGGTTCCTTTCGCTATAAATAAATATATTTGATGGATTGATTGACCGCCGAGCGTCTGAAGTGTAATACATATGGCACGTGGCATAAGGAACTTAATTCTCAAAAAAAAATATTACTGCAAAAAACAATTTGGAAATCTCAAAATCCATGCTACAAAGCCATGGTAAGCTGTCAGTTTCGTTGATACTTATATTAATTTTATTTTGGTAAGTTGAACAAAACATAATATATGCAGAAGTGCTTAGTTTCACATGCATGTGCTGCCTGTGTTTTCCATGTTACTTGAAAAGTTTGTCCCGTCTGTTTGATATATTTTTTGTTTATTGTATTCTATTTTATATTTTTCTGGTACCTACTGATGTTTTTGTAATTTCATTAAAAAGTAATCATGAATGGCGATGGTTGAAAATCCTGGGAAATAAATTGTTAAAAAACGCTTAGCTATAGACGACTCGAAAAAACCTCTCTGCCTAAAAAACCTAATAGGCCGTATAATTGTTTGTCATCTAGAATAAAAAAAAAAAGAAACTTAAACCGAATGAATACGACAAATCTATTTGCGGTCTTATTTTATTATGAGAATAAATAGGCCACTAGGACTATGCTAAAACCTTATTACGTTGTCTATAGCGTTTTTTTAAAGCAGGAATTTAATTCAACACTGATACATAGGAGAAGTAGGCTTTACTCAAGAAAATTTTGTTTTACAGCAGTCATTGGACAATTGCTTTGAATCGCTCTTCCACTATTGTTACACTGGCAGCACCACGCCGGAAGAGATAGGTTTGTTGTGTTCCTATCTGAATACAACTGTCAACTGACATGGACTGTGATACTTAGGAGATAACGATAATAAAATATGATTTTTAAATATTATTTTAGCACAACACAAAGAGTCTTTGTAGATTGAACGTAGCCATGTTAATATTTTTAATTACTTTCACAGATTAAAATAGTAGTAGGCAAAACGTATGGGTAAATTAAGGTACAAGTCTGAGACGAGCAGCAGACTGCAACCGTAGGCAGCATTGTGGCCTGCAGTTACAGTCAACTTCATTATTGCTACGATCGGAACCGTTTCTTCATATGCCGCGGCTGAAGGCGTCAGTCGCTTCTTTCCTTCGCGAGAGATAGAATATCGTGCAACGCTACCGATAGTGTACTTGTGTCTTTATTAGAAGAAGAATATGATGACAACTAGTTATAATAAAATATATTAAAAAGAAAACCAACTAACATTATATTTAAAAACCGAAATATGGAAGTTATCTTGTACGTCCACACGATGCGAGTCGCCTTGCTCGAAATCATTTTCATAGAAAACTTTCGTGTCAGCTGTGCTGTGCTGTGCTGTGGTAGCTGCCCGATGAGTAACTTGTTCTTGCCCTTTGTCTGTGCCAGCCTTTGTCAGAACTGAACTCAATTGAAATGGGACCACACGGGTATCACCAGCTTTCAAATAAAAAACGAATCATCAAAATCGGTTCACCCAGTCGAAAGTTCTAAGGTAACAAACATAAAAATAAAAATACAGTCGAATTGAGAACCTCCTCCTTTTTTAAAGTCGGTTAAAAAAAGAGTCAACGACTTCAAAGGTTTATTATTATTGCAATAACTCTTTATGACTTATTGCAATAAACTCTATTCTTTGTGTATTATTGAATTTTTTAAATCAATTTTAGGTTTTAATTTTAATTCTCGGATTTTCTAGTGAAAACTTCTTTTGGCACGTTTGTTGCTAATAATACATTGAGTTATAATACATTGAGTTCTGTCAGCTCATTATTAATTCATGTCACCAACCTGCTAATGTGACGTTTTAAGTTCGTCGTTACGTCGTTACGTTTAAGTTTTCACTTCTGTCGGCAGGCCCATGACTGCCTATTGTTTTCTTATTGCAAATTACCTAGCCTAGCAACGCGTAGCCGGGGAGCTAGTACATACAAGTATAAAAAAAATCGTGTCAAATTGTTTGTGAACGCGTGATTAACTCCTAAGCTAATAAACTGATTTTAATAAAAAAATTCACACTGTGCAGATTGATCCAACTTGAGAGACAGGGTAGTTTTAATCTCAATTTATAACCACAATATTTTTTTATTGCAAATTAATTAGCCATGGCTAGCTAGGCTAAACCATAAGGTTTAGCTATTTTTTCACTTTAAAACTCACTTTGCTTTTAAACTTATTCACATACAAAGTAGTAGTTTATCTATAAAAAAAATCTGAATAAATTTTGTGGGCAAATGATAAATTTGTTCAATTGCAAATTTATATGGTTTTGCTTAAAATACCTGTGAATTTCAATAACACGTAAGTAAAAACACAGCTAAAATCTCACTTTAAAAGTGTTTTGAAAGTTCGTGACCACGATACGGGGTTGTTTTCTAAACGAAAACCGACTAGGTAGGTATAAATTTACTATATACCTACTTATATATTGATTACTATATTAGAAACTAATGTTAATTTAGATAGTGCAATCTAATGTTCACTGGAGTGATTAACCATAACGGACCGTGTTCACCGATTACTCGGAAGACGCCTGAAGCAATTTTGAAAATTCTTTTTTTTGATTTAAAGGCTCTACTTCCTAGGTGGTCCCATTCAATTTTAATCGAAATTAGTCGAGCGGTTTCTTAAAAATCAACAAATATCTAAAAATTGTATACATCGATGATGTTTTTGTTTGCTCCGAAACATCGCTGTCTCATTGGAGCAGTGCGTTTAGTTGGCCTACCCATATTACATTTAAACAAAATACATCTACTTTCCACTAAAAAGCACATTGAAGTAGGTGATACTTTTTTTTAAAAGATAATTATTGAGTCATTGATTTAGAGACCTACGATCGCTGTTTCTTGTTATTACTTTATTTTTATTTTATATAAGCTCAACAAGATGACTGTCATGTTCTTTGAGTATCAGTAAAGTTCTTTTGAATTCTGTGCTTAAACCTAATATGTTAATAATTATGTCTATGTCCAAGAGGAATAGGCAACGTATTTCTGGATTGATAATGATGATGATGGTGATAGCACACAGAATAGGTGGTAATACAGAACACGCCTATTCGGTAATGACCCATGGTAACTAGCTCTTAATAGTGCATGCTAAATGAATGTCATTGATTTTACATATGAAAAAAAAAAACCTTAAATCTTTTCCTATACAAACTTAAAAATGAGGCAAAGGAATCAACCGTGGATAGAATAGTGACAAACTAAAAGGTGTTTATTTTAATATAGTTATTAAAAAAAAGCCTTACGATTGTAATTAATCGGTATGACCGTCCACCCGAATAAAACAATAATTAAAAATGACGAAATATAAATTTGTCATGGTGCCATCTGTTGGCGGTATGAGAGAACTAGTGAGATATGAACTGTGCTTATGTTTTTGACTATCCGTGGTGTGAAGACTGAAGATGGAGGGAGGATCTACAACTACTTCGGAGGTCTACCAGTACGTGGGACCCTTCCGGCTGGAGAAGACTCTGGGGAAAGGGCAAACAGGTAGGTAACGCTTTTTCATAATACCGTGTGAAGAATAAACTATTTTCAAATTTGCTGCATAAAGAGACGCTCAAGATAATTGATTGCTACTAAGTCAGTTAATATAATTATGTTGGAAGACTCTCTAATTGTCTTTTGCTTTAATTTAAGGTTTTTATTTATTTTATAACCCTCAAATCAACATTAAAAGTAAATAATTTGAAAACATTATTTCATATAAAATTCGTCCAAACAATATTACCATTTTTTTTTTTACTAAATGGTACTGATTTGATTTGACAGTCATCTAACCTAAGTAAGGTCGTCCTCTGAGGGTCGAGACCTCTTTTCTGGATCTTGGCGTGTGTGAATGTCCGCCACCTCTGTCTGTCTGGGGTTGTGTCTAGAGCAGTATGGACCGTGGTGTGGAGGGTGGAGCGGACTTGGTCGGACCAGTGTAACGGGCTTTGGCCTCTGGATCTTTAGTGTGAAGTATTTTTATGAAAAAAAAAACTAATTATCTTGCTTCTTGATGAGAGCACGTCACGTTCGCTTGGTAACTCTTAGCTTCAACAGTTTCTAGTAGTAACTACTTAGGTAGTTGTTGGATATGTTCTAATCAAACCACTCGAAAACCTCATTCGCTGCTTACCCCTCTTGAGATTGGAGCTTTATTTTTAGCTTTTAATGGGGATTTAAGGTATCCAAAGAAAGAATAATTAAAATCTGTTTACATTGGCGAATATACCATAAAAAAATAATTCTCTGTCGATTAATGTTTGTTGGGGTACTAAATTTCGACCTTTTTTAAGAATCCAGAACAATGCGGAGTACAAAACAGGATCTGCACTAAAGATAAAGTCCAAAATCCGATTTATTCTGTCTACCGCATCAATGGATGTGGATGAATGGGTTGTATTCTAAATATGTTCTGGACATAACGGTCAAGATCTGTCAAAAACCGAAATATCTGTCCTGATCTAGCCCTGCACTTCTTCCCATATTCTTATAAATATTATTGAGAAATTGCTAAGGACAGATGTTGTTCCTGTCCTAGTGTTGATGGCCAGATGATGTTCATGTGGCCTCTCCAATCATATACGAATATACGAATACGTGACCCCGGCTTCTTCGACCTACAGCAGTCTTAGTCACATTTCCCCATTCGAGACTTGCAGTGTCCTCACCCCAATCTATACTTAAATAATCTTCACATTTACTAACGGCTAAATGACTTAATTAAATTCAATAACTTTGATGGACAAATTTTACCTAAACGTTGCGCCGATCCCAAATAAAAGTGGGAAAAGGGCAAGAAGATGATAATTATTGAAACATTGCTTTCTGTGGCTGTGAAGACTTAGGTAGTTAAATGTAAAAAGATCTACCAATCCTTAGAGAGACAAATATCTGGTTTTCTACAAGTCTATAAAAATAGCAAATGCGTCGGGTTCATTCTTGTTATATTTTATGAGTTGGGTCGTATATCAAATATCTAATTTGTGCGTATTTGCGTGAGTTTCGAGTTTGAGAGCTTTTCAGATGAAAATAAACCCCATTGTTCTGAAATTTTTAGGTAGAAAATTACCTTCGTCAACAATTTTGTTGCGATTAAGGGCGACATTTTAGGCGAAGTTTAAGAGGTACTAGACACTTTGATATCAGGGACCTGCCGTCTCAAGAAGTATGTACCTCAGGACCTTTGAAGCACCTTTCGTAAAATAAAACAGAATACAATGAAAATATCGTAACGTAAGTGCACTTAGTAACGACCTCTGGTAATCTACAGCTATTACCGCCATGTTTTTAAAATTGTAATTTTTAAGTCTCCTGTTAGAGTTAGCCAAATGCGTGGTTCAATACAGGTTATATCTCGTTCTGCTTAAATCAACGCGATGAAGGTCAGGGGTTCTTAATTATTCTTTAACATAACTAATAACAAATATCCATGAAGTTTGGCTTTGATTATGCTGAAATCCCATATCAAAATAAGGCGTTATTAGGAACAATATTCGTATATATGTATGTAGGAATTATAATTCTCAAATATTGTATTTAGCTAGCACCGCCCAGCGGTTTCACCCGCGTAAGTGGTAATATCGGGATAAAATAGCCTATGTGTTATTCCAGGTCTCCAGCTATCTACATGCCAAGTTTTGTCCTAATCGGTTCAGTAGTTTTTGCGTGAAAGAGTAACAAACATCCATACATTCTTAAATCCACACATCCATACATCCACACATCCATACATCCTCACAAACATTCCCGTTTATAATATTGGTAGGATTTATAGTGACTTCTCCTACGCAATGATACAGAACTAAATATATGTTAACTCAAGACATCTTTTTTACCAAGTCTTTGCATACCAAATTTGGTAAATTGTGATTGAAAACATTTTTGTACCATCATATCTGTAGGTATACCTAATTTGATTTCCAATTTTCTTTGACACTGTTTTATCTATGTAGTGGAGACGAAAGTACTTAACACAAATACACTCAAATAATACAATATAATATTTTATCATTTACAATAACTGCATGCTCACGTTTGTAAGTATATTTAAACAAGTAGAAATCCATCTTTAAGTAACATTCTGCTCATTTTCATTCTTTTCTCGAACTTTTTCATCTGAGTATCTTCAGTTTCTTGCTCTACGGCTTGCAGTAGAGTACTTGTGAGGAATGGATCTAAATAATACAATAGAATAATCTTTGTTATACACCAACGACATATTGCTTAAAATAAAGTCACAAACTGACACAATACAATAGGCGGCCTTATCGCTAAGAGCCATCTCCTACAGGCAACCTTTGGATGGACAAATTCAATCACTACATATAATACTTAAAACAAAGTCCCCCGCCACGTCAGTCTGTTTGTTTGCGATAAACTGAAAAACTACTGAATGAATTTTCATGCAGTTTTAACTAGTAGGCAGAGTGATTCATGAGGAAGGTTTAGGTGTATAATTTGTTAAGATTTTGTGTAAATTGATGGAAATGTGTTGATGATTATTGAAGATGTCTCTGCTATCAGTGCGAAGCTGGAGCGAGTTGCTAGTAAGAGATATAAGAATAATGTGTAGTTTTGGTGTTAGAAAGAATTAAAGAGAAAAAGGCATTTAGTTGAGGGGTATAGTTACCTAGGTACTTTATACCTATAAACATTTACAGTAAAAAAATAGATAAGTAAAGAAGGCAAATAGATGCACCTAAGCTTATATCTACTAATACACTGAATAAATAAACATACATACATAAATATCATATAAATACATCATCATCCGTCATCCGCGCCTTTTCCCAACTAAGTTGGGGTCGGCTTTCAGTCTAACTACGATACGGCCCGAACTTTGATATTTTACGTGAAGCGACTGCCATCAGACCTCCACACCCCAAGTACTAGGTGATATCGAAGTTCTGTAGTTAGACCAGGTTTTCGGACTTTTTAGGTCTCCAACTACCCGTAACGAATGCCACAGATGTTTGTATGGCACCCGGGACCGACGGTTTAACGTGCTCTCCGAGGCACGGAGGGGTCTCAATGAGTTAAGCATGGTCACCCATCCTAGACCGACCTGGCTAGTATTACTTAACTTTGTAATGTGCTAACCTACTCGGTTACCACTTAGCCACGAGCCCCATATAAATACATAATTATACATTTACAGATTTATTATATTAAATACATTAAATTCAGCAATGCGAGAAAAGGAGAAATTAAACACACAAACCACGTTGTAACCATAGTAAAATGTTCATTATGTAAATATTTGTTAATTACTATAAAATAAATAGTCGATTAGGAATGAAAACAGTTATATATACTATATATATATTATATATATAATAATTTTTCTTTTGATGTAAGTAATATTAAATAAAGACATTTTAAATGTATTTAAATGTTTCGTTTATTTCATTTTTTTTTATTTAATCGTTTAGTCAAAAAGACAAATGTAAAATAAAAATATACTCAATGTATCAGGAAACCGGGGCATTGTATTGCAATATTATTGCATTTTAATTCAGCCACTCAAACCATGTAAATTTAAAGACATATTTACAACAATACTTGGATATATATATATTTTTTTTTTTGTTTGAAATTTGGTCACGTTCCGTTCCAACCAATTGACAAGTCTACAACAAATCGATCAATTCGTTGGAACGCGATAAAATTTTAGTTAAAAAAAAAAATCACGTCATTTAAATGGGAAATCAAAAATCACGAAGCGGCACCTCTTAATAATAATATTAAGAGCTGCTGTTTTCACAAGCTTATATTTACGTCATCTTGAACAATATTTTCATGATAACTAATGAAAAAAGAAATCAAGTTTTTTTTTGCCCACCCTATATATATATATTTTATGAGCTATCAAGAAACTAGCAAAGTGTGTTCTATAGCTGTGTTCGTTAGGAGTAGTAATAATAAATTATAATACGAGTACAATCCTATAGCCAAAGTATCGTTTGACGGACACATTGAACTCCGGGCGCTAGAGCTTAGAAATTAAGAATATTTTAAGTATTCCAGTTTCGCGAACATTAACAGTAAGCATATTAATTTCTCGTCTTTCTATAAATAACAAGTTTGGCAAAGAAAATTATACATACTGCTAGAATGAGTTATGGGTAAATGAAATTCACGTCCCTGGCAACATCTCTAATAATGGCGTCCGCAATTTTATTAATTTGAAATTTTGTTCTATTGTTTATAAATTACATTAGGAAATAGAATACTTACAACTGAAATGTTATGTTCGGACACTTAAGATTTTTTTTTTTGTATAATTTTTACAGGATGTAACTGCACAACCAGGCATTTTTGAATATTATATAAATAGCGCCTTTTTTTTTTTTTTTTTGTGCGTGTGGAAACCCCCTCTGGCCGTCACCCCACCGGGGTTTTCGGTGGGGCGGTGTGTCGGAATCGAACCGACTAAAACCACACGATGTGCCGTACTGCGCCTAAATTAGGAGGGATCCGATCCACAGCTTTTATTAAGACATCCGGACCCCCTCTAGCGCCTGCCCGCAAAAGCGCGGGCACCACCTTCGGGTAACAACCTCTCAATTAGGCGACGTCCAGGCACACGCGCCACTATAGCGGGTAGAAGGGAAAACCCGTCCCGACCACCCGCGGCCATGAGGCGCTGGAAAGCGCGCCTCCGCCGCCCGGTTCGCCGGCGGCGAATTAAGTCCGAGTCTAGATCGTCCTCCCGGACCCGTTCCGCCGCCTCCTTCTGCGAGATGACGTCCTCACAGAAGGTAGCGACCGCGGTAAAATTCCTGTCGCTACCGACCATGGAGCGTATGACGGCCGGTAGCGAGAGATCCCCTCCAATGACTGCAGTGAGGGCCCGACGCTGCGTCGCCCAGGCGGAGCAAACCGCCAGCGTGTGCTGAGCCGAGTCCTCACTGCAGTCGCAGTGGTGACAGGCGGAACTCAGTTCCCTCCTAGCGACCGAGTGCAGGTTCTTCCCGAAGCAGTCGTGCCCGGAAAGAACCTGCGTCAGTCGGAAGGAAAGGGTCCCGTGCTGCCGCCCTGCCCACTCGACGATGACCGGCTGGAGCGCCTTCACGGCGGCAAAGCCAGCACGTGGAGCCTCCAGCCGGGACGACCAACGAGCCATGGTGGTTCGGCGAGCGGCCTCACGCCATTCGCGTACCTCTTCGGGCGGGGGCCGACTGCCACTTCCCGCCCGAAACTCAGCCGTTCGCCGATATACTTCGGCGAGCACTTCCGCCTCCAAATCCCACGGGGGAGTCCCGGCCAACGCGCACGCCGCCTCCGTTGACACGGTGCGGTATCCGCGTATGGCTCTAACCACCATAACCCTCTGAGGACGCCAGAGGCGCGCCCTATTCTGGGCGGTCAGAGCCCCCGCCCACACCGGTGCACCGTACAGTGCCATTGACCGGACAACCCCCGTGTACAGCCGTCTCGTAGCGACGCTGGGTCCGCCCAAATTGGGCAAGAGTCGCCCAAGGGCGGACGCAGCGCCGACCAGCCTTGGAGCAAGCTGCAGGAAGTGCTCGTCGAAGCGCTACCTACCGTCGAGGATCAGGCCCAGATATTTTATGTGGGCCTGAACCGGTACGAGGACCGAGTTGACCTCGATAGAGGCGCCAGGGGGTGGACCACGACGGGGCCCATGAAATAAAAGGGCCTCCGTCTTATCCAAGGCCACCCGCAAACCTAGCGCCTCAATGCGCCCGACCACCAAAGACACTCCCCTGGTGGCCAGGCACGCCGCCTCCTATATAAATAGCGCCTCTAGACTAACTTCAGCGGCGAACGTTCGCTCGCGTGGGACGAGTGAGTCGCTTGTATAAATTTGTATTAGTCGCTTGTATTTTTTGGCTTCAGTTTTGGGGCGCGGATTAGGCATCTGAACCTATATATAATCTAAGACTGTATGATTATAAACATCGTTTATTTATGCAGATTCTGTTCAGAGAACAGAATCTGCATATTGTGTTTTGGTCCAACTTTAGGTTGAACATATGTATATGTTTGTCCAGTTTGCAGTGTAGTAAGCATGTGTAAACTATTGCTAAACTAAGTAGTCTATTAACGTCACATACTGAAAGTATTTTCTTTAAGATAACCTCAAATCCTCTTGGTTTAATAATTTCTATAAATACCTTCTGTCTATCGGTCCTAAAGTGTTCCAGGTATTGACACTGTAGTAGGCATATGTACTTATTGCAGTTTCTTCTGCCTATCGACAGAATCTTCACTTCACATTGTGTTCTCGCCCAACTTTAGGTTGAACATATATGACGTTTGTTGTTTGCAGTGTCTGGTAATGATTATTGTTACTGCATAGGTTTTGTATATTTTACAACGACAGTAGAATAGAAAAGTAAATTTAATGTATGGGATTGATAAGCTTAAGAAATATCACGTAATTAAGCGTAAAGAATTTGGAAACGGTAGACAAATATAAGTAAAGTGATACTTTTGACAAACGCTTTCGGTAGGAAAAGCTTGTAGAAACGAAACAAATTGGCGATTTTTACATGCTTTTATTAGCTAGCTAAACAATTCTTGGAAGTCTAATTCGAATTTTAACTTACTTCTAATTTTATTGTCGTATCGAAATGAAACTGTATGTATACCGGGTGTTAGAGAAACGCTCCCGGAGTTGGAAACGAAGATCTTCACACCGACAACATTACGTTGACATTGATACCTTTTGATGATGGGTCAGAAAAAAAATCGATCCTGATTAAAAGAAAAACGAACAAACAGTTACTTTCGCATTTATAATATTAATATGGATTTTTGCAACAAGTATAAAATGAGCTTGGATACTTAAGTCCAATGATATAATCAGAGCTTCTATTCATAAGAAACTGTGGTCTACATAAAGAAAATTGAACTCAATAAATAAACTACTATTTATATGTACATATAAATGTAACATAATAAAGGCTCCTAGAACAAGAGATGCTTGCATAATCATTGTTTGTGAACGACAGCCATTTTACCACTCGCTTGCACAGAACACTCCAGATGTCGTTTGTTTTTCATTCGAAATTCAATTACGGAGAATCAAGTATGCGCGGGAAAATCAGACAGCTAACATAGCATAGACAAGTAAAATTCTTTACACGTAATTTAGATGTAGTTCATTTTGTATTGGACGAGTCATTGTTGCTAAATAGTCAACTACTTATCTTACTAATATTACAAAGGCGAAAGTTTGTGAGGATTTATTTATGGATGGATGGATGGATCTTTCACGTAAAAGTTACTGAACGAATCTGAATGAAATTCAGAATTTGGCACAGGGATAAATTACAGTCTGGAATAGCAGATAGGTTACGTTTTATCCCAGAAAAGGGTTCAGAAAAGGGGGTTCAGTAGCTAAGCAAGGAAAACGCGCGCGTTCAGTCTGATGTTGCGCCTCCCGCACGTTGTTAATCATATGTTTGGCATCCAAAGCGCCGCGCCGTCCCGAAAACAAAACTATTTAAGTACAGTACTTTGAATGTTAGTATTAAAAAGAGATATTCCTTGCACGCAGGGGCTAGTCAATAGACCAATAGAAAAGAAGTAGATAAAAATTTGTGATCGGAGGGCAGCGTAACGCTTTAACGCTTTGTTGTGCTTTTTGTGCTATATTGGAGTTTACTTCTTATCCTCGACGCATGTAGGTAAGTAGATATGTGTATATATATATATACCTTTATGTTATACTAGCAGCGCTTCGCGGTTTCACCCGGGATAAAAAGTAGCCTATGCGGTATTCCAGGTCTTCAGTTATCTACATACCAAATTTCATTGCAATCGGTTCAGTGGTTTTTGTGTGAAAGAGTAACATCCATCCATCCAAATTTTCACATTTATAATATTAGTGGGATTTTCATACCAATTTCAATTTTATTTTTTTATGCAGACATTTTTAGCAAAATCTGAACATGCCATCAACATCCTTGGTATTGAATACCTTAGTTTCATTCATGTCAGCCCTCTCTCATACGAAATATTAGCTTAATCGGTCAATTTTCAAGTTCAAGTTGAATCAAGCAACTGCAAACTTTAAGTATTCTCAGGGTTACACGCACTCAAGCATAGTATACTATGCTTTCTGTCATAGCCTGTATACGAGGGCGGCACTGAAAATTTCGGGAATCAAGGAAGTGACACAACATTACTATTTAAAAATGTATTTATTGCTTTTCGAAGTATTCTCCGCGAAATTTGACACATTTTTCCATACGATGGAACCAATCATTGAAGCAACCAATCCATTCGGAAGTTGGGTCTCCAAAATGGCCGTTTTGTAGGCGTCCACAGCTTCTTCAGGTGATGAAAATCTCTGACAACGCAATTTATTCTTTATTTAAGGGAAAGTATAGAAATCATTAGGGCTTAGGTCGGGCTGTACGGCGGATGGTCTAATAATTCTATGTTTTCTTGCTTTATAAACTCTTTTGTTCTGTGCGCGGTGTGAGAACTCGCATTGTCGTGATGGAGGATGATGCGGCGGTTGCAGTTCCCTTTACGGAGTTCAGAAACGACCTGTGGCAAACAAATGCTAGCATACCATTCTGCATTAACCGTTCTTTGTCCCTCAAGAGAAATAGTCGTAACATGGCCGGTTTTGGAGACAAACGTGGCCACCATTTTTTTTGCAACACTCCGTGAACGAACAATTTTTTAACTCATTTTCGAACACCCAAACCCGTGACTGGTTTTTTGTTTCGGGTTCGTACGCGTATATCCAGGATTCGTCACCTGATACGATGTTGTATACAGCATTTGAGGATCCTGCGTGGAATCTTTGGAGAGTTCTGACGCACCAAGTAACGCGAGCCGCTTTTTGCTCTTCACAGAGCGAATGCGGTATCCATCGGGAAAACAACTTTTTTACACCTAATTGTTCATGCAAGATTATTTGTATTTGACTCATGCCAATGTCTAAAGATGCCTGAATTTCGCAGTATGCCACATGTCGATCTTCCTCAATCAGCTTACGCACAGCATCAACGTTTTCGTGGGTGACTGCAGTTTTTGGACGACTTTAAGGGGGTCATCACTGAGCTTGACACGTAAACGTTGAAATCCAGCAAACCAGCGATAAATTGTGGTTTTGGATGGGGCTTCATCACCAAATGCAGAAATCATCCGGTCAACACACTGTTTTTGCGTTAAACCACTTAGAAAGTCATAATAAATCATCGCTCTTGAATTTTTTCGAGTCAATTCCATTTTCTCAACGACTAAACAAGTTTGACAAAACCTTGTGATAAGACCGAGAATCTTTTTGTAAATAAATAAATGGTATTAGATTTTTAAAAACAAGGTATTTTCAATTAAAAAGATTTTAATATGACAGAAATAGTGGAAATATTCCATTCCCGATACTTTTAGTGCAGCCTATGTATTGATTGAGAGGATGAGCTATAGTACACTTTATTTCTTAGAGTAGCTATTTATTAGAACATCCTCAAGCAGTGGCGTAGCTAGGTAACCAAAGGCCCTGGGGCAAAAAATAAAATAGAGCAACTAAACTATTTAAAATCATTTGTTCCGTATTCGTCGTGTTCCGAATTCCGAATTCTGACCTCCTTATTAATTAATGTCACCAACCTGCTAATGTGACGTTTTAAGTTCGTCTTTTCGTTTAAGTTTTCACTTCTGTCGGCAGTCCCATGACTGTTTTTTTTTTTATTTAAGTATTGATTAAAGTCAACATTAAAACATTTATGATATATTTTCCAATTCCCAACACATAACCTAAATATGTTGGAAATAACTTTTGAATCGAACTGTGTTGTGTTGACAGACGAAGCGTCCTCACGGAAATAGGCTGTCCCCAGAGAATCAATGTGTGTTAAACGAAGAGAAATGTTTGGTGTTAAAAGAATATAATGCATTTTGTTTAGTTAATTTCTGAACCAACAATTGTTTTTATAGTTATTGAATTTTTCTTGCATGGCAACATTGTTTATTTGTTCTACAATTGTTATGTCAAATGTAGTTCGTTTCAAGCTTATAGCAGTTCTTTTTCCGGATACCTAATATTGGCGAAATGGACGAAATTTTTGTAGCTCCTCAAATCCATTAATCAAAAGTTGAGTTGAAGTTGGCCTTTTCCGGCGATTACAAATGGCTGTTGTACACTTAAAAAATAAATTACTTCAATATTTAAAATCCGTATTTTTGTGGTACACAGTACGTTTTGACACAGACTATATTCAATTCCAATCTATATTGATATTAT
The DNA here is from genome assembly GCA_949752705.1 of Callimorpha dominula. Taxonomy (NCBI): domain Eukaryota; kingdom Metazoa; phylum Arthropoda; class Insecta; order Lepidoptera; family Erebidae; genus Callimorpha; species Callimorpha dominula. Next base: position 3,311,427 of record OX457019.1, on the reverse strand, counting down.
TCCAATCTTTGTATTAGGAACGTTGCGGATGCAGAATTTTTGACATCCGCGGATTCGGATGCAGATACGGGTTTTCGAAGGCTCGAATCCGCGGATGCGGATGCAGATGTCCAAATCCGCTATCCGTAACATCCCTAATACACAATAACAAACGCGTCGGATCTTGTCACCGAAATCTTCGCTTCTATTGGTCAATCAGCACTTGGTTACGGCACACGCCATTCGCTAGCCCCACCCAATTTCTTTGTCGCGACTTGCACTACATCCGCATTGATTATTGCATGCAGATGTCCAAATCGATGCGAAAGCTTTGCATTTGCGGATGCCAATGCAAAAATCCGCAACATCCCTTTTCATGATTGTTTCACTAACGCATTCTACATATTTAAAATAGTTAATGGGGCGTTAAATCACATGATCTTTTAGGTCATGTTTTGTTCCCGAATCTTGAGATCAGGAATTCGTTGAATTTCTTTTTTAATAAATTCACTGTTTCTCTGGCAGTATGACAGCTTGCGCCATTGTGTTAAAACCAGATGTCGGCAATTAAAATTCCAATTTCGGCAAAAGAAGATTTCAAATCATGTGCCGACAACGATCACCAATCAAAGTTATGGAAGCACCGATTTCTTAAGTAAAAAAAACAAGGAGCAATTATGCACCTAGCCATAAAGGCGTACCAGACAGTCTGTCAGAATGTAACGGTCTGCAATGAACTTTTTGAAGATTTTGCCTAAATTCGACATTTTGTTTGTTTCCAAAACCGTTGAGGCAAAAATCAGCTTTATCGCTATAGATCATATTCTGCGAAAAATAAGGGTCGTTATAAAGTTGCCGTAAATCCCAATTAGTGGATTTTGGGTGCTGGGAATGGTTAACCTTTAGTTCTTGCTTCAGTTGAATTTTGTAAGGGTGTAGACCCAAAAGTTGAAGTTTTAGACAAGCCGACTTGTTGGGAACGTTGTGGAATTGACAAGTTGGCAGTAACTCTCACACTTATAGCCACCAATTCGATTTTCTCAGTGTTTGACACATTTTGACGACGGGTAGGAGGTGAATGATCCATCACCGTGCCGTGGTTTCAAATTTTTTCACTATGTGATGGATAGTGTCCTCCTTAGAACGATTATATTGACTTTAAGTTTGTCGTAGCGCACGAAACGCTTGGCGAATTAAATTGCCGTTTTGACAATACACTTTAAATATTTCAACGCGCTGTTCAACTGTATAGTAACTTATCTTGATAATTACCAAACTTTTAATGACTTTATTAATTGTTAAAAATTCGCGCCAATAGACAACCCAACATGGCCGCCATCGGCTGTCAAAGACATTGTCTCTATTGAAAACCCTTTTTTAATACATAGGTTTAATACATTGGTCCTTCGAGCCGGATCATGTATGGAAATCCCAGGTACCTACAACATCTATATAATTGCGGACATCAAAACCGGTGTCTCTTGCCCCAAGATGGCGAGTCTTCGTTGAAAGTATCTTTCAACGCCAGGGGTCATGAGATTACACCTTCCGGCCTTTGCGACCTTCCGGAGATCATTTGGCTTTGCACGAGGACTAGATCGCAAAAGGGACTATTTTGAACTGGCTGTTGTCGTCAAGTCCGAGTCCGCTAACCAAATATCACAATGCTTTATTATTTCTTACCAATATTAATCATCTCATCTGTCATCTGTTTGTCTTCTATGGGAGTTAGAGAAACGCTTGGTGGAACTGCTTCTATGGCTGCGGAATGCTGTCGAATGTTTGAGAAGCTAGATACCATGTTGAAAAACAACAGCATATGTATTCTGTAAGAAAATTAATCTGATTTTAATCAGAATGTCAAGTCGAAGTCACTCCATCTTATTATACGTCAAAATGGTATAATCTGTAGCTATCTGTAGAGGTCGCCCATTAATCACGTGATGTGTTTAGCAACTTTTAAATCCAACTCCTGGTGATACGTGGTGAGGTTTTATACTATCCCCACCTCTCTACCCTAAATCCCGTGTATTTTATTTAGTTCAAAAAATATTTAAAATTTTCAGAATATTATCTTTAAATACAGATATAATCGCGCGTTCTACGAAAAATTAATATACGTGATATCTCACTACACCCTCTCTCCTCGTGATATTTTGTGATTTTTCCGAATCCTTTCCAGCCTCACGTGGTTAATGGACGATTCCGTCGAATGCTATGGAATAACAACTTGTGACGTCATGATTTTGCTTTCCTTTTTAACCGACGAAAAAAGGAGGTTCTTAATTCTACCGTATGTATATTTTTTTTAAGTACCTATGTTTAGCCCTCACTCCGTTATTTACGAACCGACTTTGATGATTATTTTTTTGATAGATAGAGTATTCTTCAAGGAAGTCAGCATCTGATTATGGAATCCTGATAAAATTGAGAGAAACCCTCGAAAATTGTACGAACTCATAGTGTTTCTGTTTATTTTTATAACTTAATCAGGTATTTGCGTTTAGGAATCATGAGATAATGAAGCTTAGCTGATGATGGAAACTATATGTTTTCTAAATAATCAGAAGTTAGATATAAAAACTGTTGGCCCGCGAGCCAGCAACAGATTTGCATGACCAATTCCCTCTCGGGTGGAAACTCGCAAAATGCTTCAGAGAGTTGAATCATGAAGCCTCGTGATCGTCAGCTGCGGTTCCGTCGGGGGGTTGAGGAGCAGCAGCCTCCCGCGCACGTAGAAAAAAATATTATTTTTAGTCCTTTCCTCCCGGTTGAAAATTGTATCAAATTATAGTTAACCCAATATCTTGAAGAAAAAGAAAAGACTGCTGACTATGGAGAGGTGGATTATACGTCAGCTGATCACATGAACGTGAAATAAATATATACTTATACTGCTGTCAGCTGGCTGTATCTCGGTGGAAAGATTGTCAGCTGATCCCCAGGTGTAAATCAGGAGCCAGACGGGAGCATCTATCGCCTATTTAAATGCACCAGCTGACGAGCATCTCCCTCGGCATATTGCCAGCTGATTTTTTTTTTGTAACTTACAAGTCCAATAAAACTTGTGAATTAAAATATATATCCTTATATATTTTTATTCACAAGTTGGCAAACACGTATAGAGATAAACAATTGTCGACTCACCCATTTATAAAAGCCATTATTAATTTATAATGCTTCTGTATCACTCTGGTGTCTTCACAAATGAGGTGCCAATAAATGGCGTTTAACTCCAAAGTATTGTCACGTTATCTGATTGTTGGAATGTTGTATGGAGCTGTTGATACCACGTTGGATTATCGTCTTTTAAAAGCAATTATTACGCTACAGAATTATCCGTGTGTCGCGAAGGTCTTAAAAATGAATATAAATAAATAAAATTTAAGTATCTGTTTGTAATGTCAAAATAATAGTTATTTTTAAGCTCATACAGTTATTTGCACGATACCTATGCCTAAAAATCAGTTTTTCGTCTGTCTGTCTGTTTGTTCCTGCTAATCTCCGAGACGGGTGTACCGATTTCCACGGGAGTTTCACTGGCCGATAGCTGTTATTATAAGGAGTAACTAAGGCTACTTTTATTTTGGAAAAAGAATTAGGGTTCCGCGCAAAATATATAAATATGTTCACGTGAGCGAATCCACTCGGGAACATCTAGTTTTATATAAAAATACATAAATTGTTCTATAGCTGCTTTACCAAGGTTATGAATATAAAATAGGAACTTTGCCTAATAAACATAACATTATACCGTAGAGGCATGGAAAACCTCACTAAACCAGCACTCAACACCGCACTGTTATCTATCCCCGGGGGGGTATTAATCACTTTATATAATACCTAAGTGAGCGTGTGATGGAGCGGTTTTGCTTGGCATATATCCAAATAGTTCCTGCCAAAACCAACACCTATTAATATTGACCAGATGCAAATTGTTCGACACTTTTGTAACTGTGTTGTGTCGTAACTTGTTAAGTTGAATAGATTATTATTTTACCTTAAACTAAACTCTTTTTGAAATGTAGAGGTGAGAAATTACACAACTACTAATTTATTAGTCATTCTTGTTATTAATAATTTAGTAACCATCGTGTGCAAGGGCAAAAGTATGCCATTTTAAATTAATGGTTGAGCGCTTCTTAAACTTGGCAAGCCTAATGAGGCTTTAAAATTTTAAATATTCAGGCTTTAAAATCGAACCTCTTATTATGAGGCGGGCTGTTTATTTGTTTGCAAATTTAGTTGTATAAAATAATCAAAATTTTATTAAAGTATATCATAATATCTGTGCACCAAACACGTCATTGTCACTGCCATTAAAAGTCATGCCTATAATAATGTATAAAAAGAAGGTACGACAACGGCATTGCCATAATAATAATAACTTCGCACATCTCACACACGGCCGTCTGATCCCAAAAACTAGGCAGAGCCTGTACTATGGTAACCAGACTACTGATAAACATACTTATATATTTCTAAATACATACATATTATAGATAAGTCTCTCACACAGACTCACATGTAACATAAACAACTAGATTAAAAATTGTTAGTCGTAACCATATCTGTGTGAGAGAGAAAATAAAGTCATTATTATTATTATTATTATAAATTACACCCAGATTCAGAACAAATTATCGTGCTCATCACACAATTATTTGTCCTGGGTGGGAATCGAACCCACGACCTCTGGCTTAGCAGTCAGGGTCATTAACCACTAGACCAACAGGCTAGTTAAGGATATTTATGTAACGAACGGATAATTTATAGTTTTTCTTCTATAAGCACAGAATCGTCGTATATCAAAGCTACTAGTTTTAAAAGAAAAGATCTTAAGAGAAGGTCTGTCATGTTTTAGGTATTTATAGATGACATGTAACCAGACATTGAATGATTAACATTATCAATATTAGTAAGAATATCCCGGTACCGATGTGTGCTTACAGTAAGTAATACTTAGATCACACTGAAAGTTTCTGGATTCTGCTAAATAAGACCAGATATTAGATTTATGACAAATTTGTTGTTTTTCAAAGTATATGTCCTAAGTATATGTCTATTTTATAAGTATATATAAGTCTGTCGGGGGTTCAGGGAGTTCCTTCCTAGGTTATACCTGAGCCCCCGGCCATAGACACCCGTGACGGAACACCGTGTGGTTTTAGTCGGTTCGATTCCGACATAGCCACTTCGCCGAGTGCTCAGCGAGGTGGTACCCGAGGGGGTTTCCACACGTAAAAAAAAAAAAAAAATGTATCTATATATATCTATACCAGGCTTTTTTAGGGACTTCTTCAATAGCTTCATGGAACGCATTCACCGCTGATTCAGGGCTCATAAATTGCAAGGTAGGAAGTCTGGACTGCATGGCGGATGCGTCATCAGTTCTATTGCCTTTAAAAACACTTTAGAGGAATGTAAAAACGCGTTATCGTGGTGAAGGATGACATTGTTTCTAAGACTCTGGGTAAGCAAGTGATGTCATACCAATCTGCGGTCACTGTATTGTGGTTTTTAAACTACATTGTTGTGTAATGTCCTGGTTTGCCGATAAAAGAAACAACCATATTCTTACCAATGGTTCGACGTTTCTTAACTTTCTTCAGCAAGACTTCAAAAGGAAAGACCCAATGACTGTACTCCTTTAAACTTTTTTATCATTTTACGGCACCACTTGACTCGCAGTAGATTCTGGTCTTCCGTTAAATGCTGCGATATCCATCGAGTGCAAAGCCTCCAAACCTTCAGATGCACTTTCAAAATTTTTAGTAGGTACTTAATTAATTCCAATGCCTACTAAAGTACGATTTTTTTGTAAGTTTTAATCAGTTGTTGTACGGCAGCTATATTTGATTCTGTAATCGCAGTCGCCGGTCGTCATGGAGATGATCACGTCTAAATTCTCCGAACTACGGATACACAGAGCTGCGTCATGGGGCTTCATCACAAAATGCCAATTAAGTCTGTGGCAACTCTCTTGTTGACTTAAGCCACAGCGATAATCCAAACAAATCTGTGTTGAAAATTTTGACGAGTTTCTAGCAATAGCGAAACACAATATTATCACAAAATTTTCTAAAGACGCTATAATGCAAAAAGAAATAACACGTTCCCCGATAGTTTATTTTTGAATTCCGTAAATGCTTTTTTATTTTTTTATTGTAAGTGGATAGCTCCAGAAACTTTCAGTAATGTACGAATCATGTAATACCAAGTCCCACATTAATTTTATCGAGTATATAATTATGACGAGCACTTAGAGTTAAAAGATTTTGCGACGATGTAAAAAGGTACGTAAGATTAATAAGGTTCATGTTATATGTCAAACAGTGTACAAGGATATAATATATAAATAACAGCGAGTGTCTTTCTAGACATTTATTTATGTAAGTAATTATATGCAAAATTATTTTAAGAATGTTGTGTTTTGATTCTAACAGGATACGTTTTGTTTTCTCTCGGATTGACAGCGTGAGGCAAATCCAAAGTGGATTGCGTTATAATCAGAAAACTTTAATGAACGGCGATGAAAATAAGGATTCCGGCCCTAATCTGAGCTACTCGATCTGCGAATTACCAAATTTAAAAAAAAAATCGCATTTAAACAACAGTGCCAACGTAATATTTTATACCGGACTGCGGTGAAGCCAAAAAAGGAGGGTTATATGTTTGACCTGTACGTATGTCCGTTTCTATGTTCACTCGTAACTACTAAAGGATTAAATTGATTTTGATTAATGATATGTCGTTACATTCGTCTTTATTGCGCGATTTTCATGAATTGAATTACTACTATAAAATGAAAAACAAAACGGCGGATTTTTGGTGCCAAAATATATGTAGGTACATTTTTTTTTCTACCAAATCTATTGAGTGGGGTATCAAAATGAAGAGTGACAAAAATATAATATAACTAAGTATGTGTTTATTAGTTAGTTTATTATTTCTTATTTGTGCTAGCGTAATCACCTGGAGTAACCAGCACAATCGACGATGCGGAGTGTCCCAGGTCTGACAAGTGTTAATGGGCATCGGCTCCTTCAGCGACATCACTTTGCCCGGTTTTAGTAATTTTTAACATGCTTATATTAGCTCACTTTTACCTACTATGTGTGATAAGTTAAATATGTAAATATACGGGAGCTAACGTGATCACGAAATAGGTATTACTTACCTCCGAATTACCTGATGTTTCCATCAGGTTGCAGTGGCCGTGGTCACGGGCTGATAAGGGAACGATATAGTTTAGAAGTTAGTATATGTGGTGACAATCATATACAGCGAAAATATACTTCAATGTTATCTAACGAAGACACACCGAACTACGGAGTAACTAGTAATGCTGACACTGCTGATACAATAACTAGTAAAGCTTCGCACGGATAGCAGAGACAGACATCTTCAACAATCATCAACATATATTTTAATCATAACATTTATACCTTCCTCATGAATCCAGGCGCGGACCAAAGTAATAATCCGAAATGTTAAACCTGAAAACTTAACTTTTAATATATTTATAACTTAGTCATTTATAATTTAATTTTTTAAATTATTTTTCAATTTGGACTTTCTTGGAATATACCAATGGAATGGTATAGGGAAATTTTTATTTAAAGTATATTTACTTTTTGAGCTTTTTTTTGGTAAGCGACAAATCTTGTCCGAATCTCCCCCCCAGGTTTGCTCTCTGGATCCGCCCCTGCATGAATCACTCTATCTATTAGTTTTTCACTAATCGCATGAAAATCCGTTCAGTAGCTTTTCAGTTTATCGCGAACAGACAGACAGACGCGGCGGGAGACTTTCATTTATAATATGTAGTGAAAGCGCATTAAAGTTGGCTGTACCATTAGAACTACATATAATACTTCTTTCATATTGAATGTGTACATATTATTTATCAGTATATTTAATACAAAAAAGAAAAGAAAAAACATTATGGTGCAAAAAATAAAATCTATTTTTCAGTGTTTAGGACAGTAATTAAACAGTTTAAATATTAAAATATCTGTGGGGTATTAACCGCTCTGTAGAACGCACGACCGTGCAACTGAAAACATTGAAAAGAATACAAAGTTTTCTAGTAATAAGTATGTTGTGTGAACTTGTGTGAGAAGGTTTTGAAGCAAAGTTAGGTGGCTGTCACCATGGTGTGGCCAGTTCTTGGCTCTTTTGTTTACAACGATTTAGGACGGCCAAAGATTTCCAAAATATCATCGTCATTCTGCGTGCTGTTTACTTCTTCCAGTTTACTCTATCATCCACATTACATTTTTCAAGTAGGAGAGGCATGCTTCGGCACGTACGGGCCGACTCGACCGGAGTGATACCACGGCCTCACAGAACATTGGTAGTTAAGCAATGCTGTGTTTCGCAGTCAGTAATCAATATTACTTCCTCAGTCAGCTAGTTTCTTATCCCTTTGAGTAGTCTAATCTGGTATCATTTCAACGTTTATAATATACCTAAGTATATTGTACCTCATACATTTTAAAAGAATCCATAACAATTGCCGCTTACATTTCAGGTCTGGTGAAGTTGGGCGTCCACTGCGTGACAGGCAAGAAGGTAGCAATCAAGATCATCAACAGAGAAAAACTGAGCGAAAGCGTGTTGATGAAGGTAAGTTACAGCAGGTGTCATGGCTTCCTCACTCCTAACCCCTTGTCATCATCTAATGAGAGAGACGCAAGCTGAACGCTTTGTCCTCCAGGCTCTATTTAAGAAAGACGCGTGCGGAAAATATTGTTGCCTAGCCTCTATTTTAAACAGACGCGTGCGGAACATTTTCTTCTCCAGGGTCTAGTTTAAACTCGTGCGGAACAGTTCGTCTATCAGGCTCTATTTGAGACAGAGTCGTGCGGAACATTTTATCCTCCAGGGTCTAGTTTACACAAACTCGTGCGGAACACTTCGTCTATTAGGTTCTATTATAGACAGAAGCGTGAGCGCGCTTGAAACACGCCGTGCCACCGCACCGTGTCAGATCTGTTTCTATTAGAACCATAATGCTGCTACTGAGAAGGTTCTTTTGGGGTTCTGTTTATTTTTAAATACATTGTTAATATTCGAACACAGGCCAGTGAAGTATTATGAATTATGATACACAGTGCGGTTTTAGTCTGTTCGATTCTGACACACCGCCCCGCCCCACCGAAAACCCCGGTGATCCGAACGGCCTGTAGGTTTTCCCACGCACTCAAAAAAAAGAAAGAGGTTTTGTAATAAGATCCTAAGTTTGTTGAGTTTGATGACTAACTGCACCTGAGTTGCAATGCCATTTTTATCTTTTTTTTTATATTAAGATTTTATGGGCGAGGAACCGTTGTGGGCGTCCTAAGAACATCCTACTAAAATTTCGTCACAATCTGATTAATGATTTCCTAACGCATAGAGGACAAACATACAAGCATTGGTTTTTATTTATATAAATAAAATATTATTCGTTTTTCATCAGGCGCTCAAAGTGAAACTTTGAGATATTTTATAAAAAAACCTATTAGAAATAACAATGCGGAAAATTGCAATTGCAATCTTTCCATTTTTTTTAATTAAAAAGTATTTGCAAGAAATATGAGTTTTTTACGTCATGGTCACTGTTATCCAGCAGTCGTCTGCTTATCACCAATATTTATATTTTCGCAGGTGGAGAGAGAAATAGCAATTATGAAATTGATAGAACATCCACACGTATTGGGACTGTCCGACGTTTACGAGAATAAGAAATATTTGTAAGTATTTTCTATATACACAAACTAAGAAGCTTTGTATGGTTGAACGGGCTAATATCAGAAACGCTTAATCCGAGTTGAAAAATAATTTTACCATCAAATGATTACGATTACCGTTAAGAAGAATAACAATTTAAGGAAGAATAATAAAAATAATAATTATAACTTGACACATCTCACACACGGCCGTCTGATCTCAAACTAGGCAGAGCCTGTACTATGGTAACAAGACTGCTGATAAATATAGCTTAAATATTACTGAATACATACCAACATCTATACTTATAATAAATCTGTAACGGGATAAATTCTGTACTGTGCAATCGGTCGACAGTCGGGCGATAGTTTAGTGGAATGCAGTGCACCCGCTTTCATCATATTTCACACACGTTATGCAATTGATAGTTGTTCGATAGTTTGATCAAATAGAAATCTAGTAGTCATTTCGATAGTTTGATCGGTTGATTTTTAATCTCATGCAGCTACTGGTAGGTACTTGTTGCCAAACCGATCCCTAGCCGAACTATCGGCCGACTAAAAATCGCTAGTGTGCAGTGGCTCTGAAAGTACAAGTATCAAGAACTACATGTTTGCCATTGCAAAAATAAATTTGATGATCATTATTGTATTCCCCCAGATATTTAGTGTTAGAACATGTTAGCGGTGGGGAGCTCTTCGATTACCTGGTGAAGAAGGGCCGGCTGACGCCCAAGGAAGCGAGGAGATTTTTCAGACAGATCATCTCTGCGCTAGACTTTTGCCATAGCCATTCTATATGGTAAGTATTTCATGCAAATTTATTGACCGAGCAAAAGCGTCCTCATTTACAAATAGGACAGACAAAAGCATTTGGTTTTATTGAAGTAATTATACCTGGCGAGCCTCATATGGTATGCGAACGACCTATTAACACGATGAGGGTCACTTTTAAAATGCGAATAAAATGTTAACCTTACCCTTGTTTAAATAGAGCTGAAAATTTTATGCAAGTAGTATAATCTAGATCGGCGATCATGGTTTTGCCGCTCCACCTGAGTTAAAGCTAAATTTAATTTAATTGCTCGATGCAGATATGTCAAAATCTAAAGTATTAAACACAAAACATTTAAAACTGCCCTTTTCAGTTCTGGGTGTAAAATTGCAAATTCTGAGACGTCACACCAGGGAGGGAGGGGTTTCACAAATGTGACTACCTGTGACCAGGACGGGGGGATCCAAAAATCATAAAGTTCGACGTCATTTATGGATGGCCCTTATATGCTTGTCTTTCTTTTGCAGCCACCGGGACCTAAAGCCCGAAAACTTACTCCTGGATGAGAGGAACAACATAAAGATAGCAGATTTTGGAATGGCCTCGCTACAACCTGCTGGGTCTATGTTGGAGACCTCTTGTGGAAGCCCGCATTACGCTTGCCCAGAAGTCATTCGAGTGAGTAGCTAGCTGTTTATGGCTTATCTAGTAAGATAGCAAGTTATGTGTGACCAGAAACCAACGTGTTATAACTTATAATTGAGGCATCGGATTTGCGATGAAGTGTCTGCGGGTTCGAATCCCAGGTAGCACACTGCAGACGTGAACTAGTGTTGTTGCGATACTATCGTGGCCTTGAAAAGCAGTCTATTATCGAAAATAGTATTAATTACAATTAGTATCGAAAGAATTATACTAAAGACAATATATATTTCAATAGCATCGATCTCTAGCAATAGTATGTTTTAATGTTATCTGTCGATACTATTAAACATGTTGACATTTTTATTGCATCAATACTACCTATAGTATTAATTACAAAATTCAAAATCAAGACACTAAGTGACATTTATGAACGTTAAATCGAAGCTACAGTTAAAAATCATAGATCGACGCCACAATAATATGTACTGGATTGTCGAGGTAAGTTAGGTGAAAACACCAAAATCTACTGCCTGCTTGTGTCGATCTATAACTTCCAGTTTCCAAAATGCGTAGAGCCTTAGGAGAAGAATACTGGCAAAGAAATGTGCATACCTACTATCTGATTCTGATATGTATTATAATACTCATAATACTGTCGTTATTATAATCGATATTATATTATTCGATCTTTCGCAATAGTATTTTCTTAATGTTGTCTATCGACACTATTGAAAATGTCGGTATTTTCGATAGCACTATCGAAAATTTTATTATTTTTCAAGATCAACTATCGATAGGGAAACCATAGCTATTGCAACAACACTGATGAACACATTCCTAACACAAACATTTTGCTTAGCTGAAGAATAGATGTTAATAAGAATACTAGGAATGTGTATTCATGTATTCTTTATTGCATTCCATATGTTACAAAGGTGGTATATAAAAAAGTAATTATGAACAATATGGACCCTGTCGGGCACAGCAAATTAGGAGAGGGAAGAGGGCTACGTGGCACTTCCAGTTATAGCTTATCTTAACTAGATCACTTACAAGTATTTACTTACCTATAGAGAGTATAGTTATAGCTATGTTATTTTGTAATCAATTTATCATCTAAAACTCCTTTACTGTGTAGTATGATTTTGATAACAGAAATTGTTTCAATTCATTAATAAATACATTTGTTTTGTTTACATCTCTAATCTCTTTCGGCAAAAGATTATAAATATTTATAGACATAAGTAAAGGGCTGGTTGGTTGAGTGTAAATTATGTTTCTAATATTCTTTTCAAAATAAAATAATAAAAAAAACCACCATCATAAAATCCAAGTCTGCGGATATTGTCGAAACTATATATTCGCTTGGTAAAGCGATTCGATTTAATAAGGATGATTTAATGTTTTTATATTGATTTTATTGTTTTTGGTGCACTAAGGCCACAGATTAATAAATAGCTACCTACTTAGGAACCACGGAAGCGGAACAAAGGCCGGTTATTAATAAATACATTTTTCTTGCCACCGAGTTTCTTCACCATCTTACAACAGGGATAATTTGAGAATCATCTCTGGTCAAATATAAATTGTTTATTTCCTGCTTAATTTTAATTTAATAAAGCGTCGCCCAACAGTCGAACTGTTTGAAAAATTTAATGTCATACTGAGAATTTTAGAACGCTCGCTTCTAGGCCTCACTGACTAGAAAATCTAGCACAAACTCAGGCTTAAGCTGGTGACGGCGACACAGGTGTAATATAACTACCTAAATATAAACAATGTACCATTATTATAGCAATTACAACCTTAGGTAGTTTATACAATTCAATTCAAAATCATTTATTCAATTAAGACACTAAGTGACATTTATGAACGTTAAATTGAAGCTAGAGTTAAAATCATAGATCGGCACAAACAGACGCCACAGCATGTGCTGGATTGTCGAGGTAAATTAGGTGAAAACACCAAAATCCACAGCCTGCTTGTGTCGATCTATAACTTCCAGTTTCCAAAATGCGTAGAGCCTTATGAGAAGAATACTGGCAAAGAAACTCATGGCCACTCTTTTTAAAAGTCAGATCTTCAGGTACAATAGTGTTAGTGTTACACGAAAGGTAAACAGGATGCAAGCTGATGCCACCTGAATTTCATTTTATTGAACACATGCACACTTGGATAACACGTTATCTGTTAACCCGCTATTCTAACATAAGAATGACTTACTCATGCTTTTACGACTACATTGAATTATACTTGCATGACCGCATGGATAGAAATAGATTCAGCGGATTAGACGTAAAACGTAACAGACAGTTACTTCCACATTTGATGATGATGATATATGAATATATCGACTAACAACTCGTTCCCACTTGTCGGGTTTCGGAAGGGAAGGGTCCAACAGCGAACTTAAAACGCTTTCCCGAACGAAAACTCACAAAAATATTGTATTATGTCCCTACACTTACCTTACTTATATTGTAAGAACAAACGATATAAACCTCATCAATAGAAATAATTAAATTTAATAAAATCTCCATGGTTCTGACTTCGCGAGCCTACACAGATGACAATTTTAAATCTTATTAATTTTCTAAAGATCAAAGTATGTAAGGATGGATGTTTGTTACTCTTACACGCAACAACAGCTGAATGGATCTGGATGAAATTTGGCAGAGATAGATTATAGTCTACTAGTAACCCGGCTTTGCTTCCTCACGAATCACTCTGTCTATTAGTGAAAACCGCATGAAAATCCGTTCAGTAGCTTTTCAGTTTATCGCGAACAGACAGACAGACAGACGCGGCGGGGGTCTTTGTTTTATAATATGTAGTGATAATAGCACGTAGGTTGGGGGCGGACCCGTGCTTCACCTAGTTTCTCCACCTGGGTGAAGCACGGGGACCTATAAGGTCCCGTGCTCCAACTGATGATCAGTACAGTCAAGTAATTAAGAAAAATACATAATTTAATCTATAATCAATAGGATTTATTTTAACGCATTTGGTCCAAAAAATGGCCCAAAGATATTTCTTTATTAATTAATTGCATTTGCCAATCCCACTAATATTATAAATGTGAAAGTTTGGATGGATGGATGTTTGTTAATCTTTCACGCCAAAACTACTGAACCGTTTGCGATGAAACTTGGTATGTAGATAGCTGGAGACCTGGATATATATAAGCTACCTTTTATCCCGTTATTCCTACGAGATCGGGACTTACGCGGGTGAAACCGCGGGGCGCTGCTAGTATAATTTAAAAATATGGCTTTATTTTATTTTTCTAAAATGTGGCTTTTGCCTCCCACAACACTTTAATTAATGTGACCGGAAAAAAACATGAGGATGGAGAAAAGCCTTTGAAAGCCTTTGAAACTAGAGAAAACCCAAAGAAAATCGGAAAAACAAAAGAAGATCATTATAAATCATTTAGACATTACTGGGTTGAAAAAATGAGTGCGCGCGATTTTCGACCTTATTAACTTTAATTTTTGGTGTTTTTAGTTATATTCCATTTTTATTTGACTATTTTGCCGGTAAAAGACAACAAATTTTTTTTTGTCAATAAGGTCGAAAATCGCGTGCACCCATTTTTTCAACCCAGTATTGTTTAAATAATCTGTAATGATCTTTTGTTTCTCCGATTTTCTTAGGGTTTTCTCTTGTGAAACTGTGAAAGGCTTCTCTTGTTCCATACTCTAGTGTTTTTTTCTTGTACATATAAATTCACCCCTATTAAATAATTGTTTAAATCTTTTGAATGCTATAGGGAAAACAATTTACTGCATCACTGTACCATAACGTCAGCAGTTGGAGCACGGGACCCTATATAGACCCGTGCTTCACCCAGGTGGAGAAACTAGGTGAAGCACGGGTCCGCCCCCCGTAGGTTATATACTTTTTAACCCGAAAAAAATTACTTTTCTAATTTCACTAAAATTTCCAAGTGAACGAAGTTGCAGAAGGTACAGAACACTAGGTTTCAAAAATAGCACTTTCCCTCTAGAAAGTGAAAAATAACTTTTAAGCGTACGAAGTCGCGGGTTAAAGTTAGTGAGGATATAAAGAAACAATGGAGCAAGATTAAGAAAAGTATTTTAATACAGTTCCACAAGAAAATCATGGTATTAATATACATACTAAGACTATTAACTAAATAATACGAGGTCTACCAAAGTGGATTGTTTACAAATATACCCATATCCACATAATCATAATTAAGTACATTAACGTTTTCAACTTAGGGATCGTCCATTAATCACGTGATGTTTTTTTTTTTTTTTTTGCAACTTTTTAACCCCCTGGTGATAAGTGGTGAGGTTAGTAAAACCTCACCTCACCCTAATCTAGCCAAAATCACATGGTTTTTTTTAAGTTCAAAATATATTCAAAATGTTATCTTTAAACACAGGTATAATCGCGCAAAATCTCACTCACCTTGTGATATTACGTGATTTTTTCCGAACTCCCTCCCCCCTTTTCGAGTCTCAAGTGATTAATGGACAATCCCTTGTCTCAACAGTGGGAAAGTGGCAATTGCTTTAAACGATTTTTTATTGAGCGTGGGTTGGAGTCTGTAAACAAAATTAAGAATACGAATATACAGGCTGTTACAGAAATGTGTGGTCATATTTTAGGGTCGTATAGCAGACCCCATAAATAACGTAAAGTGCTAACAATTTAACGATAATTCGTGTTGTTTGATACAGAAATCTTATTTTAAAACTGACAAATTGTACTTGAAACTTGACCGATGAAGCTAATATTTCGTTTGAGGGAGAGCTGACATGATTGGAACTCTGGGTATTTAATACCAAGGATATTGATGGAATGTCCAGACTTTTATAAAAATGGCTGCAAAAAAATTAAAAACAAAATCATTGAAATTAACTTGAAAATACTTACTAATATTATAAATGCGAAAGTAACTCTGTCTGTCGCCTTTTCACGCCAAAACTACAGAACCGATTTAAATTGAATTTGGTACACAGATAGTCTAGAGCCTGAGAAAGGACATAGGCTACTTTTTAATGCGAAAAAGGGGATGTAAAGGGTTGAAGGGTAGGGATGAAGAGTTGTATGGAAGTATTGTCAATTAGCCTAAATAATTAAAAATTCTACCCAAAGACACTATTCCACGCGGACGAAGTCGCGGGCACAGCTAGTTAATAATATTTTGTTTAGATATGAGCACCTAGATTAGGAAAAACATTACCCGAAGAAGAAAACAATTAATATTTTTTTCAAAATCCACTATTTTTTTCAAGCGAAATCAAATTATCGGCTCCACATAATACTCTTAAAGGTTTATCACACCTTTCTGTAAACATCCTGTATACATTAAGTTTAAACGTCTTACACCGTTTTGGAGGAAATGGTTATTTGTTCCGGAAGAAATTTTTATGACGTCACTATGGATAATCACTTTTTTAATTTCCTGGACTTTACAAATGACGTAATTGGTAATTTAAACCACTCAAGATGTCGTGATATTGACTAGCCAAAAGCGATATAGTAAATGTTGTGGATGTCCGCAGAATTATGACACTTCCTCTGGTTTTTGTTTTGTAGGTGTGGCGTTCGCCGTTAATATTCGCTTTAAGCATATCTATTCATGTATGTTGTTTACCTCTAACAAGAAAATATTGTTTATTTATTTATTAATCATCGTTAAATAAGATTTTAGTTTTATTCATAATTAAATCATCAAAATTTATTTTTCTTCGTTTTATTTAATAATATTTGTTACTATTCACGAGGCTGTAGTAATATAAAATATTAGTAATTATTCTATCACTTTTTTATTGGCTTGAACTTTGTCTCAAAGGTCTTGCGTGAAAATATTATTTTTATATTTTCACTTTTATTAACTAGTCATTAAAGATGCATTCAAATTGCAGATATTACTACAACATAAAAGAATATGGTTCCAGAAAATCTATTTAACCTTTTGGATTTTCAGCTAGTCTCGATAGTTGTATAAATTTTATAACAGTAAACAAATATGTATTTTAATACAAATTATCAGCGTTTTTTTCTATAACTAGGAATGTCAGATCTAAATATTTATATTAAATAACTAATTTATATAACTGCCTATAGTTTATATAACAAATCTTACATAACATGGACAGTTTAACGTGTCCTTTTCTAAATGCTAAATGTTTGCAACAATACATTACTAATGGGGTCTTATCTATAACAAAACAGTTAAGTGTCTTTTTCATCTATGTTTGTCAACCAATTAATAAAAAAATTGGAAGGTTTTAATGCCTTAAGTGGTGCTTTATAGTAATCAAAAATTAAATTAATTACGGTCGAGTATCGACTTCTGCCGGACTCCAATAGTGTATTTAAAATGCCCCAACCCATGCACATAAAAAGCATTTATTATTATTAACTTATTGAGGGTAGAAGTAAGAAGGGTCTTTGTGTATGAAAGTGTCTTTAAAAAGACTTAAGATGGCGCTACGGTATCTAGATAGAGACAATTTTTAATAGACTTCCTTGGTTATATTTGGCAAATTATTTTTAACTAAGAATTTTATGTTTTGTATACTTCGCTTTTATTAACCGATGAAAAACAAGGAGGTTCATAACTCGACCGTATGTTTATTTTTCAAGTACTCTAGTCGCCAAAAAAATTCAAAATTTCACTCTCTCTCTACAACTGCTAAGGTCATATAATATCATTCTCTAGGTCTCTACCAGCGCCATTTTTGTCGGTTCTAGAACTATATTTAATGCTTCCAACTAGACACGTTTTGCTTTCCATTTGACTCCCATATAGAGGGTTCTCCTTACTTCTACCCTTCATTGATTATCTTCTCCCGATCAGCTATTAGCCCCTTTAAACCTCCCCCAACTCTACTTTAGACAAGGATAAATTCATTTAATACCTATTAATAAATAATAGACAACTAGGCCAAAATATGAACTAATCCAAAGTCTTAAGATTTCAAGTTACTATGTTAATTATAATTATAATCCTTTAGGTTTGAATTTCGATTATTATTAAGACAATAAAATCACTACAGAAGTCTTTAAACAATAAATTAGATTGTGAGTAAGGCTTATATTAACAAGAATTGAAGGCAGTGTCACAGATACACTATATATATCAACACTTGGGCGTCGAAACAGGACAATTAGTGACTAACACATGAAAGATTTGACTTGACATCCATGTTGTATTAATTTAATTATTATAATGTTCAACACAAAACAAGCAATGTAAGTAATGACAGTAACTACACATTGTGGAGTAACAATAAATATTGTGTAATATTTGTGATTTTAACAAAATGAAAGATTAAATAAAGTACCGGTGAAGCCTATGAAACAACACAAACGTTGAATTCATTACAAATATTAATCATTACTTTAAGCAAACAGTAGCTTATATATATTTGATATAGTTCCTTAGTTAGCCAGAACAAAGGCCCAATATGATACAAAATAGAGATTTATCAAACTCATTTTGAGATTATTACAAGCTTTTATTTAACTTGGAATAATAATAATAATAATAACTCCACACATCTCACACACGGCCGTCTGATTCCAAACTAGGCAGAGCCTGTACTGTGGTAACCAGACTGCTGATAAACATACTTATATATTTCTAAATACATACATACTATAGATAAATTACATCCAGACACAGAACAAATTATCATGCTCATCACACAATTATTTGTCCTGGGTGGGAATCGAACCCACAACCTCTGGCTTAGCAGTCAGGGTCACTAACCACTAGGCCAACAGGCCAGTCAATGTTGGAATGTTTGTATATATGTTTGTTCTGGTCAAATCTTGCCACTGAATTTTAAAGCAGTTATCCTCAACCGATTATGTTGAAATTATGCATACTTTAGTTTGAATGACAATAAATAAATAAAAACAAAATTAATTGTAACAAATTGTAACATTTTGTTGATACACAAACAAAAATGTTTTTTTACTATTAATTTATCTGTTCCCTGTTTTGATGCCCAAGTTAAAATAAACTGCTTTCTATGAGCTACAGTGTGAGTTATAATTTTGAACACAACAGTAATAAATCAATAAAATTGTTATAGTCAACTAAACTAAACTTCCATTTAAGCAGATGTAAAATGAAATAAAATAGAGAAAGTAGTATCTCAAATAGAGATTTGAAACTAATATTATATGATAACCTATTATCTGTTTTCTATCACTGTAATGTTTTATATAACTAATCAAAAAATGGTAATACAATGAGCAATTTACGTAGGATCACAGTAAAAAAATTGTCTTTACTCAAAAATCACATTCTGTTTATTGTCTATGGAATTTCTTAATAAGAAACAACTACTTTTAATATTAATTCTTACAATTTTAAGCTTAATAAACTGAAAATTCGTAAAATTTTGTATGATGTAATTAATCTCAGTTATAGATGCTTTTCTCTAAAGTGAAATAAGATAATTGTTTTTTGCATCTAAGACTACCTATCACACTTTTTATGATAACAAACCCCTCAAATAAAAACAAATGTTTTTAATTTGTAATGTTAAGTTTATAATTTAACTAATCCAAATAACATCAGCCTGTAGATAGAAATCTGTTTAAATTCGGTAGGTAGTATTATAAATTTAACTATTACCAGTTAAATTCAGCAATGAATTGGACATTAAATTTGATTGTGTGCTGACATATACAACATAAGCTGTGCAATTTACAGTTAAGTTATCAATCACAAAATGAAATATTTTTTGTGCACCTGTATATACAGCACTAACAACAAGAATGTATAAGCTTATAAACTGTCAATGACATGAAGTGACAAACTTAACAAATACATCATCATACATACGTAAAGTGATATTAATCATCATCTACTCTTTGTTTTTTACTGGTATTTGAAGGAGTCTGTGGAGGTGAACAGCCAGTATCCCTCCTCTTTCCAGAGTGTCTAGCACAAGCATTGGACGAGTGACGGTGAGAATGGGATTGAGACGATTCCCTGTTCGGAGAAAATTGTTTCAACATTTCAACATCATTAAATATAACTTGAGCACCACCACCGCAAGTGGGCACGACATCACCTTTGTATAATTTCGTTTCTAACTCCCCATCGGTATCTTGTTCTTGGGAAATCAGACAATATTTTGAGGTCTTCGGATTGGTGATGTCTTTTGTACTTGTTAACTTTTTAACAACTTTACTATTCGCAATATTAGGTTTCATAACTGTACCCATTGGAACTAACTTGTTTGGCGCGTGTTCTAACCAGCCTCTTCCATCAGCTGACAGTGAACGACGATGCCTAGGGTTGGCAATAGCAACTCCACGTCGGGAGGAAGCAGGAGTATCACGGGTTTCTTTAGTTTGAGGGGCCGAGCTAAACGGTGTTAAAAGATGAGCAGGCAAAGCCCTAGGAGTTGAGCCAGGTGTGAATTCTCTACCACCACTAGTCTGAGCACCAGTTTCAGTCTTTTGATACATTTCAATATTGTCACCACGTTCAGCATTTAAAACTTCAGCAATAATTTTAAGACAGTTTTCTTTTTCTTCAATAGCGTTTCGAAGTCTCTCCTTCTCAGAATTAATTTCTTTAGCTTTCTCATGTTCTGCTGCTATCTTATGATTGTACTTCTTTTCTAGAATCTTTTTCTGCTTTTCTTTGTCAAATTTGTGCTGACTTAATAGCATCTCTTTCTCCTGTAACTCTCGTTTCAAGGTAGATGTGTATTCAGTCATTTCTGACAGCTTACGTTGGTGAGTCAGAGACGCATTCTCAGTAGCTGTCAGCCTCTCTTCTAAAGCTCTCACTCTGCGTTCTGCAGCAGCTAATTGTCCTTTCAAAGCACGGTTTTCAGTCTTAACATCCATTGCATCTTTCTCTAAATCTAGTAATGCTGAACGAAGCCGTTCATCCTTGATGGCTTTGCTTCTTTTTAGGGTTTCTCTTCGACTGATTCTCATTTCCAGATGTGCCATCAACTCTTTGATAATGTGAGCGGCTTTGGAACTGTTCAGTTCCAGACTAGGGAAATCAGGCCCAAGACTATACACAAGACCTAAGTCCATTTCTAGATCTTTAGCTTCTGGTCTGACTAAGTTGTCTCTGGCTGTAGTAAAGAGTCTATTGGCCTTACGACGGCCTGAAGTGAGGCCAATTGTAGCAGCTACATCAATAACTTGTGGTTTGGCAACTTCGACTTCAGCAGCCATCTCAGCGAACCGCATGACTTGGAGTGTTTCATCATAGTCTTCAGCTCTTGGGTTTGCACACACTATCATACGGACTTGACCTTCACCTTCAAAGAAGTTCTTGAAGAGATGTGTAATTTTTGATTCTCTGTAAGGTACCATATTGTTGGTACCACCAATTTGATTCTCTCGTAATGCTTCTAAACATGTTCTAAGTGTCATCAAAGATTTGTTGATATTACCTGCTTCTCTGAGTCTTTGGCCCGTGTTTTTTGTTCTATTTGTGCGTTCACTGCCTGCTAAATCTACTAAGCTTAGTTGACTTATATTAAGAAACTTTTTATTTTGAATAACAGCTTCTCCCATCTCATCAACTGGTGCCTGCACCAATCTTATTGTAAAAACTGAATGGCTTCTACTAGATTCTGCATTCAAATTAGTATGTGCCATGCGTTTACGTTTTAAGCCTAAATAAAAAGCCTCAAATGCTTCCTCGGCTGACTTAATTTCTACCTCAGTGACGCCATGAACATACATGTTATGAGCTGCATCCTCGCGTATGATTTTAACTGGTAGATTACGACTCAACGGTGGCCCATCCTCAAGTAAATCAAATACACTGTTATTATATATTTCTACATATGTCACAAAGACTGCATACTGATTATCTTCATTAATCCCTTCGATTTTAGTAACATCAGATGATGACATAGCCAAATCTGGATTAGAATTGTTTTTCTTGCCACTTTTAAATTTGTGGAGTTCCTGTTGACGTTCCAGCATTGCCTCCGCCTCAGTTTGAATATCGAACATGTTCATTTTGTCAGGTTTGAATACGTATTTGTGAGCTTGGAAGTCGTTTATAGTTTTAAAAATTATGTTCAAAGCGCGAGGTAAAACACCACAGTTCTGTGGTTCGCCAGTCATTGTGAACGTTTTACCGCTACCGGTAACACCATAAGTAAATAATAAACCATTTTTACCTCTTATCAGACCCTCTACGATTGGTAAAGCAACTTTATCGAAGACTTCTTGCTGCGTTGCATCAGGCGGGAAAACTTCTTTGAAAGTGTATTTCATAGTCTTCGCATTTTCGTTTCTATAACTTACGGCGGTTGCTGGAGGAGATAAAAGTACTGTAGTAGGCGAAATTATCTTCACACAGGGGGCATCCGAGTCTCTCTGCATAGGTCGTAATCTGCAATATACTTGAACAGGGTCACGCTCGCCAACTAGATTTTGTTTACTTCTAGCGGGCGTTCGTAATTCATTCAGTCTCTGTTTCGACTTAGCGGACTTCATTTTAAACGTATTTCGATATCACAATCACTATCACAAAATTATATTTTCAACGGATTTTAGAAATCAAAGCAACGGTCGTTCATGAATTATCAATGTGTTACAAACATTTCGATTATTAAAATGCGACATTCGCTATCTCTTTTATACAAGTGGTGGTTTTCTATTTATATCGCAAGTTGCGGTTGAAAACGCATAACGTTAGTATTTGGTCGGTTAGTAATAAGCCGTTGGTAGACTATTTGACATTTTAATGAAAAAATGTTGCCATTAGTAGTATACGGACTTCCCTTATATTACACTATTAAGTTTACATTAATCACATAACCCTGTTAATGAATCTTGTTTTATTCGTGAAATCAGCATACAAAATTTAAAAAATATATATGTTTAAGTTTATAATTATCGGGAAATTATTCGTTGTGAGATTATTGTTATTAGGCATTGTGATGTAGTAGTGTGTTTGTACTTCGATATCGCCAAGTACTTGTTTTGTGGTCGTGGAGGTCTGAGGGCAAATAACAAAGTTTAGCCGTATTGTAGTTAGACTGAAAGCCGACCCCAACTTAGTTGGGAAAAGGCGCGAAGGATTATGTAGTATATTTGTACACAATAATATAGAAAAATTTCAAGGACAATATAACAATTATTTATAATTTTATTATTTTTCAAAATATAGATAAAGAATATCAAAACAAATAAATAACATTGAAGTGTCTGTTTATAATGTCAAAATAGTAGTTCTTTTAAGCTCATACAGTTATTCGCACGATACTTATGTATAAAATCCGTTTCTAAAATGTTTGTCTATCTGTCTATCTGTTTATTCCGGCTAATCTCCGGAATGGGTGGACCGATTTTTATGGTACATTCACTGCCAGATAATTAGCTGGTGTTTTAAGGAGTAACTTAGGCTACTTTTATATTAGAAAAAGAATCAGGGTTCCGCGCATAATATATAAATATGTATACGCGGGAACTGCTAGTTAAAAATTTAATTGTAGAACATGAACCTAATAATATTCACAAAAATAATACAAGATGTATCAATAATAGTTATTGGATCCGTAACTGTGTTTATAAGAAAATAGTAAATATATTTTGGTCAAACAGGTTTAATATTCTTATCAATATTTATGATAAAAACTAAATTTTTAATGGCTACTCTATTTTTCTGGAAACATTAATAATTAAAAACGGTAAGTTAGTCAAATTGGGTAAATTCAAACAACCATGTTTGAATTTACCCAATTTTACAGAACCATTTTACGGTGATGGTACCATTGTTACTTATTTTTGCTAAACTGTGGGTGCAGTGGGTGACAAGGCCAAGGGCAACAGTTACGTTTCGTTTCTGCGTTAATACTGCCACACATATTAATTACTACCCACATTAATTATTTGTTTAAAGTTACGTAACCTACTGAAAATATTTAAAATATGTCCTTTATAACATTATTCGATTTATAGGGTGAAAAGTACGACGGTCGTCGTGCGGACGTGTGGTCCTGTGGGGTAATATTGTATGCACTGCTGGTCGGTGCTTTACCCTTTGACGACGATAACTTACGTCAATTACTAGAAAAGGTAAAATAACATATATTAAAATGCCCTCTAAAGATAATTGAATCGTAATAAATTGTGAATAGTGAATTTGTCTTTAGTGCCATCTAGCGGCAACTATAGAATACTTTCAAATTAATTTCAGATACCTTGCCAAACTTTTGAGTTCTATCGAGTGGTCATTTTATTTCAGGTAAAACGAGGTGTTTTCCACGTACCGCACTTTGTTCCGCCAGACTGTCAGCAATTATTGAGAGGGATGATAGAAGTGAATCCTGAGAAAAGAATGACGGTAATAACTTTTTTACTTGACTAACATCTTTATTTATTTCTGTTGTATCATGACACCCATTAGATGGTACTTTGTTCAAAATAGTCGATTGAAGGCTTCTCGCACTTTTCTTTACATAATATGACAACATTAAACACAGTTTTACAAGCTAATTTATTATTATGTTTAATCAATTAACCTGTATGTTTGTGTATCAATTTTATTAAACCTATATACCGGCGAAAATAACTACTGAACGGAACTGAAGTTCAATCATGTTTATATACCCCTCCGTGATACGTCTCCACTGATGACGCCAGGGACCCAGGGTCAGAGAGATTGTATTTCCCGACACGAAATATCGGAATAGGGGAGAAGGAAGGGCTAGGGCCTCCGGTAACTCATCCGGTATAATCATGATGACGTAAATTCGTTTTTTTTACATAACAAAATTATTTGTTCTTCAGTTGGCAGAAATCACTCGACATCCGTGGGTGACGGCCGGCGGCCGAGGCGAGTTGGAGCAGGAATTGCCGATGATGGAAGTGGTTCAGACCAGGGTGCTACCTTCAGCTGAAGCCATCGACCCTGACGTTCTCCAGGCCATCTGCAGCTTAGGATGCTTTAAACAGAGAGATAAATTAATACAAGAACTATTGAGTGCACAGTAAGTTTTGATTGATTTGTTATATAAGGGTAAACTCAGATACAGCGTATAAAAAAACAGTCACACGTATGCTCGAACAATCACCGAAATTACGAAAGACGATAATTTGTTATCTTTTTGGAACGAAGCTCGGCGGATAATGGAGCGCTAGGTAAAACAAAAAGTGTTAGCGAAAAACGCTGACCGTCAGTTGAATTATTTTATTAACGCCATCTGTATATTCTGCGTGATACTAATGTAATTTGATTTTGATTGTATTCTAATTATCCATATACCGGGTGTTACTGAAACGCTCCCGAAAACGAAGACAGACGATAGTGCTAATGATACCTTTGATGATGGGACAGAAAAAAAAACAATTTAGTTAGAAGTATTATTGAGTACTGCGCCCTCATGTGGGCTCCGATTTACAAAAATCATATGGACCGTGTAGACTCTACACAGAGGCAGTTTGTCAGAGCTTTATGCATGAAATGCGACTTAAGACGTAAAATGCCTGAATGCGAGGCACGACTTCGTTATTTTAACATGGTCGGATCGGATAAAAGGAGATGGATGAGCGACATGTCCACCTTATATAAAATTATAATTGGTTCATTTAATAGTACTCTCCTAAGTCAGTTACACTTCAAGGTACCTACTCGATCTGTGCGTACTCTGCAGCTGTTTCGAATACCAACAAGCAATAATAATGTGTCCCAAAATAATCCACTGTTTCGAATGTGTAGACAATATAATGTTATCTGTTCTCATGTTGATATATTTGTGGATAGTCACAGCAGATTCATGGAATCCTTGCGCAAATTGAATGCACTTTAACATATTTTTTAATAATTATATTATTTGTATCTTTACTTACATCTTTGAAGCTGTATAAATTCTGGAAGCTGTGTACGGTTGTAATTGGAGTGCAGATTTAAAAATATTATCATATAAAAATAATTTTAAGCACTATTTGATCTGTATTCTGTAACTGTATTTTTTGTAAATAAATAAATCGCACGCGCGGGCGCCAAACTCGCACGTCCTTTGACCTGAGCGTCAGCTGTTTACTATCATTCCATTAAGCTGTACTAAACGATGGAGCGTGAAAAATACTGAAAATAAAATTATATATAATAACAAAAAAATTACGAAGACTGTACAATACCTAATCTATTTTGACCACAGACAAGTACCCTATAATCTGAATCTTCTGTTGCCGATAGAGCGGATGAAGATGTTAGATATATAGTTTTGTCGAACTGTGTAACATGTTATAATATTTTCTTCCAGCCACAACACAGAGAAAGTGATATACTTCCTGTTGTTGGAGCGCAAGCGCCGGCGGCCGGCGCGCGACGACGAGCCGCGCCCCGCCGCCGCGCCCGCCGCGCCCCCTGCCGCCGCCGCCGCGCACGACCCGCCGCGCAAGAGGCTCGACACCTGCCGGGTCAGTCACTACACTATTTTATCTACATCCACTCATGCCTACTAACAATTATGCCATCAGAGGCCAAATTTAAATAAAAATAATATCGAGGCTAGGTTAGGTGATCGCGGCTCTTTCTATAAATACTAGTCAGCGCGAGGACTTAATTTGCGCGATGCAGGATCAGTACTTACTTGGTAGTTAAGTTCGTTGTCGGTAGATGGCGTTGAAAATTACGTACAGTAGATAATGTTTCGCATTTAAAAGTTAAAAAATCAACCAAGTCTATAAGGAATCTCTTCCAAGTACCTAGGTGCTTTGCTTATGATAACTGACATGTTGGCTTTGCTAATATGTGTGTTAATATCACTTTCCGAATGGTAACACAGAATACAAAAAAACTAGGGACGTTGCGGATACAAAATTTTTGACGTTCGCGGATGCCGATGCGGAATTTCAAAGGTATGTTGGGAATATTCGCATTTGCGGATGCAGATGTCCAAATCGATGCGGCAGCTCCGCAATTGCGAATATTCCCAACATACCTTATATACAATAACAAACACGTCGGATCTTGTCACCGAAATCTTCGCTCCTATTCGTCATAAGTGGTCGCCCCACTCATTTTCTTTCTTGTCGCGACTTGCACTACATTCTGCATCTGCATGAACATCCGCATCCGATTAATGTAGGTGTGGATGCTGATGTCAAATCCATGCAGAAGCTCCAAAATTGTGAATGCGAAAATCCGCCACATCCCTGAAAAAAACTACACTTGAATAAGCCCAGGGACACAGTCAGTTCAGTAGCACAGTCTTAAATTACTTTATATTGTCGTAATGGTGCTATAATAACCATGAATCGACAAACGATTTTCAAACTTATATTCTTTAAGTTAACACTTAAAATCGCTTCTATACCGTACTCATTTACAGTCGTTAGTAAATAATCTTATCCCGATTCTTATTTTTTTTCAGAACCTTAATTTTTATACATAGCAATGGTTTGAAACACATTGAAAACGTAATACAATTTTCAGTTCGCATCCTGTTTGTAAACTGTTCAGCTTTATAATTAAGTATAAAACGATAATTGTTTTCTTTTTTCAGGTAAATGGCCAATCAGCTCACTTTGGACAGATTAGCGAAGGATCACCAATCACTCCAAGAAGATCACAATACAGGTAAGAAAATATTGGTCCCAATTCTGTTATTTCACTCCCCAAAATTAAATTCACTAAATTTTCTTCATATAAGATGTAAACCTTGTACACTTCGAAACAAGGTCTTATTTCAACACGTAGGTAATATATGTCGCTATCGAAATAAGCAATTTATTCGTCGACTAAAGTCTGATACGCTTATATAAACTTTAATACCACGTAGCGAGAGCCGCTTATCCGTAGAATGCTATCTCTTTTGCTCTGTATTTTTAGTAAGCGTCTTCGTAGGTGTCGATTAAAATAACGTCATCTTAGTTCGTTTTGAACAAGTTTTTATACAACATTTAAATAAATGAGGACTCTCACTGCGTGGAAATAAAGTTGAGTATACGTTGACAGGTTTTAGTGAAATTTAGTGGCGCTGAGAAATAGATGCCAGTAACAAATAGATCTTATTACGAAAAACACAAGGTTGATTTCCTGGAAAATATTAGAATAAGAAGACGGTAAAACGTGGTAAAACTCCAATCTAAAATGATGTTTACTAAGGAGTAACACTTACTTTTTTCTTAGAATACTACAACATTAATTGAGGCGTTTTTTTATTTAATTTACGGGGTCACACAGAACGTTTTTAGAAAATAAAAAAAACAATGACATAGAAGCCTGTTAATATTTTTATTGCTTTTCGAAGTAGTCTCCGTTCCTTTCTAAGCATTGTCGCATGCGATGTAACCATTGACTGAAGCAGTGAGCCCACTCTTATTCTCTTCCACGCCTTTTTCAAACGTAGCCACGGCATCTTCAGGGTTCTTAAAACGAATTCCTCTAAGTTTATCTTTTACTAGCTGACCCGCACAACTTTGTCTGCGTTTGTAAAATTTTTCCCGTTTTTTGCAACATTTTTCATTGATGCTCCGCTCCGTAGCGTGATCTTATATAGCCTACAGCCTTCCTCGACAAATGGGCTATCCAACACTAAAAAATTTCAAAATCGGTTCAGTAGTACCGGAGATTACCCCGAACATCTAAACTCACAAACTTTACTTTACCTTTATAATATAATATTAGTATAGATTTTAAGATAGATTTTAGAAGTAAATAAAAGTCGTAATAAATCATTGAGCGAAATTTATCTCTAGTCAAATCCATTTCGATGCACGACAGACACTTGCCGCCAATTTGTAAAAACAAATGACATTTGAAATCATTAAACATCTACAGATTCCCAAAGAGTTTCTAATTCGAAATTTAAATAAATTATTCATCAGCTGCTTTTCTTAAGGGCCTGTTGTAAAAACTCTCAGTGTGACCCGCGTATACTATAGGCTAGGATATTTTCTAGGGTGGACCCTAGAAAATCCTAAAAAACCTACAACTGGTGAATCTTTCACTAAATGTAGGTTTTTTTTAAATGTTTCGGTATTTCGTCTTAATTATGTTTTGTCCGTACGATTTGTAAACTACAATATAATAATATATATATATCATTGTGCAAAACTTATTGCCAACATTTTCTTTCACGAAGACGCGGGAGTTTTTGAGTCGATTTTTATTTAGTGTCTACGTTAATAATAAAATCTCTTTTTTCGTCTTCTGCAATCAGTAATCATGATCACACTCCTACTAATTTCTATGATCTACTCTGCTTTTTGACAAAAACACCTTTAAACACTGTTTCTGTATTTAAATGATTTTAACTCGACTAGGATGAAATCCAAAAGACGACCACTTCATCCAATTATTAGGCCTATATAGTAATTTTTATTTTTGGCGCCAAATTGATCGTCTTATATTTTTATCGCAAACAATAATATCGAGTAGGATTTAAAAGTTGTTGGGTATTTTAGGAGGTTTAAAAGTGTTTTTTTTGTTATACTAACTTTTAAACTTTCGCGTTCCATGATATAATATTATCTACGTACTTACGGGAATTAATGCGGTCACGAAAAGGTATTACATACCTCTGAATTGCCTGACGTTATGACCAGGTTGCACAGGCATGCTCAGGCAATTCAGAGGTATGTAATACCTTTTCGTGATCGCGTTAATTCCTGTAAATACGTAGATAATATTATTATTTTTTGTTTTGTTTTTTTTATAATTACTTTATAATTTTTTTATAAATTTATTTAATCAAAACTCAACTCTTTATCAGTACTGCCAGTGAAAAATAAATAGCTTTGCAGTGGTATTATTTAGTAGTATTTATTGTTTAGTTTCTCTTAAGCAGTATTCGATATAAAGAATAATTTATTTTTTAATACTTATAGAGAAGAAAGACCTACCTACTCTCAGTGACAGGTAATCACGGGGCGGTATCAATATGACTTTTGATGACAGACTTTTAGTCTGGTCTATGGTCAGAGTTTACTTACAGATAAGTTTATGATAATGAATGTCAGAAAGACACTACAAAAAAAAACTCAGTTCAGCTTATGCATAGGAAGTCAGTTCTTTATCCTCTTTATATAAAGGCGTTTATATCATAAGCTTGAGGCCTTGAGGCTAGGTGTTATTTGTTAGAGTGTATGCGAACAGGGTTAATCTTAAACAACAGGCGGTACCACTAACGTACAAATAGGGAGAAATGTCTTATAAGTTAGGCTAATGCATAGGAAAACAATCTTTAAAGCTCTTTAACTAAAGGCTTTTATATCTTGAGGTTGAGGCCTCGAGTTAGGTGTTATATGTAATGTGTGAGTGTATGAGAACAGGATTGGTCGCAGCAGGTCAGCGTCAGGCCGCCGGGGTGAGGGCCGGAGTTCCCCGCAGTTGCCAGCAAGCCCTCCAGGTACGAATATCTTTTTAAATAACTAACATAACAACAATTGAAAGTGACGTCAAAGAATTAAAAAAATTACACTTAAATAATAGAAGTTGAATGGCCACTTTCTAATGGAACCAAGTTAGTAGAAAGGTAAACTACACGCTAAGCCTAACGGTAGGCGATTATCAACTAAACAATTTCAACACTAGTACTTACTGCGCTCCGATCAGTGCGAGTTCAGTGTTGCCAACGCAATGAAACTCTGTCCTACTAGTTAGCTGAAGAAGACAGGACTTTCGTAGTAGTACTAGTTAACCGACTCTGTTATCATTAGTTACCTAAAAATGAATGAATCGGATAGTGAATTTGAAGAATTCTTGAATGACACGCGTTGCGTCTATTTTATGTGCACACCAACCTTAGACGTGTAAGAGGTCTAAGACGTGTGCATCGGCCTAGTGTAGCTCTCGCTTTAAAATCATTAATTGTTATTTTTGAATGTGAAGAGATTATATATAAAAACTTATAAATTAATGTAACGTTCATTAGCTGTAAGCCAAAAGGCATGCAAAATGTCTACCACACAGTACTCTTTGTTCAGTCGTTGCTTCAAGAACTTTCTAATTTATTTATTTATTATTTCCCTCAAAGAACTAATTTATTGTTTTTTTATTCAGCTGGTCACACTCCTCACCGGGTGTCATCCTTGGGGGGCACTCCAGCAACTCCTGGTTCTCCTTTAGGTATGTACAATCATTAACATGAATTTAATAAATAATTGATAATAAAAACATTCTTTATCTATTTGCTTTATAATTCTAAACTACACTAATTAGCAATTGATAACGTTTTTAATAATATGGTACTTGACTGTCAAGTCAAATCATTAAATAAGAAAAGAAAATTATTATCCTTTTAATAAACGTCAAAACTGTACGTGCTGCAGAACACTTGTATCAAGTAACGACTTGTGACGTCAATTTGAAATTGACGATTTCAATCATATTAAAAAAAGAAATTCACACAATTTTTTTTTATTTACATAGCAACATTTTAAATTTATCTATTTTTAAAAACGAATTCTATCTAAGTAGGTATTACGGAAGTTCTAAACGAAGAGTAGACATCTTGGTATAGCCATTCTGTAATTAAGATCAATCAACATTTTTTTTTTAAATAGACCTGTTATTATTTTGAGATATTCTCCGTTTACAGCGTCCCCATCTGTCCGTGAGCATCATCACCAGCGGGCCAACTCAACAGGACCCACAATTAGTCTCAATATTAGTGAGTTATTATTTTAAGTATGTGCGGAGGAAGATTGATTCACAAAAAGAAGAAGTTAGATATTTAAGAGCAGTGAGGCTAGAATGAGGGCGTAATGACAAAAATTGAAAGGTGCTGAGGTGGTTTGGGTACGTGTAAAGAATGACAAAACTAGTACCTATATGTAAAGCAAACGTGAGTGATAAGGACACGCAGGACATACGCTAATCGAATTGGGGATGTTCTGATAAAAGGGCAGCTTCATGTGTGTCACTAACGAGAGATAGCGTATACAAATATATATGTCCTTTCTCATTCTATCAATGGTGATATCATTCTATGATTCTGTCAGCATTTTCAGTTCCATTTTGCGGTTGTGACGTGACGCGCCTGCTCTATCTTTATAATGTCTTTATGCTTTTGACCTGGAACCTGGAATAGGCAAATTGAAAAAATTAGAGACTGCACGGATGGTGCAATGGTTTAAGTGGTCACTACGCCGCGATAAGTGTTGTGAGTTCAAATCCCGCATGGGACAAAAAATTGTGTGACCCACAAATAGTTGTTCCGAGTCTGGGTGTTCTTTGTGTCCGTTGTTTGAATGTTTGTGAAGCCCCCCGCGACACAGGAATATTTCTATTGCGGGATTTGTCTTCAAAAAATTTAGGGCGAGGCCAACGAGAACATAAGGAATATTCATTTATTCTTTATTGCATTCCATATGTTACAAAGGTGGTATATAAAAAAGCAATTATGATCAATATGGACCCTGTCGGGCACAGCAAATTAAGAGAGAGGAAGAGGGCTATGTGGCAATTCAAGTTATAGCTTACCATAATTATAATAACGAGAATATCAGGAATGGATGACAGTGTTAGGGATGTCGAACATGGCGACTTTTTGCAGCGATGTAATAGCTAAACGGCCGCGATACTGTCGCCATGCTGTCGCGGTCAGTGTACCTGCGCCCACATTTACACATTCTGTATCGCTACAATCGCAATTATGCCGCGCTTCAGAAGCGATACAAACGCGCAGCTGTCGTGTCGCAACTTCGATACAGGAATCACGCCACAGTTGCAAGATGGACTCCTACGAGATAACATTGATCACGTTGTCTTTCATGTTACTTTTTAAGGAAGCAACCACAATGTAGTCACGTAGATACAAAAAAAGTCGCGTGTTGATGCTGTCCCGCATTGCAAATGCGACGAACGACTATAGGCAAATATTTAGTCATTGTCATTTTCTTTGAAAATTGAACGAACTTTTACCGCCCGTAAGCAAAACGAATCGTTTCTTGTTTATTGGAACGCGGCATTAGTCAGCTATATTTGAAAACAAGTGCAGAAGACAACATGGTTTCTATACTTATTGTATGTGTTATTATTCCTAATACCAGTTAATAACCAAATATACCTAAAACCAGTAGGTGGCAAACAAGTATACAGCCAGTCTGATAGTAAGCGCCTACGTATTTTATCAGGTGGTGAACCAGGTGAAGCAGTGATAATAATAAACGAATCACCAGTAATGGGATCTACGGTCGCAGTTCGTCCACATAGCCCCTCGCAGACACATAGAGGTAACCAACTGTTTTATAAATTTGCATATTTTTTGTGTATTGAGGTAGCAAACAAGCACACTGACTACTTGATGGTCAGCAGTCACCGCAAACTGTAAGCACTTCCGACGGTGAACCTAAAGGCCTCTCAAGGTCCGTGATATTACGGACGGACGAGGACCAGCCCGCACCACGCACCGTGGGAAGAGAGGCGTCCATGAAAGCGCAGACTTTGGTAACTTCAAAGGTGCGGTGCGTGCTCGTGCACTGCAGTCCGTAGCCATTCGTAATAACAAAGACGCACGTGTCAATACTCGCTCATTTGTCTGAGATCTACCAGTGTGGTTTCTTTTTCCGCATAATATAGGTACCTAATTATAATTACTAAATATTACATGCAACGATACCTTCTCAAAGCGACAAAATGAGTTCGAATCTCAATACCAATACAGACCGACATGTGCCGTTGAAAGGATCTGAGTGGGGTGCGTGACCGACCTTGGTTATCAGGCGTCCGTTTCCATTCGTAATATAACGGACCGTGGGAGGCCACCTTAAGGGACACAGAGTTGTAGTCGCCCGTCTTTGTCAGCCCCCCTGGCGAGGACAGTGGTTAGATAACACACTACTGTAATACTTTTGGTGTTGATATTTTGCTTCTGAACATAATATACAGGATGTTGTGAAATACTCCTGAAAATGAAGACAGACGATAGTGCTAATGGTACCTTTGATGATGGGTCAGAAAAAAAATCGATTCCGATGATTTTTTATTTAATTTAAAATTTTAGTTAATAAGAAACTGTAAAAAGATAGTTTACAATAATCACAGTTACCAATAATAGTCACTAATATTCGCTTGCACTCTTCATTATCCTTTGCACTTGTTACTCGCTGATCGCAAAACTAGAACTGAACTGATACTGCAATGCTTACTCTTATATAGTCCGAAAATTATATCATAGAAAGTTCGTAATCCGTAAACTTTCCAGAAATATATCTGACTGGACATTCTTCCAGAACTACGTAGAACATGCCCTCTCCTTCTACAGCTACGTATTTGTTTATACTGCCTTCACCCCACCCAACGAAATCGTTCTATGAGCAGGGTCAGTATACCTGCATTAAGTTCAAGCGTTTAGCGCTTTTTAAATTCCTTCATATACTACGGGTGGTCACCGAGGGAGGGGAGGGGTATAAAAAATTGTAAAAAATGGGTCACGTAGTATGGGTATGTTCCCTAAGGTCCCGAGACGCAAGGAACTTTACACGGCAGGTCTTACCTCCAACGCCATGGCGGTACTCATTAAGGCTAGTTATCCGAATGCCTATCGGTCACAGTGTATGGCCACTCTTGAAACCACACGCGCGACTCCCTATTGTCCAGATAGGTACCGGAGCTGTAATGCACGCTCACCTCCCGCATATTTGCAAGTAGGCTAATAGAACAGGCTATTAGTCCCGCTACTCATTAAAAGATGGCGCCACGCGTTCCAATTTAGGCGATGGGAACAACTGCCCCAGCTCCGTTACTCGCCAATAGATGGCACCACGAGTCCTAATGCAGGCGAAGGACGATAAACCATTTAATTATTTACGCAGCATAAAAGTATTCCCACATGTGTCCCGTGTGATTCGAATGATATTTTAATATTTTGTTGTCTTTGTTAAGCTTATTTATATTTCTTTCCAGTGAGGGAAAGGTCTTCGTTACCTGGACCGCCGAGCACCACACAATCGCCTCAGCCCTCGCTGTTCCCTAACCTAGGAACTATTACAAGTATGAGATATTTTTATTAGAAAATAGAGAAAGAAATAAACTATATATGTACCTGTAATGTATGTATTTAACGGACCTTCTTTTGCGACTTATTCTCGTTCTCATAATTATGTTAATAGATACTTTTGATCATATTATAATGTGGCTACACCCTTACGGGGTACAAGACATACATTTTAAAATTCCAAAACAGTCCACCTGTGTGCATTAAGTCTGGTGGCTATTTATCATTGAGTTGCAAACATATAAACCATTAAGGACTTTCAAATTATTGTGTTGTAACGTACTATATTGCAAACGTATTATAGCGCCATCTAGCGAAGAGAAGTCTAACTACGTAAATACTGAACCTGCATTGAGAACAATGAACGTTCTCACGCTGATTCTATAGTTAGCTTTGATAATATTCTTGTCTAGATGACATATTCGGCCGTACAGAACGGCGCTAATAAAGTTGACTATATTTCGTAGACTCGCGTGTGACAGACGTCCTTGTCATTTGAATATCTAAGCGGCGACGTGCTTGCGAAAAGCATTAATCATGCCGGTCTGTGCTAATAAATTGTGTCGAAACTATGCTAGAAAACTATATAAAAACACTAAAGTTACTTTTCATCAGTAAGTTCTGTTTTCTGAGAAAAAACTTTATTTAAAAATTTTTAGCTTTGACAGATTAGCCGGTGTTGTCAGTTTATTACGGGGTAAATTTACAAAAACTATGGGTAATCATAAACCATTACGCTGTTCCTGTTTTATATTATTAAAAAAGTCTATCGCTGAAGAAAATGATACCTAATGATATTGGTGATTTTGACTCAAAGTATTTTAAATATTCATGTTAGATAATACGTCTGTATCATCAAATATCTATCCATATGTCGGATGAAGAAGCCAATTTGAGTGAGAATCTTCACCAGTAAACAAAAAATTACAACCACACTCCAGATTATATTAAAAGCCGTGGTACTGTTTCTATACTTGTCGACGCGGTGGTTGGCAGCGAAGTATCTTGCTTGAAGTTGTTTGTGTGTTACCACCAACACCCGCACAAACTTCGGTTTAGATTTTGTAGAAGGGCCAGTAGTTAAATCAGCTCCCGTACTATTGACCTCTTCGACACATATATTGCCTATGTTTATATGCAACCGTCAGGGCAGTGGGCACTTAAAATGTCCGTTTTTATACTTTATAACAGATTTTTTTCCTTGATTTGTAGGTGTAGCTCCAGGGTCAGGTGTAGGCGCGGCAGCCCCATGGCGCGTAAGACTGGCCACCATCAAGAACTCATTCTTGGGTTCACCGCGGTTCCATAGGAGGAAAATGCAGAGTTAGTATAATATAACAAATCTAGGGTCTTAAAGACTCGGGTTGGTCCGAAGACTAACAAAGATGCTTCAAAAAGGAACTTCAATCAAGTTCCTTTTTAAATGATGATGATACAGGACACCTTCTCGAAAGCTTTTCGGCTAGAAAAACTTTTCGGCATACGATTGTAACGCATCTATTCTGCAGAGTTTGCTAATGTTCTGCCGAAAGACACTGGCCCACATTTTGGGCTTCTCTGTTTCTCTACAAGTCCCTCTGATTGATAGAGAGTACCAAACCAATATACTGCTAGGAAAACTTCGCTATTCAGATCTACGTTCAGTCCTACCTTAACCTGGACAGGAACAGCCAAAGGTGGCATCGCGAGGAAGAGGTTTCTTAAAAAAATACCCATCGATATAGTCAGTGGACTCGTTCGGAGGCAGTGGATACATGAGTTCTGCAAAATAACATTATTTCTTTGAAATAGCCATATTTTATCAAATCGAAATTAAACCTTAGTCTTCTGATCCAAAAGTACCCGGAATTCCTTTTTATTTTTCTAGGTTCGTAACAGTAGTAGGTATCATCAGTCATCTGACGATTTAACCCTTTTTTAACGCATTTTTTTTTTAATATTGTGCGTCATAGCTTTGTTAAAAAGTCATTTTATTGTGTTCTGCAATAATCATTGCATTTCGCAAAGTCGGATTAGTTAAACAGAGTTTATCTGAAATATTGTGTTTCTAACAAAATGTAGGGAGCGATTAAAATTTACGTTGTCGCCATGTTGTCACATATTTTATTAAAAATAGGGGCTAACTATAATAGTTAATAAAACAGTTTACCAATTTAATCGTAGTAGATCGTGTACAAGATGAGATGTGTGAGCGTTGTCGTGATGAAAAAACCATGAGTTGTTTTTCTCGATAATGCTGGCCTCTTGCGACGAACGTTTCTCCTACTTCTTATTTAATACTATGTCTAACTCCCTGATGCTCACACGACGATTTGCGAGGACATTTTTTTTTACTTTTTCAATGTTTTCATCGGTGATATTGAGGGAGGACAGGAACGCGAAAAATCATGTATCACAGTATGGCCAGCTTTAAAGCACTTGTTTTCAGCCTTGCTGTGTTTCTATTATCGTTACTGTTGCTATAAACTATCAAAGTCACTTAATAACAGTAACTGCTATGTTGTGCGTTATTAACTTACATTGCTTGACTAGCTTTATATCACCCTACCATTGTCAATCAACCAATAGCGTAGCGCTACCGGTATAACTAGTCATAATAATATCTATTAAATCATATTTATGAATTAGTAATCTGTTTTTTTCATCTATTATAGTTTGAACCTATTTTTAATAAAATAAATAAGAGTTTTTGTTGTGGCGATAACATGTGTAACCTATTAGTAGTACAAACAACTTCCTTTCTCTCTTCGGCAGCATCGTCAGAAGAAGTCCACTTAACTCCAGAATCGTCTCCAGAACTGACAAAGCGTTCGTGGTTTGGATCCCTTCTCCTATCGGCGGACAAGGAGGAGACTTTCACGGCCTTAGTGAAGGGGAAGCCACTGGCCACGGTCAAGGCGGACCTCATACATGCTTTCTTAAGTGTAAGTGTATCTTATTGCTTTCCAAAAATTGTTGGTCAGGTTTTGGGTTTGAATTGCTTTTATAAAGAAGTAATGAGCGTCAGATACATTATTTCATTTAAGTCAAATGCATTTTCACGTTATGTTAAAAAAATGTTAAATTTTATAACAAAATAATTCATTAACAATTTAATTAACATAACATTTCGTGCTAATAAAAGATTATTATTGAATCACAAAGCAAATATTTTATAATTAACGAACATATTTACACAAAACTCGTGCAGAAACACATGCATTTATTTTACACTGCCTATATAAAATAAAATGTATATACATACGTTGTCTTGTTATATTAACCGTTATTTGTTATATTTAACGTTACAGATAGCGGAGCTATCGCATAGCGTGCTATCACCGATGTCATTTCGTGTGGAGTACAAACGAGGGTCTAACGCACCCGTCATGTTTCAGCGGCACGTCAGGTTTCAGGTAATTATGCTACAAGACAAATCTATCATTTAATTGTTCTCTAAGACCTTGGAATTCTGACAAGTGGCTAAGTACGTCACCCAAGCGTCGACTAAGAAATTTCTTTAAGACTTACTTAATACGGCTATTACATGGGCTTTTTCAGAGGAGGTAGGGCAGGACAGCCGCTCCACTCCCTCTGTTAAAGTTTAAGTCTGATTTTTTATTTGCCTATGGACCAAAACACTGGGAACGTCCATGTATTCATGTATAAATAAGATTTTAAGCATGTGTAATTATCATTACCATTTTAAGTGCCTAGTGCTACCTCGACCATTTCTGGTCTTTTGTAGCACACTTTTTCTTTACAGTTCACTGCTCAGACTTATGGCTTTAAGGAACCTCCAGATCCTATCAACAGTAATTGGTTATATTTACTGTGGTTGTATGATGTGCAACCCTAGGTTAACACTTGGATGCCGCATTAGTGTGCCACAAGAGCATAGAATATACATTCCAGTTTCTTATGCCTCTTGACAGAATCTGCATATTGTATTCTGGCCCGATTTTAGGTTGAACATATGTTTGTTCACTTCGCAGTGTGGTATTCTATTAACGTCACATAGTAAAAGTAGTTTCATTAAGGTACCCTCGAATCTTCTTGGTTTAGTAATTTCTATAAATACCGTATGTCTATCGGTCCTAAAATGTTCCAGGTGTTGAGACTGTTGTAGGCTTGACTCTGCTCTCACTATTACGAGAACACGCTAACTGATCAGTGAGATAGATTCGCTTATAGCTTTAAATAACTTGAATTACTGTCTTGAACGAATTATTATTACATCGTATTTGTAACGAGCGTCAGACCCGTTATTGCAAAGGGATACAGTAACGAGTTACTATCAATTAGCTTGCCGGCTAGTTTGGTGGTATAAAATTACTTTTTCATAAAAGTTAGGAGACTTTTGTCGTGTATTTTAGTACTAAAAAAGGTTGGGTAACATAAATATTACTGTCCTAATATATATTTTTAACATTCCAGGTTGATATTTCAACTATAACTAAAGCACCGGGTGAAAATGGCAAGGAATACTTATACGCGATTACATTTACATTATTATCAGGTGAGTAGATAAGAAATATGATAAAATGTCTTCTATATTGTTGCGGGTGTGGAGGAACGAGTGTCATGTTCCTCCAACACAAAGGGAGGATCCTCCGACCAGGCGAGGTGATCATGCCTGGCGGACCGCGGCCCGACGGTTGATGTTGAGAAGTTGTATATATACTAATCGGCGCGAGAACTTTCATAGCGCGATGCAGGATTAGTAGGTTGTAGATGTTTCTTGTTGCTGTATGTGGAAGTCGCCACATCACTCCCCTCCAAGACCGGAGGTCGATATCTTTATGAGTCAGCTGTCTATGCTCTATTAAGGAGCGTGCCAGGGCCAGTAGTGATTTGTTTCGGTGAGTCGGAATCGAGTGCCGCAAGTTCCAGTGAGTCGGAACTGTATTCCGCTAGTTCCAGTGAGTCGGAACTGAATGCCGCTAGTCCCAGTGAGTCGGGGCCGCGTGCAGTGCTGCGTGCGGTGCTGCGTGCGGTGCTGCGTGCGGTGCTGCGTGCGGTGGCTGGCTGCTGCGTAGACGGGAGAGAGATGCTCTTCTTACGTAGACCGTAGGTGCAGTGTGCTGTGCCTAGACGCTGATGAGGCCGTAGGGGTAACCAGGCTGGAGCGGACGCTGCAGGCGTGTGGTATCCCTGTTGAGGCCGAGGATGCTGGCTGGCTGAGACTTGATTACCGCTCATTGCTGTAGGAGTGTATACGATGGTCCCGATGATGATGCTGCTGATCTGCTCCATGAAGGCTGCTTCCAATCACGTCGGGGTCACCACTGTGGAGGAACGAGTGTCATGTTCCTCCAACACAAAGGGAGGATCCTCCGACCAGGCGAGGTGATCATGCCTGGCGGACCGCGGCCCGACGGTTGATGTTGAGAAGTTGTATATATACTAATCGGCGCGAGAACTTTCATAGCGCGATGCAGGATTAGTAGGTTGTAGATGTTTCTTGTTGCTGTATGTGGAAATCGCCACACGGGTATTTTTATTTTCTTTTAATATTTATAGTTTTGTATCAGAGATCCTAAAGTCTTGGATTCCACCGTGTACATATAGATATTTGTTTGTCAGGCAACATCCGTCGCTTCCGGCGCGTGTGCGAGGTGGTGCAGGCGGCGGTGTGCCGCGCGCCGGGCGCCGGCCGCGCGCCGGCGCTTCACCCGCCCTCGCCGCGCGCGCAGCGCAGGAACATACATCCACACGGTATGTGTCCTAGGACGTTACATAAGTGTTGTCGTACTACTACTGGCAGTAATGCAGGTCTTTATACGTATAAACCAGGTGCTGCACACATTGGTCCAGTATCCCTCTGGACCACAGTCGCATAGCTCCTTAAAAACTTCTGTAAGCTCCTCATCGCTTGAAAACTTGCGTCTCTTCTATTGTTAGGGTTCATTACCCAGAGGGTAAAAACGGGACCCTATTACTAAGACACCACTGTTTGTCTGTCTATATGTCACCAGGCTGTATCTCATGAACCGTGATAGCTAGACAGTTGAAATTTTCACAGACGATGTATTTCTGTCGCCGCTATAAAAACAAATAATAAAATGTTATTTTTGGTTTTTTATAAAATTTTGTACGATTGTGCGGAACCCTTTGTGCACGAAGCTGACTCCCACTTGGCCGATTTTTTTTTTACATACATAATCATATATAAATCCGGACTATAAAGAAGGTGTTCCAGCAATTTAATTCCAACTTGGTGCAAATAGTCCGTAGTTTTGCCGGCTCGATGTGCAGGGGCGTTATTATGATGCAAATGCCAAATATCAAGTCTTAAGTTCGGTCATTATTTTTTAAGGCTTCTAATACAAATATCAGAAGCCTTCAAATTAAACCTCAAGATATTAAAATATAATTCATAGTATTTAGGTATGTATATACATACCTTACTCCCTCCGGAATAGACAATTGCAAGTATATAATAAATAAAAGATTTTCCATTCTTTCCAGCGGTTGGTGAAATACCTGACAGCCCAGAAACCCCTCATCACCAGTCAGATCACGACAGTGACTCTTCAGTTTTCGACACAATCAAGTCTCCGACCAGCCATACGTCTATAGATCAATTAGATCAAGTAATTTCTTCACCATCTATACTAATATTATAAAATTAAAGTCTGTTTGTTTAAAATTTGATTATATTTTCAGAACGGCACTCATCCCCTTGGCTCGAGTTCTTCAGTCACTAGCGGCTCCAGCGGATACAAAGTAAATATCTAAGCTATCTTACATTCAATATATTTCGTATTTTGGCCTATTAAACAGCAGTATACATTAGGGGTTGTTCATTAATCACGTGATGGTTTTTTTAGCAGCTTTTAACCCCTCGGGTGATACGTGGTGAGGTTTTAGACTAACCCAACCCCCTCCCCCCTCTAGCCAAAATCAGGTAATCAGGTGTAATTTTTTTTTGTTTAAAATATATATTTAAAAAATCAGAATATTATCTTTAAATATAGATAATATGAAGCGCTTTCTACGACAAAATAAATATACGTACAGTATCTGTAAATAGAAAACATTTACTAAAAAAAAATTTTAGAACTGTTTTGGATGTAAAATTGTAAAATATGTGACGTCACACTAGGACCACCACACAAATGTGACCACTTCTGACAAGGACGGGAGGGGGTCCAAAAATCATGAAATTCGTGTGACGTAATTTATGGATGACCCCTTGGTGTAAATAGGCTTGTCCGCAATGACGTTAGTGGGACCAAATTACAGTTGGCAAAATGTGGGTGTTTAATTACCTGTGTCTACTCTTTCGGGAATACAGGCGCTCCAAATATTAAAAGGCTTTTCAAAATCAGAGCGCCATTATTAACTCCCTTTTTTAATTGGTGTTAGCAAAGTGTTAAAGTAATATAATAATCATAGTTTCTTGTGGCTATACGTACTAAAATACACTACATAACTATTAAAAATAAAAGGTTATCTTGTCTTGTTAAGTAAATTCAAAGAAGAGAAAGTATAATAGATACATTGAGGTATTTATTAAAATTAACATTATTTTACGTAATTAATTTATAACAAACATGACGGATCACAATATCTTGAAGGCCACTTAAACTTAGTAAAATAAAGACTACTGCTGCCTAAAGACAATCGAAAAATAAAGTTGACGAAAGGCATTACTGGCTTTTAACAGTTAATAGCGTAGTTAAATAACACGTCTAGGTGCCAAAACTATACAAAATAACATGCTATGTTTTAGGTGGCAGTTATTGTTAAATTGCTAATTGCACCGAATAATGTGAGTCCAATTCTCGCAAGGTATCTTGGATGTCACCTACACAGACAAGTAGTAATACTTGTAAGTAGTGAGACCAAAACACATGGAAAATTAAAAGTATACACTTTTGATACAGTTATTATTCCATAGCATGGGATACATATTTTAAGGATCATTAATTGCATATTAGCAGATAATAACACGTTCTACGTACTTCACACGCTATAAAAATATTTTCCGAAAACTCTCAGTCAGGTTTCCGAACGATGACAAAATCGGATTGCATGATATCAAAGGTTCGAATCGCCATTTAAACTGTCAAATACGCTAACAGTCGTTGGACTTGAGCAGGGCGGGCGCGGGCGGCGCGCGGCCGAGCCAGCCTCCGCCTCTCTCGACCACGAGATCATGAGCTGCGGCCGCGACCTACCAGGTACGTGTCCACATACATGGAGTAAACTTTAAATTATCTAACAAAAAGATACTGTCACAAAATATGAATAAAAATAAATTGATAATAGCATAGTTTTGTTCTAATATTTGATAACTAATCCATTTTTGAAGTTTTGATACCAAACTTCAAAAATAAATTACAGCTATGACCATACATAATTAATAGTACTTGGATGACCGAGCAAGCTCGGTTTTTTTTACGTTTTCTAAAAATGAAACCTAGCTAGAGCACCGAAGATTTTCATGAAATTCAGTATGCAGGGGGACTGCATACTGAATTTCATGAAAATCTTCGGTGCCGTTTCCGAGATTCAGATTATATGTATACATATAGGTATACAAGAATTGCTCGTTTAAAGGTACTAGATATGAATTGAAGTTGAACTAAATTTTCAATAAAATAGTATTTCCATGTAAATAATAATATATACACAGACCAATAAGTGAAAGACGGATAATAATTAAATCATTCAAGCTTGAATATCTATTCAAAATTTTCAGGTACCCACACAAAGCGTTCATCATCTGAATGCCGTGACGCCACTTCCTCTCCACGCAGAGGGCTGGACTCCCGCGACTCTTCCCTCAAAGACGAACTCCGTCGCAACAACTCCCTCCGCGACAATCGTCGGGACATCTTACGGGAGAGGGATACTGCCCTCCCTGCAACGACTATCGCGTGAGGTCTACAGTAGTGCGGTGAGCTTGTGCTGTGGTGGGGGGTATATGGTAATGGAGTAGGTCGGAAAATGCATAAAATGAAAATTAATATGAAATTCTTTGCTTTAGGAAATGGGCTTTTTACATAAAACCGCCTCAGATCTCAGTAAACAAAAGTCTTTAGCCAACAAAATGGAAATAAAAAGCATAAAGAACTGATGTTATATTACCGACATGTACAAATTTAGAAACACGGCTTATTTTAATATGAATAATTAAAAAGTGTTTCCCTTTTGTAAATTTTAGCTGTTTCTATAACGGCTGGTAAGTATTTTATAACCATGCAGCTCCCATGGCGTGTTATCGTGTAGTGTATACCCCATCACATAAGTTGATATCAGTAAGACTCGGTGTATGTAATCTACGCAGATAATATTTACAATTGTGTTTCGAAATGAGTTTTATAAGACTGTTATACATTTTGTAAAATATTTAGCTTAAACCCGAAACCAAACGTATTTATTAGCAAATACCACTTTGCCATTTTACATGTGATTCAGAATTCTCAGAATTTCAGAATTTTGCCAATGGTATAATTATATTTACGATCGGATTTGCAAGATTAACAAAAAATATAATTTAACGTCGTTAAATAGCGCATATTAAATAGCAGGCAGTTCGTTAATTATTTTATTGCATTCTACTCGGAAAAAGTTTAATTTTTCGAAACAGTCATAAAACTCATTTAGAACTCATTTAGTGTGTTATGTACAGTCAACTAAGAGTAAAGAATGATTAGGTTGTGTTAGAAACGATTTTGGGCACAGTTCTATGTTCACTTCTTGGAGAGAATGATAAATGATTTGGTAAATTAGACTTAAATTGTCGTTTCATTTTGTGAGCAAATCTTCTAAATGTATCACTGCATTAAAAATACTAATATTCATATAATTATAAATAGCATGCTTTTTTGTTAATGGGCAAGAACTTTAAAAAATAAAAAATATAATACTTTTTCTGACTACTTCAAGGTGTGTAAATAG
The DNA here is from genome assembly GCA_949752705.1 of Callimorpha dominula. Lineage (NCBI taxonomy): Eukaryota > Metazoa > Arthropoda > Insecta > Lepidoptera > Erebidae > Callimorpha > Callimorpha dominula. The sequence continues at coordinate 3,266,482 of OX457019.1, read as the reverse complement.
AACACTTTGGTAAAGTGCACAAAGTTCGAATAGACTATTGAGATACTTGTTTCGGAGACGACAATTCCAAATTCTAATAAAAAAGTAAACGTAAGTATTTGAAAATGTACTAAAATAGTTGACACAAAGCTTCCTTATTGACACCGTTTTTGCAAAATTTCAATAAAAAAACCATTTGGCGTACTTCCATTTTTAACAATTCGTCGTTTTGTGATAGGAATATATTACAAGGAAATGTTAGAACTAAATCAAAACCACGAAGAATGATAATAATAACGCAAAATATTTTAGTTAATTTATTTTTGCGGAAACTAAAATAGCGGCGTTATTTTTATTAGCAATTAACGATTATTGCTTAATGCAGTCTGTAACTAATCCAATATCTAATGGAAAATGTTCCAAAAAGTTAAGAAAATTGGATTTTTAGTTACATCTGTAAAAACAAAAACATTGATAGATATGTAGCAAAATCTGTTTTTATAATTATACATATAGCTGTACTTAGTAAGCTTAAAATATGTGTTAATTTTAATTAAAATAAATAAAAAAAACTTATATAAAATAATGAAACCGGCCATGTACTTTTTAAAATGTTGAAAAAGCTACCCCCGTTGTACTGATATTATGCTAAAATATTAAAAAAAAATAGTTAAGGGCTGAGATGTGCTGTATTTTTGCAAAAGACGTATATTTGTATATGTTTAATGTCCCTACATACTGCCATAGTTGCTTACACTAGCTACATAGTTATATCTATAGAATTGCACTCGAGCATTCTGTCGCTCACAAGTTTTTTTTAACTTCAAAATTAGATGACAAATATTTTTTGCTGAATTGTATGTTACAACATGTCTGTGGTTAAAACTTATAATACCCAATGTATGTCTGACCAATGTAAAAGATATAGTAGTTTATTTAAATATGTAAATCATCATATTTATAAATATAAAATACAGTGTTCATTGTTTTCAGTAAATATACAAATGAGCTGTGAAGTTTTGCTTTAGAGTTAACGTATATTTGGGTATGGATGTCTGTATGTATAATTTGGAAATGCACGTTATAGCAGCAAGTATTTTATGTAGCTAATGTACCATTGAGTTATGTTTGAAGAAAGAAGCGATTCCTTCTTTGCTCCAAATACCTATCATATTGTACCTATTACATTTATTTTTAGTTTTGTTCTGTTTGTAAACTATTGTTACATATTTAAGTTTATGTAAATAATCTAAGGACATTTTTTACCCATGCTAAGATACTTTGTGTCTACACTTTGTTTTTTAATATTAGAAATGTCTGTGTGACATCTTTGACTTACATTATTGATTATGTAGTATAATTGAGAGATTTGGTAAAACATACGCACAGTAAAGTCATACCTATATAGCAGATTCAAAATTAAAATACAGCTGATGTTAACCTTTACCAAAATGGACCTATTTACAGAAAACGAAACTAAACATTAAAAAACATATACACTAACACAATATTACTCTTTAAACGCCATTGTCGCATATGTTACAAAAAATCGTGGGAGAGCTATGCTTCGGCACATGTGGGCCGGCTCGACCGGAGTGATACCACGGCCTCACAGAAAAGCGGCAGCGAAGCAATGATGGCATTGCTTTTCGCCGAGTGATTGAGGTTACCGGAGGCCCTAACCCTTCCCTCTCCCCCTCTTTCACTCTTTCCCTACTACCTTAAAGTCCAGCAACGCACTTGTGACTCTTGAGTCGCAGGTGCCCATGGGCGGCGGTAGGTCATTTAACATCAGATGTCCCGTCTGCTCGTTTGCACCCTAAACCACAAAAAAATAATAGATTTGTCACATTTAGGTGATAATGGCGTCAAATGGTTAACAATTGTTTAAATAATAAGATATAATTTTTCAGAGAAAAAAGGTTAACTTGACGAATGAACTGATATTAAAATTAAAAAAATATTAGAAAAAAAGTTAATAAATAACATTGGTGTTATTCAGTTCTAATGCGTTCGATAAAAAATTTACATTTCCGTATTGTATTGTCCATATTGTATGTAGATAGGTAATTTGTATAGTTTTAAACGTCAAGTGCTTTTTATAAAACAGATTATAAAATAGCATGCTATTGCTATATGCGATAACAGCTAATTATTGCAGTTATAATTTTAAAACAGTTGTGAAATTGAAAGTAGCTTTTTGTTTTTTTTTTGTGTTTTCATTTGGAATTGCAAGGACGTTCCATGACGTTATTTTGCGTGGCATTATCTATTTTTAGGTTTTAATAGAATAAAGTACACCCAAAGTCACTATTAATGGTAAGCCTTTGCTGCTATAGTTAAAAAGTTGTCTACAGGGGGTGAAAACGTGGGTGATATACCATGCAATGCAAGCATTCATACCGTTGCCACTTGCCATTTTTATAATTGAGATATAGTCTAACTTTTAAAAGGAACAAATATTACGTAATTCACCAAACAGTCTCATAAGTTTTTATAAATCAATTCCAAAACCCAAGCGGTTAGGTGTCATGGTATTTATATGTGGACTATTCGCCATTGGCCATCCATTTTCCTTTCTATCCTATTTTTAACGGACTTTAAAATGGACGAGGTTCTCAATTCAATATTGTTTTTAGTATGTATATTACGCGATGTCTGCGGCATTTCTAACCAGATTTCAATAACTTTTTTTATTGAATTGATTGTACTTAAGGTTAGAATTATTTAAATGTGAAGAAAATATTCTTCTAAGGGTGGAAAATTAAGGAATGAAGAACACAGTTTATTACAAATCAACATGACAAAAAAGTATCACCGACTTTAATGCGCCTAATTTTTTAAAAGTTGATTATAGGTGTATCAAATATCTGCAGTGCTACAATCTTTACTAGACATTTCTCACAATTTCACTTTTACTTATATTAAAATTATAACTGCTATACTTTAATGTTACGACCTTATGGGATTCGACGATACGGCGAAAATTTACATGAATATCACACATGCCCGCACCCATTAAAACAACAAAAAAACAGAAATATGTACACCTATCGTACGTACCACCGTACCACCTGTAGGGGATCGGTGTCCCCCAAACTAACACAATTTTATTGCAAATGAATAGGTAAATTCCAACTGACAAATAAATAATTAACATTAAAATAACGCCCCAGGTGTCGAGATGTCGAGATCGAGTGGACTCACGATTAAATAATTGTTGCGGATCTCCGCACAAAATATTAAGCTCTTCAGCCATTATAACGCTATAAATTTGTTCTCAAAGAAGAGTTATCGTTATTAACGTCACTATTCAGTTTGCTCGAGTACCTAATGACTGTCGTGTACTATGTACAAATCACATACAGTTTTAAACCCAGACCTTCGTGTTTGTTGATTACGTTTTTGAAACCTGCATGGCGCGAGTTTTTTTTGAACAGACATTGAAAGAATAAGTAATTATCGCCTAAACACTAAGCACACAGCCAAAATATAAGTAACTAGAATATCCCTTATGGTCGATCCCAGTCGCCGCAACATAAAGACAATGTTTTTAGTCTTACTACAATTATCTAGTCCTCATTGGTGCCGATTCTATTGTACACTCGACTAAACTAAAACCTGACTTAATTTCTTCATATGAAATCAACCTAGTGTTTTCGTAATAAGGTCTATTTGTTACTGGCATCTATTTCTCAGCGCCACTAAATTTCACTAAAACCTGTCAACGTACACTCAACTTTATTTCCACGCAGCGAAAGTCTCCATTTATTCAAACGCTGTATAATTGCCGTATAAAAACTTGTTCAAAACCAACAAGGATGACGTGTTTTTAATCTACACCTACAAAGACGCTTACTAAAAACACAGCAAAAGAGATGGCATTCAACGGATAGCGGCTCTCGCTACGTGGTATTAAAGTTTATTTAAGCGTATCAGACTTTAGTTGACAAATAAATTGCTTATTTCGATAGCGACATATGTTACCACTTGTTTCAATTTGAAATAAGACCTTGTTTTGAAGTGTACAAGGTTTACATCTTATATGAAGAAAATTTAGTGAATTTTAATTTAGCGAGTCAAGTAACAGAATTGTCTAAATTTTTAGTCAAACTGAGACTTTCTAGTCCCAATTTAGTCTAATTCCTATTATTTGTTACCCTAACTACTCAAACGCTACTAATTTGTGAGTTGGCATTAAGTATAGCTATGCTGCTACAATAGCAGTGACAGTTATAGCATTAAATAGCGATATTACTAAAAAGGGTTACTGCCTATGGTTAAACTAAATTAAGTCCTTAAATTCAGTTGTTGTTTTATTTTAAAGTATGTTATTACTTTTGAAGTGATAACTTCTTATGGGAGGGTAAACCGCTTCGTTACGTAACGCGTTACGGCGCAGTCTGTCTGGCGTTTAAGTTATCACTTCTATCGGGCGTTCCGAGACTCACACGTTTTTTTTAAATTGATAAACATAAAAGTAAATGATTTGACGATAATAAACTGTGACGTCACAATACATCATCTCGTATAAGTTTCTACGGTATATTTTCGACGTTTTTAAACAGAAACTGGTTTGACTTGACATTCAACTACCATATTTAGTAGCGTTTCAGTATCTAGCCGAGAGGTGCTTATTTCGTTATTGTTATTTAAAATATTTGCTTTTTTGTAACATGGATACAACGAAAATGTCTAATCCTGATTGAACACAAAAGAAAATATTTGAAATAACTCTTTCTGTTTATCCTAGTATTAGAACTTTTTACGTAAATTATTAGATAAGTATTTTTTAGTTTGTATTGAAATCATTCCACCATATTTTACCTTGTACGCATAGAGACGATTACTGTATTTATGATATTATTTTATATTATATGGAATGTCCCATGTTATATTAACATCATACTTTACCTGCAAACCTGTTTTTACATATCACAGAAAACGTTATGTCATATATATCCATATTTAAAATAGCGTTTTCGAATAATGCTATTTGCTAATGTCATATACAAAATAACAGTCGTGAACGCACTTAATAAAAAAAAAGTTGTATTTCATGTAAGCAAAAATATTTTTGCATTCTTCATATGTAAAATAATTAAAAATGCCTTCATATTGTCAAAATAAGTGAAAAATTAAATATATTATTATATTTTAACATTGAAAGCAAAAACAAAATATAATAATTTTTATACTCGGTATTTTTTTAAGATGATACTATATTGTTTAATTCGCTTATATAATTCCTTGTTGCAATTGCTATTTATATAAAAAAAAAATGAATACAATTGCAATTTCCTTTTTGTGTGTTCGTGTAACTCTGTAATATACATATTAATTAATATACTTATTATAAAAACTTGTTCGGTCAGCGAGTAAAACATATTGTATGAACCTTCATATTTGATTTTCATAGTATTGTTTGCTCGTTGGACCAAAAATCGATAATACCTACTGTAAATTGTTAGAAGAAGTATACTATGCTACGCTATATCCATACTGTAACTTGCTTAAGAAACTTATCGGTTAACATTGAACAAAATAATAAATTGAAAAGAACAATAAAGACCTTTTTATTTATATTTTATTTAATTACCTACTTACTAGCCTTTTAGTACCTACCAAAAGATATATATACACTACACACACAGATTACTAAGTAGTTACCTACAGCAAAAAGAACATAAAAGAGAAATCTAGATTGTCTATGGCTGACAGATCTGTGCAATAATATTTTTGAAAATTATGTCTAAAATGTACGTGAACAGACGACGAGAGAACGTATTTTAAGATACCAATTAGTGTCTAATGACGTTACTCCTGTTATAATGTCAATTTATTTGAAGTTATAGTTGTGAAAGTAAACATTATTTTGTTACGATTTATTTTTGCAACAAAGCATCCAGCTCAGGGGCGCTTTCATTGATTTGAGTAGACAAAAAAGATGCTTCAAGAGTTTGATTGGATAGTTTAAATCACTACAATCGTTTCTTGAAATATTATACTATATAACTATAATATTAATATTATCTTTCCACCACCAAACATAAAAGTGATTCACCATTGTAGTTGTTGTTGAGTTGAGCTAACGAATTAAGCTCTAAGTTAGTTCCATATACTCATCGCAAAAAAATCATGAACTTTTAAGTACTCACAGAAATCTGGATAAAAATTAGCAAAACAAACGAAACAAAAAATTCAACGCGGCTTTTTCTCAGAACATCATCGGTGGCACCGTTATGACTACCTGATATTGATGGATGATCAAGATGGTCCATTTTAAATAGTTTACAGTGTCTTATGTACTTATACAAAAAAAATCTCGAAAGTCCGAACTAACTATGCAACACTATGAAAAATACGAAATGACGACCAAGTATTTATGACCAGTGACTCAGTGACGTCATTGGAACAGCAAGTCGCACTCACATTTGACATTGAAGTTAGGGCAACCAAAACTAATTTGTTGTCAGCGGTCATAGTAAGCACAGCGATAAAAGTAAAAAAACTACAAGGTATTAATTTTTCAAATATATTTCAGTAATCAAAATATAATAATAGGCTTACATTATTAGATACAAGTCATATTTGTGGCCAAATTGAAAGAAAACGAACGCCACAAAACAAATATTAAACGCATCTATACATTACAAATAAATCCAAAGAGGTATCACAAAAAAAAATAGCTGAAAAAGAAAAGGTTATTTACACGCGGTAAGAAGTCCAATAGAGTATATTCATTATACATAAACAATTAATGTGCATATTCACATGGTGAAGAATTTAGCTTAAATATAATAAAGCGCTTATTCCTATGTGAGTTTATTTAACTGCATTTAAGATGTTTTTCTTTAATAATATTTTCTTAAAATAAACGCGTCGTTCTTAAACAAATATATTATTAGTAATAAAGAAAATAAAACAAGGCTAGTTTTGTACGGAATATGAGCTTACTTTTTAAATTGACTGAAATTATAGTTCTCTTTAGTTTAATATGATTTGCAATTAATATTAATATTTATATATTAGGCAATTCAACTAAAACAAAAGACAGGACAGTTAAAAGGACTGTATTTTTTAAAGAAACGTAAAATCAATTATTCCGTATGTACAAGACGAGAAGGACCTTATATTGCTTGGATGACATGTGACTCATGTGAGTCACGGTACCTATATGATGCATGCCACCTAAAAAGCTAGTCTACTTGAGACAGTAACTTTTTTTAGATTGTTATTATAAATTAATTGGTTATAAAGAGGTGTAGGGACTATTACGAAAAAAAAAACAACTATTTAAGTTGAGAAACACTGTTACAGTAAAGTATAGATTTGACAGTTGACAAAGTATGACAATATGCATATGATACCCACTTATTAACTTCGAGTTAAGTAGTAACATCGCTGTCAGCGCCCGCATCGCTACCAGCGCCAGCAGCGCCACCACAGCCACCGGCGCTACCAACGCCACCAGAGCCAGCAGCGAAACCAGCGCCAGCAGCGTCACCAGAACTAGCAGCGCCACCCGAGCCAGCAGCGCCACCAGCATCTCCTGCTCCCGCAGAGCCATCAGCGACGGCAGCACCACCAGCGTCAGCAGCACCACCAACGTCACCAGCACCACCAGCGTCACCAGCGCCACCCCGGCACGTGCCTACACACGACACTACTATTAGTTACATCGCACCCATAACAACACTATACACACACTGTACACACACTCCTGTACAAAGCACACAGCGCCACCCCGCCCGGCGCTAACATGTTGGCGACACTGGAAATATTCTAATTTATTTGACAAAAAGTTTACCTTGAATATTAAGACATCTACTTCAAATGGAGTGTAATAATGTTTACACTTACCGTTAAGAGTGAGGTTGTACGCTTTGTCCCCGGCCACGCCGGGCGTCACGCTCCGGTCGCAGGAGCGGGAGACCACCGACACCGACAGGTACCGCGCTTGAGCTCCCAACGAATCTGTTTAGTATAAGTGCAAATGTGTTACAAATTATTAAAGGCTTTTACCATGATATAACAAGAAAAAACATTCTTAATTTTTCTTTGCTTAGGGTTAAACCTGTTTAAGTGTGGTAGCCCTCAACAGGTATAAAAGTATGCGCATTAAACATTCAGAGTTTAGCAGAGTACCAAATAATGTAATGAAATTAGTATTGATGAAATACCTACTTTATAATCGTACTAATTGAGAGGTTTCAATAAAAAGGATAAACTCACTATTATTGAACAAAGTAGTGTAGATGAAGCAGACCACGTGCGGCCGACTCTGCACTCGGGCGGAGGCTGGGGCGGCCACCACCATGTACCGGGAACCTTCTTGCCAGCTTCCGTAACACGTGTACACTAGAAAAGGATCAGGAGGAAATGTTCCATGTTTATTATTTTCTGTGTAAGTGAGTGTGTTGTTAGCGAGAGATTTATCTACCAATATTGCTATTTGTGAGTTATCTAAATCATGTCATGTGTGACCCCTGTCAAATAGATGTAGTCTTTGTTGACTATAGCAAAGGGTTCGATCAAATCGACCATTGTTTTCTTTACATATAGAAATTTTATAACCCCTATTTAAAAACCCTGTTGGTGTGTCTTGATTAAGCTTAGCAAAACACACCAACAGCTAGTTAAGGCTAGACAAAGACACAAGAATTGATCTCACATAATTGCTCTTTAACAACACAGTTTTAATCCCTTCTGGAATTCTACAAGGATCGTCATTGGGCCCTGACAGTATGTTGTGTCTGAAGAGACATTTATCAAGCGTGCTTTGATTAGTGGTGTAGAAGCCATAAGGGTATGAATAAATCTAGAGTAATTTTCCATAAGTGAGTAACTAAACATTTTAAAAACTAATACACCCAACCAACACGTAGACCGCACATATGTTTTTCGTAGCTACAGCGATGGGATTAACACCTTGACGAGACCAATAACGTACACATATTTTGTATGAGTATTGTTTCACTGCTATGAATAGTCCGACAATCTTGATAAAAAATTGGGTAGACATAAAAATTTAACTTCTTGATATAAATCTCGCGTAACTAAAACCTGTATAATTTTAAACGCTGCTCTGTCATATCTAGAGCTTAACTATTGTAATTTACCTGTGCTGGTGCAAGCTGACTGGAATTCGATAGCGTCCTGAGAGGCTCCACAGCCGATACTGATGCTATCATATTGTCCCATTACACATTCTGGAGACTTTTCTGCCGTATCTTCTAGACCCGTTTCATCTGATGATGTAAGAACATTTTTTTCAATGAGAACACATAGTTACGACTTATTGGAGCCCTTCTCCATAGGGTTAGTAATATTTTAACAGAACCTAGCATAAACACTGCCAATACCAAATGCGACAATTGCAATAGCTCTGTCGACCCGGCAGGAGTTAACAGCTTCATGCCAGTAGATTTGGTGTTAGCGTGTATGTTTTTTTCTAGAGTGGAGTTAGTCTTTCGCCAGAATCTGAAATGACTACTTCCAAGTATAAACACGATTAACTACTAATGCCTTCAACTTGGTTAAACTGTAGCTATAAATTAGAAAGAGCATATATTTCGATGGAATATTTTCGCGCTGTTGTAGTTTTCCACTCATAACGCTAAGAAAACAGATGAATTAGAGCGTTACCTATAGTGAGTTGTTGTCGTCTCCGACGTCTGTCGGCCAACGACTCGACGACCGTGTAGCGACCCAGCATCGGACACTGGGACGGGGATAGCTGAGTAGCTGGAAATGTTTACATTTATTATATTATAGTGAAATCGTGAAAGAGTGACAAACGTCCATGAATCCTCACAAACTATCGCCTTTATAATATTATTAAGATGGCGTCACAGGAAATGACGAGGGCATGTTTTTTAAGTCCAGGAAAAAGAAAAAGAAAAGAATTATTTATGGATTACAAAAAATAGTCTTCTTAGACTCGTATAAAGCGATATTAGTTTATAAAAATATAAATAATTAGTAACGGCCTTCCTTTATTGTCTCTCCGAGCAAGTAAGGCAGCCATTACCAACTGTCACGATACCAGTTACAGTTTAAATGAGGAGACAGTACATACTCTTAACTTTAAAATGATGACACAATGTTCTGAACATTATTTTGAAAGATTAAATTATTGACGACACGTAGCTTGTGTAAGGGCTCTTTAAAATAGGGACAAATACTTACAAATGAGCGTGACGTAGGGCGTGGAGGACATGTGGGGCGCGCACGCATCCTGCGGCGCGAATGTCAGCGTCGCACCCAGCTGTAGCTCCAGCACGCCGCCACCGCGACGTGACACTCGCACGCACACGTGACCCGACTCGCTGCAACACACACACGCTCACAGTCACACACACACGTATACACACGCAGCTCCAGCACGCCGCCATCGCGACGTGACACTCGCACGCACACGTGACCCGACTTGCTGCAACACACATACGCTCACAGTCACACACACACGTATACACACGCAGCTCCAGCACGCCGCCACCGCGATGTGACGCTCGCACGCACACGTGACCCGACTCGCTGCAACACACACACGCTCACAGTCACACACACACGTATACACACGCAGCTCCAGCACGCCGCCACCGCGACGTGACACTCGCACGTACACGTGACATGACTCGCTGCAACACACACACGCTCACAGTCACACACACACGTATACACACGCAGCTCCAGCACGCCACCACCGACTTGACACTCGCACGCACACGCCCCTTGCTACACACACCCATTCATAATTTACACAGAAACAGTTCATGGACTGATCCACCATCTTAATCATAGTTACTTTCGGACTCACCAAAATACAATCTTACACAAAAACTTATTCCAAATCTTTGAAAGATAGCATACACAAGCATTTGATCTTTTAGAACCACATCATTTTAATAATGGATTCACGTTCTAAATATTATAATTTTCATATTCTCTTTGAACTCTCAAAGAGGTTTGACTAAATGTGTCAATAAATTTATTTGTGAAATCAATTTTATCGCATACAGAACAAGGCAATTGCTGTAAGATGATCTACTTTTTTAGTAGTGTAGTTTTTAGTAGGTAGGTATATATTTTATTAATCTAATGACCCAAATGCTTACCTGATACTAATATAAGCCAAGGCGTACTGCAAGGTTCTAATTTAGGTCTCTGCCTATTTTTAATTAACTTATAAGATATACTGTACTATATGTACTGTTTGACAAATGTGTGGCTGATATAATGTTTGTCAAAAATACTTCACTAAAATGCAAGGTAGCTAAATACAAATACGAATCATGATAACCATACACTAATAGATGTAAACGTTTTCATTAAAAATAATCTTATGGAGCCATCTCTTCATGCAACAAATTATTAAAGAACAAAGTGAGCCACTAGAATCTATCTTCTCCTAATGTGCATACATCATTTGCAGCCTAGGAACATCTTTTTAACTCTTGTCTACTAATCTCACTCATGAAGCCGATATATTATGATGTATCATTATTATTAATAAAAAATTTCTGAACTCAGATTACATAGTCCAAAACTCACGTCTCAGAGTTTCATTATTCCAAAAAATCTTTCTTTCATTCCAAAACTATTAAAATATGTGTTTGAAATAGTATATCTCACCATCCTATTGTAAGATGTGCGACAAGTTTCACGTATTTGTTCTCTTTCTGCTCAAGTATCGAGTGACAGACTATCCGCTTCTCTTCGCGAGTGCCGTCTTCTTTCTCTATCTGCAATAGTAAACAAATAATTTAAAACGTATCTAGTATAACTACAACAACAAAAAAAAACTATATACACCTTTAATAAACACGAATACCAGTCAGGAAAGATTTTTAATTTTAAGGTATATTTGTAAATGAATTTATTTTTCATGCTTTAATTCCACAGCCAAATCAAAAATGTTGACCACGAAAATTACTACACAATACCACAGAAATGACAAATCACCTCCACGGCTTTTATCTATTGAGGACCCTTTTAAGGACAGCAAACGAAAGCCTTACTCAAATCACGTACCTTGAGCGTGGTATTCTTGGTAGTGAAGTGGTATTGGTAAGTATGGTCCAGACTGTACAACTTGTGGTGTTCCACGATCCAGTTGGGGAAGTGGCACCGGTTGTGTTCGTAATCGACTAGAAAAAAATTTTTACAGAATAGTGCTACACTAATACTAGTCTCCATTTATGGCTAGAGTTAGGACCTTTAGAAGTATTTTACCCGACTACCGAAGGAGGTAATGTTTGACGAGCGTATGTACAGGCTGTTACAAAAAGATGTGGTCATATTTTAGGATTATCTGTGACGATTATTCTGAAAAAAGTGGAGTTTGAAAAAAAAAAAAAGTTTTTATTTTATGTTCTTCGGAAAATGCTATTCCTTATATATTATATGTATGTGTAAGTTTCTAAACAACATGTAAATTTTAATGATTTCGTTTTTTTATTATTATATGCATATTCGGACAAATCCGGACATTCCACCAACATCATTAGTATTAAATATTTATAGTTATAAGAACGATAAGATATCTACAAAACGAATAAGGTTTATATACTAACTGTTAGTAAGTTTCATGGTGCGACTGCCCTCTTCTGCTGAAATGAGTCCATTGCACGTGGCGTCTCCCGACTGAGCGATGTTGTACGTCACCGTCTTATCTACGTGACTACCTTCGTATACGAAGCATCTAAAAAACACAAAATTAAGACACTACCACACAAGGGACCCACGCAGAGGATAAAGTAGAACCACTACCTTTGAACTAAATAAAGCCATTAGAGTAAATTGCTAACATATACCAAGGGTACATTGTATGACAATAGTCTTGCAACTTTTCTCACTGAATGAAAAAGAAAGATGATATAATATCTGTTTAATGACCATTCATATTTAACACGAACCTATACGTATCTTCATTAGTAGTTATGGAGTTTTTCCTCTGCACCTGTGAAATGAGGCCCACGAGGTACCTGATAGAGCCCTCTTTCCAAGTCGCAAGGCAAACCAGTTCCTCAACTGAAAATTAAAACAGACGTGCTAAGTGTGACTAACATTAATTTTTAGTGAATATATTAAGATGCAGTATCAGTTTTCATTTCCTCATTGAATCATTCACCCGATGCTGAACCGTTGAACGTTCTAGAAAACGTCGCTTGATAAGTAGCTCATTTCACTTTCACTTATTGTATAGTATATGGATGTCTATTTATGAAGATTGTAGCAGCATTTAGTGTTATATATCACCTTGATACCACATATTGAGATATAATATAGCTTAAATTTGCATCAACGTTATAGCAAAATTTTTGCAACGGTTCTATTTTACCTAATGGTATATGATAGCGTTACGTCACTAAGGTATAGGATCCTGGTGCCAAACGTGTTCAGATTTAGAACTCAAAAATGTTAACAGTTACAAATCGATCTAGCTATTTATAATATATAAAACCGTTATTGTTATAAAACCACTTGATATCTAACTAAACGGTTGAAATATTTATTCTATTAGTTAGTTTGAATTTATAACAAATTAAACCCCCGACAAGCCACTTACACGTTACTCGTTCGATACTCAACAGGGTACTCTGTCAATTGAAGCTAAAGAAGGTTCATTTTAGAGATTTAAAATGTTCATAAACGTTTTGAAAATAGTAAGAGAGAAACGAGTGTTTTCCAAAATCACATTCTAAACATTGGTGCCGATTCTATTGTACACTCGACTAAACTAAAACCTGACTTAATTTCTTCATATGAAATCAACCTAGTGCTCTTCGTAATAAGGTATATTTGTTACTAGCATCTATTTCTCAGCGCCGCTAAATTTCACTAAAACCTGTCAACTTATACTCAACTTTATTTCCACGCAGCGATGTCTTCATTTATTCAAACGCTGTATAATTGCCGTATAAAAACTTGTTCAAAACGAACAAGGATGACGTGTTTATAATCTACACCTACGAAGACGCTTACTAAAAACACAGAGCAAAAGAGATGGCATTCAATGGATAGCGGCTCTCGCTACGTGGTATTAAAGTTTATTTAAGCGTATCAGACTTTAGTCGACAAATAAATTGCTTATTTCGATAGCGACATATGTTACCTACTTGTTTCAATTTGAAATAAGACCTTGTTTCTAAGTGTGCAAGGTTTACTTCTTATATGAAGAAAATTTTGTGAATTTTAATTTAGCGAGTGAAGTAACAGAATTGGGGCCATTGTTTACCTTATTAAATTTAAACTTACCATTGTTCTCACTGAAGAGCACATCGGGACACGCCATGAACTGCAGCAACATTCGCGAGTCGTCAGTGCACCACTCCGCACGGGACGCAGGGATGGCGCAGTCACCGGACCCACTAAAACGATAACGATTATAACTTGGTAATTACAGCACAATTAAAAATACGTTTTAGTTGTCAAGGAAAAAAATATTTCTTTTTTTTACTTTTGAAAGGAATTAGTCCATCGCCTATTACTATTATTATGTTCTATTAGCATTATATATTAATTTACAAACATTACACCAGAAGAAAAAAATTATGATGAGATGATAGCAGAGATAATGGGATAATTTATGATGATGATGATTATCATCATCAGAAGTAAGACCGCCCATTGTAACACTAATGGCTTATTATAGATATGTACCGATTATTGATGTATTGTTTTGATGACAGAAATTTACTAGAAAAAAATTAGGATATACATTTTTGCCGGACTTCCGGAGATGTCTTATGTTTCTCGTGCGTATGTATGATTCTTTTGCACTTTCTACAGCCTAATTCAATTGAGAGATTTTCACTTATAAGGTGTCATTAGATTAGTCTCAGTTGTGGGTCGTAAGGTATAAATTTAGCTTTTTAGCAAGTATTTTTAAAGCAGTCAAATCTTGTTATGGATATTTTAGAATATTCAGCTATTTGAATGTGCGAAAACTTTTAAGAACTTACCGGTTATATGTGAAGGTGAATGGGCCCGGATGGAACGGACACTGCTGAGGTTCAGGCCTCGGGTCCTTCTTGAACATGGAGTATAGTGCTGCGTCTTCAGTAATGGCCTCACACATAGTTGACAGCGACTCACGCTGGCCGCAGTACGCTGGAAGAGTCAAGTCAAATGTTAGGTGTCAATATTTTATTGCTATTAAATTTTAGGCTTTTGCAGAAGACTGGGCATCACCTTAAATTATGAAATGGCTAGAGAACTAATAAAATTAAGACTAAGATGAATTTCGGATTAGGATTCTAAGCTCTTATAACTTATTTATCTTTATACACTTTGTAAAAAAATAGATAGACGAAAAAATCGCCTTTTTGGTGTTCGATGGACTCGGACACCACTTTTGCCACGAGTGGGTTTTCAAAAAATAAATAAATCGTTTTGTTTACTTACTTTCTTTATATTGTAACACATATCTATGTTTTTCATGTATCAAGATGCACCGGTAGCACTCCTCGTTCCTGAAAAATATCACAGTATACCTTCATTAACAGTTTGAAGTATAAATAACATGAGAACACTTATTCACGTAACTAGCGTTATCTCAAGTCCTACCCTGGCTTCGATCCCGATATTCGACATGGTTATATTTTTTATCCGAAAACTGTAGAGTTTCGGAGAACGTCAATTCCATTGGGTATGTATAAGGGGTCGCAATACCGTTTAGTTTAAAAAACCGGTATTTTCCGTACGGACATGAGATAAAGCCCGGTATTCTGGTATTTTCGATATTTCCGGGATTTGAAGAAGTTTTAAGTGTACATTCATTTAAGCTAGTAATACTAATTAAGTTTATACTTTTATGACAGTTTAGTGGTTAAGTATAGGGTTTCAAAGGAAAACAATAGAGATTATTTTCTAGCTAAAAACAATTCTTAATCACTTAGATGTGACAATAGAAAGCATAGCGTTTCAACCACGACGCTGAAGACGATGTCTGACTATCCATATCCTCTTCACAGAGATAAAAGACAGGCATGGGGACATTTGTCTTTGTTAGTGACCCTCGTAATTTAAGATTTGGTGCTTGGCACTTGGACTAACCCGTGTGTTAGTCAATGGAGAAATAGTCAGATACTAACTTGTCGTAAACCAGGAACTTGTCGGTGCCATCAGTCTCAGCACACTCTCCTTTGCCCTGAATGGTAGTAGAGTTGATGTAGATGAGGCCAGGGATCCCTGACTGGAACCATCCTCCCGTCCAGGTGATAGGAAAATTGCAGCAACCAGCTGGAACTATGAGAAGATAATAAATGATTTAAGGTAAATTTTAATATTTACAAATTTTGCTGAGTGTTTATTCAATTTGTCTGGTCGTTATTATAAAAGTAGATACATACGGACAATAAATACCATACATATACAATGTATACAAATAATACCTATTTTTAATAGTGAATTTAACGCAACTTCGGGTATTATAAACAACTCTAAAATGAGTATGATTTACTGATACAAGTAAAGCTGCAAGTACACAATATATGTAATGTGTATATGTAGAAAAAAAAAATGAGAACCATAGACAACCACTAATAACGCAATAACTACGAGTATAAAAAGTACTTGACCGTAATTCGAGGCTTACCTATTTATTAAGATAGGGACATCCGTTTCCCGTAGATTTTACCATTATAGTACCATTTTACCATTATAGTACTATTTTTACCCTTAAGAGGTCGTGTTTTCCGGTCTCTCTAGGCAGTGGCGCTATCTGATGTTTCCTAAGAAACGCATCGCGCCATTTTAACCCATTGGCGTTCTTCACTACATATTATAAAACAAATTCCCCCGCCGCGTCTGTCTGTCTGTTCGCGATAAATTGAAAAACTACTGAACGGATTTTCATGCGGTTTTCAATAATAGACATAGTGATTCATGAGGAAAGTTTTGGTGTATAATTTGTACCCGTGCGAAGCCGGGGCGGGTTGCTAGTGTTGCCATATAAAGCGTACACAAAGTTTGTCGAAGGTTAGATAACAGTTTTTATACGGTGAATTTTGTGAAAAGTGAATTTTAAGTAAAGATAAATCCAAGTCCCAAACTTCTTACAAAACACATCTTATAAATAACTGCTTTGTTGTATCTAACTTGCCAATGGCAAATATTACCTATTACAACAAGCTGTGCCGGATAATTTAAGATTAAGTGGTTATTATTCTTTGGTTTTCATTTAAACGGTCAGCTAATTAAAGGGGTTTTCACGAGGTCAAACAAAGTGAATTGAGCTACTTCTAGTGGTCGGCAAAAATAACTAAATTGATCAGCAAGTAATGTGCCTTGAAATTGATGTCATAGGAAATTAGTAATATTGCAGCAAATCGTAATTCGGATTTTATAAAATTTTGCCAAGCTGTAAAATGTCGAATTGAAAA
Source organism: Callimorpha dominula (assembly GCA_949752705.1). Lineage (NCBI taxonomy): Eukaryota > Metazoa > Arthropoda > Insecta > Lepidoptera > Erebidae > Callimorpha > Callimorpha dominula. Next base: position 3,249,113 of record OX457019.1, on the reverse strand, counting down.
CCCCCTTTTTTTGTCGGGTTTTTTATTTTATGATTTTCTGTCGTTTTTTAATACTCTGATAACTACTATCTTTAAATACATTTAATACTAAACACTATAAAACGCTATCAAATGTCTTTTCTTCAAAGCATAGTGATTTCTGTCACTAAAACCACAGTTTTATATCTAACTTTTAATTGTTTAGGAAGGGTATGGTTTCCACCATCAGGTCAGCTTCATAATCTGATAATTCCTAAACGCAAATACCTGATAAAGTTATGGAAAGGGAGCAGAATCATAAAAATCTGAATCATCAAAATTGGTTCATAAATAACGTAGACGGCTGAGCATACATAAAAAAAATGTTACCTATATATATAGTACCTGGATGACGGAGCTTTGCTCGTTTTTTTGTCGGTTAAAAAGAGTACTAAAAGAGTAAAAATTACGAGAAACGGATATACCTATCTTAATTATAAGCCTCATTAGGTAAATATTTTTAAATGCGTTTTATTTCAGGTAAAACGCTGCTAATAGTCTCTACTTTACAGCAATAATTACTGCGCTCTCACAGAACACTGGACGTCACCGGCCACGGCTGTTTCGGCAAGTACCTGTGTCGCATAGGTCGGGAACCAACGTCTGCGTGCCATCACTGCAGAGGCTGTCGCGAGAATACTACACTCCACACTTTAGTGGAGTGCTCAGCGTGGACGCAACAACGGCGTTACCTTGCGGCGGCTATTGGAGTGGGAAGCCTCTCACTGGAGACCATGGTTCTGTCCATGGTCCAAAGTGAGTGTGCGTGGGAATCCGTTGCCTCTTTTTGTGAAGAAGTGATGTCAGCTAAAGAGACAGCGGAAAGGGAACGGGAGAGGGCTAGTACTCTCTCGTCCCGAAGGAGAGGCACCAGGCGCCGGAGAGCGCATAATGATCTCCGGCCTCCATGAGCGCTGGCCTGGGGGTAACGGGTGAGGCTGCCCGTTACTCTAGCAGGAGCAGGCATGAGACGGTGGCGCGCCGTGTTCCACGCGCGCCTCTCTAAACTGGAAGGCAAGGCCCCCACTCGCAAGGGCGAGGCTGCCTTTTGTTTAAGAGGCGGCCAAGGTCTCCTGGGGTTCTCGGGGACTTCCTTCCTAGGGTATACCCGAGTCCCTTGCAATACACTTATTTATGACGGAACACCGTGTGGTTTTAGTCGGTTCGATTCCGACATACCACTTTACTGGCAGCCCCAGTGGGGTGATGATCCGAGGGGGTTTCCACACGAATAAAAAAAAAAGAACACGGGACTGCTGCTGCGTTTCGTGTGGTAAGTGAGAGTTCCAGAAGCCCATGGAGGTGGATAGGTCTGGGTATTTGCGCGGCGTTAGAAAACCGCTGCATCTGCTCGTTAGTGGATCCGAAAAAACTGTGCTCCGCCGCTGAATGAGAATTTCATGCGAGCATATTTTGTAGCTACAGAAGGAGGAACTAACATCCTGCGTATCGTGATCGTATGATGCCTTTGCTTAAGGAACTTGAGCCAGCTGTTAACGTTTCGGTGTAAAGATTATCGGATCAAGCGCGGGCCATGCAGCGATGTAATTTGCTGAATAACTCCGTACTTGAAAGAATACGCTAGGACTTGCAGGTTAGCCTTATTACTTATCCTCCTTCACAAATTGTGACAAATGCAGACTCTTTGTTGTTACAATCTTACCCTGCTGCGAGGAGAAGAGGAAAATGATGCTTCATCTATAAGTGTTAGTATATTGATGAATAAGAGCGTATTCTACACGAGCAAACACTTCTGATCAGTTTTTGTCCCGAACAAGTATTGCAGTTTCGTCTGCGTAGATAATGATAGAAGAATAGGAAAGAGATTAGGGGCACAGGCAGTTTATATAGAGTAGGAAAAGGGTTGGACCAAGGATCGATTCCTGTGGGATGCCAAAAAGAAGGGGTGCGTTGCCACTAATAATGTCATCTATCTTTACACACAGTGTCCTTTCGGATTTCTAAAATTCGAAGTGCATATCTGCGGATGCCCATTCTCTCCATCTTTAGTAAGAGATCTGGAATAGAGATAGTGTCAAATGCTTTGGTAAGATCGAGAAAAATCGACAGGCATTTTTGTCCATTATCAAGGCTATTTACTATTTCATCATTCAGAGAAGCCCCTGTATTTTCAGTCAATATTCCTACCCTAAAACCAAATTGATTTGGCGCTAAAATACTGCTTTTCTTTAAAGTTTCTTAAACGGGTGTTTAGCACCTTCTCTAGGGTTGTAGACAGCGCAGGCAGAGCAGATATGGGCCTTTAATTATTGACACTGTCTCTGTTTCCACTTTTAAAATCCCCTCGGCCATAGAAATATTGCAAATGTGAGTTCTTATTGGTACCAGGACGTTTGAGCACTTTTGCAATAAATGAGCAGGAATTGCGCACGCGCAGCATTGATATTATCATTCAGCAATTGATTACTTTGTATGTTAGGGCTAATTGTTATGCTAAGTCCCTTCCGATGCGGGAAAAGTACTCATTATCTCGGTTTACAGATGTCAAATTATCTGTTCCTATATTTAATAGTTCAACAGGGGATTGTTTAATGGAATCCGTGAGTAATGTTGTTATTCGTGCTTTACGTAGTTCATTATTCAGTTATGTTTTAATCTTTTTAACAATTTATTGCAGATATGAACAATACATTAAACAAATGTACATAAGATCGTCACATATATATCAAAAAGCATTTTGTTTCTTTATTACTTATGCATAGTTTATAAGAAAAGAGATATAAACATAGTTTTATGAATACTGAATTTAGAATTATGTTTTTAATTCAGTGTACGTTGAAAAAAAAAAAATTTTTTTAATTCAGTGCACGTTGTTAGTTTTATGAGGTTTTTAATGTTGTTATTCGCTTTGTTTGACTTTGAGTTGTTTACTTACGATTAAGGGTAGTGATGGTTGAGATAAAGTATCGATATGTATATTTTTACATGGAACACATTATGTAACATATGTTTACATGGTGTTTACTTTATCAGATTTCTTGTGAATGAAATTTTGAGATGACAATGGATAGAAACAATTAACAAAAAATGTGGTATGACGACCACGAAACTTGGTTCAACAAAACTCTCGGCATAACGAGATTACGTGACTGTGTAGTGCAGTACTATTATGTATTCTGTGGTAGTGCCCTTATCTTCTCTACTGGTTGGTATTTTATTTTAAAAGTATTTAAAATACTGTTATGTTCATCAGCACGCATGTAATGGGCTTATATCAAATAGTAATTTATATTTTAATGGAAGTGGAAAGACAGATAATAACCAGAAAAAACGATAATTACTAATATTGTTTTTTTCAGATTGGTCAAATCTATCTAAAAACTATTCTTGACACACAATGATTATAACCTTATTTTATGAAAGGTCACTACCCCATTCCATCTTCCGTCTTCAAGAGGCTGTGCCAGAGGGAAAACTTAAAACAAAACCTTATACCAACCCGCCTGCCCAGCTTAGTATAGTAAGCCAATTTCCCTTCAAGAAATTCTGTAGGAGGCCCTTGCACAGTAGGCCATTCAACAACAAAATAAAAAAATATAGAATTTCACAGGAAAGTCTGATTTTCTGAAGTGAAAATTAAGAATCTTAAGAATAGAAAATACATCAATACTGAAAAAACTCAACATAAATTACTGGTTGTTACTTGTTAAGTCTATTATTAAAACTTTTATTGATTGACTGTTCCCATACCGTGCAAAAGAAGTAACCGATAAAGCTTCGTATAGAAACTATTTAAATTAGTTAATCTTTTCCTAATATTAATGAACATAAATATTTAAAACAGGTTATTTTTCGCTTTCGTTCTTATTTCGCTCGATGTCAACATGGCATCTCTAGGGAGCTGTCAGAGCTACAAAACAGCATATCGTTATAATTACTTATGCTCGCTAATTCGAATACGGAGGTGTTTTGATCTTTCATTTGTATTGGGGCTGACAGGTCTTTGGATGCAGCTTATTCCTTAGCTGCTTACTGCGTACATATTGATTGAGATACGAGGAGAGTGATTATTAAATAATTTTGTTTGCAGACCATAAGTGACCGCCCAAACCCACCTATAACCGCAGAATACATAATAGTATTAGTATATAACTTATTATAGGTAGGTTTGGGCGGACACTTGTGGTCTGTAAACAAAATTATTTAATAATCATTCTCCTTGTCAATGTAAACTTTTTGCCCTTTTTGTCGATGAGTCAGGAATAAGTTTTATAGCAATAAAACAACACCACTTATTCCGAACGTAGACAATTTAATTTCAATAAATCAACACCTCTTATGGGTATCTTGGTAACGGAACCATAGCGTGATTCAGGAAATCTAACAACGACATTTAAGGAGCGTCGAGGTAAACCTTTACTACCGATTAACTTTGACATTACATTTAGTTGATTAGATAATAGGACATGAACACTCCTCGTATCTCAATCAATATGGGATGGGATCGGTACAAACATGTCTTACTTCCAGTAGTATGTGTATTTCGTATATTTTTTCCTTATTTTCAGTTTCCGTATTTTTATATCCCGAATTTAGTTAATTTACTTTTAATCTTAATAATATACTTAATTAAATATATAATTTTGGTTTATGAACTTATAATACTACTACTACTACTACTACTACCAAACTATAACAAACATAAAACACTAGCAATTTTATGGAATAAAGATATTTTTAATTTTTTTTGTGGTTCTATTTACTGACTTCTACACTGCCGTGGGATTCCAATACACTGTAACTTTTGAAAACGACTTTTGAGATATTTGACAGTTAAAGTTTTTGATAATCAATTGCTTTTTTTATTCATTACTACTCAATTTCGTATTATTTTACACATTTATTAGTTAGTTGTATACATCTACTACATAGCCGAGTATTTTTTTTTATTAATTCACTAAGAAAAAAAACGGCTAAAGAAAAAGTGAGATAGTAACAACGTTTCATCCAGTCGAGTATGCGGGTAGAACGGCATCATTAAATACAGTGTTATGGACCGAATCGTGTACTCGCACGTTGATGCCGTTCACAGTATTTTGCCAAAATGTTTTGGCAAAATACTGTAACCTTGTAACAGTTTTTTCACATGTTAAAACCTTAATTTCAACACAATACAGTATTTATTAAATTGTTTTTTCTTCTAAAATACACTTTAGAATGACAAAAGTGTTGGACAGGGGTACTAAACAGACTTAAAAAAACTGATTAAGCGTTGTTAAACGAAAACACTGTAAGTCGAGTCACAGTCTTTTGGATGTACGGCACGGCAGTACAAAAGTCATCGTACATAATTTTAACGAAACGGCTGATGGTTATTTTTAATCTGTGGATTTATCGATAATTCTATTATTAAAATGGACAACACTATTTTCATTTCCTAAAGGTTGGCATAATTTTTAGCACCCATCAAAATTTTAGTTTTTGAGGAAAGGCGTTGGTAAATTAAAGTCGATTCAGTTTCATACATCGTTTTTTAGTATGTGAGTCCCGATGTTAGAAGAGTCTAACATAGTGTAAGGTCCTCGCTTGGCTGAGAGGTGACTTCGAGATAGGGTGATTGCTTATTGGGATATCAGTTGCTAAAGGCTGCCAATATAATATTAACTATATTTGGGATTTAAACTAGATACTTTCAAATGAGAACATTGTAATTAAACTTCTTGACTCGAAGGTGCGGCTACTTGACAGACGTTTACCCTGTCTGCCGGTCGCATCGTGTTCTGTTATTCCCTAACAAATTTAAATAAATCAAATATGAATAATTCTAATCGAATTCAGTGCGGACTTCTCATACACAAGTACCAATGTGTATCATAGAGGTGTGATATATTACAATAGTGTGAGTGTGTACTCTTTGAGTACAACCCTAAAGGCAGCCATTTTATGCGCCAAAATGTTTATGGGTGTACAAGATATTTTTGTACGTATGGCTAGTCCATGTATTGTTATGTCGATGGGTAGCAACTAGCAGGTACAAAACGGACATATATCATTAATCATAGACATACACTGTTCCGATATACACTGCGAGCACTGTTCAGTTCTCTTACTGGGGTGTCTTAAGTTGCGGGGAGAAGTCGTTTTTTTTAATTTAATTTTTGCTATTTCAATTGTTCGTTAACTGTTCTTCATTGTTCTATCAAAATTTATTTTTCGTTCTTACCTTTTTTTAAAATAAAGTAAGTAATTTGCTCTCTTAAGTTGGCGGAGAGAAGTCGTTTTTTACATATTTTTTTGCTATTTCAACTGTTCGACATTGTTCGATCAAATTTTTTTTTGTTCGATCTTAGTTTTTTTTTAAAATAAGAAATTACTCTCAAGTTGGCGGAGAGAAGTCGTTTTTTTACATTTTATAAACCTAGCCATTTCTGTTCAATTGACCTACTCTACTAATGTTAAATCGTCTCCAACTTAATATTAAGAAAAAAAGCTTTTTCCTTCTCAGTTGTGTGTAACCTTTTCAACACCTCCCTGAAAAAAACTTATTTATAAGTATTTTTTAACCTACACAGTAAAAAGCTTACATGTATAAAAAAACACAAACTAATTAAGTACATAATTATATTATTAGGAATCAGAAATAAAACAACTTAAAAAAATTAACAACCTTTTATGTCTTAAAACTACATCTTACTAATCATAAAAATAGCTAAGTAAACACGAATTAATCTAAGTAGAAATTATAAAACCTCTAAAGAAAATTAATAATTACAACACAATCTAAAAGTATGTAACCTATAACAACACTGCGGTAGGGTAGATAATAATAATGTCCGTTCTGCGATCTTTCCAAGCGTAAAAAGACTGATCAGTTGATGTATGAAGTCACATTTTTTTTAATAGTTATGTATAGGAGCCATAAATAATTATTTTTCCGTTATCTTTGATGGCACCGTTATTAAAGCAATTGGCCTATAACATAACATATGGATCTTGATTTTTAAACAGGGGTTTAAAATGCCATATATAAATTAAAAACGTGAGATAATAATTTCACTGATATGTTTTATTGCAGACTGCCTAAGGCCAGGATAGTTGACAATCCTTGGGGGCCTTGATAGGCTGATGATGATGATAATGATGTTTTATTATTAGTTGCAATGCCATCGTAACCGGTATTAGTTGTGTTCTTAGGTGTGATATCTAAAGGTGTGATTAATTATTATATGAATGTCACACGATGTCGTGGAATTGCTTAAGATTGAATTAGGGTTATTGTAAACTGTCAAAGTGTGATTATTTTATTTATTAGTTATCACTCGCATCTGTCATGCGAGTGTTATAACGCGAATTTTTAAAAATAACGACCCTTTTGGTTTTTTTTCAATTAAGTTTTTAATAGGATATATTTTATAAACGTATTATTATTCTTTAGGTTCTTGAAACCTAAATGATGACCCTCAGACACTCCTGATTTTCCGATATCCTTAAAACTATCTGCTTTAAAAACGTTCTGCTTGAAAAAAATATTTTTAACAAAAAATAAACCGACGAAAAGAACTAAAAAGCAAAAAATAAATAAACTTTAAGTCTTAAGTATTGACCTTATTTACATAAACTATCTAATTTTATATAAACTTATTTTTTCTTATTTTGAGTCGGCGCCAAACAACAAACTGATTAATTATCAAAATTTTATATGTACCTACGTAGGCTCTACGTCGGTAATTAATCATTTTATTATTTGGCGCCGACTCAAAATAAGTTTATATAAAATTTGAACTATCAAATTTTATATAAACTTATTTTGAGTCGGCAATAAAAAAACATGAAATAAAAAACTATTTTTATTTCATGTTTTTTTTTCATCATTAGCTCAGCTACATGAAGTGATGATTTCTAACCTGATAAAGTAATGAAAAGTAAACAGAAACACTATTCGTTCCTACAATTTTCGAGGGTTTCTCTCAATTTTATCAGGATCCCATCATCAGATCCTGACTTCCTTGACATGGGACCACCCTTGAGGTATACCCTATCCAACAAAAAAAGAATAAACAACAATATAAAAAAAAAAAAAATTTATATATATACGGTCGCATTGAGAACCTCCTTTTTTTCGTCGGTTAAAATCAATGATTCATTCATTAAGTCACACTCACACACACAATTTGGCTTTGAAGATTGCAGCTGAAATAATCCTCATATGTTCATTGGGTAACTAAAACTGATTTGCTGTCAGTGCGGTATAACATCTTATTCACTGACTTACCATATTAAGATACTTCTTCTTGCTATAGTGATAAATAGGCACAGCGATGAAAGAAAACTACAAAATATTAATTTTCAAATATATTTCAGTAATCAAAATATAATAATAGGCTTACATTATTAGATACAAGTCGTATTTGTGGCCAAATTGAAAGAAAACGAACGCCACAAAACAAATATTAAACGCATCTATACATTACAAATAAATCCAAAGAGGTATCACAAAAAAAAATTGCTGGAAAAAAAAGGTTATTTACACGCGGTAAGAAGTCCAATAGAGTATATTTATTATACATAAACAATTAATGTGCATATTCACATGGTGAAGAATTTAGCTTAAATATAATAAATTAAACAAATAAAGCGCTTATTCCCATGTGAGTTTAATTTTTTTAACATTATAGTGCATTTAACACGTTTTTCTTAAATAATATTTTCTTAAAAAACCGTTTTTTTTTTCGTTAAAAATGATCGTAAACAGTTCGTTTTTTTATTATTTATTAACTATTTATTATCTTGAGTAAACCTTTTAATAAATTAATACTTTCGTCCTGTAATTTTAAAAATGCGTTTATATTTAGGTCGTTTACGCACTGGCGACTAGTCGCGCAAGTTGGCCGCAAAAGTCGCATATTGTTTAATTTTGTTTGTAGTTTATAATACTTTGCATTTGACTTTAAGGGATTATTGATCTCTTACAATACAGTAATTCTCGTTTTTCGATAAGTGATTTAAGGATTATTAACTATACGACCGAAACTCACCCGACTGCATCGCCACCGTCAACATTTTGATAAATTATCCAGCTACAATCTATACACAATAGTCTTTTGGGCTACATAATTATGTATTTCTTTATAAAATAATATTTAGGCAAGCAATGACATTCTTAGATAGGACATTTATCACAAACAAATCATTTGAGTCCAACTAAAAGCATACAGGAACTTGATAATATTTACATTTATATTAAATTAGATCCGACACATCGAGGTAGACTTCGCGACAAAATAATCGCAGACATTTTAAAATAATCTTTGCAATTTTGGTAAGGAAAGTCGCACCTTTTGAAGTAATCATATTACGTTATATAAAATTACCCCTGGATTTATGAAAATATTGTTGTAAAGTCTACCTGAATATTTGGTGTACCACAGTTCTTAAGATAATATATCACATAATTTAAATAAAAAAACTTACTGGGCTGTCTTAAGTTGCGGGGAGAAGTCGTTTTTTTTTCATTTTCTGTTTGCTATTTCAATTGTTCGTTAACTGTTCTTCATTGTTCTATCAAAATTTATTTTTCGTTCTTACCTTTTTTTAAAATAAAGTAAGTAATTTGCTCTCTTAAGTTGGCGGGGAGAAGTCGTTTTTTTACATTTTATTTTGCTATTTAACTGTTCGTTAAATGTTCGTCATTGTTAGACCACATTTTTTTTTGTTTGATCTTAGTTTTTTTTCCTTTTAAAATAAAAAATTAACCTCAAGTTGGCGGTTCGACCAAGTACTTCGTTTATCAGTACATTCGGCACTCACCGCCCGTCGCTTCGCTCGCTCGGCTCGTGCGTTATGGTCACAGTTCTAACCTGACCTAAACCTAGCCATTTCTGTTCAATTGACCTACTCTACTAATGTTAAATCGTCTCCAACTTAATATTAAGAAAAAAAGCTTTTTCCTTCTCAGTTGTGTGTAACCTTTTCAACACCTCCCTGAAAAAAACTTATTTATAAGTATTTTTTAACCTACACAGTAAAAAGCTTACATGTATAAAAAAACACAAACTAATTAAGTACATAATTATATTATTAGGAATCAGAAATAAAACAACTTAAAAAAATTAACAACCTTTTATGTCTTAAAACTACATCTTACTAATCATAAAAATAGCTAAGTAAACACGAATTAATCTAAGTAGAAATTATAAAACCTCTAAAGAAAATTAATAATTACAACACAATCTAAAAGTATGTAACCTATAACAACACTGCGGTAGGGTAGATAATAATAATGTCCGTTCTGCGATCTTTCCAAGCGTAAAAAGACTGATCAGTTGATGTATGAAGTCACATTTTTTTTAATAGTTATGTATAGGAGCCATAAATAATTATTTTTCCGTTATCTTTGATGGCACCGTTATTAAAGCAATTGGCCTATAACATAACATATGGATCTTGATTTTTAAACAGGGGTTTAAAATGCCATATATAAATTAAAAACGTGAGATAATAATTTCACTGATATGTTTTATTGCAGACTGCCTAAGGCCAGGATAGTTGACAATCCTTGGGGGCCTTGATAGGCTGATGATGATGATAATGATGTTTTATTATTAGTTGCAATGCCATCGTAACCGGTATTAGTTGTGTTCTTAGGTGTGATATCTAAAGGTGTGATTAATTATTATATGAATGTCACACGATGTCGTGGAATTGCTTAAGATTGAATTAGGGTTATTGTAAACTGTCAAAGTGTGATTATTTTATTTATTAGTTATCACTCGCATCTGTCATGCGAGTGTTATAACGCGAATTTTTAAAAATAACGACCCTTTTGGTTTTTTTTCAATTAAGTTTTTAATAGGATATATTTTATAAACGTATTATTATTCTTTAGGTTCTTGAAACCTAAATGATGACCCTCAGACACTCCTGATTTTCCGATATCCTTAAAACTATCTGCTTTAAAAACGTTCTGCTTGAAAAAAATATTTTTAACAAAAAATAAACCGACGAAAAGAACTAAAAAGCAAAAAATAAATAAACTTTAAGTCTTAAGTATTGACCTTATTTACATAAACTATCTAATTTTATATAAACTTATTTTTTCTTATTTTGAGTCGGCGCCAAACAACAAACTGATTAATTATCAAAATTTTATATGTACCTACGTAGGCTCTACGTCGGTAATTAATCATTTTATTATTTGGCGCCGACTCAAAATAAGTTTATATAAAATTTTATAGTTTTTTATTTAATGTTTTTTTTTCATCATTAGCTCAGCTACATGAAGTGATGATTTCTAACCTGATAAAGTAATGAAAAGTAAACAGAAACACTATTCGTTCCTACAATTTTCGAGGGTTTCTCTCAATTTTATCAGGATCCCATCATCAGATCCTGACTTCCTTGACATGGGACCACCCTTGAGGTATACCCTATCCAACAAAAAAAGAATAAACAACAATATAAAAAAAAAATATAATTTATATATCGCATTGAGAACCTCCTTTTTTTTCGTCGGTTAAAATCAATGATTCATTCATTAAGTCACACTCACACACACAATTTGACTTTGAAGATTGCAGCTGAAATAATCCTCATATGTTCATTGGGTAACTAAAACTGATTTGCTGTCAGTGCGGTATAACATCTTATTCACTGACTTACCATATTAAGATACTTCTTCTTGCTATAGTGATAAATAGGCACAGCGATGAAAGAAAACTACAAAATATTAATTTTCAAATATATTTCAGTAATCAAAATATAATAATAGGCTTACATTATTAGATACAAGTCGTATTTGTGGCCAAATTGAAAGAAAACGAACGCCACAAAACAAATATTAAACGCATCTATACATTACAAATAAATCCAAAGAGGTATCACAAAAAAAAATAGCTGGAAAAAAAAGGTTATTTACACGCGGTAAGAAGTCCAATAGAGTATATTTATTATACATAAACAATTAATGTGCATATTCACATGGTGAAGAATTTAGCTTAAATATAATAAATTAAACAAATAAAGCGCTTATTCCTATGTGAGTTTAATTTTTTTAACATTATAGTGCATTTAACACGTTTTTCTTAAATAATATTTTCTTAAAAAACCGTTTTTTTTTTTCGTTAAAAATGATCGTAAACAGTTCGTTTTTTTATTATTTATTAACTATTTATTATCTTCAGTAAACCTTTTAATAAATTAATACTTTCGTCCTGTAATTTTAAAAAATGCGTTTATATTTAGGTCGTTTACGCACTGGCGACTAGTCGCGCAAGTTGGCCGCAAAAGTCGCATATTGTTTAATTTTGTTTGTAGTTTACAATACTTTGCATTTGACTTTAAGGGATTATTGATCTCTTACAATACAGTAATTCTCGTTTTTCGATAAGTGATTTAAGGATTATTAACTATACGACCGAAACTCATACGACTGCATCGCCACCGTCAACATTTTGATAAATTATCCAGCTACAGTCTATATACAATAGTCTTTTGGGCTACATAATTATGTATTTCTTTATAAAATAATATTTAGGCAAGCAATGACATTCTTAGATAGGACATTTATCACAAACAAATCATTTGAGTCCAACTAAAAGCATACAGGAACTTGATAATATTTACATTTATATTAAATTAGATCCGACACATCGAGGTAGACTTCGCGACAAAATAATCGCAGACATTTTAAAATAATCTTTGCAATTTTGGTAAGGAAAGTCGCACCTTTTGAAGTAATCATATTACGTTATATAAAATTACCCCTGGATTTATGAAAATATTGTTGTAAAGTCTACCTGAATATTTGGTGTACCACAGTTCTTAAGATAATATATCACATAATTTAAATAAAAAAACAATAATTTTCGTATGAGCACATGTATATTTATATAACTACTGTTGGTCATTATTGATTTTTGTTAGCATTGAAAGCAGAAAATAATATTAAATAAAGTAATAGAAACTGAGCCGCCTTGTGTAGTTGTGTAGCTGCCGAAGAATATAATTATGTAAAGGATACCTACAATAATCAACAGAAATGATAAGCGTCTTCACTGGTATTTTCTTTAGTAATGTTGATGAAATCAAAATTAATTACGAGTTGTATTAAAAAGCTAAACAATAAATACATATTAAACTTCAAAAAGTCTACTCTGTACACGGAACTTAAACCCGAAGTGCACGTGCTGCATTGTGAACTGTAAGTAAATTTAACGTAAAGTAACTTTTATAATTCGTTGATGGTCATTTTTTTCAACTCCGCATCCTCAGTTTTAAAACATACGGGGTGTAAGTAACAGCGTAACAAAAAACGTATACAAATGTCTTTCTGTGGATACTTATCACGATGGTACACTGTCGCTTATACCCTGCCAAGTACCTCAGATATTCCCCGATGGGTTGTAGCAGGTTCAAAATGCATTTTGAGTGATATTTTCAAACTAAAATTGCTGTATTAAATTTATAGTAAATGCTTCGGAATGTATTTGCGCATATGTATTGATGGAATTGTCAAAACTGAGTAATATTGGACTCGAGCTGTTTTAATATACTTCTGTGTATATATGCGCTCTATAATTAATATTTCTTTTGAGGGATAGATAAATCGAGAGAACTCGTGGGTAAAATGTAAAAATTTGACATTTCACAAAATGACAGTTCAATTCACATAAAGTTAAATGTTTTGACTGGTGTAAGAATGAATATTTGACGGCCCTAAATAATAATAAAAATAAACAACAAATTTAGTATTAGTAAAAGTGAAAATAGAACAAGGCTAGATTTGTACGGAATATGAGCTTTTGTTTTTCAATTAACTGAAATGATAGTTCTCTTTAGTTTGGTATTTGACTTGGAACTTTAATAAGACAGTTAAATATTTTAAAGAAACGTTGGACATTTTGCAAAAGGCAAAGCTCTTATTCCGTACATACAGTGCGACAAGGACCTTATGTTGCTTGAATGACATTTGAGTCGTACGCCACTTAAAAAGCCAGTCCAATTAAGGCTTATATAATAACATTCTTGTAACTTTATTTACAAGATTGTTATTTTAGATTGATTGGTTATAAAGAGGTTGAGGGACTATTACGAAAAAAAAACTATGAATTGAGAAAAACGGTAAAGTATAGATTTGACAGTTGGAATTAGTCAGCTGTCAAATTTCTTTTCACGCCTGAACCGCTCAACCAATTTTGATGAATTTTGGAATAAAAGTAGGCGGAACCTTGGAGAAGGACATAGGCTACTTTTTGTCTAAAAAATAAAACTTATAGGGGGTGAAATAGGAGATGAAATTGTATATGGAAGATATTCTAGGCAGACGAAAGAGCGTACACCAGATCGACTGAATATTTAGAAGAGGTAAGTCACTACAGATTTCTAATCAAATTTGAGCGCCGCTCTCACTTATAAGGTTGGTAATGCAGATGACACACTATTGGTGTAAACACAGTTCAAAAGCAACGATGCCGAACGCGCGCTTGTTTAAAAACAGTTGTATTAAAATATTCAATTTTTTTTTTATATGGAATGGAATAGGCATATCACAGCTTGCCTTCAAATGTCACCCAAGTATGATATTATCGCACTGTAGTTACTTCTACAAAAAAAAAACTTTTTTATAAAACATGGACGTATTGATAAACAAATAAACTGCCTCAGCATAGTTTTACCTACATTTTAGTCTATCTAAATGGTTAGTCTTAGCATACGTACAATGTATACTTTTGAAAGCGTTTTTACTATACCAGTATATTATAGATATATTGTACACATAATTCTGCGCCATATTTATGAAAAAATAACCTACCTCGCTACAATTTTGTCGCGCGATTTTTTTTTGAGCAATTTTTTTAAGTTTACATTAGACTACACGCCAAAACCATTCAGCAAAGTTTTTTTTTTTTGCGCGTGTAATCGTAGCAATTTGTCGCAGGCGCTTGCGACTTTAGCTTGCCAGCTTTAAAAACAGCGTTATATAATCTATCGAACATAAACTAAGACTAATAATCGTGCGACTAGTCGCGATAAAACCGACAAAAATTTTCTTTCATTTATATGGCGCAGACCATTATTATTACCTAAGTATGTTTAAAAAATAAAAATATCAAAATTCTCTGATCGCAATCGAAATAGATTGGTTTTTAGACAGTGTTGCCATTCGCTAGATCACACTTTCCAAATATGAAAAATAATATATGACATCACATATTTTAGATTACGTCACAATTATCATAATATTTAGTGGCATCAATACTGTTTAAAAGGGTCGTATGTCTATTTGATTTGATTTGAGAATATATACCATGATAAAATTACATAAGTAACATTATTTAAAAATCGTCGTAATATTATCTGTCTGTAATCGCCAACTCTTTATACCATTTCTTTATATATACAATATTGATCACGTTGTCTTCGTTTCATTTTAACATTGTTTAGTTCAATACTAACCTATCGTAAATAAAATACAAATTATTTCACAAAAGAAGCAAAAGAATTTCTTTTTTACAAAAACGTAATAAAATTAACAACCAAAATACAATTAAAAAAAATCATGAAATAATTTGTATTTTTATATGGCAACATCGTTATAGTTCGTATTCCGTGTTGCCAGTTAATAATAGTAATTTTTACTAACAGCTGCCGATGCCACGGAATTTTGACCGCCGGTATAATATGTTTTGCTAAAACTTGTACATACCACAAATAAAGCAGTTTATAAAAACTTGTTTATGAATAGTTTTGTTTTTACCTTTATTAAGGATCAATATTTAAAGTCATGCTGTATCAGAATATGATCCTTATTAACTTTGAGTCAAGTAGTAAAATGATTTTAGAGGAATTAAGAGTTTTGTCTGAACATTGGTATGACATAAATTACGGAAAAGTTGTATTACAAAGTTTCTCTGTGTTCCTTTTATAAAATCAAACTGGTAACATTTATATATCGGAAGTGAGTACTTTTTAATACACGATAGCTTATTAATGTATTTCTGTAAAAGAACATTTTGTTTTTGTAGTAAAATTATTAAGTTTTTAAATTGTATACACAAAATATTATTTACGTATATATTCATACGATGAAGTGAAACTTTTCAATAGAAACACATACATAAGCGGCTCGCGGTCGTTAATGCTAGACAATAAAAAAATGATATATTGTAGGAAACAAGTGGTAAGTAGGTTCCGATACAAGTTCGGTCGTCTACCCAGCGGGGCCGGCGGCGGGGCGGAGGCGGCGCGCTCAGGCAGCGCGCCATCAGCTGCGCGCCAGCAGCGCCGCCAGCGCCAGCAGCGCCGCCGCGCCCGCCCCGCCCGGCGCCAGCGCGTGCGCGGCGCTGCCGTACTTGCTGCTCTGCTCGCACGTGCCTACACACGACAACGCTCACTGTACATCTGCACCCTACTCTATATAGGCGCTAACGTCTGGGCGGCACTGGGAAAATTCTAATTTATTTGACAGAATAAATTCATAAAGTTTACTTTGACTATTAAGCCCTATCTATTTCAAATGGAATGTAATAATGTATATGTTATGGACCGAGTGATTAAACATAGCAATATTTATAATGCCCGGGCAATATGAATAATGACAGCTGTGCGATGAATACTTATACGACTTCGTTATTTATCACATTGTCTGATCATTATGAATGTTGCTACACAACTGTTGGGCAAGTTAAAATTAACCCAATTAAGGTACATTAGGCAAGGCGGTAAGACCAAGAACATACATGGAATGTAAGTTGTTATTGTTGTTTTCAGTTAGATCAGTGGTTTTCTATTTAGTTTACGAGTACAATTAAAGGCGGACGGGATATATTGTTTATATCTCGAATTGATTAGTAGTCATTAGTAATTACTTAAACAAAATATATGTATTCGAATGAACATATGAAAATGTGCTAGAATGGCCAGGAGAAAGCGGTCTAGAATACAGTTGATGTGCATGTAAAGGTGACAAATGTAGTTACTGCAATACGTGCAACCCCGTGTGGACGACGTGTCATCGCCTCTCCGTGGCTAACGGTTAAGTGGGATGTCGGCGTCGAACCAACTAAAAAACCACACTATGCAATGCCAATGGTTAATTTTTTTTTTGTTAAACAGAAGTCTCACTAAGGTTAAAAAACAAATACTTGTTTTTTATAATTTTTTACAAAAAAAGTATTCGTTCTCACTTACCTTATTGATTTTATAATAATAAGCCATGGTATCATTAAAACAATAAAGAATTTAAAACAAATTTATATGTAATTTCGTTACCGGAAAAATATAACACAATGTACAAAATAACAAATACTACAGTAAATAAATATAGCGCAGTTGGTTTCATGTGATTTACACACCGGCGTGCTTTTTCTATTGATTTATGAAAAACAAAAGTTACAAAACCTATTTGTTATTATTGAAAAGGGCAGAAAAGCTTAAATATTTTAAATGATGATTTCTAAAATATAATCAGAAATAGACCTGACAATGTGTATTTTTATATACCACGAAATGATAGATAGATAGTTACGAGAGATTTAAGCAAAAAGTAAAATTTTGTTCCATCATATGCGATCGCTATTGCGTTGCGTTTCAGAAATTACCGAGGGAGATTTAAAATATCAACTTCTTAATTATTACATTTCTCAATTAAAATACGATAAAGTGAATACCAATTAAATGTATAGGTACATATCTATAGCAATAATATAGACTAAAAAGATAAATATTTAGTCTGTTTTGGAGTCACGTGCATATCCCTATCAAGTAAAACGCTTATCTTTATTACTTTGCCCAATAGGTGGGGCACATTATTCCTGCAGCCCGGTCAATTTGCTTATTTCAATCGTTTTTATTATATTGACTACTCATATTGGGCAATTTTTTAAACGGTCTGGACACTATGAATAATGCTATATTAATCACTTGGTCCAAAACATATACACTTACCGTTAAGAGTGAGGTTGTACGCTTTGTCCCCGGCCACGCCGGGCGTCACGCTCCGGTCGCAGGAGCGGGAGACCACCGACACCGACAGGTACCGCGCTTGAGCTCCCAACGAATCTGTTTATTATAAGTGCAAATGTGTTACAAATTATTAAAGACAGATCAACGGCTTTTATGATGACCAGTCAAAAACATTCCTAATTTTTCTTTGCTCAGGGTTAAATATATAAATAATCGCACAATCAATCTCTGGAACAAATTGTCGCCTGCGGTATTTCCGGACCGATACGACTTTTAAACCTTCAAGAAAAGAGCATAATCCCATCTCAAAGGCCGGCAACGCATTTGTGACTCTTGAGTTATAGGTGTCCACGGGCGACGGTAGTCACTTACCATCAGGTGAACCGTTTGCCCTGTATCCCATAAAAAAACATACTTGCCAACCGTGACGTCCAAGACAGCGGTACGTCAATAGAGAGCTAACAAATATGGTTCTTAACATTTACCAAATAAAAAATGTGTAATATTCCTGTAAGCAAAGTAGTTTATTGCGTGTTCTCTCCTACTGCGCCGACGCAGACTCGAAATTATTTAGGTGTTTACATTCATGTAGGAGATTAATTAGGTTGTCAACTTTATTTTTCGCTTTTTAGTTCGTTAGTGGGAGTAGGGGAAAGGGAGTGGGAGAGGGGGAGAGGGAAGGGTTAGAGCCTCCGGTAACCTCACTCACTCGGCGAAACACAACACAACAGTTTTCTGTGAGGTCGTGGTATCACTCTGGTCGAGCCGAAGCATGATTCTCCCACTTAGAAACGCTACCTTATACTGCCATATCTACTTTATAATTGTATTATTGGATGGGTTCTATAAAAGGGAAAAACTCACCATTCTTGACATAAGTAGTGTAGATGAAGCAGAGCGCGTGCGGCCGACTCTGCACTCGGGCGGAGGCCGGGGCGGCCACCACCATGTACCGGGAACCTTCTTGCCAGCTTCCGTAGCACGTGTACACTAGAAAAGGATCAGGAGGAAATGTTCGATGTATTATTATTTTCTGTGCGAGTGTGTTGTTAGCGAAGTGATTTCTGTACCAATATTGCTATTTGTGAGTTATCGAACTTCCTTATCTACTATGAACATTCAAGAGCATGTCATATATGACTCCTGTCAAGTAGATGTAAACTATAGAATATTGACTATAGCAAAGGGTTTGATCAAATCGACTACAGTTTTCTTTTTCAGCTAGATATTAAATATCATCCTGTTGGTGTGTTTTGCTGAAGTACCTTTGGCTTTAAGATGCAACAATTCATCTCACATAGTTGCTCTTTATGGTTACACATTAACAGGTTCAATCTCTTCTGGAATTCCACAAGGATCATCATTGTGCCCTGAAAGTGTGTCGCGTCTGAAGAGACATTTATTATATCCTGCTCATCTTTCGTGATCTCACAAATTTATGTAAATGTGAAATTAATTATGTTAACGATTAATTTAGAAAGGATCGAATAAGGCGTGCTTCATTTAGTGGGGTAAAAGCCATAAGGGTATGAAAAATCTAGAGTCACTTTCCATAAGTGAGTGAGTAAACATTTTGAAAACTTAGACACCCAAACCATATGTAGAGCGCACGTATGTTTTACGTAGCTATAGCGATGCGATTAAGACCAATAACGTACACATATTTTGAAAGAGTACTGTTTATAGCAAATACGTAATCGTACTTAAGTCCGACAATTTTGTTCAAAAGTAGGGTAGACATGAAAATGTAACTTCTTGATATAGATTTTAACTAAAACCTGTAAAATTATATTACTGCTCTGTCATATCTCGAGCTGGACTATTGTGATTTACCTGTGCTGGTGCAAGCTGACTGGAACTCGATAGCGTCCTGAGAGGCTCCACAGCCGATACTGACGCTATCATATTGTCCCATCACACATTCTGGAGGCTTTTCTGCCGTGTCTTCTAGACCCGTTTCATCTGATGACGTAAGAATATTTTTTTTCAATGAGAACATATATAGTTACGTCTTAATGGAGAACTTCTCGATAGGGTTGGTAATATTTTAATAGACCCTAGCGTAAACCATTACAATAGCTCTGTCGACCCAGCAGGAATAAACAGCATTATGCCAGTAGATTTGTTGTTTGACTATGGTATTTTCTAGAGTGCAGTTAGAGCCTTTCCCCAGGATCTAATATAGAATGACTACTTCCAACTATTGACACGATGTACTACTAGTGCCTTCACCTTGGTTAAACTGTAGCTAGAAATTAGAAATAGCATATATTTCGATGGAATATAGATGGATAGATAACACTTTATTAGTACACCATTGTTACAGTAGAAGTATCATACATTCATGTATCAGACGGATAATGTACAAAGGGCGACCTTATTGCTGACTGCAATATCTTATCCTTATTGTTAAAGAAAATGCTGAGAAAACAGATGAATACCTAATAGAACGTTACCTATAGTGAGTTGTTGTCGTCTCCGACGTCTGTCGGCCAACGACTCGACGACCGTGTAGCGACCCAGCATCGGACACTGGGACGGGGATAGCTGAGTAGCTGGAAATGTTTACATTTATTATATATGACGTCACAGGAAAAGACGAGGATATGTTTTTCACCTCAGATAACTCCAGGTATAAGAAATTGTTATTAGAACATAAGAATGCCATTACCAACTGTCACGATTCCAGTTACAGTTTATATGAGGAGACAGTAAACTTGAAAATGATAATGAACTGATATGGTAGAGGAAATTATTGAAGATAAGTATCATGTGTAAGGGTCCTTTAAAGTAGGAACAGATTACTTACAAATGAGCGTGACGTGGGGCGTGGACGGCACGTCAGGCGCGCACGCGGCTTGCGGCGCAGGAGTCAGCGTCGCGCCCAACTGCAGCTCCAGCACGCCGCCACCGCGACGTGACACTCGCACGCACACGTGACCCGACTCGCTGCAACACACACACGCTCACAGTCATACATACACACGCAGGTCCAACAGCCGCCACCGCGACGTGACACTCGCACGCACACGTGACCCGACTCGCTGCAACACACACACGCTCACAGACACACATACACACGCAGCTCCAGCACGCCGCCACCGCGACGTGAAACTCGCACGCACACGTGACTCGAGTCGCTGCAACACACACACGCTCACAGTCACACATACACACGCAGCCAGCGCAACGTGACACTTGCACACACTAGTGACCCGACTCGCTGCAACACACACACGCTCACAGACCCACATATACACAGTACCAGCACGCCACTACCGCTTATTAAGACGATATGATCTATCATTAATAAAAAACCTGTAATCTCAGATTACATAGTCCAAAACTCACGTCTCAGAGCTTCATTATCCCAAAAAAGTATTTAATGAAGTTATTTCTCACTCTGTCTTTCTTTCATTCTAGAACTATTAAAATATGAGTGATATAGTATATCTCACCATCCTCTTGTAAGATGTGCGACGAGTTTTACGTATTTGTTCTCTTTCTGCTCAAGTATCGAGTGACAGACTATCCGCTTCTCTTCGCGAGTGCCATCTTCTTTCTCTATCTGCAACAGTAAACAAGTAATTTAAAAATGTATGTAGTTTAACTACAACAAAAAATGTTACCTTGTTTGTCTCGTGTTCATATAAATTACTTCTTAAATACACATAATAACTTGAAACAGCTCACACACGTCCGTCTGATCCCAAACTTGGCGTAGCTACGTACTATGGTAACCAGACCGCTGATAAACATACTTTAACGGATGTAAGGAACGGCCTGCCGAATCTTGAAATAATCAGAATGATGAATTCATCATTCCGAGTGGGAAATCAATGGAAAGTTCTGCCCGAAAATTCATTTTTTTTTTTTTTACATATTTTTGGTTAAAAGTGATATCACAATGAATGACAGGACATTCTATCGAAAAAAAAAACAATAAATTCCCCATACAGCCAAAAAATGAAATGTAATCAATTAAACAACATTTATGCAATCAGCTGCTTCGACGGCACCGAACGTCATTCACCGTACCGCACCGTACGCGTGTTGCGTTTACATGGCGTAGCGCAAAATCAAACTAATGACTTTAAATCCTTAAACTCGCATTTTTATGATGATCTGACTTTTGCATTGTGATATATCCAAAAAAAGACGTTTTTGTAAGTTATTCGCGACGGTGATACTTACACTCTGCATATTTCTATTATATTTCTATACATACATATTATAGATAAATTACACCCAGACAACAAAAGATCATACTCATCACACAGTTATTTTGTTCAGGGTGGGAATCCACGGCTTCTGGCTCAGCACTTAGGATCACTAACCACTAGACCAACCAATATGGACGTAATTTACCAACCCTAACAAATAAAAAAGAAATACTCTTCTTTGGTAAGCGCAACACTAAAGAACGGATGAAGGGATATCTCAAAGTTTTATAATATAATATATAAATACTCAAAAACTGAATGTGCTTTTTCTATTGAATTAAAATGAAAATAGGTATAATATTGTTAGAGCCGGGGTTCGGGATTAGATAGGTACACCAATAGGCAAACGTAGTGTAGGGCGCCCTGTGGCACGATGGACCGACGACCTAAAGAAGGTGGCTGGATGGATGCGGATTGCCCAATACCGGGATGGTTGGCGCTCCTTGGGGAGGCCTTTGTCCAGCAGTGGACGGCGATAGGCTGATGATGATTAACATTATTTCCTCGACCGCTGTTCGAATTTCTAGAACTCAGTAAAACATTCTCATTGATAGACTATTAGTTCCGTTATTCGGTAAAAGATGGCACCGTGCGTCTTAATTTAGGTACTGTATGACTTCCTCTAGTCATCAATAGATGGCGCCCGCGGGTCAATTTATGCTTCCGTAACAAAAATGCGTTTTTCTTCATAAAATGAATTAGTAAACAGTGTCACATCGCCATCAAGGTATTTGTGTTTATTAAAGTTATTATTGTTGTACTCGGAGCCATTTATTGTTTATTTACCGAAATTATTACGTAATACTACAGACTGTTTTCTATTTACCTTTTGCGCATAACAAACAAACGCTTTACTCAAATCACGTACCTTGAGCGTGGCATTCTTGGTAGTGAAGTGGTATTGGTGAGTATGGTCCAGACTGTACCACTTGTGGTGTTCTACGATCCAGTTGGGGAAGTGGCACCGGTTGTGTTCGTCATCGACTAGAAAAAAAAACAATAATATTTACTGTTAGGGGCCATCCATAAATTACGGCATATGATATGAGGGGGAGGGGGTCAACGAAGTGTGACATTATGTGACAATGGGTGGGGGGTCATAAGCTTCGTGACGTCACATATCAAAATCTAAAGTATTAAACACAAAACATAAACTGTAAACGAAAGACTACACACGCTAAAAAATTAAAAAATTTAACTGAATAATTTCAGTTCTGGGTGTAAAATTGGAAAATATGTGAAGTCACACCAGGTAGGGGGAGGTCCCGCAAATGTGACAAGGACGGGGGGGGGGGTATACAAATATTGAAATTCGTGTGACGTAATTTATGGATGGCCCCTTGGAGTAGTGAGGTACACTATTACTGGTTACCAGTAATGCCTACAGTTAGGGCCTTTAGGAGTAATGGTTTTCTAGCCTATGTACACTGTTGAATGAATGAATGAATTTTACAGCAAAAAGTGGTCATATTTCAGAAGTGTTGTCTATTCTGAAAATAGTAATAATATTTAATAATAATAACTTCACACATCTCACACAGGGCCGTCTGACCCTAAACTAGGCAGAGCCTGTACTACGGTAACCAGACTGCTGATAAACATACTTATATATTTCTAAATACATACATATTATAGATAAATTACACCCAGACACAGAACAAATTATCGTGCTCCTCACACAATTATTTGTCCTGGGTGGGAACCCACGACCTCTGGCTTAGCAGTGAGGGTCACTAACCACTGGACCAACAGGCCAGTCAAATAGTGGATATTGAAAAAAAATGCTTTTTATTTTATATTCTTTTAAATATGCTATTCCCTATCTATGTAGCTGCACATTTCTTAACTACATATTATTATTTTACATGCAAGTTTTAATGATAATGTTCTTTTCTTTTTTCATGCAGAAATATTTCAGACCAATCTCCGGATTTGTCTGAATATTTCCGAAAACTCCAATGTGAACGATAAGATCTCTACATAATAATAATAAGTTTTATATACTGACTATTAGTAAGTTTCATGGTGCGACTGCCATCTACCGGGGAAGTGAGTCCATTGCACGTGGCGTCTCCCGACTGAGCGATGCTGTACGTGACCGTCTTATCTGCGTGACTGCCTTTGTATACGAAGCATCTATAAAAAAAAAATTAATACAACTACCACACAAGGGAGATATAGTAAAACCATAACCTTTGAATTAAATATATAGTTATTACATGTAAGGATAAAAACACACAAGGTAAGGTAAATCGGTATTTCAAAGTGCGGTAGCGGTATTTTGAATACCTTTATACCGCTCACATACCGGTATTCAAATAACAGTTACAAAGGAATTCAAATATACATGTGAGTGAAAATAATATTTCAGTAACTAGTTAAAAAGGAAACAAGTATTAATGCCGATAATATGTAGTTTTACGTTACGTTACCGAGAATACATGAATATGGAACAACTACTTATATTTAACACGAACCTGTACATATCTTCGTCAGTGGATATGGAGTTCCTCCTCTGCACCTGTGAGATGAGGCCCACGAGGTACCTGGTAGAGCCCTCTTTCCAAGTCGCAAGGCAAATCAGTTCCTCAACTGAAAAGTAAAACAGATGTGCTGAGTACGACTACGCGGTGAATATATTAAGATGGAGGATCAATTTTTATTTCCTCATTCATTCATTCACCCGATGCTGATACGTTGAACGTTGTAGGCAGCAGGTAAGTTGCTCATTTCACTTTTACTTATGGATATATCGTATAGTATATATTTATATATATGGGGGTTCAGTAACGCATTTTAACTACAAGTTCTTCAGTACTAAGGTCCATATTGTACATAGGCTGCACTAAAGGTATCGGGAATGGAATATTTCTAGTGTTTCTGTCATATTAAAATCTTTTTAATTTTACTCCTTGGTTTTAAAAATCTAATACCATTTATTTATTTAAAAAAAGATTCTCGGTCTTATCACAAGGTCTTGTCAAACTTGTTTAGTCGTTGAGAAAATGGAATTGACTCGAAAAAATTCAAGAGCGATGATTTATTATGACTTTCGAAGTGGTTTAACACAAAAACAGTGTGTTGACCGGATGATTTCTGCATTTGGTGATGAAGCCCCATCCAAAACCACAATTTATCGCTGGTTTGCTGAATTTCAACGTGGACGTGCCAAGCTCAGTGATGATCCCCGTCAAGGTCGTCCAAAAACTGCAGTCACCCAAGAAAACGTTGATGCTGTGCGTAAGCTGATTGAGGAAGATCGACATGTGACATACCGCGAAATTCAGGCAACTTAAGACATTGGCATGAGTCAAATACAAATAATCTTGCATGAACAATTAGGTGTAAAAAAGTTGTTTTCCCGATGGATACCGCATTCGCTCTGTGAAGAGCAAAAAGCGGCTCGCGTTACTTGGTGCGTCAGAACTCTCGAAAGATTCCACGCAGGATCCTCAAATGCTGTATACGACATCGTATCAGGTGACGAATCCTGGATATACGCGTACGAACCCGAAACAAAAAACCAGTCACGAGTTTGGGTGTTCGAAAATGAGTTAAAGCCAACAAAAATTGTTCGTTCACGGAGTGTTGCAAAAAAAAATGGTGGCCACGTTTGTCTCCAAAACCGGCCATGTTGCGACTATTTCTCTTGAGGGACAAAGAACGGTTAATGCAGAATGGTATGCTAGCATTTGTTTGCCACAGGTCGTTTCTGAACTCCGTAAAGAGAACTGCAACTGCCGCATCATCCTCCATCACGACAATGCGAGTTCTCACACCGCGCACAGAACAAAAGAGTTTTTAAAGCAAGAAAACATAGAATTATTAGACCCGCCCCGCCCCGACCTAAGATCCCCGTCAGAGATTTTCATCACCTGAAGAAGCTGTGGACACCTACAAAACGGCCATTTTGGAGACCTCAACTTCCGAATGGAATGGTTGCTTCAATGATTGGTTCCATCGTATGGAAAAATGTGTCAAATTTCGCGGAGAATACTTCGAAAAGCAGTAAATACATTTTTAAATAGTAATGTTGTGTCACTTCCTTGATTCCCGAAATTTTCAGTGCCGCCCTCGTAGCAGCATTTAGAGTTATCGATATAGCACCTTGATATGCATTGATTGTTATTATATAGCTTAAATTTGCATCAACGTTATAACAAAGTTTTTGCAATGGTTCCAAATTAACATCACTAAGCTGTAGGAGCCTCGGACCAAATGTAGTCGGATTTATAACTCGAACAGTGTCAACAGTTACAATCGATAACTGCTTTTTAAAATTTATAAAACCGTTATTGTTATAAACCCAAAGTTTTTCAATCCAATTATGAAACACTCTAACTTAATATCTAACTAAACGGTTGGAAAACTTATTATATTAGTTAGTTTAAATTATAACAAGTCAAACTTCCGACGACACACTAACACGTCACAAGTTTGATACTCAACAGATACTCTGTCAATTGAAGCTAAAGAAGAGATTTAAAATTTAGACATAAACGTTTTGAAAATATCAATAGAAAAACAGATAAAGAAGAATATAATATCAATCAACAGAAGTTATTGGGAGCAACGAACGTTTTACAAAATCACGTTCTAAACATTGTTTTCATCATTACATTCAGATAATATGTCTGCAATAGACTTACCATTGCTCTCAGTGCCAGGCACATCGGGACACGCCATGTACCGCAGCAACAGTCGCGAGTCGTCAGTGCACGACTCTGCACGGGACGGAGGATTGGCGCAGTCACCGGACCCACTGAAACGATAACAATAATTACGGTATCTAAGTACAGAACTTTGTAACACGCAATTAAAAATACGTTTCAGTTATCAGGGAAAAAATAATATATATTTTAGACTCTTGACAGGAATTAGGCTCCATCGCTTACTGGTGTTGTTATATTACATTAGTATTATATATTATATTACAAGCATTATACCAGACGAAAGTCGCTTAGGATGATAGGAGAGATAATGGGATAATTTACGATTATAATCATAAGCTGGGTATACGAATATGCACAAGTTACTGGGAAATAATTGCTACATCTTTTCTTTTTTTAGGATAGGATTTTATCAGGGGATTTTGTTCTGTCAAGTTTATCAGGTATTCATGTTATTGTTTAACAGTACATGTTTCATCATCTGCCCATTACCTATGTAGTGTAGTCCGAAGTAAGACCGCCGATTGCAACACTAATATTTTCTTGTAGGTATCCTACCGATTGTTGATATTTACTAGAAGAACCAAACATTCACTCCAGTCCACTCGTGGCCACGATCGGTGCAATTCGATCGAAACGTCGGGTAACCAAGCGGTATTGTATCTTTTAAATATTATCGCGATTAAGTCCTGAATTACACATCTAGTATGTACTAGAAGAAAATCAGGACATATATTCTTGCCCCACTGCCGGAGGAGCCTTACGAGTACGCATGTTTGAAAGTAATTCTTTTGCGCTTTCTACAGCCTAAATCTATTGAGTGATTTCCACCTATAAGGTGTCATTAGATTCATTTCAGTTGTGTGTATGACATAAGGTTTATTATTTTGCTTTGCAGTTAGTATTTTTATCAAATCTTGTTCTGATATTTTAAGATATTCCGCTCTTTGAATTTGCGAAAACTTTTTGAGTACTTACCGGCTATATGTAAAGGTGAATGGAGCTGGATGGAACGGACACTGCTGAGGTTCAGGCCTCGGGTCCTTCTTGAACATGGAGTATAGCGCCGCGTCTCCAGTGATGGACTCGCACATAGTTGACAGCGAGTCACGCTGGCCGCAGTACGCTAAAATAGTCAAGTTAAATGATAGGCGTCAATGTTTTTTTGCTATTTAATTTTAGTCTTCTTGCAGAAGATGAAATGGATAGTAAACTGATAAATTTAGGATGAGGATTATGAGCTCATAGGTTCGAGTTCGCGGGCGAACAATTGTTATTTAATTGGGTTTAGTTTAGTTTTTTAGGGAATTATCAGTAGTAGGACCGAGTCTGGGAACCTACGTAAACTAGGCAGAACCTGTACCTACTATGGTAACCAGACTGCTAATAAACATACTTATATATTTCTAAATACATACATAGTATAGATAAATTACACCCAGAAATTTACAAATTAAAATATATCTGACGACATGTCGTTTTTGAACCTCAAAAATCAAATCAGGAACAGAATCAAAATGAAAGTGGCGATGAGCAAAGAGAAAAACTGACCCTAATACAAGAACAATAGATAATAAACTTTAAAGAATATTCAGGCGAAAAATTTCGCGATTTTGGAGTTCGATGGACATAGACAACAGTTTTGCCATTAGTGGGTTTTCAAAACAAAAAATAAATAGTTTTTATACTCACTTTCTTTATATTGTAACACATATCTATGTTTCTCATGTATCACGAGGCACCGGTAGCACTCCTCGTTCCTGAAACATATCACATGCCTTCATTAACAGTTTGAAGTATAAATAACACGAGAATACTTATTCACGTCACTAGCGTTATCTCAAGTCCTAACCTGGGTTCGATGCACACATTAGACATGGGTATAATTTTATCCCAAAGCTGTAGGTAAGGTACATTGTATAGTTAACATTAGAATAGTTCCGTAGATGAGTATTATATTGAGTCTGAGTGAGTCCCGGTGAAGTAATATTGAGGATAAAATAACATATTCGATAAATAGGATTACGATAACACCATAATCAAGTCAGATGGAAGACAAACGCCTATTCCAATAATGGATAGAAAAAAATTGAATTGGCTCCATCATTATTTAAGCATTTTCTTTATTTTAAAACCAATTAAAATTGTTCTTAAACGACTTCAAACGCAGCAGATTCTCAATTTGACTTTTCTTACGCGATATTTTTGACAACTACAGGATTTTCTCTTTAAAAAGACTGCTAGTAAGGGATTGTCCATTAATCATGTGAGGCTCGAAAGGAGGGGCGAATCAACAGTTTATTTAATTTTTCGTAGAATATTATTAACGTATTTAAAGATAATATTTAGAAAATTTTAAATATATTTTGCACAAAAAAATACACGTGACGTTGGCTAGGGGGGTGGGGTTAGTCTGAAACCTCAGTACTTATCACCATGGGGGGGGGCTTAAAAAAGTTGCTACAGAGACAGACATTACTAGTATTCTTGTTATTACCCTTAAGCTGCATGTTTTAGAAGTGGCGTAGCATTCCGTAGCGAGTCTCTTTAATACCAAGGGTTATTAAAGGAACTTGTAAGGAAATGTAACTGTCAACTGTACTTAGTATGTATTAGGGCAACATATACAGAGTGTTACAGAAATGTGTGGTCAAATTTTAGGAGCGTTATGTGTAGCCGACAAATAGTTGATTTAGCTGAAATTTTATTTAAAAAAAAAAATATTCTGAAGGCTCTTTTCGTAGTGTAGGTGCACATTTCTAAACATCATATTATGAAATTTCACGTCAATTTTAATGATTTTGTTTTTTTATGCAGACATTTTCAGAAAAATCTAGACATTCCATCAACATCCTTAGTATTAAATATCTACAGTTTCATTCATATCTGCCCTTTTACATACGAAATAAAAGCTTTTTCGGCCAATTTTCAAGTTTACATTACATTTAACGTGGGAGAGCCATGCTTCGGCACGTATGGGCCGGCTCGACTCCGCTCGATACCACGGCCTCACAGAAAACCGGCAGTGAAGCAATGCTTGCATTACCTTTCGCAGCGTGAGTGAAGTTACCGGAGGCCCTAACCCTTCCCTCTCCCCTATTCCCGTCCTTCCCCTCTTACCCCTTCTAATCCCCCTCACCCCTCTTCCCACTCTTCCCCTACTTCGTTTGCCCCCTATACAATAAAAAAAAAAAGTTTAATTTTTCAGTTTCAAAATAAAATTTCCGTATTAAAAATCATTTCATAAAATTGTGGACGCTTTACGTTTTTCACGGGGTCTACTATACGACCCCAAAATATGACCACACATTTCTGTAACACCCTGTACATTAAGATAGAGCAATATCCCTTTCCTTCCATTGCCTTCCCTTGTTACCCACCTCTCCCTTGTAGTAAACTCCCGATTTTCCCATTTAATTCCCAAAGAGCAAAGTTGACGGCAATATGCTTGCCCCTTATTACGGATTTAATTGTAATTGACAAAATGTGGGCGTTTAATACGCCTCTGCCTACTCGTTCGGAGATCCTGAATCTCGTTGCTGTAAGTGGAAGCTGTGTGCTGTAAGTGGAAGATCCTCATTGCAGAAATATAATGTAAATTATAACTTTCTTTAAGAAATTTCGTTCACTGAATCACTCAAAGGTTGAGCGGTAGATAATGCTATGTGGCATTAAGTCCGCCTCGTGCAATGTAAAATGCAAGACGTTTTAAATAAAATAAAAAAAAGTCAGGCAGGAGAACTTCGTCTTTGTTAGTGACCCTCGTAATTGTGGTACTTGGTACTTGACTAACCCGTGTGTTAATCAATGGAGAAATAGTCAGATATACTAACTTGTCATAAACCAGGAATTTGTCAGTTCCATCAGTCTCAGCACACTCCCCTTTGCCCTGCATAGTTGTGGAGTTGATGTAGATGAGGCCAGGGATCCCTGACTGGAACCAGCCTCCGGTCCAGGTGTCAGGAAAGTTGCAGCCACCGCCTGAAATTATGAGAAGATAATACAATATTTAAGGACGCTATCACATTTTTGATGCGCTCTAATTTAGGTATCTGAGCCACATCACTACATCCATGTAGGCGTGCACACATTGAAACCTCTCGACGCTCGATTTTATACTTCGACTAACAAATTTCGATACTTGAATTATTATATTTTAAGTAGGTGTTTAATTTTATTTTTGGTGTCACTTATTCAGTAACTCAAAGTCTGCAAAATAATATAAAATTTGATAACTGATTTGGTCGATATAAAATAGGATTCTGCCTATCGGTAAAGTATTCATCTCGTGATTTTCTAAGACTATGCCAATATTTTTAAATACACATATACCTTTACAAGATAAGAACATAATATATCGGGAATAGAGTCCAAGGTGACGGTGGTCAGGGCTCCAGGGAGTAGAACGACGTCCTTATGATTAGAGAACCGGTTTGTTTCGTTTCGTGTTACCGTCAGCCGTAAATTCCCTTGTCATATCATAGAATAATAGTTAAGAGACAATAACGTACATTGTCGGCAAATTTTTAAGATGTTGTAAAGGTTGTAAAATCAAACATGGCCTATGTTTCAATGAAATCAATAACAATAATAATTACCCGAAATGAAACATCTGCCATAAATTTAACTCTTTTGAGTTTACCTACAGAGGTTCTACTGTAGGTATAGGTAGGTCTACTAGGTCTTCGCTTTTCGAAATTGCATCTATTGGCAAGAATTCTTTTGCGAGAACTTTTACCAAACGGCTTTGGCATCTAAAATAAATAATAAAAATGAAGCATTATTAAAACACTTGAACATAATTACAATCTACCTCAAAAGGATAACAAGCATCTTACTCATTATAAATCCACACAAAATTAGTTGTAATAACTAATTTTATAGCTATCAAGTAAAATGCGTCAAGTAAAATTGCGTTTTTACGGGAAATACAACTATGCAGTTGAACTTAAAATGCAAAACTGTATGTGTATACATAATTTCATCAAAATCGTTAAAGCCGTTTTCGAGATACCCGAAATATATATTATACATACATAAATAAATACATATATACATACATACAAGAATTGCTTAGTAATAGTACCTGGGAGACTGAGCTTCGCTCGGTAGCTTTTTGTAAAATCGTAATTTTTATTTTATTTTCTGTTTTTTTAAATTGCGTTTTTACAGGAAATACAACTATGCAATTGAACTTAAAATGCATTTGTATCTGTATACAAAATTTTATCGAAATCGTTAGTGCCGTTTCTGAGATACCCGAAACATAAATACATACATAAATAATTACATACAAGAATTGCTCGTTTAAAGCAATAAGATATAATTAATTTATAATCCTACTACTACCGTAGAGAATATAGGTATACCGTATATAAATAAATAAAAAATGTATAAAAATAATAAACATTAGACAAAGCAGTACCTATAACAATCAGTAAAAAAAACAAAATAATATATGTACTTTTAGCCAGAAACGAATAAAAAATAATTAAATGTATAACCCTAACCTAAAGGCATACAGACGGGACTGTTGATTGAGATAATAATGTAATATAAATCACATTACAATAATATTAATCAATTATTATGAAATCAAAACTAATATGTATAAGAAAATAATTTATCATTGTATTTATAAACAAAATGTCTGATTGAAGGCAATAATAAAATATGAACCTTACTTTGTCAAAGTTAGTAGAGTAGGTATCGTAAGCGTAAGTATCAAGTTGGAATGGTCAAATATTTTGTATCCGTACACAACAATGTTTTCGTCACGAGCTGCTGTTTACAGCGACATAGCGTCCACTCTTACAAGCGGCCAAGCGCAGACCATGCTATGGCAACTTGGAACATAAAAGAATTGCACTTTTTTTATTGAGTCCAGTGCCATCCCAAGGATAAATTACTGTGTTACAATATTTAAATTTATGATTTGTATGAGGGGAAATTTATTACCCTCAAATGTATTACGATTTAAAATTCGCATTTGTAAATAACAAAATATTGCATATTAAATATCTAAAACCACTTAAAATTCTATACAAACAACAATTTGTTCACCAACACACAATAATATTAATTAAAAATACAATCTTAACAATATATATTTTTTTTAATATATGGAACTTATTAATATTAGGGTGGCAACACTTAACTTATAATGCAAATGGCTGGGTATGAGTACCGATTGCCGGTTTCTTGTGCTGTTCTTTTTGCAATATAAGTTTTGGTTTGAATATAAAAATCTGAGATTAGTCATAAACATACATTAATTAGCTAAAGTATAAAATTCTCATGTTAGAACCAATAAAACAAGAAACAGGTAACAACAAAACACATACATACACCGTCTAAGTAGGTACATATATATTGTTCAATTGTATATATATATATACCTATAGATATGTATATTATATTAGTTTTCGGTATCTGACCACTAGGCAGAGTTTTGTTTTGTCAATAAAAAGAAGCAGAGCTGCCTGTCTATATCCTATATACTATTGTAGTCTTTGGCGCAGACTGACCGTTCATGTCAATTACTTGTAGATGAAGCCAGGATACACCACCACTAAAATAAACCTTATTCAGGACTGCATAAGACTTACGAATACAAGCAAAAACCGTGCAAAAAGGAGTTACTAGTTTTTTTTTTTTTTGGAGACAAATAGTAAAATTTCTTTTGGCTTTTTTACCCAAATTTTTAGCTAAGGATATCCTCTAAATCAAAGCATTTTTTGTGGACTAAATGCCTGATATTTAGCGGAGAAAAATGCATCAGAACTCAACCCAATATTGGTGCCGATTCTATTGTACACTCGACTAAACTAAAACCTGACTTAATTTCTTCATATGAAACCTAGTGTTCTTCGTAATAAGGTCTATTTGTTACTGGCACCTATTTCTCAGCGCCACTAAATTTCACTAAAACCTGTCAACCTATACTCAACTTTATTTCCACGCAGCGAGAGTCTCCATTTATTCAAACGCTGTATGATTGCCGTATAAAAACTTGTTCAAAACCAACAAGGATGACGTGTTTTTAATCTACACCTACGAAGACGCTTACTAAAAACACAGAGCAAAAGAGATGGTATTCAACGGATAGCAGCTCTCGCTACGTGGTATTAAAATTTATTTAAGCGTATCAGACTTTAGTCGACAAATAAATTGCTTATTTCGATAGCGACATATGTTACCTACTTGTTTCAATTTGAAATAAGACCTTGTTTTGAAGTGTACAAGGTTTACATCTTATATGAAGAAAATTTTGTGAATTTTAATTTAGCGAGTGAAGTAACAGAATTGGGACCATTGTCAGTTTAACGTAAAGAGGCATCGAAAAACCGATTTTAAGTATTAAAAAAATATTTTTTTTAGTAAACAAATTACGCACTTTTCAAGATCAATGAGTAAATTACCTTTTGGTATATGTAGTTACATGAGATTTTGTTTCATTTTATGACAATTTAATTCGAAAAAAAAACCGCCCTTTTTGAAATGTTTTAAATTAATTTGTGAACGCGTCCTTAAGGTAATGTTTTTCCTTACAAACTTTGCAGGCTAAGTGTTTATTTATACCACAAATTGTAGGTTCAAAATAAAGCATGGCATCAATTGATCTGGTCGTTATTACAAAAATAGATACATATAAATATTATGATAGATGTACAATATGTATGTACAAATACATATTTTTAATAGTACCTTTAATGCAACTTCGGATAATAATAACTCCAAAATGAGTATGATATCATGATATTACCCGCATATGTTTTACTGATACTAGTAAAGCTGGAATTACATGTACAAAAAATAATTGTATGCATCTAAAACCACTAACAACGCGATAACTACGGTAACTTTAGTCTTTACATTAATAACGTCTAAAATACTTCAACGACTATAACGTTACCGTTATTAAAACGGTATTCAGTCGTTATTTTCGGAACACAATCTATTCGTTTAACGAGAGTGTGGCTGAGCTTTAATATTAAAATGGTTCACGCTTATTATCCCGTCATTTCAAAAGCAATAAAACCACAATTAAATACAACCCTACAATTCTTATTATAATGAAATTTGCACAAGGGTTGAAACAATGGATGTAGACACAATGGCTTCTAAGTCTAGCATTCAAAGCTAGCCTAGGTACTGATTGCTTTTGTCCCAATTTTTGCATCGTGATTTATCGCCGTCAAGAATTCTGTGCGTGGTGTTTGGTTTAAGTGAAAGGGGACTAGCGTGAGTGTAACAGTAGTTTTCAAGTGAAAAGGATTTCTGACAAGCGGCTAGATAAGTAAGATATCACTTTAGCAAGAACAACATCCATTTCCCACTTCAATTTACTGTGAAAGTCATGTTAAATTGTAGATATAGAATGAGACATAACAGAAGTTTAAAATTAAGTACACCCTGATTACTCCTCCATAAGTTGGGAAATAGGAGGCCCATATGACCCACCTAAGAGGTATCACCGTCAAGCATATGGAAGCCTTAAAAATATCAACTAGGCGAAGACCCTTAAAAAAGTAACAGCGACAAGACCCAGCACGCAAGGACCCTTAAAAATGACCCAGCATAAACCCTTAAAAAATAATTTCATATTGTGGATATGAGCGTCTAGCAGCAGGTAGATACCATTCTCGTTGGCAACCGTTTAAGAGTCGACTCGTAAGAGAGGCTTCTATGACATGCTCTTCATGATAGACACTAAGTATTCTATAAAATTCTATTATATTAAACGATTATTCACACTATTAATAAAGCCGAAGAGCTCGTTTTATGGTTTAGTGCTCATATCTCTGGAACTACCAGACAGGAGCGCCCAGCGACCATAAGCGAGGGCGAAACTGCGGGCAACGGTTAGTAGTATATTACTTCGTAGCAAAATAATGGTTCCGCCGTCCTCTTATAACTTAAACCGCCTCCAAAGTACCAATGTATAAAACATTTCTCTCTATTGTCAGCGTTGCTTTGTTTCACACTAGGGTCTCACTCCAGGTGTTAGCTGTACAGGGCTTAGGGCCCCGTGTAGAATATCAATATATTCTATTCATATTTCTCTACTACATGACACAAAAAATGGCTGGCATAAAATTTTATATAGAACAGTTGACCCAATTGACGAAGTATCTCCTATCTGTCTTAAATAGGTTAAGCGTATGAGATAATAATAATATAATAATGATAATAAGCGTAAGGATCATCTTCATTATTTTATTAATTACACAACATTTTATTTTTGAGGCTCCAACATTTTGATGAACTACAATCCTTCTTGCAAAGAGAGTTTTAATGCTTTTCTGATTAATTAGATTCATATTTTCGCTCGCTTACTTACTGACATTTAGAATTTACCACATTGCCGAGTGCTGTTCAGGAAATGTATAAAATTCCTGGACAAGGTGTTAATAAAATTAATTTACACATTTCCTGTCGATTTATATATATGTATAGAAAAGGAGAAAAGGTACATTTTACCTAAGGATACCTGTTACCGGTATCGGGTACAGGGACCAAGCTACCGGTGGTTAGGGTTCCAGAGACAGAAACCTCCTCACTATGCGTGCCGTATCGAGAAGGATTACCTTCTGCATCAGGCCCTTAACTCGGTACGGTAACTCGACAGTCACAAGGTGATATTTAAGAGTAAGTTGCTGATGGACTATCATGGCCACATGGTTCTGTCTATGCAAGTACTCGCCGTTAGCAAGACGAGAACAACCGGAAATTATATGCCTGAGAGTTTCTCCAGGACGATGACATGCCCGACAAATGTCAATTGTGCCGTCCTATATGATATACAAAGTTTATGTTCAGGATATGTCTGCGATTGTTGTTCGCCATAACAATGTCATCTGTAATTGAACAGACAAAACCTTCAATTTAACCGAAGAAATCACCGAACCGTAGCCAGGACACAGATGCTAATAAATCTACATCGGGCCCATTTAAGGCCCGATAAAAACGTAGATAGCAGCTCTTTGCCCTTCCATATCTCCTTACCATCAGTAATATTCAGTACTGCAGGTTTTCGCCAGTTCTTTTTTGCTAGAGCAAGCGGAGTGAGTCCGTTGTCAACTGCCACCACATCCCGATGTACATTCACGTTAACGGAGAGGAAGTAAATTCTAAGGTTGCATACCTCGCGATTATGGAGGGTCTTGGCATTTAAAAAACCACGACCCCCACATTTCAGCGGGATATACAATCTCATTACCGATGAACGTGGATGGTGCGGCCAAAGAAGCGTTTCTGTAACGATTGCTTTATAGTTAATTCATTTACACCTAACGCCTGTGACACACCCGGATACGTGTAAGTTTCGGAAAGACATCTAAGGTCTGTGGAATCTGTGAGTTCCATTCATGACTTTACATGCATGACTGCACATTTATCCACACCAAATTCCATCCTGGTACATTTACTAAAGGTTTCAGTTACCTCTAGTAATCTTATCAATTGCTGCAGGCAAACAGTTTCAAATCATCCATGAAAAGGAGGTGGGATATAACTGACCTCTTCTCCGCAAATGATAGCCTAGTCCTGAACTCTCCAGTAAAGTGCTGAGAGGATTCAAAGCTAAGCAATACCACAAGGGACTCAAACTGTCATCCTGAAATAAACTCCGCCTGAACTTTATATGCTCGCTTATATCTATATTATTATTGTTATTATACTGAACCTTGGTAAAAACCACAGTCCACAGTTCCTTTCGCAATAAAAATGAATGTATCTTTTAGCGTCCGTCCGTCCATTGTTACAATATAAATGTATTATCAATATTGCATCGTCAATATCGTTCATTATTAATGAAAACCGCGTCCAGTTCCGCCGGAAAACAAAATTATTGTGCACGGCCACACTTGAAGGCGTTTATTTTCTACATTATATAATTTTGACAAAATAACAGATTTGTGAAATCAATCATTTCATAATCATTAACTCGCTTTTATTAGATTTAACTATGTAAACAAATCTTGAAATTCTTGAAAACTTTGCATGTATATGTAGTTTGAATGACTATACTATAATTTTGCATCTTGGAGTTGACCTAATAATGGAGCCAGGACGTGGATAGTGATAGATTTTACTAGCAACCCGCCCCGGCTTCGCACGGGTAGCAGAGAGACATCTTCAAGAATCATCAACATATTTCAATCAATTTACGCAATATCTTAGCAAATTATACACATAAACCTTCCCCACGAATCACTCTGTCTATTAGTGAAAACCGCATGAAAATCCTTTCAGTAGTTTTTCAGTTTATCGCGAATAGACGGACAGACAGACAGACGCGGCGGGGGACTTAGTTTTATAATATGTAGTGATTATTGTTGATTATGTAAATTCTTGTCTTTTATTTTAATAACTTGAAAAGTTTTCTTCTGGACTATACTAAATCAACTTAATATTATTAGTATTATAATGAGGCGAGATGACGAATGAAAAAAATATAAATTTTGATGTTGTCAATTCGCCCCAATGGGCCGAGTTTGTTTTGGGACGAGATGACGGACGACCCTATTAAAGCACACAGCTAGCCCACCCAATGATAAGTGATTATTTATTCTCACAAACCAATAATAATAATATATTTATTTCTCAGAATATGGTACATTGAAGGTGTCGTCAACTGGTCCCAATGGGCCAAGTTGGTTTTGGAACGAGATAACGAATGATACTCTGTCCATTCCTTTATTTTCTTTTTGACAGAAGCTTGAGAACGTAACCTATAGTTATGAATAGTTATATTTAATTATATCTGCAATGAATAACTTCAAAATGATTGAAATTTAAGTTTAGACTTTAAAAATAGAGTAATAATAATAACTTAACACATCTCATACACGGCCGTCTGATCCCGAACTAGGCAGAGCCTGTACTATGGTAACCAGACTGCTGATAAACATACTTAATATACTTATATATTTTTAAATACATACATATATTATACATAAATTACACCTAGACGCAGAACAAATGATCATGCTCATCACACAATTATTTGTCCTGGATGGGAATCGAACCCACGACCTCTGGCTCAGCAGTCAGGGTCACTACCCACTAGACTAAGAGGCCAGTCTAAATGAACAAATGAAAGGTGATCTAGCTTCGTCATTTGAGTCCTTTGTAATATATAATAATAATCAATTCTTATATACAGTATATTAAACATTTCTAAACAATCGATTGAAACTGCCCCTTAATTAAAATCGAACTTTATTTTTAACTAATTGACTATTTATCGAACTGTCAAAAGAAAATAAAAGAATGAACAGACTCTAAGGTATACCATCGTACATAATTAATTAATATCGACAGATATTAAAGAAATAATTTTATCGATAATATTATTCCAGCGCTTTTACAATCACTAATGAAAACGCATTCCACAAAATTCAATATTGGAAGGCATCGTCCAAAGATTTGTTGTCGATCATTAATATTATTCAATTCTACCCTCCCAGGGGCATTAAACAAAAATATTTTAATTAATCTATGACTCGAATTCGGTGATTTATTATCAAATTAATTGTCCCCTCATTTCGCAAGATGGCGTCTCGAGCACTCGCTCAGGTGAATAAATATATTCAATTATTAAAATGGCCAACAATTAGTTTTCGAAATTGCAGCGTCAAAAACAATTTTGTTGGGTGACAGGAGAATAGACAATTGAGTTATACATTTTGATGAATAAGGCCACATCTACACTGGAGCCTCTTTATACGCGTCCAAAAGCGTTCGAGTTTACTAGTTTTCAAACGAGATTCCGACTGTTAATAAAAATCTTTTCATCCAGACAAATAAATAAAATTGAAGTGTCTGTTTGTATTGTTATAATAACAGTTTTTTACTTAATGCATCTCAATGTGTACAATTAAAATTAAGTTACTTAATCACCAAAAATCAATTTTTAAAATTTCCTCTCTAAAATTAAAATCATAATAATTTATTTCAAGTAAACCCATTGTAGGTACTTTTGAATTGTCAGGAGTAGGAGTCAGTCAGGATAAGTCGTTCGTGAAGCTAGTTGCCTGTTGGAGAACAGGCAAGAAACTCCAAGGACACTCTTTTTCAACATGTTTTTATTTTTTTTTAAAGTGAAATTTTTAGGTGTACATATTGATTCTTTACTAATCTGGGAATCAGAAATATCAGCAGTAGTTGATTCTTTAAGCTTGCCTGATATGAATCAAAATTAAGATACAGCATCTTACTCTAGGGTTATAGTTACAAATAAAACGTCACTTCGGCGTTTCGTTATGCAAAAAAGATCCATAAGAACAATTTTACGTGTAGAGGAGACTGAATCACGTAGAAATCATTTTAAAGAGTTAAACATTTTGATAGTCCCACGCATCCTTCTGACAAATTTAGTTAAAAGTCCAAACAAATGAGACAAATGAGGAAAGAGAACTTAGAGCAAATACTCGCAGGCAAGATCTGAAAACTGTTGTTCAGCCTAAGTTATAAATTGTAGAACATAGTTCTAAGGTGCAGGCTGTTAAAATATACAACAAGCTCCTCATAGGTTTTAAAGGGATTTTTAATGTGAATGTCTTCAAGAGGGAACTGCTTCTGGAACTGCTACTATATTATTCACGAATTCTTAAATGATAACAAATAAGTATAATAAGGTTTGACATGTAATCTAGTGCCATTATTTTTTCATTATTCACATTAATTCGTTTCGTTTAATTGTTGTTGATTATCCTTGTTTTAATTATTTATAATTATTATGATTTTTTTATTTGCATGCCATTACATTATTGAGATATATGTATTGTATGATTTTATTTAAATGTGATTATGTACCTGTATTATTGTTTGTGATAATTAATATTCATGAATAATTTTATGCCTATGTATGTTTCAACACAAAGTAGGTACCTTTGTTTATAAAATAAATGACTTATGACTGGTTATGACATGTGGTAGTCAGCGGAAAACAGCAAACACTACTAGTATGACTAACCATATTAAATACAAACATATACAGCTGATGCCTTAATTAGGTTCTGTAATTGGATTTAGTTCATTAAATGACCCCGAATACGTCTCGGTAACAAATAGAAGAGTTACAGTTCTATTTCGTCAAGTCCAATGTCATCAGTCTGTTTATCTCAAAAACACCAGCGTAGAATAAAAAAGTGTCGTTGTAGTGGTCACATAAAGATTCTAGATCAAGAAATATTAATTAAATAATAATAAGTTAAATGCTATTGGTGAGATGATTACTTTGGACGACCAGCCGTGGTCTATTGTTAAAAAAACTACGTCCAATAAGTCTTCTATTACTTCCTTCATTCCTATTCAAAGACTATATTGCCAATTGTAAGACTGATTTAAAAATACTTCGACGAGCCATGCTTCGGTACGTATGGGCCGGCTTGACCGGAGTGATACCATGGCCTCACTCACTCACTCAGCGAAAAACAACTCCTGCACAAGGAATGTTTCTGTGTCGCATGGTCCTGTGTGAATTTACAAACACACAAACAACGGACACAAAGAACACCTAGACTCGGGACGACTATTTGTGAATCACACAAATTTTTGTAACGTGCAGGATCGAACTCACAACACTCGGCGCGACTGGCTAGACGACCATTTCAACCAATGTGCTATCCGTGCAATGATATAGGCTAGTGATTTATAGATATAACATAGAGAGTAATAAATATGTGTAAATTAATTGTAAAACTAAGGCGAAATTGAGTATGCTTCGTTTGTCAAAGCTTTTCTTAATCGTGTTTTCTACGTCACTTGCCGGGGACGGCGGTATGCAAGAATGTTCGGAGCAACTAAATTGCATTTACTTGGACAACTTGTGAGCTACAGCTGAATATTGATGATTGAAACTATACACAGTAAATAGACAGATACGAAGGAACGTCTTCTATTATATTTTAACCTACTAACTAAAATTAAAGTATGTTTTCCACGGGAATTAACCACCACTGTGACCACGGCCAGTGCAACCTGGTCGAAACTTCAGGCAATTCAGAGGTATGTAATACCTTTTCGTGATCGCGTTAATTCCCTTGGAAATACATAATTATGTCATACAATAATGTATGCATGTATGAACTGTAAGCGGCGGTAGCGTAATGGCTAAGGCGTCGGATTTGCGACCAGGTGGTTGCGGGTTCGAACCAGTGCACTACCGACGAGAAGTAAGCATTTAGCTTAGCTGGAGGGGTCAACAAGAATACCAGTAATGTGTGACCCGTTAATAGTAAACTTTATATAAAAAAAGTATTTCAATTAGTTCACAAAATTAGTTTTTCGAAGTCGATCTTTTAGGAACGTAGAAAAAGACATAATAAAAATATTAGCAGGCTTCTATACCATTCCGTTTTTTTTATTTTCAATACAATACAACAATACTTTCAGTGTGACCCACGTATAAGTTAGTACTATGTAACAAAGGGCGCATACTTTTAAGTCGAAAGAATACTTTGTCAAAAGGTCTTGCGCTGCAGGCGTACGATGATATAAATGTGGATACATTTGTATCATATATATCATTCACATCTACAGTGCCCCCTCAGAATCCCCTCTGACCGCTGTTGTGTTGGTCCATAAATTTCTGAACCGTTGATCGAATTGTGATAGAACTTCGGCAGGGTGATCTGAGAACGGACTAAAAAATTTATTGCATGCATGCCAGTATTTATACACAATTCGATTTACCACACTTCGTATATGCATTCTATAAGAATGTTACATTAAAAAAAAAAAGAATAATAAAAGGAAACAACGAGATGTTAAATTATGTGACAGCCCCTGAGTTACAAAGTTTTATTTTTTAATTTTAGTAATTAGTAACATACATACGACCTATATACTGTAACGCGTGGAGTACTTCTTCTAAAACAACTGCGGCGTACTCCACCACGTATAAAGCTTGGGGCTTTATGGTAACCAAGTTCGATAGGTTCTATCTAGAGGAGGAAAATTAAAAGAGCAGGCAAACGCACTATGCGATATAATCAGGATCAGATTTATTCGTTTAACAATTATAACTTCAAACAAATTAATTATAAATAATACTTCTTGAATTATTCTGTGCACATTGCACGTCAGTCGTCAAGCCCGTCCTCTGTCCTCTGGGCGACTGTCTTTTCTTCTATTCTTATTCTTCATAAAATATTTCGAACATGTTCTAAATTCGAGTTTGGGGCCACCAGTCCAGGCCTCTCGCATTTCAAAGAGTTATTATTTTAATCGAAGGAGTATGCAAGCTGTGCGAGAGGTCTCATCACTACAATACATATGTAGATCTGCACTCATTTCGTTGAGATGCCGAAGTGGCTGATCATGGAATGAACATTATTAAGTATTATGTAACGAACATCTGTATGTAACCCATGTATCACAAATAAACGATTTGATATGATTTGATTTAGATGTTTTACTTATGACAACTTAGCAAAATTGTTATTATAATGTAAGTTTTATGGATTTGTTTTCTTTTTCTTCGCACTCTTCAACTCGGTCAACTAGAACCTAATTTAAACCTTATAGGAGCTATATTCAAAGGTAAATTAATATAATGTACAACTATCGAAATATTCAATTCCTCAGTTAAATAATAAAAAATGCCCAAAAAATTATTGCATTTTACATTAGCAAATAAAAGCATCCATTTTAAACGCGTCGGGAAATAATATGATTGAGTTTCATTTTCTGAATGTCTAATGAACTTCCCTCATTTGCTCGCGTATAGAACTGTCTCTTTCATTCCTATATGCACCCTGTACATAAAAAAGAGACGACGATATGTTCCACAGTTCGTGCTTCACATATGAGAACGTTCTCCGATATTACATTAGGATTTAATTAACTTTGAAAGGACTTGAAACGTATGAAAGTAAGTTTACACAATTTTCAATGGCAAAACCAATAAAGTTTTATAATTTCAAGCTTTTATAGTTCTGGAGCCTTGCTGACGTTTACGAGAGTAGGTATATCAAATTAAGAGTACTTACTTTTCTCATTTTAGAGTTATATCTAAGACAAGCTGTTACCCACGCGGAAATCGCGGGAACCGTACATTTTGTGTCTCTGTGCCAAATTTCATCCAGATCCGTTCAGATGTTCTGGCATCATTGAGTAACAAACATCCATCTACCAAAAGCTTAGCGTTTATAATAGAAACCGACGTAAAGGCCGATGATAACCCATGTGGCGCAGCGACAGAGCATTCAATGCCATGTTGGGGTCGCCGGGTTTGGGAAGTTTTCTTCGTTTGAACGCGGTAATCTCTGGAACTGCAAATCGGATTTGAAAAATTCTTTTTGCATTTGATAACCCAATTCTTGAGGAAAGTTATAAGCTAGTTAACATTTCGCTACGACCCTTAGGAGCGAAGAAGTGGCTATAATAGCGAGTGAAATTGCGGGGAACAATTTTTTCGAGTACTTCATGAAGTGTCTTTGAACACATAAAGGCATTAATACATTGTAAAACAAGCACTAGGGCACATAGCTCTCAGAAGGAATGGCCGATGGGGCCGAATAGTTATTGAGTGGAGACACCGGATCGGAAAGCGCAGTATAGGAAGTCCACCTACAAGATGGACAGACGATCTTAAAGTCGGCGGTGGATACAGGCCGCTTCCAAGTAATCTTCTTGGAAGTCATTGAGGGAGACCTATGTCCAGCAGTGGACGTCCTATGCTTGAAATGATAATGATGATGACGATTGTAAAACTTTACACACAAAATTGTTAATGTTACTTTGCGGTGTTGCCTGTATACCAAATATTCATACAACTTAATACTTACTTGATAACATTTTGTAACTTGATTGTTAACTTACTTTAAAAATTTTGCTATTATGAATAGATATACAGTTAATTTTATGGTCTTTATTTCTAACTGACTTAAAAATAGTTAGTAAATATTATAATAAGTGTAACGCTAGCCACACTACAATGATTAAGATGCAATGATGTACCTACCTACCTATTATGTAAAACTGTCCGAGTGCAATGTACTTCCACAGACAGACCGATTATTCGGTTTTGTGGAGCAATATGTAAGTTTATGAAATGGTTCATGAATAAAGACTTATCTATCTATCTATATATCTACCTACTAATAGTAGATCTAGTCTAAGTACTAACTTCAAAGGCTACTTACTACGT
This sequence comes from Callimorpha dominula, assembly GCA_949752705.1. Classification (NCBI taxonomy): domain Eukaryota; kingdom Metazoa; phylum Arthropoda; class Insecta; order Lepidoptera; family Erebidae; genus Callimorpha; species Callimorpha dominula. Next base: position 3,204,120 of record OX457019.1, on the reverse strand, counting down.
CATCTCAAATTATGTTGGTAATAAATAAATTAATTTATTCAATAATAAATAATAAAGACCAGACCCTCTCTTAAAATTATTTTGTATATAATACATTAAATATATTCGCCAGGGATTCAAATTCTTTCGTTAAGAGTAGATAATTAAAAAAAATATTTAAGTAAAATTATGGCACGAAAATCCTTTGAAATATTTACTGAAATATAAAAAGAAATGTTTTTAATAATACTACCGTAATAAGGGACCTACGAAAACAGGTAAAAACTAAACAAATACCATTAATTAATTAGTATCGGCATATTTCCCGCGTTCCTCCATTAGCTTCCAATATGGCCGCTTTGTTTACGTCACCGCCGTAAAATGGCGGGTGTATTTTTACCCGCGAAAATGGCCTGTTTAATGAGGCCTATTGTTTTTCAGTGATTTAATTGCCCTCTGATTTTATTTCTCGGACTGAATGATTGAATAAACATTATCGCCTGTGTTTTTGCCCGGCTGGTATTATAATTGGGCGTTTGTATTTTGTAAACATGGTTATTTATACCTAAGCCAATGGTTCCCAGGGTTATTTATCTTCTTCTTTTCTTAAGAAGTTTTCTTCTATTTAGCTCTATTCTAACTTGGGCTTAGATTGTAGAAAAACGGATGTTATGTCCTTCCAACACAAAGGGTCTATTCGCTTGGGAGCTATCGTAGCTCCCAAACAGACAGACAGACACACAGACACGTCAAACTTATAACATCCCTCTTTTTGCGTAAAGACGATACCATACAGATCGATGAGATACTAAACTGATCAGACGACACTTACAAGAACCCCGAATAAAGTAATCGCTGAGCACTCAAAACATTATAGTTAGTCGATATAATCTCTCATCGATAGTTAATTCGATAATCGGTTAATATAATTTTAATCCACGAATCCATTACGTATAATCTGTAGGCAATTTGGTAAACACTTGGAGTAATTACAAATGTATGCTGGAGAAAGGGTATAAGTCTTAAAGTAGAATATTCAAGTTAAAGAACATGATAACGGATGGTTAAGAATGAATTATTCCTAATTATCTATATATATGTCGTATCGAAATGAAACTATGTATTTATATGTAACTCAGATGACAATAATAGTAAGTATAATTTAGTCGGTTCGATTCCGACATACCACTTCACTGGTAGCTCCGTGTGTGAGGTGATGACCCGTGGGGGATTCCACACGATCAAATAAAATATATAATTTAGTATTTTGGAGTCTAAGATGTTTGTTGTGATGTCTTTTCATTTTAAATTGATTGTTTATGATGTTGTGAAAGATATGTTATTGTTTTTTCTTTTACTTTCTTTAATTCCCGCAGCGGGCGAAACCGTGTGTAGCTAGTTGTAGGTTATAGGTTGTGTAACATCACGCTACAACCCTAAGAAGGAGTGCAGTAACCAAGCGGTGAAACAGTTCGGAAAAGCTTATTAATAAGAGGGATGAAAAACCTACCAACTAAACTAATACATAAGGAATCAATGACATAAGTGTCATAGCAACCCCCTACACATCCTAGAATCGTTGGTAAATAAAACAAATCTCAACAAAATATAAATATATACATATACGGAAATTATAATGTCCGTAATTGTATCTTGGGCGGACGGCGCACCTGCCGTGTGTGGGAATTAAGTCGTCTTGATAGTTTTTGCCCCTTTTTTACATAAAGTAATACGGGATCAGACTGTCAAATCAAAACAGTCTTTATTAAACGTTTAAACGGTACCCTCTGTAAAAGATTTGTATGAAATAATAATTAATAACATCCTACTTCACTACTAACAAACGCAAAAGTGTCAAAATCTTATTTATAGGAAACTTTCGTGAGGACTAGAAAATAAATTCTTAAAATGTTTTGCGAACAATTATGTAATGTTCACAAAACATTTTGTCTTTTTTTTTCTATGGTGGTATTATTTAAATAACAGAACCGTTTAAATGTACTGTTACGACGGGTGTCTCTCCCGTTTCGGGTCTTTCCTGGTGCAAAGGTTGTCCATTGCCATTCAGCGAGGCAACGCTGCCAGCATCATGGGCACTTTTGCGCCGGGAGTGATGCGGGACGGGTTACTTTGACCATCTTAATTTAATTTAAGTTATATGTAAATGTTTTTTTTTTTTTGATAATGAAATGTCATTACATTTGCAAACTTTTTACTGAAAGCCAAGTGAAAGCGGAGTTAGATAAGATGCAGTCCAATAGCAGATCATAAATGTCTAAAGAAAAATGTAGATTGTTAATATTATATTTTAAGCTTTAGTTATTTAAAAATAAACGCTGAAGTTTCCTCCTAAAATCTTCCAGCTTAAAACTACTTAAGCGATAAAACTTCAAACATATATAAAATAATGTACACCGACTATAACTTACTCCTGTAAAGCTCGCAGTATTACTAAACAAAATACATTTTAAACGAAAATGACACTTACGTTACAGCAACTTAGGTGTCATTTTCGTTTAAAATATGCATGTATTTAATTTGATATTTTTATTACCAAGTACCAAGACAGGTTGGTCGGCGTATGGTCCGCAGACTCAGGTGTGTTATAAAGACGTTTTTCTTGTCTCCCGCCTGTGCGGTGCCATTGCTACATAGTGTTGGAACGTTAGAACAAAATATCGATATCGATTAAAATACAAATCGCATGGCTTCTAAAAACATATTGCTAGACTGAAAACACAGTTTTGAGATGAGCACATTTTGAGTTTTGTTTTTGCTTTTTTTTTCAATATGATATTTATAATACCAAAGAAAAAGAAATAAAATTGACATATTAATAATTTTTTTATCACTGTATCATTTGTAAATATAAAAGAAAATTAAATTAGTTCATCACAAAACTCTGTTGTTGTGTTACATTAGCATATTAGAGTACGTCCGATATATCACATTTTATAGCAGTAATGAAATATAAGTACTGAATGCTTAAAGAATTATACTCATCTACCCTCTTGGTGCGGGTTAGCACTGTACCCGCAATATATAACTAATACCGGCGATTTCACTCGAGGAAACACAGACAAGCGTTTAGGCTCTCACATAAATATCTGAGAATAATCTAGTACCTCTGTACTATATAATTACATCCATTTAGGTGCACTGTGTAAAAGTTTTGTCATTATATTTATCATAATATCCTATTCTAAAACGGTTTTGAAAAGCTTCTGCCCGGTTGGTGTCAAGGCAAAGATCTGATCGACTTTACTTCGCTTTATTGAATAACTGTTGCAATATATGTTTATACAAGTAAAGCATATTTTTATTAAATAGATTTGAACTACACACTTTGCACCATGAAACTTATGATCAACATACAGGAATACCTCTGTCCATTTTTGTCGATATACATATTTAGCACACAGTCACACAGATAGCTTATAAATTGGATTAACACTGGTAACCAATGCTTATCATTTAAACATTAAGGAGTACTCAAATTCATAACTAGATGGCTCTGCCAAGCGGTAAACTTAGTTTTCAATAAATTTTTTTTTGGGCTCTCTCATATTTTTTGTTTCTCTCTGGACCCAATCTTGAAGCATACTTAGGCATGTAACGGGCAGAAACTTATCTGTACTAATATTATAAAGCTGAAGAGTTTGTTTGTTTGGTAGACCTACTGGTTCGAATTGAAAAATTCTTATAGTATAGCCCATTTATCGATGAAAGCTATAGGCTATTTAATATCACGCTACAACCAATAGAAGCGGAGCATCAATGAAAAATGTTGCAAAAACGGGGAAACAAATGCGGACAAAGTTGCGCGGGTCAACTAGTAGAAATATAAAGGTTAGGGGGAAAGGGGATTGTAGGTACTATAAACACAGCCATCTAATTTAATTTTATGCAATCTTCTTGAGCAAGTAGAACCATGCAAAGACATATCCGCTTAGCTCTAGTACTAAAACGGTAACTATTCATTTTATAGGTGCTAACTCGAGACGGCCTGCATATATTTGCGGCAGTGACGTCATGAGATGACGTAATAATGTCAGGCTATTAGCATTCGATTTATAGTTTATGTAGCTCTGTTAATGTCACATATATTGTTTAATGTACTATAACCGCCTCATGGGATAGGTAGAGATTTCTATGCAAATTATGATCATAGTTGTGATATTGCTTGTTTTTAATAATAATAATAATAACTTTACACATCTCACACACGGCCGTCTGATCCCAAACTAGGCAGAGCCTGTACTATGGTAACCAGACTGCTGATAAACATACTTATATAGTTCTAAATACATACATATTATAGATAAATTACACCCAGACACAGAACAAATTATCGTGCTCATCACACAATTATTTGTCCTGGATGGGAATCGAACCCACGACCTCTGGCTAAGCAGTCAGGGTCACTAACCACTAGACCAACCGGCCAGTCTACTATTTATTTAAAACTTTTTTTTACATTTTATTACTTACAGAATATACTTTGTTTTTATATAGGTACACGACATCCGTGATCCATAGGGGTAGAATGAAGAGCAAAAATTGACATGTTGACAAATTAAATAACAGTTATGCTGTTCACACTATCAACAAACTTTATTTTTATTAAAATACAATTAATTGTATTAAAAAAACTGACAGTTGTAGGACTGCACGTCAGTGCATGAGTCGTCAGTCATAGCGTGACGGTCACTCGAGTTCAGTGCTTTTTCCCCTACCAAAAGTGCCCAACGTGCCTAAAGAAGTTTTTACTTCAATAATAAAATAACGTCTATACTAATATTATAAATGAGAGAGTAACTTTGTCCGTCTGTCTGTTTGTTTGTAAATCTTTCACAACTTAACTACTCAACCGAAATTTAGCATTTACGTTGTCACAGGTGCAATAAAGGACATAGTGTAATTTTAATTAAAAAAACAGTGTTCCCAAGGATAGAAAAATTATTATAATGCGAGCGATGTCGCGGAAAAACGCTAGTAATTATACATATTCCAAATATTACACCTTTTAACATGTTATCTATATGAGATGCGTAATATTCATAAAGTACGGATACGTAAGGGGAATTTGAACAAAACATCTTGCAAACGAAAAAAGCTCTTCCCATCAAATATGTATTCCAAATTCACACATCAGTCTAATATGAATACAAATCGCAAAAGTAAATATATTGTGTTATCTATTTCTCCAATGTATCGATATCGATAAAACATTTAACCCATCCTTAGTCGTAAAGTATCCATCAAAATATGACAAATATTGTTTTACCAGCCGGAGACTAGCCAGGAATACCAACTACACGGTGATTTTAAACATCCCCTGAATATTGTTTAGACACTGCTTATAATTTTTATAAAACTACCTACATACTATTTGTCAGGAGCTTTTCTTTGGTGGAAAAGACATTCGATGTATTTCGGGACCGATACGACGTTCAAACCTTCAAGAAAAGAGCGTACTCCTATCTCAAAGGCCGGCAACGCACTTGCGACTTTTGAGTTGCATGTGTCCATGGGCGACGGTAGTCACTTACCATCAAGTGACCCATCTGCTCGTTTGCCCCCTACAATATAATACGAATATTGGTGTGACGCCGAGGGCTTCACAAACATCCAAACAACGGACACAAAGAACACACAGACTTGGGACAACCATTTGTGGATCATACAAATTTTTGTCGCGTGAGGGATTTGAACGCACAACACTCGGCGAGGCGTAGTGACCACTTAAACCATTGCGCCATCCGTGCAGTCGTACTATCGTAATGATCTACGGTGGAAAATTCTAATATGTATATTGAAATGCGAATGTAGGTTTGATTTTTATGCTTTTACGCCTTAACTAGTGAACCGATCTTCATGCGATTTTGCATACACATCGAAAATTCCAATGATTTTCCACTCAAAATAATGATCTGAATCTACTATTTCCGGATTCGGCTGGACATTGCTTATACCCGTTATATGTATATAGATTAACCCCCGACGCAAAAAGAGGGGTTTGGTATGTGTCTGTCTGTGGCATCGTAGCTCCCAAACGAATCTCAAACAAAGGAGAAAAAAGTGTGAACTATTTTGTCATTATCTATTTATATTTGGATTTTATTCTGTCAAAACAATATAGTTGACGATTGTCGGTATCAGTACGTACAAGCATGCTTCACAATCAATTTGCTCGCGTCAGATGTCACTATCGCCGCGCAATCCAATGACGTTTCATTTCGTTGCTTCGACGTTTGACAGAGAGTGCGTCGGCAATGGATACCTACGAGCGTAAAAATTGGACCGATTGAGGATGATGGATTGTGGTGTGGATAGTAGTTTGAATGTTTGCGATTATTGATTACTACATGGTATTTTATTTTAGACTAGCTGGTAACAGCGCCCGTCGGTGTTACATATTAATAACGTAAAATGCATAGAAGTAGCTTGCTTATTCTTTATTATTTTGTGGATAATTTAATAATAATATTTTTTTTTTTATAGTATAGGGGGCAAACGAGCAGACGGGTCACCTGATGTTAAATGACAATTCAAGAGTCACAAGTGCGTTGCCGCCCTTTAAGGTGGGAGTAGGGAAAGAGCGGGCAGAGAGGAAAGAGGAAGGACGGGAATAGGAGTGAGGGGGGGGAGAGGGAAGGGTCAGGCCCCCCGGTAACCTCACTCACGCGGGGAAAAACTGCCGGTTTTCCGTGAGGCCGTGGTATCACTCCGGCCCATACGTGCCGAACCATGGCTCTTCCACGAACAAAATGTTACATGTTAACTCCTTAGATGGATATTTTTAAATGAGGTGTGTCAATGTCTTCACCATGGGAGATTATAAGCTAGCGTAAAAGTGTTCTTCTTTTTTTTTAAGTCATGTTTAAGTCTGGTTTATAATCCTACTAATATATAGAAGTGAAAGTTTGTGAGGATGTATGGATGATTGTTGCTCTTTCACGCAAAAACTTAAAAATTTTATTGTTATCACTTTTTTTTAATCGTGTGGAAACCCCCAGGGGTCATCACCTCATTAGGGCTTGGCGGCGAAGTGGTATGTCGGAATCGAACCGACTCAAACCACACGGTGTTCCGACATAAGTGGGCCTATTGCAAGGGACTCGGGTATACCTAGGAAGGAAGTCCCCGAGAACCCCGGCAGACCTTGGCCACCTGTTACATAGTAGGCAGCCACACCAAAATGTATTATCACTAACTTGTCACGTATGACATAATATTATTATATGTACATCGGATTGTCAGCTATATGAAACAGGACTGGTGGTCACGTGGTGGGAACCTTAAGCAATTCAAAGGTATGTATATAAATTGGTATTGGTATTGGTAAGGTATGCATATTGCGTAATGTATTGCAGTGTATAGTTGTCATATCAAGTGTATGTATGTGTATGTCTTAGCATATCGCTGAAATAAACACATTTCTTTCTTTCTTTCTAAATAATATCACGGAAGGCGAAAGTTGAAAGTCATTAGATACAATGTTCAGCAAACGTTTTAACTGTACATTTTATTCAAATAATAATATACTCGATTGTTTTAATTTAAAAACAGATAAAAGTATTCAAAATATCAAGTATCGGTATCTTTAATGCAGGTAGCCAAGTAACACAAAATCAGGTGTTAGTAGAATCTTTAGATTTAAAACACTCTGCCATTCACAGCGGACAAGGGCCTTCAAAGGTATGATAAACAGCTTCTTGTGACATGGTAATGTCTGTCTACGTAAGTAGTATATAGCTGTAACATATTGATGTAAACTACGACTGTTTCAGTGATATTAGCGAATAAACGGGTTCGTGAGAGACATGATAGAGGGATTGTTCGGTCGTTGCTCCAACGAATATACTGCATGCGAATAAAAGCAGCATTCTCTGCAGACATATGCTGTTTTATATGTACAAAGGTTTTATATTCTGGGATTATAACAGCGCTATCTAGACTCTCGACGAAGCATAGCTTGTACAGTTTTATTGCAAAAAGATACTTTTACACGTCGATTTCTTCTTTAAAGCTGGATTAGAGAGCCGGCATTTATGACTAGGCTTGAGAAGAAACGCCGAAACAGGAGAAGGATCTAAGTCTACATACACTCAACTGTGACACCTAGTTAACTAGATATGACCTCCGGACTCCAACCGGACCGCCACCGCTGTCAGATATACTTAGCTTATTTTTTTTTTTATATACTAATCAGAGATGTTATGGAGCGCCGTAACTGTAACTATCGGATATCTGAAATAAAAATAAATCCGAAACCATAACCGAATCTGATATAAAAGTTTCGGATAATTTTGGATAAAGACGGAGTTTAAATAAGACACGTTATGACGGGTTTTTATTATTTCTATACGGCTGAAGATTGTGTAATTTGTTTTTGTTTATTAAAATTTCGTTTTGCATTTTTATGCAAATAATACGTAAGTAGTAGCTAAAATAATCACATACAAAGCTAATTGTTTCTTTTTTTCATATTACAAATGTTAACCTAGAAATAAAGCTATCTATATTTTTTTTATTGTATTTTCCTATTACAATTCCTTAAAAACATAGTCCATAAATGAAACTATCGGATAATCGGATATTATTTCATATCCGTAACCTTATCTGAAATCCAGATCCGAAATACGTTTTAAGTATAGAAACACTTAGAGCAATATTAATAGACATAGTTATTATAATAATAATAATGATCATTTATTTAAGACCAAGTTACATACATAATTATACATCTACTAGCGTACTAGCATAGCGTATAGCTATATCGATACCAGAAGTATCAATTTTACTTTCACAAAACGATTCTTTTACTACCTAGGGCCATTTCTGTATATTAAATTAAACCAAATCTTTCCGATACACAAATCCTCTTATGCTTCAATAAAAACTCAAATTACTAAATATTTCATCAAGAAAAACTATATTGAAACGGAAAATTTAATGACACCAAAAAGCCTTTTATAACTCCATAATTCAATAGACACACACACACACACACACACACACACACACACACACACACACACACACACACACACACACACACACACACACACACACACACACACACCATTTAATGTAATCTAGTATTAAAATTATATACCTATGTATCTTTTCTTAATTTTGTGGAACTCAGTAAAGGATTGTTCTTAATACAGGCTATTTGAGTAGCCTAGCTAGAACGTCTATGACCATAATGTAAAGGCTGTATATTTATGAAATAAATTTATTATTATTATTATTATTAATTAACGTAAGGGACATTTTGGCGAAAATGAGTTATATACATCATTGGATACAGAATTTTCTGCTCTATCGATTGGTATTATTGAAAAAAATTCTATCGTTAAAAAAAAATCCCTTACAGTAAAAATTTTTGGCCTACGTAAAACGATTTATGACAAAAAAAAAAGATGTAACAGACGTTTACATTTTTTTTTCTCTGAAAAATAAAGTAAGGCACAGTTTTAAATAATTTACACCCTTACCTTAAACCTCAAATCAGTCAGTTAATTTTTTATCTCAAAGCTGCGAAGTTCCACAGGGCTATGACGCTCGAGTAATACCGCACGGCGACGCTCAACGCGCCGCTAAGGGGGAGCATACCACCCCCCCTATCACTCGAAGGTGTTAAAAAATGTTTTTTTTTTTGGTTTTTTTCAATTTTGGAAAAAGTTTTCGACTTTTACACACTTTCAGCGAAAATGGGGCCCTACCGGAGCGATCAAAAAACATTTTCAATGTTAAAAAACATATTAATAATAAATCGTTTTATTTTTGTATCCCTAAATTTCATTTAAATCTGTGATAGCCAGTCTGAAACTAACATTTAATCATGCAAAGAACCTATTTTCATGGTGTTAAAATACTATAATTTTAGTGGATAATCTATAGTTACATGAAATGGCAACACTGTAAAAGTCTTTTACAATATAATTATGTATAATTTTCTATTTTTCTTGCTGCTTACGCTATGCTTGACGGTTTACACATAAAATATTAGTAACGTAAGGCACAACTAAACATATTTTTTTAATGTAAGGGACAGGCTATATTTTAAAGCACTGGGTATTCCTAAATCTTTTTTTTATAGCATGAAAGAAGAGAAAATTCTAAAAAACTTTGCTTTAGACACAATTAAAATTCGAGCAGACAATGGCCCCAATTCTGTTACTTCACTCGCTAAATTAAAATTCACTAAATTTTCTTCATATAAGAAGTAAACCTTGTACACTTCAAAACAAGGTCTTATTTCAAATTGAAACAAGTAGGTAACATATGTCGCTATCGAAATAAGCAATTTATTTGTCGACTAAAGTCTGATACGCTTAAATAAACTTTAATACCACGTAGCGAGAGCCGCTATCCGTCGAATGCCATCTCTTTTGCTCTGTGTTTTTAGTAAGCGTCTTCGTAGGTATAGATTAAAAACACGTCATCCTTGTTCGTTTTGAACAAGTTTTTACACGGCAATTATACAGCGTTTGAATAAATGAAGACTCTCGCTGCGTGGAAATAAAGTTGAGTATACGTTGACAGGTTTTATTGAAATTTAGAGGCGCTGAGAAATAGATGCTAGTAACAAATAGACCTTATTACGAAGAACACTAGGTTGATTTCATATGAAGAAATTAAGTCAGGTTTTAGTTTAGTCGAGTGTACAATAGAATCGGCACCAGTATAAAGTTATAGAGAGATTTAAAAAAATTAAATTGTTTTTTGGCTCTCCTGAAAAACAGTGTTTTGTCCCTTACATTAATTGATACTTCTGGTATCGATATATGCAAGCGCGTCCAAGCTATGAAGAATGGACAATACACGTCCATTCTGCCTGCAATAAATTGCAGGTAGCTGTCAGCGCTGCCGCGCACCCGCATCAGAAAATCGATCCCGACCGACGGATCCGACCGATTGAGGTATATGGCATCCATATTTTGGAAGCTTATGTTACGTCACTATGAAACACAAAGCGACTATTTGTCAAAATACATAAAGTTTAAGCCAAGTCAACGTTCTGATCCACGCATCGACAGTCCACAGGATACATTACATATTGCCACTGCCTTCACATTAGCCTGCCTATATTAAACACCAAGGAGGCTGAATAGCACACAAACCACCTAGTGGAAATGTGAATAAAAATATCTAATTAGCAACATCGAGTACATCACTCTTCCGTTGCCAACCCTATTCTTCTTCATTCTGTACAGTGGCGACCCTAATCAACAGCAGAAACAAAAACCTAAAATGACCTAAGCACAACCACAAATTGTCAACCTAATCGCGTGAGTACAGAAATAAAGGTCTTAGCTCATTAGAGCCACTCGGTACCCGACCAGCAACGCCTCGTCGTTCGGCGTCTACTCGTTGTCAACAGGTGATCCACGGGTGGACGCCGCGTTGTCACCAGTGAACGTCGCGTGGTCATCGATTAAACATCGCGTGGTCCACGAATTTCCGAATAGGCTACTAATACTCTAAAATCAGCTATTGGCACTAGGTCTACACGTGTGTTTTGTTATATCAAATATTACAAAACTGTGAATTGGCTCTCATAGCTGTCAAGCTTGATGAAAATCACAATGAAAGATGCAATATAGAAAAAGTTTATTAGGTGCACGAAATGTTTAAACGAACAACAATTAATGTTGGACTGCTCGTAAGCGTTGCACTGCGCAATCAACGCAAGGCAAGCATGAGAGCAGCGAGTTGTCACCGAATGGTCACCCGTTCGCGCGTGGACAGCTCCGACCGAGGCGATCTGATCTTGACGCTACGGTGTCGATGCAGTGAACGCATATGCATAGAAGTCCATATAAAAATACTAACCGCACGAGGCGAGGTGCTGTGGGTCGGGTGCCGAGTGGCTCTAATAAGCTATGACCTTAAGACTGCATAAATTAATTTGCGTACTCAGAGATGACTTACACATTGAGCAATTTAATAGCAGCTCTTTAAATCAGTAATAAAGTTCAAGATAAAAATAATTACCTGTTGTCAGCAGACGCAATCTATTACGAGACTAATTACAACACTCGCAAACTTTATTTTATTTTGACACCATCTCACAATGTCCACACCATCTTCACCATCTTTCACAAACTTTTAAATGAAAAATCCGAATTATGATTTTAAATCGATTGTCAAAAAGAAATTTTATACTTCACGAGAAAATGTTAAATGACGTCACTAGTTTTTATGAGACTATAGTCTGCAATAAGGGCCAAAAAGAATTTTTACGGGGTTGGCAAAGGTACGCGTTCGACCAGCTAGGTGGGCCATTTACCTGTCTGCCATATCATACAAATCAAGTACCAAGATAGATAAAAGCAAAGTCAGCCAGAGCGTTTTCAATGTCAATAATGTACCCCAAACTCCCGGTGTAACTGTCAGTAATTGTCAATTGTTTATAACACTCATTAAATACTTTATCGGTAATGTCTCGGGGACTGCCGGAGCGAGTTTTAGTAGGGACGACACGACGCCACGCACCGACAATACTGACAATACATTCATTGTTTTTCTCATAAAATCATTTATGTTTTTTGATTAATGAATTGACGATGTTAGGCTGAAACGTCTTTATTTGTTTGCTTTCTAACGCCTAGACAAGTTATGATGTCCGGATAGTGAGTTGAAAATATGTAGTCTGGAAGAGATCCCTTCATACCATTGTGCATGACGAATATTGAAGTTAGTAGTTATTGTAGTTTTAAATCCATGACGCAAAAAAAGGGGTTTTATAAGTTTGACATGTGTATCTGTCTGCTGTCTGTGGCATCATAACTCTTAAACCGATGGACCGATTTTGGTATAGTTTTTGTTTGAGAGGTGACTTGATAAAGTCTTCTAGCTATAATTCAAGAACATCTGTTCAGCCGTTTGAATATCTAGATAGCTGAACTGGTAATTCTATCGTTCTGAAGACATTGCTCAACAGAAATACAATACTATGTTAAGATTAACTAACACATATTCCTATTGTTTTGTGTACAATAAAGAGTACATCTATCTATCTTGTTGCGATACCACGTATTTGTGTTTCTATTACGTTAATACGAAATATAATCATTTTGGCGGTTGAGCATTGAAATCAGCTCTGCTCAATGAAAATAGACATTGGTCAATGTGTTTGTATGTATTATATATGTATATAATTACTCTAAAAATATCTACATAAAGTATGTTTATCCGTCTTCCACACAGAATAGAAAGATCTTTCTATTCTGTGGTCTTCCATAGCCCATTATACCCTGTTAGTTTCAGTAGTTCCTGTCAGTTTGGATCTCGATAGCGTCGTGTTATATGTTATATTATACTTGGTTTTTCTTAGTTATTAGCTAGCCCTGTAACATTAATCTGAACTTTTAAGTATCTGATGCATATAAGAGTTTTGTTTTATTAACTAAAACATTTTCAAAAAGTATCAGTAGTGTTTAATTAATGAGAAATACACAAAGGTAACATACGTACTCTTACACAGTCGTATCGCAGTCGTGTCGTCCCTTCTAACACAGCCTCGGTCTCTCCCGCCCATCAAGTTAAATTGTAAGGGATACTTTAGAGTTTTAAACTTAAATTAACTTGTTTGTTTACACAATATAACGGCCATTAGGGTCTCCAACAATTGGACGGCACCAGATGCTTTTAAGAAATGGATATCTTTTGGCTTAATTTATTTGTTAAGAGATATCGGATAACTCGAAACGACAAATTGTCTTTTACCTTTGAAGCTGGGGTTATATCTTACGTTGAATTTAAATTTGTTGAAATTAACAGCACGTCCATAGGTAAAAAAATCGGTTGTGTGTAAAGTCGGTTTACTGACGATAGTTGAACGTGACAACGTCATAGGAACGCCTCAGAGCGAGGTAACGCCGCATGAGTCATGTTTTTTCGTGCGTGCAGCCGGCTCCATCGAATTATAAGACGTTGTCACGTCTAAAAAAAAAATATAAAAGAAAAGAAAATGAAAGAAATGAAAGAAAGAAAGAAAAAAACATTATATATGTATATGCATACTTATTATATGTATTTATTTATACTAGAGATCAAATCAAATCAAAATCATTTATTTCAATGAAACCATTATAGGTATTTTTGAATTGTCAGGAGTAGTAGTCAGTCAGACTAAGTCAGTCCTAAAGCTAGTTGCCTGGTCCAATTCGTAGATCCAGTGGAGAAGAACAAGCAAGAAACTCTAAGGACACTCTTTTTCAACATGTTTATTACAAATCTCTGGTTACATTGCTTATATGCGCAAGTTAAATCTGAGGACAATGTAACGTATTGTTCTAAACTATAAACAGTCGCGCAAACTACTACCATATGTAAGTAATAGCAGTTCGGAGATGACCATGTTTATTTTTTTTTGTGCGTGTGGAAACCCCCTCGGGCCGTCACCCCACCGGGGTTTTCGGTGGGGCGGTGTGTTGGAATCGAACCGACTAAAACCACACGGTGTGCCGTACTGCGCCTTAAGTAGGAGGGATCCGGGAACAGCTTTTACTAAGACATCCGGAACCCTCCTAGCGCCTGCCCGCAAAAGTGCGGGAGTTCGGAGATGACCAGCCCCAACCAACGGCACTCATTCACAAGCATGAGAGATCGCCTGATGATCGAACTTCTACCATAATTCATTTTTGGTTTCTTTAAATAGCCAGTTTAACTTGATCTGTCATTGCATAGAGGCACGTATCATGAAAGGTTAACATATATACTGGACTCGTTTAGCTGGATGAAGCCGCTTTCACGTGATTTTTAAATTTGTAGCTCTTATTGTTGAAATATTTTAGCTTCTTGAACTACTTCTATACATAAACTTAAAGCGTTCCTGCGTTCGCGAAATTGGTATATATTGTGTATTTGATGACACTTTAAATTTTTCACTTCTCTAATAAACATACCTATGCAACGTCCCACTCTGCACCGCCTAAAGGTCAACTTTGCATTAAGTCCGACTCGTGCAATATAAAAGTGTAATAATAAGAGCCTGATGCCGAAGGTAAGAAAGAAAGAAAGAAAGAACGAAAATATTTATTTTGCTAGCACACAAAGTTAATACACATTAGTAAAAAAGGTTGTCCTCCTCGATACAGCACGCATAGTGAGGAGGTTTCCGTCTCTGGAACCCTAACCACCGGTAGATTGGTCCCAGTACCCGATACCGGTGGGACACTATTTTTTATATTTTTAAATATGTTTGTTTTTTTTTTTATAGTGAATGTTTTTAAAAATGTAATTTATATGTAGGTATATTAAATAAATAAAGACAATTATAATAATAAATCGACCCTTCCATACACGGCCGTCGGATCCAAAAGTAGTCAGATCCTGTACTATGGTAACCAGACTGCTGATAAACATACTTATATGTTTCTAAATACATACATATCACTACATATTATAAAACAAAGTCCCCCCGCCATGTCTGTCTGTCTGTTCGCGATAAACTACCGCACCGAATTTCATACGGTTTTCACCAATAGACGGAGTGGTTCATGAGGAAGGTTTAGGTGTATAATCCATTACGGTTTTATGTAAATTGGCCGAAATATGACGATAATTGTTGGAGATGTCGGAAAAAATCCATATATTGCTACCCGTGCAAAGCCGGGGCGGGTTGCTAGTTATAGATAAATAGCACCCAGACACAAAACAAATGTTCGTGCTCATCACACAATTATTTGTCCTGGGTGGAAATGGAACCCGTCGTGGGTCTCTGGCTCAGCAGACAGAAGAGGCATGAGAAACGCAGGCAGAGCTGCAACCACAGCCGGTAGGTATATATTATATAATTCTGAAACTCTGAATACATAATATCTAGTTTCTGAACGTTCAACTTCTAAAGTGAAAGCCAAAGCAATGTTTATTATTTCCTCCCCTATATGAAGGAATATCTCATAAATTGTGCCCGAGTGCATCCTGGGCGTGTTTTAATTTATAAATAGGGGATGTTCCGAACATGTACCTATACGTCTGAAGGGAGCTTCTGACGTGACGATATTTAGACGCAGTCGAACGAAATTAGTGGGAAAGATGTAGTTTATTATTATAGTCCTAGCAACCCGCCCCGGCTTCGCACGGGTAGCAGAGAAATCTTCAACAATCATCAACATATTTCTATCAGTTTACACAAAATCTTGACAAATTATACACCTAAACCTTCCTCATGAATAACTCTGTCTAATAGTGAAAACGCATGCAAATCGGTCCAGTAGGTTTTCAGTATATCACGAACAGACAGACGGACAGTCGCGGGACTTTGTTTTATAATATGTATTGATGATTTGGGCTCTTAGGTCCTTTTTAGTAAGAATTCGTTTCTTTCATGTAAAATCTTTTCAACCAACATAATATATAATGAACTATGCTAAAACCCTTATTATATAAAACCAGTGCAGCCCTACTACATTAGTTATTTATACTAAATCCGATTTATAGTTCCAGAGATTAGCGCGTTTAAACAAAACAAACCAAAAAGCAGAAAACTCTTCAGCTTCTTTACAGCAGAATAAAGTCGATTCTAGTGCTCAATGGAAAGTTATTGTAAAAAAAAAATACAAGTTAACTTAGCTAAGCACAGCTCAGAAAAAGTCTATGTTGTGGTAGTGACCATAAAGTTCAGAACACATTGCACCTTATGTTTGTCAAATAATTTAATGACCTAAAGGATTTAAAACATAACACGTAATTAAACAAGTAACTTTTAAAACTACAGCATTATAAAATAAAATAAAATTTGTTGAAATTCGTAATCTTTGATTAAAATATAAAATTAATTCAGAAAATTAAAAAGAAACCCTACGAATACAAAGAGATGTTGTTACCTTTAATCGCATATAATTTGTTCCGTATTGATTGATGTCTGTGCTTACCTGTAAAAAGAAAAAAAAATGTCATGTCAAAAAGGAAGTCGCGGAAGGACACTCGACTATGGCACGGTACTATGGCGCCATATGGGCTAGCTAAAAGATTAAAAAAGCAATATAGTGTAGAGTTTTCTTATAGTCTAGAGTCGAAATATGTTAAAATTCTACGCCTCTCTCGCGCCCCACACTCTCATACAAGACGTAGTAAAAACAAGATGTTCAAACATGCTTTTATTGGCTTTAACTAACAATTGTTGTCGCCACATCAAAAACTCTTATTTATTTTATTAAAAATAGGGCCAAACTATAATAGATGATATTCACAGTTCACTATTTAATAAAAATAAGTTAATAGACATTATTTTGACCGGTAATGCTATTGGTCGATTGATAAATATTAACGAATAGTGGGATTATAAAACGGTAGAAATAAGTGGAGATCTATTGACTTGAGTGCGAACAGAGGTACGAACAACTTGGCAGTTGAGTTAGTGATTTTCATAGTTTATATCAGTGGTTGTGAAACTGTTTCTTAAACAATGTAAACCAATCTTGGAAGTCAATTTTAACTTACTTCTATTATTGTACTATCGAAATGAAACTTTGTATGTATATGTAGTTCAGCTGACAATACCATAATTTGGCATCTTGGAGATGATCTGACGACGGAGCATGACGAGATGGACGGTGGAATTTTTCAGTGGTCTTTAAACCCGTCGGAGTTTGGCTTATGTCATGCGTATTGATAGGTCCAATAGATTGGCGTTGGTAACGTTAGTCTGATGATGGAGATAGAAGGTAGGGCACAGAAGGTAAAACTCTATTTTTCTTTTTTATTTTGTTCGCTTTTAAAGGCTGGTTTTTTAGTTTTTCTAAAGTATAATTTACTATTATCACTTCCACTGCTGTGACGAAAACTGCGATCGTAAAATAGACATCCATTAGAGGCTGAACAACGTCTATAGTTTTAGGTGTTGATCACTATCACTACATATTATAAAACAAAGTTCCCCGCCGCGTCTGTCTGTCTGTCTATTCGCAATAAACTCAAAAACTACTGAACGGATTTTCATGCGTTTCCACCAATAGATAGAACGATTCATGATGAAGGTTTAAATTGATTGAAATATGATGATGATTGTTGAAGATGTCTCTGCTACCCGTGCGAAGCCGGGGCGGGTTGCTAGTCTATTTATAAATTAGCAAATATTTATTAACTGCGTATTGAATCCCCCCTAGCACCACAACTTCAAATATAGATTATCGAATATACTAGGACCTTACACACATACCCCAGTTTTATGGTTTTATTTTTAATTAGGTTTTATTACCACAGTGCTACATAAACTTTAATCATCGCTTGTGCTATGACGTTTTTTCTTTAATTTCTTTCTTTCTGTAAAAAGACAACTCCCGCATTAGGAATGTTCCTGTGTCGCGGTTAACAATCATTTAAACAACGGACACAGAGAACACCCTGACTCGGGACAACGATTTGTCGATCACACACGTTTTTGTCCCGTGTGGGATTTGAACCGACAACACTCGGCGCGGCGTAATGGCGAGGTGACCACTTAAACCATTAAGCCATGCCGTGTAGTGCAGTGGTTCTAGAAATAAATTTAATAAAGGTACAATAAATAGATAGTTATTCATGCATACAATGAGCGGGCATCAAACCCACAATATAACAGTCGAATGCTCTACGGTCGCGTCATGTAGATCGTCAATAACAAAAAAGTTATAGAAAATTAAATGTAATTGTAATACAATTCTGCCTAGACCCTCAGGGAATATGTGGGTGAGGTTATTTGTATCTTTCAGATATTGTAAGAATAAAGTGGGTTCCTGCCACATTATATTTTTCATGCATTACTAACATTGATATATTATCCCTTATTTCAAGACTATAAGGTATATATTACTTGGACAGACGTTGTGTTACATAACTTTAGAAAGACGGATGTTTTTATGCCGATAATATACCACATTAACATATTGAAGTGTATTAAAAAGTATCTGTTAGTTTGGTTGTGTATGTTTATGTGTTGCATTTCATCACTACATATTATAAAACAAAGTCCCCTGCCGCGTCTGTCTGTCTGTCGCGAAACTACTGAACGGATTTTCATGCGGTTTTCACTAATGGCAGAGTGATTCATGAGGAAGGATTTGGTGTATAATTTGTTAAGATTTTGTGTAAATTGATTGAAATATGTTGATGACTGTTGAAGATGTCTCTGCTACCCGTGCGAAGCCGGGGCGGGTTGTTAGTTATAGATAAGTTATAGACAGACAGACTGACGCGCTAGGGGAATTTGTTTTATAATATGTAGTGATGTAGTGATATGTATGTATTTAGTAATATATAAGTATGTTTATCAGCAGTCTGGTTACCATAGTACAGGCTCTGCTTAGTTTGGGATCAGACAGCTGTGTGTAAGATGTAATTACTATTATTCATAACTAGCTGGTGCCCGCGACATTGTTCGCGTGAAAATTGAAGTTTATCCTACGGGATTTTCTGCTCAATTTTCTTAATTTCTGGTATTATTTTCTTTATGGTATAGGGGGCAAACGAGCAGATGGTTTAATTGATGGTAAATGACTACCGCAGCCCATGGGCACCTGCAACTCAAGCGTCACAAGTGAGTTGCCGGCCTTTAAGGTGGGAGTAATGGAAGGGGGGAATAGGGGAGGAGGGGAGAGAGGGAGAGGGAAGGGTTAGGGCCCCCGGTAACCTCACTCACTCGGGGAAAAGCAATGCAAACATTGCTTCACTGCCGGTTTTCTGTGAGACGGCACGGCTCTCCCACAAAGACGTTCCGTAAGAACGATAAATGAAATCGGATAAGTAATTCTCAAGTTATGACGGTACTAGGGGAAATAGGGATTTATTTTTATATAGATTTTTAGAGACCAAGAGGTAATATGCATTTGAATGAAGTAGTAAGGAGCCAGTTATTAATATGACTTGGCAACAAAATCATACCGTTTCGCAGTACTCCCGCGGGCCTCGTACCATTCGATGGTCGTGATCGCGCTGAAGGTTCCGCATATGAACCTAATTTTACTAATCGAATTGCTTTTCTGGGACCTGTTTCCTGTAGATTTGATGACTGGGCAGATGCATATCCATGTAGAAATGCAGTGGTCGTTCGGGAATATATGTTTTCAGGTCAAACTGGTATTGAATAGTTTGTTTTAAAAACAATGGGTTCCATGTTACTTAAATTCAATTTCGGTGGGTGGGTGGGGGGGGGGGTTTGACGTGTCTGTGTGTATCTATATGTGGCATAGTAGCTCCCAAACGAATGGATTTAAGTGCGTTTTTTCTTAAAGCTGACTTCATCGAGAGTGTTCTAGATAAAATTCAAGACAATCTGTTTAGCAGTTCGAAGATTGTACCAAATACCTATTGATAAAGAGTAACCACGATTTTATCGTGTGAGAGCCATACTTCGGCACGTATGCGCCGGCTCTACCGGTGTGATAAACCGGCAGTGAAGCAATTTGGTTTTCGCCTAGTGAGTGAGGTTACCGGAGGCCCTAACCCTTCCCTTCCCCCCTCTTCCAACCTTCCCCCACCTTAAAGGCCGGTAACGAATTGTGGCTCTTGAGTTGCAGGTGCCCATGGGCGGCGGTAGTCATTTACCATCAGGTGACCCGTCTGCTCGTTTGCCCCCTATACCATAAAAAAAAAACCACGAGTTTTTTTGTATTTACCAGGTTCTATTCTCAGGCTGTATATGGAAACTAGTTGACCCGCGCAACTTCGTCCGCGTTTGTAAATTTTCCCCATTTTTGCAACATTTTTCATTGATGCTTCGCTCCTATTGGTTGTAGCGTGATGTTATATAGCCTTCCTCGATAAATGGGCTATTAAACACTAAAAGAATTCAATTGCAACTAGTAGTTCCTGAGATTAGCGCGTTCAACTAAACAAACAAACTCTTCAGCTTTATAATATTGGTATAGATATCAAGTATTTTTGTATGTAGCTATACGCTTACCAAATATAACAGCCAGCCGACATATTATCGACTTCTTCTATTCAAAAACGGCACTTGCTTGCGAGAAAACATGTTGGAAATGTCACTTCTGTGTGGCATTCTGTTCATAAACATCACTTTACTGCTGAGCGTACGTCCTTGCGAAACCATACAGTCCGTTAACATCACTTTCGTGACGACAAACATTTCGAAAATGTCACTTATGTGGACATACTGCTGTCACTTTCATGCGAGCCTTACATCATCATCGTTAGTTTTGTATTGCGCTGGTACAAGTCTCAAAGTATACACAAAAATGCGAAATCGTTAACAGACAAATCCGTACCTCCTCGTAGTCAACCAACCCTCGCGTGACGCAAAGCTGTTACTCCAAACGACTCGGAGACATTATTTATTTATTCAAGACGGCAATGGTAGTCATCTTACGTACGGCCTTTTGCTAAACAATGTAATTTAAAGGTACGCGTGGAAAAATATCATAAAATAAAATAACTGAGCGAGTTGGGGACTGCTTAGGACAAAAATAAAAACGTGTCTGGGCATTACGTCGTGTACTTAAATAAAATAAATAAAAATTATTGCATAGGCAGGTAAACTGAAGGTGGGCACAGAAGATATCACATTGGAGCCGACCGACTAGGGAAGAGCCTCCCACGGATGGCCTGTTTTTCAACAAGCAGCCTAGTCTCCCGGGGTTCACAGGGATTTCCTTTCGAGTTACACATGAAGATCTGGCAATAAGACTCCGTGACCGGAATACTTTGTGTTTTTAGTCGATTGGAGTCACTAATACAACCCGTGGGGGTTTTCACACGTCAAAAAAATAGAGGAAGAGCTTCCACCCGGCACCCGGTAGAAGGCCTTGGTCAGCCAGCAGTCCAACGGCAGTGCTTTGTTTCTACTGGTAAATATAATCGTCATTCCCCTGGAGGGTTGGGATTTTATTATCATCGCGGGAGTGATACCACTGGTATTGTGACATCGGTCACAGTTTATCATCAGGAAGACCCTGTGGTTGTTATAAACTTAATTATATAAAGGATGTGCCAGACGGCGGACTGGGCAGGACGGCGATGTCGACGTAAGCAGATTCTAATGTATTTCTAGTTAATGTAGTAGATGTCACACGGCCTTTGCGGCGGCCGTCGCGTTCGGCGCTCGGCCAGCGGCCTAACAAGTATTCTGACTGAAGACAACTACTCTCATCGCGTTGCCGTCCCACTCCGTCCGCTGTCTGACCAAGTGCAAGCCCAGACCGAGTCCAGACCGCTTCCAATTCCTAAAATGCCAATGCGAAACTATTTCCTTTAGAATTATTCTATTTATTTGGACAAAAGTCCCTGTCTCGGCCAACATCGGCTGAGAGATTTAGAGTTTTGGGTGTTTCTACGTGTAATATGTTTTCATTAACAAAAAAAGTAGTCTAGACAGCGATATGTGTCCTAGAACATTATATTATATTGTAATGCCCCAAATTAATAAAAAAAAAATTATACCAAATTCTTGAGTGTTGCCGTAATAACAAAATAATAAAATTCAAAGGGACATAAAATATTTTTCACGACACAAAGGCGAAGAAAAGAGAATTTTTAGAGACAATTGGAAGCTTTTATAGGTGGTAATTACCCAGTTACACTCCCAAAGTGATTTATGAAGCGAAAAAAAAAAACCGTTTGACATTGTTTTAGGTGTTTGAGAAAAATATGCGCATAAAGAAATTAACATCTTCGTTCATCGAAAATATAAATTATCATAGGCTTTGTTTGCCAGACGATTCTATTGAATTGCATCGCGGTCTTTGGTGGGCCAATGACGCATCAAATAAACCTCAAGTTCCGGTAACTACCCGCATTTGGTCATCATTAAAGATTAATGCCGCGTTTGGAATTTGATACTAATAACCTCAATAGTCTAGATAGGAAAGGATGACGCGACGCAGCGCGTGTGTGAGCATCGAACTAACGTGCTCACCAGCCGGTGCGCGGAAGCCCACTGAGTTTTTGGCGCGAAGAGTCGAGCCCGCGGCGTGCTTGCAGCTTTAGTCTAAAGTGCGGACTGGACCTGGCTTGGTATTACTCACAGTACACCGAAGAATGTACAAACTGTTACAAACTCCAGGTGTCTATAAAAATAGACTACAGCTGCGGTAATCCCACTAATATTATAAATATGAAAGTTTGAATGGATGGATGGATGTCTGTTACTCTTTCACGCCAAAACTACTAAACCGATTGCGATGAAACTTTTTATGTAGATAGCTGGAGACCTGGATTAACATATAGACTACTTTTTATACCGATTTTCCCACGGTACCGGGACTTACGCGGGTGAAACCACGGGGCGCTGCTAGTTCCTACATATGCCAGACTATTGCTGAAAGGGACCAGTAAATCAGCGATTGCAGAACATGTGACCTAATTAGACATTCACTGGGACACTGATTTGGGTCATGCAATCTGAATTGGAACGAAATAAATGACGAACAACAATGCACGAACCGCCATTGTTAAAGCGCTTTTATAACCTTCACTTATAACTATATAAACAAATCTTGGAAGTTAGTTTCAATCTACTTTTAATGCATATCGAAATGAAACTTAGCATGTTTTTTTTTATGTTATAGGGGGCAAACGAGCAGACGGGTCACCTGATGGTAAATGACTACCGCCGCCCATGGGCACCTGTAATTTAAGAGTCACAAGTGCGTTGCCGCCTTTTAAGCTGGGAGTAGGGGAAGAGGGGGAGGGAGTGGAGAGTGGGAATACTGGAGAGGGGGATTACAGGGGAGGAAAGGACGGGAATATTAGAGAGGGAAGGGTTAGGGCCTCCGGTAACCTCACTGACGAGGCGAAAAGCAATGCAACCATTGTTTTACAGCCGGTTTTCTGTGAGGCCGTGGTATCGAGCGTGGAGCAGACGGGTCACCTGATGGTAAGAGACTACCGTCGCCCATGGACACCTGCAACTCAAGAGTCACAAGTGCGTTGCATGTATATGTAGTTTGGATGAAAATACTATAATTTGGCATCTTGGAGCTGAACTGATGATATAGGCAGGAGGTGGATAGTGGAACTCTTCAGTGGCTGGTGGTAAACTCCTCTACTTTGGGCTCAGATGATTTGTTTTGACGAGTCCAACAGATTGGGCTTGGTGACAATGGTCTGACGATGCAGCCAGAAGGTGGATAAAGGAACTCTTTATTTTTTAATTCGGTTCGCCATTAAAGTGTATTTTTTTGTTTTACTAAACTATAATTTTTTACTATCACACCTTCCGCGCACCGCTCTCCCATACCGTTCTACAGGCTCATTACGATGGTAAATGACTACGGCCGCCCATGGGCACCTGTAACTCAAGAGTCACAAGTGCGTTGCTACCCTTTAAGGTGGGAATAGGGGAAGAGGGGGAGGGGGGAAGAGCGGGAAGACAGGAGTGGGGGAAAAGCGGGAAGACGGGAGAGGGGATTAGAGGGGAGGAGAGGGGAAGGACGGGAATAGGGGAGAGGGAAAGAAGGAATTACTACCATTATTAGATATTATATATTTATCTCTCAGAACTTGACGATAGTTCACTGTCTGTGAATATCATTCTAGGTGTTAGCATAATACCAGCGCTGCTGCTTATGAAGTAGCACAATGCTGAGCTGCTTTTTATTAATATTTGTGGTAACACTCTTCTTTGAATCTCTTGTGTCTTTGTATGAGTGCAAATTAAATATGTTTCTTTCTTTGTTTGGGGTCCTTGGGGTCTACTTTCTTAGATTATACCCGAACACCTGTAAAAGATCCACCTGTGAGCGATCGGATCGGTTCCGACGCCACTTCACCTTGACCACCGGTGAGGTGATGATCTGTGTGTGTTTCCAGGCCAGGGTTAGCAACCTGTACTGTATAAAAATATTTTAGGAAAACAGTTTATCTTAAACACCAACACACACTTTCGCAATTGCGAATGAATATTTTGTTTATAGAACTCATGTTGTTTTCTGTAGCGTATTCTCTAGGGCGCCGTTCAACCGTGTGCCTAATGGATTAACCCAGAGATGGGAAGTACACATGGGTACTATATCAACTCAGTGCCATCACTTAAACCTTGGGCAGATGGACGTCAGACTAGAACTTTAACATTACTGGACACGTGGTGCAATGGTCAAAGTGGTCACCTCGCGCTGAGTATTGGGGGCTCGATTTCCATGCGGGATTAAAATTTGTGTGATAGACTAATAGCTGTTCTGGGTCTCGATGTTGTTGCATCCATACGTATAAATAAAATTAAGTGTGTTTGTAGGTCAAAATATTTTTTTTTTAAGCTCATACAGTTATTTGCACGATACCTATGCCTAAAAGTCTGTTTTTAAGATTTTTGTCTGTCTGTCTGTTTGTTACGGCTAATCTCCGGAACGGGTATACCGATTTCCACGAGACTTTCACTGGCAGATAGCTGGTGTTATAAGGAGTAACTTAGGCTACTTATATTTTGGAAAAAGAATAAGGGTTCCGCGCAAAATATATAAATATGTACACACGAAGCCGCGCGGGAACTCCTAGTTGTTAATACAAATAACGCGGGACGCAGCTAGTGTATAATATGTATGTATTTAGTCATATATAAGTATGTTTATCAGTAGTCTGGTTACCATAGTACAGGCTTTGCCTAGTTTGGGATCAGACGGCCGTGTGTGAGATGTGTGAAGTTATTATTATTAAACATCGAAAATATCTAAGAATTCAAATCAATCTCAATTAAAAGGTTTGGAAATTCCCAGTAACGGAGGTATTTTGATGAAAAACCTTATTGTAATTATCAGTAGCTAGGCAAATCACATATCAAGGGTCCACTTAACCAGGTTTCACTGTTAATATAAGTTACATTTATGAATACATGTACAAATATAATACATTTCTAGTACATATAATATATATATATATATACATACACACATTTTCAACCGTACAGGAAGAGTCCCGCCAGTTAATTAAAAACTTTGTTTGCATAAATAGGGCAGTGGTAACATCTATCGCGCCAAGGCTGTCGGCCAATATTTTTTTATCCACAAACTCAAATAAAGCTATCCAAAAATAAATCCTCCATGATATTTATTGGTCTCAGTTGCCCACGGTGCCTGGCACGGGTGGGACCTTGCCTGCCGAATGTGAGCTATGGGTTATAGGGCATGCCATTACACATAAGGCATTCATGCTTGGCCTTGTATTTTTAAAAGCTTATTATATATCACAACTCGTGTAC
Source organism: Callimorpha dominula (assembly GCA_949752705.1). Classification (NCBI taxonomy): domain Eukaryota; kingdom Metazoa; phylum Arthropoda; class Insecta; order Lepidoptera; family Erebidae; genus Callimorpha; species Callimorpha dominula. The sequence goes on along the minus strand of OX457019.1, from coordinate 3,177,992 downwards.
TTACTAGATCGATACAAACCTTTGCTATCGAAAGCAACTCGTGAATAAATCTCTGGAGTTTCTTAGACTTTTGATATTACACAACTAGCAAGTAAGTGGTTGAGGGTTCGAACCCTGACCAGTAGACTACGGTCATGAACTCACTCTTAACAAGCTTCTAGCTTACACAGGTCACAAAATTAGTCCAAAAAGCCAAATTATTAATTTCGATCATGCTTTAGCTGTACATTAAAAAATATCGTGACGAGAGTTAAAACGAAGGAGTACTGAATATAGATTTCGTCAAGGAATTGAGATATTCCTCAGGATTAGTATTTTTTTCTACCTTTCCCTGTGATACCCCCCCCCCCTCAGCCCCTCTTCCCTATTCCCACCTTAAAGGCCGGCAAAGCACTTGTAACTATCGAGTTGCAGGTAGGTGCCCATGGGCGGCGGTAGTGAGCGACAATGAGGAGACTCATCTGCTCGTTAGTCATCATAAAAAAAAAAAGAAAAAACCCTGACAACCCACGTGTCTACAAATTAGTTAGGATTACACGACATATTACATTATTATTTGAAATTTTATCTCCAATCCCTCTCAGATCAGTAAATATGGTGCATACATTACGTGACTACGTTATACGGGCATTTGTCAAGCGAATAAAGGATATATATCCATTATTCCATGAGCAAATATATGTCCTATTATGGTGGAATAGAGTAACATATTGCTTATGTGGTAATAGCTTTAAAGATAATAACATTTTAGTAGCTTATTAGAGCTTGTAAAAATATTGAAGGGTAGACAAAAACAAGCATATCGCTCGCTTAATTGTTAGAGAAATATCTCTAAGGTGGCAAGTAGGAGTGTTCGCAACGGCTATATATTGAAAACGCCTTATAACGATACGCAACTTTTAAAACGTCTATTATTTTTTACGGTATAATATATTAGTATGATTTATATCAATTCTCCTCGTAGAACGATGCTTTTTTATTATAGTCGCAAAGCACGGCGTGCTTAAAATGAGGCGGCCGACTACAGCTGATTCTGTGAACTTGAGCATCAAATGTCGCGAAGTTCAACAATTCCTTACAGGTCGAGGAACGAATGCGGCAGGGAGACGTTCACCAATGAACCAAACTACTTCAAAATATGTAAAAAAATAAAAAATAGATATTATTAAGAAAGTCCACAGCCATATTCAATAGGTAATGGTTGTTGCGTGTTAACTTTAACTAGCTTGTTTTGTTTAAAATTAGTACCTACCGAATATGATTTTCTGACAGTGTTTGAACATTTTTGACTCTGCGATACCATTTTTAGGGGTATTTGACTTTAGGGTAAATAGTTTTTGGAGTTGGTAGCACTATACTAGACAACTGGGCGCCGCGATGAAAAGTGGGCGAGGCGACAAAAAGTGGGCACCGCGACGAAAACTGGGCGCCACGACGATGACTGGTAGCCGTTCACCAGGCTTGGCTTGGCTTGATCAGGCTTGGAATCTTCGAAACAGTTTAAAAATGTTTACGCTTAGACTAAAAAACAATCTTTAAAAAAAAATACTTTAGGTCGATTTAACATAAACTTATAGTCTAATTAAAAGGTTTAAACTTATAAATAATCATGGAAAAGTTATTGATGTGTAGAATCTGGTTAGCAACAGATCCACATATTTATTGTATTGTGAATACCACAGAAATCTAAATAACGTAATAGAAGTGTTATGAACGCGTAAACTTGTCGCCGCGCTGGTGACTCAGACGCCACCAGTGCGCAATGTTACGCTCAGTTACTCGTGAAACTTTGTCTCGGCAAGTGCGGTTGTAAAAATGGTGTTTTGCAGCATTGCCCACTGCGGCAATTCGTCTACTATGAGTAATTACACTAATCAAGGGATAACATTTGGATAACTTTCATCGCTAAGTGTTTTCTTTTGGTTTTACTGATGTTTTTGATAAAAGTAAATTTTAAAACATAACTCTACCAATAAATAGTACGACTGGCATAATTTAGGCCTTTATTTCTACTTACTACTACATTGCCCGTTGTGTTGGATGCTATCCGATAGTTTGGTTTTATAAAAAGAAATGTATAACGCAATGATGAATAGTGTTGGCTTTAGCATTTCTAGTGGCACGGTCACAGAGAATCGTCTCGAGCTAGAGATGTGCTAAACGATATTAGGATACTTACAGTAGTACTCACAAACTGTACATTTTACATTAAAAGATAAAAATTAAAAATTGTTTTCTTAAGGGAATATATTATTTTATTGGTTTATTTCGTTTATTTTCGATTCCCGTAGAATATAGATATGAAAGACAAGTGGATATATGTCTCAGAAAAAACCACTTCAATATATCAACAAAACGATGTTAAAATATGCAGTACCTATAATTAACACATGGATCTTGTTCAATGTAGTAAGTTCACTTTTATATTGTTTAAACATTATTTCAAAAGGTGGACGCGAGAATAACGTGAAGTTTTTTTTTTTTTATATTTGATGACATACATTTTCACCAATATGATCAGTCCCCGACTGATAACCACGTCATTCATTTAATTAAATGTGATATCCGCCTTAATTGTTACGCAACAATGCAATTGAAATTGTTCCAAAAAGACATTTATTTAATAAATATCTTCGTCTACAGGACAGTAATTTTTAATACTTCATCTTATAAACATTATAAGATGAAGTATTAAAAATTACTGTAAAGAATAAATCATATTGAACAATAAAGCACGGACCCACTAATAACTTTCTTCTATTATTCCTTGGTTCCCTGGTATTACGGTATTACCCGTAGTCAAGCCCTAGTGTAGATTACACAATCACTACAACAAATGCAGAACTGATTATCCTTGTGTGAAGTGAGCAGACCAATACGACGTAATATAAATCTTAGTGAATATTCATAGGGCTTAGTTCAGTTTGGATAACATTCTCGGTGCATATGTACGCTTGATTGTGTAGTTATTATTTGTGTATGTAGATGTAGCCCCGCCCTGGCGACATGCGTTCTCGATAGATCCCAGCGCTACATACCATTTCTATTACCTTATTTAGATTTCTGTGGTGAATACCCATTTACAAGACACATACGAGAGGCTGACTACAAAACAAGAATGGTTTAGTTTTCTTAACACTTAACGTAATTTTTTTTTGGCGAGTAAACATTTACCATCTCAATACCTCTCATTGTCTATAACTTAATTTTTATTTTTTATTTTATGGTATAGGGGGCAAACGAGCAGACGGGTCACCTGATGGTACATGACTACCGCCGCCCATGGGCACCTGCAACCCAAGAGTCACAACTGCGTTGCCGCCCTTTAAGGTGGGAGTAGGAATAGAGGGGGAGGGGGGAAGAGTGGGAAGAGGAGAGAGGGGGGAGATTGGAAGGACGGGAATAGGGGAGAGGGAAGGGTTAGGCCCTCCGGTAACCTCACTCACGCGGCGAAATGCAATGCAAGCATTGCTTCCCTGGCGGTTTTCTGTGAGGCCGTGGTATCGACCGGAGTCGAGCCGGCCTCCCTCCCAAGTTGAATGTTAGCGAATGGGTTCCTCCATTTCTACCGCAAAAGATATTTTGGCATAATTTCGCGTTTCGTGGGAGCCATACTTCGGCACGAAGCAATGCTTACATTGCTTTTCACCGAGTGAGTTTTTTTTTTATAGTATATTGGGCAAACGAGCAGACGGGGCACCTGATGGTAAATGTCTACCGCCGCCCATGGGCACCTGTAACTCAAGAGTCACAAGTGCGTTGCCGCCCTTTAAGAAGGGAATAGGGAAAGAGGGGAAGAGCGGGAAGACGGGAGAGGGGGATTAAACGGGAGGAGAGAGGGAGAGGGGAAGGACGGGAATAGGGGAGAGGGAAGGGTTAGGGCCTCCTGTAACCTCACTCACGCGGTGAAAAGCAATGCAAGCATTGTTTCACTACCGGTTTTCTGTGAGGCCGTGGTATCGAGCGGAGTCGAGCCGGCCCATACGTGCCGAAGCATGCCGAAGCATGGCTCTAACACGTTTACAGATTACCGGAGGCCCTAACAATTCCCTCCCCCAATACCCTTTTCCACTCTTCCCCTACTCCCACCTTAAAAGCCGGCAATGCACTTGTGACTATTGAGTTGCAGGTGCCTATGGGCGGCGGTAGTCGTTTACCATCAGGTGACCCGTCTGCTGGTTTGCTCCCTATACCATAAAAATAAAAAAAAACATAGCACCCCTCATCATCATCTTCTTACCTTTTTCTATATTTTCATTGGGGTCGGCGCAATGTGTATATGCAAAGGGTTTCGGCTAATTTCTTTTATGGCCTGCCGCCTGCCTGACGCCAACCCTCCTTGGGAATGTAGTCGTTTTAAGACAGGGTAGAAGAAAAAAGGTAAATTTGTATAAGGAAAAATGAGTAGGGAGAAGAACCTAGGATAAAGGATACCGCAATTGGGATGGAGAACGGGACTGAGACTGCAGTAGCTCGCAGAGGCCGGAGTCGCGTACCTTAATGTCCTTTATTTCCTGTGAGTGGAGAGGCCACTACGACAGGAACACCAGCTTCACATAGCACCTGTCTAATTCTATTATCAAATCATCTGTCTAATTATTATTGCAAATACGCAAAAGTAGTTGAGTATACATATAGTGATATTTATACCTTTTATGTATAAATATCACTATATTTTTACTCAACTACTACAATTCAAATATGTAGGTAATACATTTGCCGATAAACCGATTCTCAGCGATAAATTCAACAAAGGCAATACGAACGCCAATATAATAATAACCGAAATGATATAAAGTATTATAAAATATATCGACATATAAAATGATTCTGACTATCGGTGGAGCGTAAGAGCCAATCACTTAACGATGCGTAGCTACCATCAAAACTTGTCAGCCAATGATGTGTACTGCGAATAAATAATTTTGATACTTTTTTAATCTATTTATATACTCTCATCTGTATAAAGAGTAAAGGTAAAGATGTCTTACACCGCCAATGTATCACATTTTGACAGTCAAACGACCACAATCCTTTTGCTTACTTTGTGGCGAGCTTATTGCTGTTTATCGGACATTTTGCCAGAGTTAGTGCACTGAGAATTTTCCAGAAAAGTCAATAACAAGTTGCCACACTTAGGGATTCGACGACCGCACGGTTATTGGTATAAATAACAACAAAAGAATAATTAGGCAGTATTTTAAACTATTGCTTTTAATTAGCCTCTGAAACTCAATAGTTTCAGAGGCAAACTTTTTGAAAGTCATCCAATGATGACTTTCAAAAGGTTTGAAATATCATGGTACTACATCACTACACATTATAAAACAAAGTCCCCCGCCGCGTCTGTCTGTCTGTTCGCAATAAACTCAAACACTACTGAACGGATTTTCATGCGGTTTTCACCAATAGATAGAGCGATTCATGAGGAAGGTTTAGGTATATTATTTTGTCTCTGCTACCCGTGTGAAGCCGGGGCGGGTTGCTAGTTACATGTATATTTATTTTCTGAACCATGTTAGCCAATTACAATTGGCGACCTTAATTGGCGACCTCAGGCCCGAAATTCTCTTCTCGGGGACTTCCTTCTTAGGGTATACCCGAGTCCCTTGCCATAGACTCACTTGTGACGGAACACCGTGTGGTTTTAGTCGGTTCGATTCCGACATACCACTTCACCGATAGCCATGGTGAGGTGATGACCCATGGGGGTTTCTACATGAAAAAAAATAAAATTTCGATGTTGACCTGCCTATTGCTACTACTAGGCTACGGTAACCGCCTACCATCAGGTGGGCCGTATGCTTGTTTGCTACCGACGTAGTATAAAAAAAACATGTAAAACCTTATATCTTATAAAAAAATGTATAAAAAAACATCGTGACTAATCATGCATGGGTGAGGTTTTTCCATAATTAACCTCATAGGTTTCCTGAATTCAATAACTATTAATATGCTAGGCTGGAATACGGTTGTACCCCTTTCAAAACAAGAGGAGACCATGGTCTAGCAGTGTGACAGTTTAAACAACAGGGGTAACATCGATATCAATTTCGATACTAGCTGTGCCCCGTGCGGCTTCGTTGGCGTATACAATTCTATATTTTTTTGCGCGAAATCCTAATCTTTTATCCAAAATTTAAAATTTAAAACACGATGACTCGAAAATCCCTTCAACGATTAGAAAAGAGCTGATGATCTTCGAACGGCTGAACAGATTTTCTTGAATTATATCAAAAAACACTCAATCAAGTCACTTTTCAAAAAAATGCACTTTAATCAGTCCATTAGTGAGGGAGATACGATGCTACAGACAGACACACATATATATAGACACTTGAAATTTATAACACCCCTCTTTTTGTCAGGGGTTAGAAGTAAAAGTTGCCTAAATTACTCCTCATAACACCAACTATCTGCCAATGAAAGTCCCGTGGAAGTCTCTCCCATTCCATCCCATACCAGAGATGAAAACGAACTGAACAAACAGACGGACAAAAATCCATCCAAATGCATTTAGTAAAAACGCACTCCAATTTTATTTATTTGTATAGATGTATAAATATACTACACATATTCAACTATATTCCTACGAAAATGTAATCCTAAAAATTTGTAAGGGGCAAGCATCAAGATTATCTGAGATGCCGCAAAACAATCGGGGCTAGCTATTGACAAATCGCTTTAGCGTCCGCTCCACCATGTTCGCGATTTCGGTCACTTCCGGATCCTGTCCGTAACTCTGTACACTCCCGTAAATAATATTAGCTTACAAAATTGTGTATTGGGGCCGTGAAAATATGCTTTTTGTAGTTGGCGCTAGGTGGTACAACGATAAGTATTGAAGGGGCTAAATGGTATTATGGTAAGTTTGGCCACTCAAGGAGCTAGATGGAAGAATGGTATGTATATATATCCAATCCAGGTGATATAATTCTTAGTTTAACCATTCAAGGGACCAGACGGTAGTATGATAAGTATAACCCTTTACGGGGCTAGATGGTATAATGATAAATATAACCATACCAGGGTTAGATTGTGTAATAGTAAGTAAAGCCATTCCTGGGGTTAGATGATATAATGGTAAGTCATCCATCCGCCCAAGCAATCAAGAATGGCTCTCCCTTGAATGGTTAGCCATTCAAGGGACTAGGTGGTATAATGGTAAGAATAACCATTCAAAGGGCTAGAACTTAGATTATATATAGGTCCAGATGCCTAATCCGCGCCCCAAAACTGAAGCCAAAAAATACAAGCGACTAATACAAATACAAGCGACTAATACAAATACAAGCGACTAAAACAAATACAAGCGACTAATACAAATACAAGCGGCTCACTCGTCACACGCGAGCGAACGTTCGCCGCTGAAGTAAGTCTAGAGGCGTTATTTATATAATATTCAAAAATGCCTGGTTGTGCAGTTATATCCTGTAAAATTTATAAAAAAAAAATCTTAAGTGTCCGAACATCAGATTTCAGTTGTAAGTATTCTATTTCCTAATGTAATTTATAAACAATAGAACAAGATTTCAAATTAATAAAATTGCGGACGCCATTATTAGAGATGTTGCCAGGAACGTGAATTTCATTTACCCATAACGCATTCTAACAGTATGTATAATTTTCTTTGCCAAACTTGTTATTTATAGAAAGACGAGAAATATGCTTACTGTTAATGTTCGCGAAACTGGAATCCTTAAAATATTCTTAATTTCTAAGCTCTAGCGCCCGGAGTTCAATGTGTCCGTCAAACGATACTTTGGCTATAGGATTGTACTCGTATTATAATTTATTATTACTACTCCTAACGAACACAGCTATAGAGCACTTAGGACTTGTAAAATTTTGCTAGTTTCTTGATAGTTCATAATATATATATATATATATATATATATATAGGGTGGGCCAGAAAAAACTTTTGATTTTTTTTTTCATTAGTTACCATGAAAATATTGTTCAAGGTGACGTAAAAATAAGCCTGTGAAAACAGCAGCTCTTAATATTATTATTAAGAGGTGCCGCTTCGGGATTTTTGATTTCCCATTTAAATAACGTGACATATATATTTTGTTTTTATTAAAATTTTATCGCGTTCCAACGAATTGACAAGTTGTAAAAATCAATACATATTCTTGTAGGAAATTAAACGATCTACGAAAAAGGTCAGATATGATTTTTCGCTAAATTAGCTCATTTAAAGTTTTACAATTACGTACTTGGAAGTATGATAAAAACTATAAATTATATGTTGAACCTAATTGTTTATTTTTAATACTACTTTCATATTTTACCGCTAAAATCGATCGAGTTATCGATCTGAGCGCCACTTTTATGGCATTATTCGGATGTAACTAATACTTTAAGTTACGTCAATCTCTCCAACTGGGTTTACTGAAATTTAACCTTGAATAACTTTTAAACGAACTGACTTAGCGAAAAATCATATCCAACCTTTTTTGTAGATCGTTTAATTTCCTACAAGACATACATATATTGATTTTTACAACTTGTCAATTCGTTGGAACGTGACCAAATTTCAAACAAAAAAAAAATATATATGTATAAATATATATATCCAAGTATTGTCGTAAATATGTCTTTAAATTTACATGGTTTGAGTGGCTGAATTAAAATGCAATAATATTGCAATACAATGCCCCGGTTTCCTGATACATTGAGTATATAAATAGTTCCTACTAAGTATCTTTATTTTTATTTCACATTTGTCTTTTTAACTAAACGATTAAATAAAAAAATGAAACAAACGAATACTTGTAACACATTTAAATACATTTAAATGTCTTTATTGTATATTACTTACATCAAAAAAGATTATTATGTTTCATAAAAAAGTCTCTAAATTTTGGGGTAACCTCTATGTACTGGTAGTAAAACCGTCACGCAACAAGCGCAGATATTGTATGTTGACACTCGCCTTGGGCGGGATTCACTCACACAGCTCCAAAAAGTGGCTTCAAAGTAAACGGTGACTTTTGTACTGGTCACGGTATCTGGCTAGAAGGTATAATGGTTAGTATAGTCATTCAAGAGGCTAGAAGGTAAAGTAGTAAGTATAATATCTATAATGGTGGTCTTCAGCCTATGGACCTCAATCTAGCTTTCTATCAGGCGGTTTGAGGTCATTTTGACGTCATTATAAAAAAATATATATAGCATAATGGGCTAGATGGTATAATGGTAATTTTAGCCATTCATAGGCTAAATGGTAGAATGGTAAGTATAACCATTAAGTGGTTAGACGGTATAATGGTAAGTATAGTCATTCAAAGGGCGAGATTACATAATCGTAAGTCAAGCCATTCAGGGGGCTAAATGGTAGAACGTTAAATTAAGCATAATCATTCAAAGAATTAGATGGTAAAATCTAGAGGTATTTAATTTGTCCCTTCTGTACCACTAATCATTTATCCAAGAGTTTACTAACGTAAACGTGTATAAATACAATACACAACCTACATCGTTCCGAATCGGGAAAATTGTTATTAAATATTTCGATTAGGAAATTGACAGCAGGAGCACAGGAAAGGCTCACGGTCGATGGCAAAAGACTCGCTCCCTTTACGAGGGACCAAGAAATAGCTGGCCTAATATGATTATAACATAAATCTGCGTACCACTTACAGGTGTAAGTACATAAAAAAAGATAAAAAGAGTAAGAGAGTGGGTACAGTGGTCCTTCATAAATCGCAAGTTGAGCTTCATAACCAATGGACTCCTCTATCTTCTCCTGGACGGGTCACCTGATAGTAAATGACTACCGCCGCCCATGGGCACCTGCAACTCAAGAGTCATAAGTGCGTTGCCGGCTTTTAAGATAGGAGTAGGGGAAGAGAGGGAGAGGGAAGGGTTAAGGCCTCCGATAACCTCACTCACTCGGTGAAAAGCAATGCAAGCATTGCTTCGCTGCCGGTTTTTTGTGAGACTGTGGTATCATTCCATAATGCATACTCGAATATGTATTATCTACAATAGCTAAGTAAAGTTATATGTCAGATATATTAGTCCATGTCTAAATAAATAAATTCTATATTAAATAAGCTGACCACAATAATGCTATCACTCTATAAAGTGAAGCTAAAGTTCCTTCAATTTTCTTTACAATCGAAGAGCGCCGAACAAACTATCAACGGTCGCACTTTCTAGACTTCCTTCTGATCAAATTTGCTAACGAAAAAGAACCTATTTCATACTAAAAAATCAGCACAAGATCTCCCTATAGGCTAAAAACCTTTACTGTATTGCTATTTCCCACATTCTAATTCCACGAAAGATGTTGGTAGTGTCCATTTTTTACTCAGCCGGCCTGCTCCCTCGAGGCCTTTGTACAAGGCCTTTCCATTTGTGTAGGAGTGGCCTGGCCTCGTGGGACGAACCGTATGGCCATTGCTGTTTTAGACTAGATAGAAAATGTTAAAAATGTCATCATTTTTATAGTGCTAAGAAAATAGGGAAATACTCTAGAGTTTAGAACTTCGAGTACTTTTACACAAAGAAATCTATTCCAAGATAAAACCTTACATTAGTGACCTGGTCATAATTCTGTATGGTGCAAATGATAAATTATATACGTATTTCTATCTTCTTTCTTCAACACCCACTTAGAGTGAGACAGATGGTTAAAATTATTTAATAGTATTTTTTTTTCGAAATAATGGAACTCTCTAACACTCCAGTTAAGGCTTTCAAGTAATAATTTATTTTTTGTTGTTTAGGGTTAAAATATTCACTTAATTTTTTACTTCAGTTTCTGGGTTTAATATTTAAGAGTGGGAGTACTTAAAAACAACACATTTCATGGAGATGCTTTGTTTATTATCGTTTCAAGCATCCTACCACCGATAAATGCGCGTTTGTTTTGTCAAAAAAATTGCACTATGGGAGAGCCATGGTTCGGAACGTATGGGCCGGCTCGACCGGAGTGATACCACGGCCTCACAGAAAACCGGCAGTTAAGCAATTCTTTCATTGTATTTCGCCGAGTGAGTGAGGTTACCAGAGGTCCTAACCCTTCCCTGAGAGGGGGACCTCTTCCTCCCTTTCCCCTACTCCCACTTTAAAGACCGGCAACGCACTTGTGACTCTTGAGCTGCAGGTGCTTATGGGCGGCGGTAGTCGCTTAGTAGTATACCGTATACTTGTAGTTCTCTAACTCCAACTTCCATTATTTTCCTAGTAATCACTCTTACTAAACTCTTTTTGTCATAAATCTCATCCACACTTTCATTCCTCCAATTCATGTATGCAAAAGCCGAGAGTAACCTACACAAAAGCGAAGAGAAGGACACTCAACTAGCCCCTCTATACATGGTGTTACAGAAAGGTATGGTGACCCTAAAATATGATTTAGGGTCGTATAGTAGAATAACGTAAAGCGTTAACAATTTTAGGAAAATCGTGAATTTTATTTGGAAATTGACAAAATAAACTTGAAAATTAAGAGGGCTGACATGAATGAAACTATGGGGTTTTAATACAAAGGAAGTGGATGGAATGTCTATATTTTTCTGAAAATGTCTGCATTAAAAAAAAAAATCGTTTTTTTTTTTAATTTTCTTTTTTTTCTAGCTAAATCAATTATTCGTTGGCTACACATAACGCTAAAATTTGCAACCCAACGTTTAACGGCCTCTATAGTAGCTGTCGTGATGATACAAAACAAACCCGTCAATTTGTCGTGAGAAATTGTTGAATCAGTATTGAGTGGAGACAGCCGGATCATTTATCATAGAGTATTGAGGTTAAGTACACTTTGGTAACGAATTACATTCTGATGTGTCTCTATTCAATATACAGCAGTATATTAGGTGCGTAGAAATGTTTATGACCTAGATTGTTATTGATGTTTTTACCCAACAAGAGAAATAACATGGCGGCGCTGGCATAGGGTTAAACATCGGACTTGCGATCTCGTGGTTGCAGGTTCGAACCGCATCCAGTCCACTAACATAATGGCTGGATGGATTTTAATCAAAAAGGTGTCTATGTAAATCTTTAAACTGTGAAACGGTTATGAGTTTGGTTTTAAGAACAAAAGGGAGCCGGTGCAAAACAAAGTGGGAGAGCCATGCTTCGGCACTTATGGGCCGGCTCGACCGGAGTGATACCAAGGCCTCACAGAAAACCGGCGTGAAGCTATGCTTCGTTGTGTTTCGCCGAGTGACTGAGGTCCAAACCTCCTTCCCCTACTCCCACCATAAAGGCTGGCAACGCGCTTGTGATTCTTGAGTTGCAAGTGTCCATGGGCAGCGGTAGTCATTTACCATCAGGTGACCTGTCTGCTCATATACAACCTACACCTTATAAAGATATACAATACTAGCTGACCCGTGCCCACTTCGTTGTGCATAATGTTAATAATCCTTTTCAAGTACAGAGTGTTGTTTTAATTTCTAACTGCCAAAAGGAGTATACGTAGGTATAGTTTGTATTTGCTCTATACTAATATTAAAAAAACTACTTTTTGTAACTTAAATATAAAAGTTAGACATATGCTGTCGTTGCCTTTTGTAGGCATTTTCAAGCTCCACATCTTTTCTCTAGAACTCAAAAATATATCTATCATAGTTAAGGCAGCGTTCGTAAGAAACGCTTTCATTCGACCGTTTTTTCTCCGATTCACTTTGCAAAACGGACTATCACGTAAAAGCCTTTTTATTTTTCGGTTTTTTTATATAACCTATGACACTCAGCAATAATGTGGCTTTCTATTGGTGAAAGAATTTTTAAAATCGGTTTAGTAGATCCCGAGAGTACCCCTTACAATTTAACAAATATACAAACACACAAACTTTACTTCTTCATAATATTAGTATAGATATCACCTATATAGACCCAGCCTATAAATTATAGTACCTACCTATTGTCATCCAACTACATATCCGTACAAAGGCTCATCTCGACACGACAATTAGAAATAAGTTAAAATTTCTTCCAAGAGTAATTGGGACTGCAAAATTAAAACTGCGGTCGCCAGTCTGTCTGTCCATAACTTTGCCACTACCAAAAATTGCTCAGCAGCTAAAGTTTTGACTTAAAAAAACCTACAGAACCCTACAACTCGTTGTGTGTGTGTTGTGGATAAGTATATAGTAAGTAAAAAAAAAAACCAGCCAAGTGCGAGTTGGACTCGCGCACCGAGGGTTCCGTAAAATATTGTTATTATATGATGTAACTTAAAATTTAGGGTTCTCGCAATTTTTCCTTTATCTGTGCTATAAGACGTTGCTTCGTACCAAAATTCAAGATTCTGAGTTCACGAAAAGTACCCTGTAGGTTTTGATTCCCTAGCGAGTGTCAAAAATTTGCGGCATAAACGGCTCTATCTTTTGATTGCGTTGGCATAGAAGTTTGATTTTTTCACAGCTCCAAAAGACAGTAGACCTGAGTATTTGATATAAATTCCAGCTTAATACCTCCACGCGTTCCTGAGAAAAAGGTCTTGACAAACAGGCAGACGCACGGACGGAAAAGTGATCCTATAAGGGTTTAATTTTTTCCTTTCGAGGTACGGAACCCTAAAAATCATATCTACAAAAGTCTATGTAGGTAATTAACATTAAGTAGAACAATGAATGAGTTATTTATATCAAACACATCATCTGGCCTTTAAGGTGAAAGTCTACGCGAACAAAAGCAATAATTTGTCGCTTCTCTAGTGAATTAGTGAGTGGAGTGCACGGATAGACAGACAGACAGACAATTTGTCATCGCGTATCGAGGTTAAGTATCGTACGCGGATGTGCGGGAGACGCGTACATGATCATGGGAAGCTGTGTACATACATCCCAACTTGATGTTTGTTTAATTAATCACTCTGTGTTGATGGTGCAGTGTTCGAATTCGGGACTTTGTTTTGGCTTTTTCATTTTTGTTAAGAAATACGCACTTTTAGTATTGAAGCTCGGTATTGTGTCTCTTTTCTCTATCTCTTTGAAAAAGACAACTCAACAGAACAAATGCTCGTGCTCATGACACAATCATTTTTCCTGGGTGGGAATCGAACCTGTCTCTGGCTCAGCAGTCAGGATCATAAACCACTGGACCAACAGACCAGGAAAGGTAAACAAGCGATAAGCGGCGATCAGTATTTAAAAACATTCCTTGAATTAGCTAGGAGCACTATAATCTGACGACTTCAGTGGTAAGCGGTTGTGTAGTTGCTAGTTCGATTCCCGCTCAATATGTCTACTTGCATTGGTCTAGGTGTTTTATTACTACAAAAATATGTATCTAAATATATTTAACCGGTTTCTAGAAACCTATAAAACAAGCTATGCTTAGTTTGTAAATTAACTTAGTGGTAAATGACTATCGACGCTCAAGAGTCACGGGTGCGTTGCTGGCCTTTAAGGTGAGAGTAATTAAGTAGTAGTAAGGGGGCCCATGTAATATATTATCTACACATATTTAGGGCATGCTTATGTGTTCTACCAGTTAGTCGGCGTGTTCGAGGACTGTTCAATAATACTCCTTGAAAAGTTCACTTGTAATATTGTCAGAAGGTTACACAGTTACAAAATCGAGAGTTCAGACAAGGGACACACTAGCCGCGTGGTACCTCGTTCAAGGGGCCACTGCCCTGCGACGCCAACGCGTACATACATATAACTAACTGCTTGGTCAGCACTACTGTATGCCTACATATTTATATAAATATGAATGCCTGTTTCCCTTGGTCACGCCATAACTTGAGAACGACTTAACCGATTTCATTCATCGTTTTTTTATGTATTCTAATGCTTTGTAGAAAGTTCTTACGGAACGGTAAATTAATTAATTTGGATAGACTTTACTGAAATATTCACGCGAACGAAGTCAAGGGCAACAGCTAAATAATCCAATGCGACTCTGAACATTCTCACCAGATATAGAGAGACAAACACAGACACAGAGAACACTATACTTGTCACCTAATGTTGGTTTACAGTATTCTGTAGTGTGGAGGCGTTCCTCAACCGTATCTGTAATAAGAGCAAAATATACCGTGCCCTGCGAGTTCTGCGACTATAGGTTACGTAAATAAAAACTCATTAAACCAAATACGTAGACATTTCTTTCTCTTGTTATACAAATTCTTCAATAAATCTTCTCAAGCTATTACTGTCGTTTACAAAGTCAATAAAAATCAACTGCCCACTTGTCTACATAACCATTGTTGTGTTTCAAACCGCTTCTAAATCAGTTGCGTAAGTCTGGGGTCAAAGAGCAGCGATAAAAAGCGAGAAAATACGCGTAAGCGAGACGCCTTTCTAATTGAGCACAAAACGTAGTTCTAATTTTTTTTACCTTTACCATTCATTCATATTAATATGAGTCTAAAGCTTTGGTCTCTTGATCATAACGCACAACGCTGCGGTATGCGGTGTCGGACACATAATCGTATGGAAAACGTCTAGAATGGTCTTTTGTTCCGTAGCAGTAAGCGTCAGCGGTGAAGAGCAAGAACGTGACGCTGCGTATAGCCGCATATCGCAGCGTTGTGCGTTAATATCAGGAGACCAAAGCTTAAACGCAAGACCGTAAGGTTCTATTTATGCCATCCATAACTATCCTTACTAATATTATAAATGCGAAGCGTTTCTTTGTTTACGCTATTACGCTTTAACTACTCAACTGATCATCATTAAATTTTGAACAAATGTTGTCCGGGTACATAAAAGGTCATAGGGTACCTTTTAGACAGAAAAAGTACTGATCCCGAGGGAAGCTTGAATTGATTGACAAAATTAACGTTCACGCGACCGTAGCCGCAGACAATAATTTATTGAGTAAAACAAATTTTTTTTTGTTCGACCGCAGTGGGACCTCGCCCTAACGCTGCAACTAATAGTGTATCTTTGTATGGTCGATTTAACAACGGTACTATTAAAGCCAGTGTTTAAATACATTTGTGCGACATAAAACACAGGATTGTGCGTATTTTGAGTGAAAAGCAAAATACACAAAATAAGTGGGATGCTTCGGCACGTATGGGCCGGCACGACCGGTGTAATACCACGGCCTCACAGAAAAACGGCAGTTAAGCCGAGTGAGTTAGGTTACCGGAGGCCCTAACACTTCCGTCTCCCCCTCTCTCCCATTCTTCCCCTGCACCCACCTGAAAGGCCGGCAGCGCACTTGTGACTCTTGAGTTGCAGACGCCCATGGGCGGTGGTAGTCTCTTACCATCAGATGACCCGTCTGCTCGTTTGCCCCCTATACCATAAAAAAAAAGATAAATAGATAGACAGATAGGTACTATTTATTGCACACCAAAAAAGTATTATACAAACTAGAAATTTAATATAAAGTAACAATACAATGGGCGGTCTTATTGCGTTCTGCGATCTCTTACAGACAACCTCAGGATGGAGTATACTGTATGGAAGTAGGTAACTCGCGGTGCACAACAATTCTCTCCTAAAGATTCTCCCTGTAATGGTCTTCACTTTTCTTTTAAATATAAATGAGTTTTAAAGCACTACCCATAAAACAGATTACTTTTTTTTAATACAACTAAGTTCGTAATACACTTTCCGACTGATTATTTCAAGTAGTTACCATTAGCGGTATCACTTGGGCACTGGCCAACTTTAACCCCCGCCCCATCCATCTCATACGAAGCTTCGAAGACCTTTTCTTAAATAAAGAGAACTAGTAACGTGTGGGTCACATTACTAGTATTCTTGGCAACCCCTCCAGCTAAGCTAAATACCAATTAAATATACTTTTTGTCTAAAAAGTTAGTATTAACTTTTAAACTTTCGCGTTCCATGATATAGTTATGTATTTATGGGAATTAACGCGGTCACGAAAAGGTACTACATACCTCTGAATTGCCTGACGTTTCGACTAGGTTGCACTGGCCGTGGTCACCAAAGGATGTCTTGCCGTTACAAACTCCAGGTGTCTATAAAATAAACTGCAGCTGCGGTAGTTCCTACATAGGCCAAAAAAACCGGACTATTGCTGAAAGGGTCAAAGAACACATCGCTGCTGTGAAGAACCGACAGATTAGCAAATCAGCGATTGCAGAACATGCACTCGAAGCGGGCGCCGATCACTGGATTGAATTTCACCGTACGCAAGACCTCTCCACGGAACGTCACTTCTACTCAAGAGTTGTACGTGAAGCGATTGAAATAAAAAAACACAAAACTTTCAATCGGGAAGATGGTTTCAAATTATCTACAGCGTGGAATCCAGTGATAAAAAATGCCACCTCGTTTTTATGCGCAGTCGGGTGAACACCAGAATAGGGCCACATCGGTTTGCTTACAGAATAGGGACACTGTTAGTATAGTATGTGACAGTACATAGCGAAACGAAAATATCAAAAATAAAGAAAAATTGGAGTTGGATAAAGAACCGTCTACCTCACGATGTCGACGACGGAGGGCATGCACCGCTGAGCCAGTCAACCAGTGCAACCTGGTCGAAACGTCTGGCAATCCAGAGGTATGTAATACCTTTTCGTGATCGCGTTAATACCCGTAAATACGTGGATACTTTTTAATTGTCAGGAGTACGAAGTTAACGATACTTTACTGGACGAGGTTCGAATCCGGAACCACTTGCTCACAAGTCCCAAAGAAGCCATTAAGTTACCGCCGCCTTATATACTAATGATGGCCTTAAAACTAAGAAGAATAACAGTGGTTTTTAGTCACATTCTTCTAGAGGATTAGAGTATTACATCAAAGGGGAGGTCCCCAGAATAATATTCTTAATAATATTCAGTACTTAAAGATGTTCTCGTCGCAATATTCTGTGCAGTGCAGGAGATCTAATTCTGTTGAGTATAGCATTGAGCTCAGACGTGTACAAATGGAACTTCCCTGATTAGGTTAGCAGCGTATGCACCGTACGACTAAATTGTCGCTGCGATTTGGCGCAACTTCAGAATCGTTTTTTAACTTATGTTTAGATTAAGTAAATTGTGAGACTAACATAATCATTAGCAACAATTGTAGATATATATCTGGCATAAACAGAGATTCTTCCAGTCGGTGGCTCCAACTCTATCAGGAACCTGCAGTGTTCTACCTGTTACTTGACTGAATTATTGTATAACCTCCATAATTTGAAACCTGAGCTTCGTAAAGATAATTTTAATAATTTGAGAAATAAACCCGACAGCGTTAAAGATAATAACTAAACCCAATATGATAAAGCTTATGTCGCTCTCACAACTCCCAGACAACTGATATTTGAAAATCCGTCAAACGGTTTACACTGTAGAGCGTATCAAAGAATGAGACGTACATACACACGCTTGAAAAACATAATCCTCTACGACAGTCAGGTAAAAAAAAATCGGTTGTCTGTAAAGTCGGTTTACTGACGATAGTTGAACGTGACAACGTCATAGGAACGCCTCAGAGCGAGGTAACGCCGCATGAGTCAAGTTTTTTTGTGCGTACAGCCGGCTCCATCGAATTATAAGACGTTGTCACGTCAAAAAACGCAACGACTATTCCATCCATGTGTACGCAGCCTAATGTTTCAATAAGGCATCAATTGAGGGCCACTCGGCGCAGACCACACTCGCCAGACTAGTCTAAAAGGACTTTAACTACATTTGCGGTTAGTCTGAGATGTGAGACAGCTTTTTGTTAGCTATAGAACATAATATGGGACAGATGTAGAAAATAAATTGCTTGAAAGAAAGAAATATATTTTGTAAAAAACGTCTGGTTTTACTCGATTTTCGTACAGATAAGGTTTTCATTAAGCGTGTATATGTATCGTGTCGTGAAATTCAACCTATAATCCTACTATTATTATAAACGTGAAAGTTTGTGAGGATGTATAGATGTTTGTTACTCTTTCACGCAAAAACTACAGAACCGATTGCGATGAAACTTGGTATGTAGATAGCTGGAGACCTGGATTAACACATAGGCTACTATTTGTCTCGATATTCCAACGGCATTGGGACTTACACGGGACGCGGCTAGTTCAATAATATAGAAAACAATAAAACATAGTTCAAGGTTTAACCAAACTGGTTATTGTTTAAATAAGGAAAAAAAAACAAAAAAAATATGTTGATCCGATCGCTACCAGACTTCACAGGATCTAAAGGATAATCGGAAGGTTATCTGAAAATTTCATCAAAATCGGTACAGCCATATTGTAGTCCATCGTATGTTCCACATACACACTTCGATTTTTATACGTATTTTAGACTAGCAGCGCCCCGCGGTTTCACCCGCATAAGTCCCGATCCCGTGAGAATATATCGGGATAAAAAATAGCGTATATGTTAATCCAAGTCTCCAGCTATCTACATACCAAGTTTCATCGCAATCGGTTCAGCAGTTTTGGCGTGAAAGAGTAAAAAACATCCATTCATCCATCCAAACTTTCACATTTATAATATTCGTATAAATAGTGGGATTAACAAATTTTCTTTATAATCCTAAAGCTCGTTAATAGCTCATACTCCCCTCTATCGGTTTGATTAAGTTTCTGAGAGCTCGTGGAATTTAACTTAATTTTTTTTTTTTTATGGTATAGGGGGCAAACGAGCAGACGGGTCACCTGATGGTAAATGACTACCGCCGCCTATATGCACTTGTAACTCAACAGTCACAAGTGCGTTGCCGCCCTTTAAGGTAGGAGTAGGGGAAGAGGGGAAGAGGGGGGAAGAGCGGGAAGAAGGGACAGGGGGATTAGATTTGAGGAGAGGGGGAGAGGGGAAGGACGGGAATAGGGGAGAGGGAAGGGTTAGGGCCTCCGGTAACCTCACTCACGCGGCGAAAAGCAATGCAAGGACTGTTTCACGGCCGGTTTTCTGTGAGGTCGTGGTATCGAATGCGTGCCGAAGCATGGCTCACCCACGTATATATGTAATATAGATTGAAAATTAAAGCAATACAATACTTACAATAGAATATCATAGATGAACTACATATAATAAAACAAAGTCCCCCACCGCGTCTGTCTGTCTGTTCGCGATAAACTGAAAAACTACTGAACGGATTTTCATGCGATTTTCACTAATAGACAGAGTGATTTATGAGGAAGGTTTGAGTGGATAATTTGTTAAGATTTTGTGTAAATTGATTGAAATATGTCGATGATTGCTGAAAATGTCTCTGCTACCCGTGCGAAGCCGGGGCGGGTTGCTAGTATAATATAATTCGCTCAAAACACACTCGAGCTCATAAAACATTTCTCGTCAATCGAAACGTAACTCAACCGATAAAGGGAACCCTTGACATTCGATCAGATGCATACGGAACCCCAGTCCTTGGAGACAGTTTCCTTACACCCTTCCATCCCACTCCACTTTCTTATTACGGTCAGACTGGTACGAGGCACAAGAGATAGCGGAAAGCAAAATTGATTTAAGCGTATTATTTTAAACGGGTTCCACGCACTACGTACACTCGTTACTACAAGAAGTATTAAGTACAACAGAAAAGTAATGAACAGTGAATACATTTTGCACCTTACGCCCGTGTGATGATAGCGAAACGGCCAGACCACATATTTTGTTGAGTTTGAGTTTGTGAAATTAGGGCTCGTAGAGTTAGGACGTGTATAGTTAGAAGCTTGGCTCTACATGAGATCTCATAACTTTTTGCAGTGGGGGCCGTATGGTCTAGTCTTGGCAACATTTTACATAAAAACGATTTTGGTGGGATACAATTATGTCAAAAATGTGACATGCAGCAGTTTTGTTACATATATTTTGATGAGATAGTTGACGAGTTGAGGGGCTCGTGGCTAAGTGGTAACCGAGTAGGTTAACACATTACAAAAATAAGTAATACTAGCCAGGTCAGTCTAGGATGGGTGACCATTTTTAACAAATTGAGACCCCTCTGTGCCTCGGAGAGCACGTTAAACCGTCGGTCCCGGGTGCCATACAAACATCTGTGGCATTCGTTACGGGTAGTTGGAGCCCTAAAAAAAGAAGTCCGACAACCTGGTCTAACTACAGAACTTCGATATCGCCTAGTACTTGGGTTGTGGAGGTCTGATGGCAGTCGCTTCACGTAAAATATCAAACTTCGGCCGTATCGTAGTTAGATTGAAAGCCGACCCCAACTTAGTTGGGAAAAGGCGCGGAGGATGATGAGGATGATGAGTTGACGAGTGTTCTCATGTGCTTTTATGAAGTTTGTTTATATATTTATTAATCCTTGATAAGTTTATATTAAACTATTTGCTACCCCTTATTCAGTAAACCGCTGTCCTCTCCCAACTTACACCCTCACGTTCCTAAACATATTAGTGTAGTGGGCATATGTATTCCTGTCACATTCGCGCACATTAGTATACCATCAGTCCCGAGCTCAAGGAGACCGGAGCCATTCATCTGTGCAGACAAATGATGCCAGTGACGACTATTTATCTAAGGTGAGTACCCACTAATATCGCGGATGTACGGTGACCGAATTCTCTATATTTATTTATAGAATATTGAAACTAAAATGAACGTCTTTAAGGTCTAATTTTGATTGCACCTATAATCCCAACTTATATTATTTTGCGATTGTAAGTTCGTTTGTTTGTTACGCTTACACTACTGAACAGATCATCAGGAAATATTCGATACACATTTTCAGGGCACTTTTCATCCAGAAAAAAAAAATACTGTTCATGAGGGTTAAAAAAAATAACTTCGTGATGGTCGTCCTGATGATGGTGATGGCTTCACAAAATCTTACTAATATTTTAAAGGCGAAAGTTTGTGAGGATGGATGGATGGTTGTTCGTTATTTGTTACTCTTACACGCAAAAATAGATGAATGGATCTGGTTGAAATTTGGCACAGAAATAGATTATAGCCTGGGATAGCACATAGTTTACTTTTTATCCCGGAAATATATTTATCAAGCAGCGCCCCGCGGTTTCACCCTCGTAAGTCCCGATCCCGTGGGAATATCGGGATGAAAAGTAGCCTATATGTTAATCCAGGTCTGCAGCTATCTACATACCAAGATTCATCGCAATCGGTTTAGTAGTTTTGGCGTGAAAGAGTAACAAACATCCATACGTCCATACATACTCACAAACTATCACGTTTATAATATTAGTAGGATATGGGATAAATTAAACAAAAAAAAATCCACGCGAATATAGTTAGGGCAACTAACAAGCTAGTAAACATTAACAACATTTTTTTGTCTTTGGTAGTCCAATTCTTAGGAAGGTTATAGGCTATTTAACATCACGCTACGTCCCTGAGGAGCGGAGCAGTGACGATAAACACGAAGTACCAGAGGTTTCTTGAAGTAAAACTTTTTTAGGATCGTTGTGATTTGAAAATTTGATGACACAAAAAATTTACACTAAAAAGAGACAAACACAATACAATAGGATTTAGCCTGCGAGAGACTGAGATAGAATACAATTATACAGTGTTTTCTATGATCTTCGTATGCTAGCACGTGTTTTGCGCCTGCGTACTACTTCAGAAAATGCGTCATAGTCAACGTCGTGTTTCATTCGCGTATATTATTTTTGTTCATTTGCGTATTAAAATTCGTTGGTTAATTAATTTAGAAGTTTCACTTCTGCCGTGTGTGAATTGAACACAGACCCTTTTTTTTTATCCAAAACCCAAAACCACAGTATTGATAGAAAGATACCGTTCTAGAATAACTTGTACTTAAAAACAAGTGTATGAAGTACAAAGAAAATAAAAAACATTTCTTCAACATAAACACAGTCTAAACTTCTCAATTCAAAAGCCTTCAGACACAAACAATACACAAACAACAAAAACATTCAACATAAGCATAAACTTACTGTCACTAAGAGGTTTCTAGTTTCTAGTGTAACTTATCATTTTTAACTTCGCTAGCGTTTTCAAGTTATTCTTTGTTAGTTTACACTCGGCTGACAGACGGAAAGACGGTACAAAATGTCGATAGCATTTCCCATATTTTATGTCTGAAACTATTCGTAGTCGAGTGTATTTATTAACCCCCCACGCAAAAAGCGGATTGTTATAAGTTTGACGTGTCTATGTGGTTGCCTGTGGCATCATAGCTCCCAAACGGGTGAAACGTTTTGTGTGCGGTTTTTTTGTTTGAAAGGAGATTTCATTGAGAATGTTCTTAGGTATAATTCATGAAGATCTGTTCAGCCGTTCTAAGATCATCAGCTCTTTTCTACTTTCGAGTCTAATATATTATAAGTGGATAACAATCACTTGAGTGCTGATTGAGGTACGGACAACATGGCAGTTATGGTTATTTAGTGATTTTGATAGTTTATACAAATAGTGGTGAGTGTTCCTAATAGTATTTAGTGAATTAAGTTACTGTTACTTAGTGAATTGAATAGTTAATATACTGTTAATATCAAAAGCGTAATAATAATAAAGTTGTTGCTAACAGTAGGTACACTATAACAAGTTGTCGATACGGGAGCGTTCACGCAGGAGACATCGATCACATTGGTATGGTAACATTTAACATCAGACGGGCAATAAACATAATAACCATATTTATTTCATGAAATCGTTTAAAAATAATCTTTTTTAACAAAAAACTATAAATGACTCAAAATCTCAAAGCAACAATAAGTTTTTTTGTCAAAAGTAAATTTATTAAAACAATTATCTCACTAATAAATAAATTATGACTAGACTGATACACAATGATTACTTTGTTTGCAAAACCCTGCGCTAAAATAATTTGTAATTTCTTAACACTACTATAAATTACTTTCGCGTTCCATGATATATTATATTTCCAAGGGAATTAACGCGATCACAAAAAGGTATTACATACCTCTTATGTCCTGACGTTTCGACCGGGTTGCACTGGCCGTGGTCACGTAACTACTATAAATTATCACTTGCCAAAGGTCCAAGAAAACTTCCATATTTATTTAATACTAACGTGTCCAAAGTACAGCCTCCAAAAAACAAGCCATCGGAACCTCTAATCGTCAACCGCCAGGCACAAATTCCACACCTTGCACGTCGATGACGTCACGGCCAAACAATCCCCACCCATTACTGTAGATCCCTGAGGTAAGGGATTCGATGGGGATGCTGTAAAACTTATGCAAACTAATATCTGGACTGTGTTTACCTCGAGGTGAGGATATGTTCTACAGGGTGTTACAAAAAAGTGTGGTCATATTTTAGGATGGTAGGACGTGTGACTTAAAACAATAACAATTGAATGAAAATTCGGTTTTTTAATAAAGACATCTTTTATTAAACTGTAAAATTGAACTTAAAAATTTACCGATAAAGCTAATATTTCGTTGGAAAAAGGGCTGTTGTTAATGAAAGTATGTATATCTATTTAATAGCAAGATGTTAAATGGAATGAAATATAGGGATTCTTCCGAAAAAATACCTGAAAACTAAAGTGTGTGTGCCGATCTTACGGTGACATTATATATATACGGTGACATTATATATGAAAGAGCGTCAGAAGGGGCCTCACAGCGGTTGGCTGTCACTATCCATCGTGGTCGTTGTAACGGCAGGAATTTTCCAAAATAAAAGCACACTTGTATCGTCCAACGTCTTATTATTTGATTGTATTACAACTTTAGGTAAAATCAAACATAATTAATAAGATTAAACTGGATTGAGAGCCAATAGGCTAGCACGCGTGCACTTCGTGTGGCAGCTGTCAATCGAATGACGACCGCCATTACTCGTGGCGACACTTGCTACTCTATTCGGGGTTACCAGCTTTTATTGTAATAACATTTAATAGTATCGATTACGGAATCGAATAAAAATAACTAAAACAATATTAACAAACCGAGTTATGATTATAAATAAAATCAATCCATAATCAGCGCGCCGTCATATATATATATATATATATATCTCGCTCGCTCGCTCGCTCGCTCTCTCTCTCTCTCTCTCTCTCTCTCTCTCTCTCTCTCTCTCTCTCTCTCTCTCTCTCTCTCTCTGTCTCTATCTATATATCTATTCTTTATTCAACCCACGACTGGAGTGTTGACAATACAATACAATTAAATTTACACACACTCACTTTTATAGACATACATGATTTCAAAGTGACGTGAGTTAAGTTAACGCTTTTATTAATTTCACTCCTCATAAAATTTCCATACCGGGGGCCTTATATAAAAATTGATTTTTAAGGAGTAAACTCTAATAATATACTGCCTACAACAGAGAAAAGAAAAATTCGAACCCTTTAAAAAAAATTCCAGGCTATCTCGAATATTTTCGGCTATAAATGACGTTCCTAAAGTATGACCACACCTTTTTGTAACACCCTGTTTCGGCGTTAGGTAGGTACTGTTTATTTTTATCCATCGTCCTTAAGGTAACGACAGACGATATTTTTGTATACAAATTTTGAGAGGTGATCACTTAACTGTCTGAGATCATACGTCTAAAGTTAAGCGAAATATCGCCATGTCTGTATGTATACATAGAATAAGGTGATTATAAAACCAAATTACTTTTTTTGTATTAATACTTATCTATATATTAACCCTTATTCAATCGCTATCTCCGTTACTACAAAAGTTTTTGATTTTTTTGTTTTATTAGTGTATATAGATAAGTCTAACCTTATTAATACAAAAAAAGTGATTTGTTTTATAATCATGTATAACCTTATTCTATGTATAGGTCGATGTATAAAAATACTAGCAACGGGCGAGTTGCTAGTATTTTTATAGATTTTCATGCGGGCTTCACTAATAGACAGAGTGATTCATGAGGATGGTTTAGGTGTATAATTTGTTAAGATTTTGTGTAAATTGATCGAAATGTGTTGATAAATAATTGTTGAAGATGTCTCTGCTACCCGCGCGAAGCCGGGGCGGGTTGCTAGTTTATACCAATATAATAAAATTATTTAAATTTTTTATAATATAATAGAGTTTTTGATTATTTGTTTAATCGCGCTAATCTCTTTAACCATCAGTCAGATTTGAAAATTTCTTTTTGAATAGGATCGACTATTAATTGAGGAAGGTGATAGGCTATGTAACATCACGCTACAACCCTTAGGAGCGGAGCAGTGACTCTAAACACAGGTGAAACTGCGGTTAGCGGCTACTTTATCTAATAACTCTAAAATGAGCAAATTTGGTATATATCGTGTATCTCGGTAACAGCTAAAGCTTTTAATCAAATTTTATATTTAAATAAGGCTTTGTTTTTTAAATTATATTATTGTCGCGTTTACATATAATCCACTCTCAAATATAGATTGTCTACACATTACATTCTAATCACAACTGGTACACAATCAGAGGATCGTTGCCTGCATGTTAACTAACCATCTAATCACCGCGGCGCGCACACTCGCCTTAATTGATACTGTGTACCTATATTCCCCAATCATGTTTGTTGTTCACTAAGTATTATAATAATATTGTTCATTTAGGTATCGACATTTAGTTAATGGTTCACAAGTTGAATTTACAATTTGTAAAATAGCAGCCCTGTAGTGTCCTGTCCTGCATCTGCATATAATTATATTCATTCACGAAACTACACGCACACCCGTACATGCCCACACGCACTTCTGCACACACAAGCTCATGCACACATACACCCACACTGCATTTTCGGTAATTTTTGTCAAAAGTTTTTTGGTTGTTTTTTCTTTTTATATTTTTGTTTATAGTTTTTGAAGTGACAACTTCTTTAGCCACGTTGTGCACTTTTGCTATGTGGAAAAAGCACTGAACTCGCACCGTCACGCTAGTAATACATATATAGATCCACTAGAGGGCGCTAATCTAAACATTGAGTTCTGTCAGCTCCTTATAATTAATCTTTAAAAATATAATTAGTTCCATAAAGTACATATTGTGTGCGCAATTCATATGGTAAAATAAACAAATCATAATTGTAATTAAGCACGTTGGGCACTTTTGGTATGGGGGAAAAGCACTGAACTCGCCTGACCGTCACGCTCAGATGACAGATGTGTCAGTCATGTTTTCACTTCTGACGTGCAGTCCTACGCTTGACACTTTTTTTTTAAATCAGTAGCCTATCCATAGTAGCGCATAAAATACTCAGGGGGGCGCCAACTCCTGTAGCACAATTTTTAGTAGAGCACGAGTTAGGGAATACATACTATTGTCCAAATATTATGTCAGTAAAGAATTTGAATTTGGATAGATGTCTTTGCTCATAATAAGTTATTTCGCCAAGTCGCGTAATAAAATACCTTATCATCATAAATTAAAATTTTAAAATACCCATGACTCGAAAATCCCTAAAACGATTACAAAAGAGCTGATGATCTTCGAACGGCTGAACAGATTTTCTTGAATTATATCTAAGAACACTCGATCAAGTCACCTTTCAAAAAAAAAAACCGCACTCTAATCGGTTCATCCGTTTGGGAGCTATGATGCCACAGACAGACACACAGACACGTCAAACTTGTAACACCCCTCTTTTTGCATTGGCGGTTAAACATACTGTGGAAACTGTCGTCAAGAGTTATTTCAATGTTAATCTATATTGTAATCGTTATTAACACTAAAAGTGAATGATTTTACAATTTGGGGGTATTTTTAACCCCCCACGCAAAAAGACGGGTGTTATAAGTTTGTTATAACTAACCTATATTAAAAAATAACCATAATTTGGTGAAATTCACGTAAGAAGGGCAATCCAATGTGAGTGGGACCAAATGAATTAGCACTTTTAAACTCAGTTATAAAACAAAGAACTTGCAAATGCAGCTATGTATATTCACTCATAACTTGTAGATACTAAACCTATTGGAATACCGGCGTAATGTTATGAAACGTCAAGAAAACTACTACATACAATCCCGTGCGATATTCAAATAAATAAATAAATATCGTACAAATCCCACGGCTATCGTATGCAAGTTGGTTTACAGAGGTACACTGGAAGGTTCATATTTTTCCCCTGAGCCACTACCATCGGCAAGCAATTTGTTATAAACGTTAACGGTTGTACTAGGGGTGATCAAAAAGTAATGATAAACGGATATTTCTAGTAATAATAAAATTCTAAAAAAATGTTTTTTCAACTCCCTAATCCTTCACAACTTCCCTGACAAAAAATGGTATAAATAGGACGTCATTTTTAAAATATACATTCATTTGAATACTAGCAGTCGGAGTGATAATATCAAAATGGAGAAACATGAAGTGCGAAGCGTCATCAAATACCTGTGCTTGAAAAAAATGTCCACCAAAGACATTCATACTGACTTGGTGGAAACATTGGGAGACTCTGCTCCTCCATATTCTACAACTGCACGCTGGTGCAAGGAGTTTAAGATGGGAAGAACATCCACGGAAGACGAACACCGCGAAGGCCGTCCGTCCTCCTCCCTCACTGAAGAAAACGTCAAAAAAGTTCAAGATCTGGTTTTGGCAGACCGAAGAGTGACCATTCGTCATTTAGCTGAGAACACAGGCATTTCATTTGGTAGCATTCAAAGGATCTTAACTACCGAGATGAACATGAGAAAGGTCTCTGCACGTTGGGTCCCGAGAATGTTAACCGACGAACAAAAGAAGAAACGATTCGACATTTCAAGGACCAATCTTGAAATGTTCCAGGCGGATCAAGATATTTTTTTGGCTCGATTTGTGACTATGGACGAAACGTGGATTCATCATTTTGATCCCGAAACCAAACAACAGTCAATGACATGGAAAAGGCCATCTTCACCGACTCCCAAGAAATTCAAAGTTTCAAGCTCTGCCGGCAAGGTTATGGCGTCTGTTTACTGGGATGCTGAGGGAATAATTATGGTTGAATACCTTGATAAGGGCGCTACCATAACAGGCTCCTACTATGCTGACCAAATCAAAAGATTGCGAGAGGCCATCAAGGAAAAAAGACGGGGTAAACTGCGCGCAAAAGTTCTGTTCCATCAAGACAATGCACCTGCACACAAAGCTGAAGTTGCGATGGCTGCCATTCAAGAAGCTGGCTTCCAGCTGCTTGAACACCCACCCTATTCTCCAGATCTAGCCCCCAGCGACTTTTATTTGTTTCCTCGGCTCAAGGAACACCTCCGTGGCCAGAAATTTGAGGATAACGGCGAAGTGATGGCCGCTGTAGAGGCATTTTGGGAGAGTCAAGATAAAGATTTTTTTTTGAAGGGTATCGTTGGTTTAGAAAAGAGATGGACTAAATGTATTGACCTATTAGGAGACTATGTAGAAAAATAAATTTTATTTTTAAGTATATAGTTATTTTAATGTACCCATTCTCATTACTTTTGGATCACCCCTCGTAGTTGATGATCTAACATTCATTATCTACTATCAAACATAAGCCATGCCTCATCTGGCATTATTAATAGGTGCAGTGACGGTTTGTTTTGAATAGACTCTGTCAGATGATGTAGGTAAAGTTAGGCTATGTTAAAAAAATATTACGGCATAAGGATTTTTTTCCATAGAAACTTTAGAAGGTTATTACTGAATGATTATATTAGGATTAATTCCCTTACTTTTACTGTAAAACTAAATTATTTAAATGGTTTTATTTCTCTGTAGTTAATCATTCATAATTTAACTGTTCAGTTTAATATAAATATGTAATAAATGTACATATTGTGACATGTTATTATTGTAAACATTAGCATTAGAGTTTATCCTAATGCCATGTTACGAATGTGAATAGTCCACTTCGTAAAACCAATACCTAAGTCGTGTTTAATTATTATTTTAATTATAATTAATATTTTTTAAAGACTAGTAACGTGGGTCACACGTTACTGGCAGTTTTGTTAAACGTTTTACAAAGAAAACCAAAAAAAATATTCCTGCTGCTCTGTGCGTTGTCTGTTAAACAAGCGGCAAAGTCTGCCGCGACTAGTTAGTCTGACTCTACGGTACACCGAGGAGACCTCGTGACGGAATACTGTGGTAGTCGGTTCGAATCTGACATACGGCATTACCGTTATCCCGGTAAGGTCACGTCGTACATTTGTGACAAAATAATGACCAGTACATTCAAAACATCAGTGCAATTCGAACCTTTATGATTATAACTATTTATAACTCTTACTAACAATACAAAACATCGGACCAACCATCTCTCATCTCTGCCACACTAGCCCTAGAGGACTATTTTTACTAGCTAATAATACTAGTAACGTGGGTCACACATTACTAGTATTCCTGTTATCCCTCCAACTAAGCTAAATGCTTGTTTGTACTAGTTCACGTCGCTAGTGAACTTGGACGGGTTCGGACCCGCAATCACTAGTTCGCTGCTCATTATGGAAGTATTTTATTATGCTCTGCATCTACAATAGTTAGAACCTTAGTAGGGGTACTGCACCGATCTGGATTCTACCCGGACTGGGCATTAAAACGCCTGACATATACAGTCAGCAGGTATACGACCTACTTATGTCATATGCTTTTATTTAGATTTCCTGCTTCGGATATGGAGATTAAAAGAACACAGAAATATACTGTTTGTTGTACGATATTGAGAATCTAGACTTGGAACATGGACGATTCTTATTAAAGTATGAATATACATGAATTGGAATTGATATATTACTTTCGATAACTTGAAATTTCAAATCTTTACTAACGTAATAAAGTCGCAGAGTTTGCTTTTCTGTTAGAATACTGATTTGAAAAAATCATTGTGAATTTGATGACCCAATTCTTCATCTTCTATCGTAGATAACTTATATAATGTTTATGTATGTTTTAATTTGATATACATAACTTGACTAAATATACAGATATATCTGTATATTCACTAAGTTATCATAAAAAAATTGAAATGCTCCTTCAACTATCACTGTCTCTCCGAATCTTTTTGATTATTCCTAATGCTGCCTAGTTGCAAACTTCATGACAAAATAAGAAACATTCATTTAAGTAAAAAACGAAGCTAATTGACACACTCACACGTATAATTGACCAGCAAAAGTGGAGGTAGTCAGACCATATGATGCGCGACACGGTAGGCAAAAGGAGTTACCTAATGGTACCCAAGAGACGGCAAAGAAATCGAGGAAGACAGCACATAAGGTGGGAAGACGAGCTTAAATTGACAGTTAGATCAAAATGGAGAAGAGTTGCCTAAGACAGGCAACAGTGAGACCTTTTGTAGTTGATTTGTACTTTATTTCTTTACATCTGGTGAGAAATGTTACTTAAGGCTTAACGCTGTATTATTATTAAAGACTTCCTGCAAGAGATTGCATTTACCAATAAAGCCGGTCTTTGTAGGTGCATCATCTGTCTGACACATCGTATACCTAGATCTAAAGGGAGCTAGCTCAAAAAAGCACTTTTTTTTATAAAAGGTGAAAAACTAATTACTGTGTGTGTAAATTTATGCTTTTTATATGCAGCTAGAAGAAAGATATTGGAGGAACCTGGTGTTTTAGACATGTCTTGGGGCTGAAAATTGGATTTTTATAGTTATTTTTCTATTGCTTAACAATGTATGTATATTTGTTTTATTATTCTGGGTTGAGCCCGTGTTGGTGAATTTAGCGTCTAGCGTCGAGTAGTGGTAATATTATTAAAACTGGTTTATTGGTCGATAGGTATTGAGATAAGGAATTCGATCGTGTGCATAACAGCTACCTTTAGATCTAGGTGTACGACATGTTGAAAAATTACAATGGTGTACAAATAAAGCGATATCTATCTATCTATATATATACAACCACAGTCACACGATAACCGAGACACACGTGGACGGAACCACGAGCAACGGCCAGAGACAACATCTTACTCAGTCGGTTCTTAGTTAAAACATAAAATTAAACTCAGTCCCTCTTCTAATGTAGACACATTATCACACTTAAACACCACCCTAATAGTGAAATACCGTGAATTTAACGCAAAGCGCAAACTTACAGTGACGTCATTCGTAGGCGGGCGCCACGCTATCGTTCCCATGGTGATGCTAAACTCGAACCGTGTGTACTCGACCTAATGTTATTGAGGCAAACATTGTGGGGAAAAATTCCGTTTACTTAAGTATCATTGTCCTAGTGATTCGGGATGGGGTAAGCTGTAACAGATACCTATGTTAATTTATCCTGCTAATATTATAAAAGTGAAAGTTTGTGAGGATGTATGGATGTTTGTATGATGTGAAGTTACTACTTTCACGCAAAAAATATTGAACCGATTGCGATGAAACTTAGTATATAGATAGCTGGAGACCTGAATTAACATTTTTATCCCGATATTTCCACGGGATCGGGACTTACGCAGGCGAAACCGCGGGGCGCAGCTAGTAAGAAATATTAAAATAAGCCAGTTAGAAAGGTATCTAGAGTTATCAATGTCCTTTTAAAACATTCCATATAGTACGAATGATACAGTAGGTACGTTCTTTCTTGTAGAACACAACACAATCACAAAACACAACACACCTATACCTATATCTAGAACTACTTTAGATTGTTTTTTTAATGCGAATTGGAGCAAACGAGTACCTGATGGTAAGTGACTACCGACGTCCATGGACACCTGCAACTTATGAGTCACAATTGCGTTGCCGGTCTTTAATGTGGGATAAGGGGAAGGCTGGAAATAGGGGAGGAGGGGTAATGGCCTCAGGTAACGTCACTCACTCGGCGAAGCAACACAAGCATAGATTCTGTGATGCTGTGGTATCACTCCTGTCGAGCCGGCTCATACGTACCGAAGCATGCTTCTCCAACTTTGCATGAGACACTTTGACCATTTCAATGATTCATTTTTGCAGAATTACATACACAGGTTATGTACTAAACAGAGATACATTTTCAAGGTAGACGAAGTGGGATATGAAAGTATCTCTATTTTTTTTTTTTTTCATCTTTTTCCAAAGTACCCAATTTTTTCATCTTCAATTCCCAAAGTACCCGGTTAGCGGCAATACACGGGTGTTTAGTACGCCTCCGCCCTCCCCCTTTAGATATAAGCGTGAGTGTATGACAATGACGAATCCAAGTACAATCATATAAAACTTATTTCAGTGGTCGCGCTATGAAAAACACAACAGAAATAATATATTTGTGTATACATATATA
The DNA here is from genome assembly GCA_949752705.1 of Callimorpha dominula. Lineage (NCBI taxonomy): Eukaryota > Metazoa > Arthropoda > Insecta > Lepidoptera > Erebidae > Callimorpha > Callimorpha dominula. The sequence continues at coordinate 3,144,999 of OX457019.1, read as the reverse complement.
TTGCGGACCCCCACCGTTTCCCGACTGCGAAACAAAAAGAATGCTCAAAATACTACTTTATCAGAAATAGGGTAGCAATATTATAAATAAAAAAATATGGGATAATGTTTCTTATTAATTAATAAAGACAGATACGACCAATACGTTTACGCTAGAATAGATAAAGATTAGACTTACTAAATAATATAATGTTTCATGTTCTTTAATATTCAGAAACACATCAAATATATATAACTTCTATTGCTTTTATATATTCTGTAAGTATATTAAAAACGAGACTTTTTTTTGTTTGATTGATTGTTTTTTAAACGCGCTAATCTTTGGAAGTTTCTATCAAATTTAAATAATTCTTTTTTTGTTGGATAGAGTATTTATTAAGAAAGGTAGCGTACAGGCTATGTAACATCACGCTACTACTCCGGGGAATGTGTAGTCTTCTTCCTAATTTAGTAAAGAAATATCGCATCGACCCCAAATGAATTTGGGAAAAGTGTAGGAAGATGATAATGGCTATTGAAGGACATAACGTATAAGCAGATAAAAAAAATTAAAATCACACATTTATTCCCATATTGGAATCGATGGATTCAGTTTGCAGTTACCACTGTAGTGCCGTCGAAGTATGGAGCATTGCATTTCATGTCTTATTAGCTCAAACATACGCAACTAAATTGTTTGTGTGGCAAACGTTTATACGTTACAATAATCAGTGATCATCGGCCAACATCATTTCTTTATTAATATTTTACAGCTTTCTTTTTGTAAAACCCCTACGGGTCATCACTTCTTAGGAGCTAACGGTGAAATGGTATGTCGGAATCGAACCGACAAAGACAAAAAAGTGTCCCGTCTCAAGTAGGTAAGGAAATCTCTGAGAACGCCTGAAAAGGATTCCTACAGCAGATTATTTCGTAAAAGGGTAAGAAGATGACATAAAGGTTTGTCAACCTATTTTGTCTCTTTTTAGCTTAGTTGATATTAAGACGAGCTCTGGCATTATCATTAAAAAGAATGGTAACAATTGATTGAATTACGGTCGATTTTGGACCTGTAGGCGACCAGCAGTTATATTAATATTTTTATTTTAATCTAGTCAATATAGTGATGCTTCTTGTGAAGGTGAGGGCTAAAACATCAGGTCAATCCTACATAACCCTGAATATACGGAAACCCTAACGACATCCCCTCGCTTGTGTCTCGATCTCGATTTTTCACGGCACACGCTCAACAGCCCACGGACTTACTGAGACGTACTGAATCGATGTCGGGAGTATCCTGCTGTTTTTACACACACCCTAATAGTGACTGGATAAGGGTTCCGTAGTGGATGAAATATGTGACAAGCGTCTTTGTTTTTAGATATGTGTTATAAATTCGTAAATTCTAATTTCGCATTAGGACATGCGGATTTGGAATTTACGGAACAGGTTAAAAAGTGATTACAGGAACCTTTATCACTGTAACTACGATATTATACAGATTTATTTTTAACCTCTTAAACCAAAATCTAACAGAAGTGTTTCTTCTGGAGAAATTTCGTTGCATAAACTCGTAATACTACTTGACAACCCTATTCTCATACCTAACGATCTGTGGTAACCCTATTCATCGAGCTGCCCTCTATCCTAGCAGAAGCAAGCCTTAGACGATGACGCGACATATTCCACGCGACTATCTTAACTAAAACGAAGCGGACAAAGCACACACCCTACTGTGTGGCCGCCACAACAGGCAGCCAAGGTAATTTTTTTATGTTATTGGGGTACAAACGAGCAGACGGGTTACCTGATGGTAAGTGACATAGGCACCTGCAACTCAAGAGTCACAAGTGCGTCTCCGGCCTTTAAGGTGGGAGTAGGGGAAGAGGGGGAGAGGAGGGGAAAGGGAAAGGTTAGGGACTCCGGTAACTTCACTCACTCGCCGAAAAGCAATGTAAGCATTGTTTCTCGGCCGGTTTTCTGTGAGGCTGTGGTATCACTCCGGTCAAACCGGCCCCATACATGCCGAATCATGGCTCTCCCATCACAAAAGCAGTCAGTGGGATAAGATAGTCTGTTACAGTGTTACAATGGGCGGTCTTATCGCAGGCTGTGCTCAGAGGTATGTAATACCTATTCGTGATGCGTTAATTCCCGTGTGAATACGTAGTAGTTGTAGTGTTCAATCCCAGATTGAAGCTGTAATTTTCAGTGAACTACCTCCTCAAGCTATTAAAATGAGTAGGTACATATCACAGACAAAAATGCATAATATTTTTGTGTGTAAGGAACCCTGTGAACGCGTGCTAGGGTCCCGCAGATGAAACAGTGTTCGGTAACGCAATTGTGCGGCGTTGTGAATTACAAGCGCTAGGGTTAAAGGCACGTAGCCACGCTAGCTGAGCATTCACACTGTCAGACGTCACGAGAAAACCGGGCGGAGATTGCCTTGTCTTTTTACATGTGAAATGATACAGTGCCATATAGAGGATCAACAACAATGGGGGCAGGAAAGCAGTATTTACATACAACTAGCTGCGCCCGCGGTTTCACCCAAGTCCCGATGCCGTGGGAATATCGGGATAAAAAGCCTATGTAAATAGCCATGTGTTAATCCAGATGCCCAGCTATCTACATACCAAGTTTCATCGCAATCAGTTCAGTAGTTTTTGCGTGACAGAGCAACAAACATAGATACATCCTCACAAACTTTCACGTTTATAATCTTAGTAGGATACTCGGTTTTTTAGATTTTTTTTTTATGTTATAGTAGACAAACGAGCAGACGGGTCAAATGATGGTAAGTGACTAACGTGGCCCATGGACGCCTGCAACTCAAGATTAATATTTTAATTTGGATTTTGTTAATCGATTCGAGAAAATATTACCTTTTTTTCTGGATGAAAGATACCCTGGGTCCTTTCTGTACCACTGACAACGTGTAAGCAAAGTTTCATCATGATCGGTTGAGTAGTTAAGGCGTGAAAGCGTAACAAACAAACTGACATTAGCATTTATTATATAAAGTTAGGATGTTGGCAAACAAGCACACCGCACTCGCAACCCTTAGGGGCTCCTGATGGCTATGCAACACGTGAAGCAAAGGTTAGGGCTTGCCAATTAGAAAGAAAAAAAGAAAGAAAAGAAGGAAAGAAAGGAAAGAAAGAAAAGAAAGAAAAGAAAGAAAGAAAGAAAAGAGAGAAAGAAAATATTTATTTTGGCACACAGACTCAAATTTACACACGAAAACAATAAAACGAAAAATAAAGAAATAAAATATACAAAACAAAACGAGAAAAAAAAACAAATAAAAATAAAAATTGGAAGTATATTACTTCTGCCACTGGCAACACCACATCTTCCGCCTGACATAGCGAAAACCGCCTCCATTAAGACCAGTATTGTCAGTGAGCAGCGATACAACCTTAAAACTATTAAATATCTCCTCCTGTCCTCTCCTCTACTACTATTATTAATGCGAAAGCTCGGATCTCTGGATGTTAATGACTCAAACACACCAGAGCTTCTGTACGGGTCTGGATGAAATTTGGCCCAGAGCTGATTATAGTCTAGAATGGCATATAGGCTACATTTTAAACCGGAAAAGTCTATGGTTCCGGTGGGTTAGGTTTGAATTTCCACGCGAATAAAGTGGACGATCAGGTCGTATAGACTAAATATCGTATCGTGAGTAACAATGGTCTTGAAGCTCACGCGCGGAGTCCTATCGATCGGTGCTCAGAAGAAAACAAATTAACTAACCCGACCCGCACTGAATAGATAATAACTAATGGTGAATGTAACCGTTCTCTTATAACCTCTAAGAAACTAATATTGTTTTAAGAGATAATTGTATTCCATCTCTTTTACACTCGCGTTACTATGGCAACGCGGAGTTTTTTTACCATAGTCATACATTCATAAGTTCACGCTTTTCTCAGTTCGCGGTAGGCCAATAGTTCTCGCGCCGACTAGTATAAAAACCTCTTTTTGTTTATACTTATCACAATACAAAAGTCAGTTCATCATAAAAATGCGACATTAAGGATTTATAGTCATTAGTTTCATTGCTACGCAATGTACACGGTATTCTTTTTGTGCGGTACGCTGAATTACCTTTAACGTTCGGCGCCGTCGAAGCAGCTGATTGTATAAATGTTGTTTAATTGATTAGATTGCAGTTTTTGGCCGTATAGGGTATTTATGATTTTTTTTGTATTATGGTCTGAATACACTATTTCAATATTCGGTACGGTGTTTATTACACCCTGTATATCACCTCTCCTGGTTGGAGAATTCTCCCTTTATGTTGAAGGGACATAACACCATTTCCTCCACACTTCACTTGCTGTTTTTACCTTTATGTTCTATGCAGTCCTTTGTGATTAAATGACATTGCTTACCTGCAACAAAAATATATGGACATTAATACATTGAACGATAATTCTATACTTTTACATACTCTGGGATTATACTAGCTGTCGCTCGCGACGCCGCCCACGAAAAAATAGTACACCCCTAGTATTTCATCCTCATAGAGATTAATATACAATTTTTTTAGAAATTTAGAGATCTTGATCCTACAATACACTTCGACTCCTTTCTCATTTATCGTAATATTTTCAATAAATTGTAGCTATTGTATTATTCTGATATCATTATAAAGTACTAGCAGCGCCCCGCAGTTTCACCCATGTTAGTCCCGATGCCGTGGGAATATCGGGATAAAAAGTAGCCTATGTAGTAATCCCGGTGTCCAGTTACAAACCAAATTTTATCGCAATCGGTTCAGTAGTTTTTACGTGAAAGAGTAACAAACACCCATATATACATACAGCCATACATCCTAACAAACATTCACGTTTATAATATTAGTAGGATTAGCTACGCCCCGCGGTTTCACCAGCGTAAGTCCCGATGCCGTGGGAATATCGGAATAAAAAGTAGGGAATATCGGGATAAAAAGTAGCCTATGTGTTAATCTAGGTGTCATGCTATCTACATACCAAGTTTCATCGCAATCGGTTCAGTAGTATTTACGTGAAAGAGCAACAAATATCCATACATCCTCACAAACTTTCACGCTTATAATATTAATAATAGGATATTGCTGTAAAGTTTCATGAAAATCCCTAAAGTAGTGTTTTGCGTGGAAAGAGTAACAAACGTCCATCTATTCTCACAAACTTTCACGTTTATAATAGTAGTAGGATTATAAACAGGTAAAGTTTGTAAGTTTGGATGTAGGGAGTAATCTCTGAAACGAATGTACAGTACTGCCGAGCGCTATAGGGTCTTTGTTATTACTTAGTGCACCACGTGTAAATACGTAAGGGATTGTATATTAATCAAGTGAGGCTCGAAAGGGGTTTGGAAAAAGTCACGAAATATCACAAGGTCCCCCCTTTGTTGGGGGGATGTAGTGAGATATCACGTGTATTGATTTTTTTTGTATTAAAGATAATATTTTAAAAAGTTTAACTATTTTTGGACTAAAAAAAATACACGTGATTTTGGCTAAGGTTAGTCTAAAACGTTACCACGTATCACCAGGAGGGAGGGGGGGGTTAAAAAGTTGCTAAAAAAAACATCACAACAGGTCAACATATATATACCTATTGCACGCGTGTAGCTGTTTTTACAGAATTCGACGTGGTAGAGTTAATGCTACCGGAGGCACTAACCCTTCCCTCTCCCTCTTCCTCTTCCACCCTTCCCCTACTCCCACCTTAAAGGCCGGCAACGCACTTGTGACTCTTGAGTTGCAGGTGCCCATGGGCAGCGGCAGACATTTACCATCAGGTGACCCGTCTGCTCGTTTGCCCCTAGACCATAAAAATAAAATTGTAACATATATTGTTTAAATAAATTAGCTTGATAAACTCCTTTTATACATAAACTAAGTATGTATTCCAAATTTCACGTTCTTTTTAAAAACGCGTACCTACAAATAATTCTCTTCGCGTATTAGTAATATAGAAGATTACAATTAAATAATTTATTTTACATCATATTTATATCTAAATCTTTTTCCAAAATAAAAGTAAGCCTAATTTACTCTTTTATAACACCAGCTACCAATGAAAGTCCCGTGGCAATCGGTCCACCTTTTCCGGAGATTAGCCGGAACAAACAGACAGACATACAGACAAAAGTTTCAAAAACTGATTTTTTATCATACCTAGATACCGTGCAAAAAACTATTATTTTGACATTACAAACAGACACTTAAATTTTATGTAATGTAATTTATGAATATAAACGTCTCTTAATATTCTTAAAAAAAATATTTTATTTATCACTCTCAACTCTCAAAGAAATTTTCAATACTTCAATACTAAACTCTTCATACTCCTGTACTTCAATGTAATAAGCCCGTAGATTGCTGGGTAAGCAGGCTGCAACGGAAGCGCCGTGACGTCATCGCGAAGCCATTTCCTGCCGCCATTACCCAATCGGATCGGGAAATAGTTCAATACAGGTGGTTCTATTGTTGAAGTTTCAAATTATATTCTGAAATTGCTTCACTGAATCTGGTATTGTAACCAAGTTAATAGTTGGTTCGTATTGGACGTCTTTACTTAGGTAATACTAGGTTTTGAGCGGGTTTGGTTTATATAGGGTGTTACAGAAACGTGTAGTCATATTCTAGGGTCGCACAGTAGAACCCGTGAATAACGTAAAGCGTAATATTTCGTAAGGGAAAGGTGACGTGAATGAAACTATGAGTCTTTGATACCAAACTATGATATTTGAAAGTGGGAGAGCCATGCTTCGGCACGTATGAGCCGGCTCGACTCCGCTCGATACCACGCCCTCACAGAAAACCGGCAGTGAAACAATGCTTGCATTGCTTTTCGCCGCACGAGTGAGGTTACCGGAGGCCCTAACCCTTCCCTCTCCCCTATTCCCGTCCTTACCTTCTCCCCCTCTCCTCCCCTCTAATCCCCCTCTTCCGTCTTCCCGCTCTTCCCCCCTCTCCCCCTATTCCCACCTTAAGGGGCGGCAACGCACTTGTGACTCTTGAGTTACAGGTGCCCATGGGCGGCGGTAGTCATTTACCATCAGGTGACCCGTCTGTTCGTTTGCCCTCATAAAAAAAAAAATTAGTATTTGATACCAAGGATGTTGACGTAATGATTTTTCAGAAAATGTCTGCACATATATATATATATATATATATATATATAAAGAATATTTTTAACTATTTGTCGGCTACTCATAACGATGGTAAGAACCTGTGTTGTTACAAAGGGGTGGTCATATTTTATGTGTGGTCTCGGTCTGGTCTAGGTGACTCGTCTGCTCTATTGCCCCCTACCTATACCATAAAAAAAAACAGACACAGTTACTTTCGCCTTTATTATTTTATATTATTACGAGTAGTTCGGGATTAGAAATGAAAACCAATTTATTACCCAAATAGACACAATTTATTGCAATAATTCGCAGAGAACCAAAAAACAAAACACAATTACAATTAATTCTTACTATTTAAATTCACTTATCGCACTTTACACTAAAACTCATTTCATACCGCCATGATATCTATACAATTACTTATTTAATAAGTAATTGTATAGATATCTCACCGTGTGGTTTGAAGCGCTTCACCTTCAACTCAGTCGTGACGGCCTATGCTGGTTTCCGCCCGCTCAAAGAGCACTATGTTCTTCGAACAAGTTTTTGAAAGCTCATCACTAGTGACACCTCTAAACTTGCAAGAGTCCATGCTCTAGGCTGATCGCTTACCTTAATAATGCTGTGGACTTGTTGTCACTATGTACAGATATAAAAAATTAACCCATTTTACTGTACCGGACCGTGGTGATCCTAGTTACCAAGAGTAACAAACAAAAGTTATTGCTGTTGGCTGAAAGCCAAGATGTTATTGATTACGTCCGTGGTCCGATGCCTTCCCCCTCCAGGTCAAAAAGCATATCCCAGCCATCTCGTGATAAGCACAGATCAATAAATAGAACATACAAGTGATTTGATTTGATTAAACTGATATGACAATCAACTACCGAACTGAGGCAAAATAATAACCTAATAATAATAACTTGACACATCTCACACACGGCCGTCTGATCCCAAACCATTCAGAGCCTGTACTATGGTAACCAGACTGCTGATAAACATACTTATATATTAAGAAATGCATACATATTATAGAAAAATTACACCCAGACACAGAAGATCATGCTCGGCCAAAATCAGGTGTAAGTCAAAATATGTGCCTCTTCTAATAGAAGTAAATAAAAAAACAATTTGTATCGTCTCTAACGAGGCGAAATTGTTTTTCTAAATTCACCATCCCCGTCCAAACAGACTCTTAATATCTATAATAGGTAGTTACATAAGCACACTCGAGTGCGGACCCCGCCAATCTCGCTCAAAAGGCGTAAACATCGCAAAATAACGCAGCTGGCTCGATTAGTTATAAATTAAAATATTGGAACCCCACCTTAAGCTATTTCCTATAGCTCGGGAGACGAAAGGGAAAAAATATGACGATATTTTTTATTTAAGTGCTTCTAGATACATATTTATGGAATTAATAAGTCGATTTTCTGTTTTATGAGCGTTTAAAAGAGCGCTATTTATGTGCTTAACAAATTATATTGTACTAACGTACACCCATTACATAGAAACCGGATTACACTTTATTGATACTATGCTGAAATTTACAAAACACAATACTGGAATCTTTTTTATTTAATAGTAAATAATATTATGTTGTGTTTTTAGTATACAGCGTATACTTAAAAACTTTTGCGTGCCATGATATTTTGGTGAAGGGAATTAAAGCGATCACGTATTTGAAAGGTAAGTATACCTTTGATTTGCCTGACGTTTCGGCCAGGTTGGACTGGCACAACTTGACTAGCTCAATGGTTCACACCCTAAGTAAAATGTGTCTCTATTCTGGTGTTTATCCGACTGGGTATTTAAGCGATGCGGTATGTTATTATCATCGATGTGCCGCTACGGCCTATTGTAAGTCACATTGCTTCTCCTTTACGATCTTGCGAAGCACGTAGCGTCAGTATTGCAACCACTTGTGAAATCGTAATACATGAGTTCTATCCACCGAACGTCATTTTTACTCAAGAGTTTTAGTGAACCAACTGAAGTTAAAAAAGCATTAAACTTTCAAACGGTAAGACGGTTTTAAACCTACAGCGTGGAATCTAGTGATAAAAAACATACCACATTTGTACATGAAGCTAGGGGTTTTTAGGTGTCAAACTTTTGTCGTGCAAGGCTAAAAAATGTAGAAGATTGAAATATGTTGACGTCATTAAAAAAATAATAGCTTGATGATAACCGCGAGCTCCCGCCCTACTAGTCTGTATTCCCGACGCGGTCGGTCGATTCGACCCGGATCGCAAATGAGATACTCGGCCTGAATGAAGAGCAGGGTTAATTAGAACCTAGATATCGTGGTAATTATTGTTTGTTTTGTTTATTTTGCTGTATACATTATTTTGATATTGTTCATAATAATTTTAAAAGGGTACCGTTGAAGACAGAACTGTATATCTACTGATATTATGGAAACGTAGCTTCAGCGATTTAAACAATACTTTCTTAATTAGTGAAGTGACCGATAAGTCACCTGTTTTATTACAAAGTGTATTATTTAGATATACGAGTTAGAAAATGTATCTAGGGTATCCGTGATCAAGAATCTATGTTCTAGATCGCGGAGAATACTACTACGGACTATGCTAACACTGCAAACTGAACAAACATAACGTTCAACCTAAAGTTGGGAACACAATATGCAGATTCTGTTGAAAGGCAGAAGAAACTGCAATGTATATTCTATGCTTTTGTGGCCCAAGTATTAACCTAGGGTTACACATCATGCAACCGCAGGAAATACAAAAAATCACTACTGATAGGATCTGGAGGTTTCTCGAAGCCATAAGTCTGAGCAGTGAACTGTAAAGCAAAAAGTGCGCTACAAAAGACCGGAAAAAACACTAGGCACTTAAAACAATAATTATAATACACGGATTATGCTAAGTTTCGGTCTTAGATAGAACTATTCAAAATGACTTTGAATTTTACATTATATTCGATGTATGCAAGTTCATGTGAAAGAGATTGTCCCTGAAACAGCTGATGTGTTAACTTAAATGATCATCATCAATATTGAATAAATGAGAGCCTCAGCTATGCGACGATCGTTACTAAATATACGCTTCACCTAAAGATTTAAAGGGTGGCTGTTGTTGGACCGCCTTAATCCGATAGCCTCGGTCTTGTTAAAGACGTTAACTTCAAGCTAGTGCTTATTGGTTCGAAGTGGATTGGACAAGAAAGCGACACAAAGTTGGACTTGCAAACGTCTATAAACCAAAGTAGCTGTCACGTCATCACGTCGGCCGTATGACTTTTTGTGCTATATATAAAAAATTTAACGGCTAATTTGAGATCTCGAACTCTGAGTACTTGCAAAATTAATCGAATCAATTATATTCGTAACCACTGTTTGATTCGTCCAACCATGGAAAAGTCTTTCCTTTGCGCCGCCTTTTAGGTCTGCGGTAGACTATAAAGCAATAAGACACATAACGCATAGTAATACAATAGCTTGTGTTATGGCTTCCAGAGGACCCACAGCTCAAAAGTACTTTTTTTTCAAATTTTTATATTCATATTGTGGCGTCTTCCACACACACCAAAAAATACTTTAGCATCATCTAGCGAAGACGAGCTGAACTAGGTAGTGACTACTAATAATGCATCGCGCAATGAAAGTTTCGCGCCGATTAATATATATACAGCTTCCCGACATCAACCGCTGGGCCGCAGCCCGCCAGGCATGATTACCTCTCCTGGTCGATGGATCCTCCTTTTGTGTTGGAGGGAAACACCAGACCAATCCAAATAGACGTATTCGTACATACGTAATAGCTGTACTCTGACGTTGATGTCGAAAGTCAAATGCACAAACAAATAGTCAAGTAGCAACGTTTTTGTTAAATACCGAAATAGTATCGAATGTAGAGTCCTAAACGGCAAAATGTTCGAACCCCGACTAACAAGTTTATTAGTGTAGAATTTTTCATCCCCTCTCGTCCCTCCCCCGTTCGACTGAGGCGTTATAATCGAATGCTGACGCTGCCAATCGTTCCAAACACCGATATGTGAGCAATCTAATTGTCAAACGATTTGTTTTGAACACAATTTTGTTAAGGGCTCCTTGTGATTGGCTGGTTTTGGATTTGCGTTACTGCGTTAGTGAGTTACTGAGTTTGTAAACGGGCGTAAGATGTTTTATCTCTACTTTACAAGATACCTAACTTAGCATAAGATACAGAAAGAATCTATCCCTTTCTTATGTTATAATGGGCAAACGAGCTGACGGGTCACCTGATGGTAAGTGACTACCGTCGCCCACGGACACCTGCAACTCAAAAGTTACAAATGCGTTGCCGGCCTTTGAGATGGGAGTATGTTCTATCCTATGACCCTACTATTATGAACGTGGAAGTTTGCGCAGATGGAAGTGTTTTTGTTGCTATTTAAAGCAAAAATTACAGAACCGATTGCGATGAAACTTGGTATGTAGACAGCTAGACACCTGGATTAACACATAGGCTACTTTTTATCTTACGGGGGTAAAACCGGGGGGCGCAGCTAATAGGCTATAATTTATAAAGATATTGTGTCAGTCACGTAAGTCGAATAACAATCCTGCTTCCTGAGAGCTATCTTAGTGTGCACCGCAGAAACCCAGTGGTGTAGTTACTATGTGTTTTATTTACAATAAATATCTAGAACATTCTCTTTCCTATATATCAGACTAGCAGCGCCACGCGGTTTCACCGTATGTCCCGATCCCGTGGATTCCCACGGGATAAAAAGTAGCCTATGTGTTAATCCAGGTCTCCAGCTATCTACATACCAAGTTTCATCGCAATCGGTTCTGTAGTTTTGGCGTGAAAGAGTAACAAACATCCACACATCCATACATCCTCACAAACTTTCACGTTTATAATATTAGTAGGATAGTAGGATAGGATAGTGGGATATAGGCCAACGAAGTTCCATATTAGCTACGTTGATTTGCAGCGATTCGATTTGCTATTTATGATTATTCGCGCATAAGTTCGCTTCTAGTGCATCGGAACAGATGCTTAATAAACAAAATTGAATTTTGCTGTTATGAAATACGGTTCAATTTGTTTTAAAGCAGTTTTGAAATGGCTAGTGTAGCGTTAGATTTATTGATTTAATGTACATTTAACATTAACATAGTTATTGGCCTGTTGGTCTAGTGGTTAGTGACCCTGACTGCTGAGCCAGAGGTCGTGGGTTCGATTCCCACCAAGGACAAATAATTGTGTGATGAACATGTATGTATTTGGTAATATATAAGTATGTTTATCAGCAGTCTGGTTTCCATAGTACAGGCTCTGCCTAGTTTGGGATCAGACGGCCGTGTGTGAGATGTGTCAAGTTATTATTATTATTATTCTCTTTATTACACTTAAAATTTATAAATTACATTTTTAAATACATTTTCATATGTATAACAAAATATAAAAAATAATAGACCACCGACACGTAAATAATAATACTGTCTTTGTCCTTGTACCCGAGTACAGGGACCAATACTCCTCATTCTAGTTAATTTTCTCTAGAATGGAGCGGTCCCAAAGCAATGAATCTCTATTATACCCTACCTTATTCGAATCAATAATTCGAAATTATTCTTAATAACATCTATTCGAAATAATAATACTTTATTATTTCGAATAGATGTTATTAAGAATTATTTCGAATTATTAACAATAATTTTGAATTATTGATTCGCATAAGGTAGGGTATGATAGAGATTCATTGGTTTTGGACTGCTCCATTCTAGAGAAAATTAACTAGAATGAGGAGTTTTACTAGAATTGTGTTTAGAGGCGAATAGGGAGTATAGATAGTATTTGTAGGCAAAGGTAACCGCTTACCGTCAGTCGAGTGTTTATTACAGAAGTGACTATGCAAAATAAATGTTAGCGTAGATTCTTCAAACAGAATGTATTCAAATAACAGGTATGTAAACCTGTCTGTCTGTTGTCTCGTCTTCTTTTCCCAATTATACCATTTTTAATTCCTAAAGTGTCAGTGCGACAACCTGGTCTAACTGCAGAACTTCTATATCGCCTAGTACTTAGGTTGTGGAGGTCTGATGGCAGTCGCTTCACGTAAAATATCGAAGTTCGGCTGTATCGTACTAGACTGAAAGCCGATCCCAACTTAGTAGAGAAAAGGCGCGGAGGACGAGGATGTACGTTTTTAAAAAAAAAAAAACTATTTTAATCAGTGTTCTAGAATCCATAAAACAAGCTAAGTATACTTAATTTAGGTCTATATTCCATTGTGTGATATCCGTGTATCCATAGCTTACATATCACATTTTATTTATTATTCAAGTTAACATAAAATATCGCCCCCTATTTTAACAATAATAAAAGCTTAATGAAACGCCGCTCGAGTGGTCACATATAATTCTAACTCGAACACAAAGACCGCTTGCTAGGGTAGACAGGAATAATAAAAATAAAAAAATTGCGGGTAGACAAATACTAGTTGATTCAGCCATTGTTGTTGTCTATGAATTCGATTTTTGAATTAAATAGAATGATGAGTGCTTTTGCACGTGACAGTTTTTGATTGACAATGTTTTTCTAAGTGTATTTTTTTTTTGGGTCGATTGTGTAACGTAGGATACGAAATAAATAAATTAGTAGTTTATAATATATGGCATACTTTTTCGAAGCATTTTCTGGAAGTCAATCTTTTTTATAGTCATGTGAAAACACGTGAAAACCACCACGGGGAGGGCGGTTGTTTGACTCGAACCGACTTATAATCTCACAGTATTCCATGGCAAGTGTAACCCATAAAGCTAACGAGCATCTGCAGTCAAAATAAGTAATTGTTATTTCAGTACGTCCTGATAGTAATCGATTACACTACACCAATTTCAAATAATTTAAATTCCTAGTGGCCAGAAGTCAAAACAAAACAAAAGAAAAATTACATTTCATATTTCGAACCTCGAATGTAGCTACACCCCGGAGCAGGTCTTGCTGACATTTCAATTTGTTTGCACACAAAAGCGTGCCGTATTTAGCGGTGCACCGTACCGCAGTTGAGCTAATTTTAATTGCTATTGGTTGAGTGGATTTAGACCTTTTTCGAACATATATGAAATAACCTTATGTCTTTAATTAAGAATAATAATTCTAGAACATATTACACATCACATTAAAAGTGGGAGAACCATGCTTCGGCACGTATGGGCCGGCTCGACCGGAGTGATACCACGGCCTCACAGAAAAATGAGTTCGTTGTGTTTCGCCGAGTGCGTGAAGTTACCGGAGGCCGTAACCCTTCCCTCTCCCCACTTTTACCCCTCTCCTCCCCTCTTCCATCCATTCCCCTACTACCAACCTAAAGGTCGGCAACATACTTGTGACTCGTGAGTGCCCATGGGCGACGGTAGTCACTTACCATCAGATGACCTGTGATTCTGTTGACAGGTGATTCTGTTGTGTAGTTACTACGTGGAAGGTTTGGAGTGTATTTCAATAGTTTTATCTTACTATGATATTATAAAGGCGAAAGTTTGTGAGGATGGATCATCATTATATCGCCCTCCACTGGCATTAATTTATTTATTGGAGGATGGATGGATGTATACTCGTAACAGAAGTAAACGAGGCTAGCGAAACTGTGGACAAAAGATAGCTGCGCCCCGCGGTTTCACCCGCGTAAGTAAGGATGCCGTGGGAAGTTTCATCGCAATCGGTTTAGAAGTTTTTGCGTGAAAGAGCAACAAACATCCTTACATTCTCAAAAAACTTTCTCGTTTAAAATATTAGCAGGATAGTATTTGCTTTGCTTTGATTACTGTTAGTTTTAAACCACTTGCCATCACTCGGGGTCAGGCACCTTGAGTATGTGAACTAGTTATAAACTTCGGTATTTTGTTCGCCGTTCCGAACCTATTGGAAGTCAATAACTTCGTTGCACTGCTTAATACAGCAGAAGTAATTACATATATTAAATGTGTAAATCAAGACTTAATAATAGGTAGGTAGGTCCTACTAATGTTATAAACGTGAAAGTTTGTGAGGATGTATGGATGTTTATTGCTCTTTCACGCAAAAACTATACTGTTACAATAAAAACTTTCGTGAGTGGTATTCATATTTATTAAAAACTATACGGTTTTACTCACGTTTGTATTTCGGGGATGCCCGACTAGTTTCGGACCCGACGGGGGCCCTTTCTCAAGGAGTGAAGCGTCCTGCCGCGACGGTGTCAGGCGTCACAGTGTGAAACTAGTCGGGCATCCCCGAAATACAAACGTGAGTACAACCGTATAGTTTTTAATAAATCAAAACTATACTGAACCGATAGCGATGAAACTTGATAGCTGGAGACCAAGATTAACACATAGGCTACTTTTTATCCCGATATTCTTAGGGCATAAGAATTTATGAGGGTAAAAGTGCGGGGCGCAGCTATTATTATAATAATGTAACACCTCACACACGGCCGTCTGATTCCAAACTAGGCAGAGCCTGTACTATGGTAACCAGACTGCTTATAAACATATTTATATATTACTACATAAGATAAATTACTACCAGACACATAAGAAAAAAAAACATTTAAAAAAAATATATCGCCGACTTCATGCGCGCTAAATCATGTTAACTGTATCACTAGCCATTCAAGAAAATGAATTTGAAAAATTGAAATTCAAAGAATATTACTTGGCTTCTTAATTTCACTTTTTTTGTCATTTGCTGCATTTATCGGATATAATCTTATTAATCTAGAACTATACAATTTATTACTAGCAGCGGCCCGCGGTTTCACCCGCCTAAGTCCCGTTCCCGTTTGAATATCGGGAAAAAAAGTAGCCTATGCGTTAATCCAGGTCTACAGCTATCTACATACGAAGTGGTTTTTGCGTGAAAGAGTAACAAACATCCATCCATCCATCCAAACTTTCACATTTATAATATTAGTGGGATTAGTGGGATGGGATATATGTCTATGTATATGGTGTATATGCATATATTAAATGTTACAGAGCGATTACACTAAACTTGTTTCCCTATATTACCTATCTAATCATATTGTACATGTTTGTAGGTATAATTTACTAGTTTTAAGCCTAACATGTTTTGATTCCCACACCAAAACTACCCATTAGATTGTTATATATCTGGTCATCATTTTTCCATCCCAAGGTTGCCTGGAAGAAATTGCTATAATATTAGAACAGAGAATGTAGAGAATTTTATAAGGGTTTCAATTCGAATGGGTTATATACTAATTTGCCATTACGTGATGGGTTTTGCTACTTTTCTGTTATCTCAAACTTTATGGGTATGGGCACCCATAAAGTTTACCGTGCATTAGTATTAAAAAAGAATATTTCTGGCATTCTCGAACCATTGCCGACGTGTTCCTGTCACGTAACTAGCGCCCCTTTTGTCACGCATATCTAGCATGTAATACATGCAAGTTCGTTAAACTTGCATGTATTGAAAATGACTAGACCAGCATTTCCCAAAGTATGGGACGCAACCCATTGGTAGGCCGGGACCCTCAGAAATGCGACGTTACATTAAGCGACCGGGTTATACCCCAGCCAATCATCCCTTTTTCATGACATTGTTTAAAAATGATATGAATTTGCCATTTATTGAACAAAAAAAATAAAATTATAGACCAACACACAATGTCACCGAAAGAGTAAGATGCTTTGTCAAAAGCAAAAATTAAAACAATCGATAACCAAATAAAATAAAATAAATATATCAAACTCATTGCAATTAAAAATAATTAAAATTGAAAACGAATGGTTTAAGTCGTCACTACGCCACGCTGCGTATGTGGGTTAATCATACACGGGACAAAATTTTTTTGAACCACTTGTCCAGAGTCTGGGCGTTCTTTGTGTCCGTTGTTTGGATGTTGGCAAAGTCTACCCGACACAAGAATAATACGTAGTTGAGCGGAAGTTAAATTTGATACCAAAGCAAGTATGATAAAAAATAGGAAACAATTGAAAATTAACCTTTCTTTTCTTGTTTTAGCAGTCCTTAATAGTAATGGGCTGATTTGCTTAATGAAAACGATGAGTGTGACTCCGAACTTGGAACTTTATGTTACGTTGGTGGCTCGCGATCTCGTCAACTTTGGGAACCATTGGTCTAGACAACACGAGCCGTCATAGTTATAGATGTCGAGGGCCCAATATCAAATGTGACGGCCGAACGTATCGGGGTGGCCCGCGGGGGAAATGAATTTGAAATTTAGCATTTATATTGGAGTGAATGTTTATAGTTTATAAATATATTAGAGGAAGCTAAGTTTTCCTTGGCGTTTATTCGGAGAGAGAAAATTTTGCAGTGTCCCCTGCTCCTTAGGGTCACAGCATAATGTTAAATAGCCCATAACCTTCTTAAACTAAAAAAACCCGCTTTAATACCGAACCACATTAAATAGTCAAAAAGAGTTCCAGTATCGACCTGGTTCCCTCATCAGACTATCGTTATATAGGCCCAATGTGTTGGACTCTTAAAAAAAAATCGTATGACCCTAACTCGGCAAGGTTTACTAGTAGCCACTGAAGAGTTCCACTTTCCACCTCATGGTTCCATTATCAGATCAGCTTCAAGAAGCCAAATTATAGTATTGTCATCCAAACTACTTATACATAGAAAGTTTCATTTCGATACAACAATTAGAAAAAGGTATAATAATTTTTTTATAGTATAGGGGGCAAACGATCAGACTGGTCACCTGATGGTAAATGACTACCGCCGCCCATGGGTACCTGTAACTCAAGAGTCACAAGTGCGTTGCCGGCCTTTAAGGTGGGAGTAGGGAAGGGGGGAATAGGGGGCGAGGAGGGAGAGAGGGAAAGGGAAGGGTTAGGGCCTCCGGTAACCTCACTCACTCGGTGAAAAGCAATGCAAGCATTGCTTCACTGCCGGTTATTATGCCTTTGCCTATATTAAACAGGCATGAGTGTGTATGTTATGGACGTTCACGCCCTAAGTACTCAACCGAATCATCATGCAATTTTGCATAAACGTTGTCAAAGGCAAAGAAATACTGTTCGTTCTTGAATTTACTGACAAAGTCTACACTAACGGAGCGAAAACTAGTGGGAGAGCCATGCTTTGGCACGCCAAATCTTCCATGTTTAGTTTAGTCCACGTCCAGTGTTTAGTCCATGGTTTAGTTTAACAACACTCGCTGGCAGGAGCTTTTTCATTTGTGCCTTTGCCTACTGAAGCCTACTGAAGGACGCTGGGTGTGAACATTCACTCGTAAGTTATATTATTAACACAATGTTCCAGAGCGAGGGCCCTGTCGTTCTAGTATATTAATATTTACTTATTGGGTGTAACCCCAGCCACATTCCCACTACTATGACCAGGACCAACAAATAGTAACCTAAAAACAACGAGCGTGACACTCGACGAGTCACTCGGAAAGTTAAATTGTCATTATTTATTTTTTTATATTATAGGGGGCAAACGAGCAGACGGGTCACCTGATGGTAAGTGACTACCATCGCCCATGGACACCTGCAACTCAAGAGTCACAAGTGCGTTGCCGGCCTTTGAGATAGGAGTACGCTCTTTTCTTGAAGGTTTCAAGGTCGTATCGGTCCGGAAATATATTGTCTTTTCACCCGCAAAGAATTTAATCGAAAGTAGGTTTGAATTGAAGGAGCTTACAAGAACTTTAAATCGGTTCAATAATCCCTCAGTGGAATTAATATCACAGAGTATTTATCGAATAAAAACTAAAGTGATTTCTAAAATGACTCACTCAGAATTCATTTTAGAAATCACTTTAGTTAGTAGACTATAGCGTGGATCTAGGATATTAGTTGTAGAAGCCGATTTGTATTACCTTTGTTCGTTTGAAAGAGAAATAAATCCTGCATTCCTTATTTTCTCACATATATATAAAAGCATTGTTTTTCAGCTAAAAAGGGTAGCCTACCTCATGGTATATCACCCGTTTGTAACCCAAGAATGGAGCCATTTCCCATCAGGCAGTCCTTGTATAAGCACTTTTTGTTAAACAATTACTCAAAACTGACATTACCTAGCTTTCACCCGCGTAAAAATTATTTTGTTTATCCCTAGGGAACAATTAATTTTCTTGATGAAAGGGACAAAAGTCATGTTTTGTACTTTTCTGTACTCCTGGCAAAACCTCTATGCAAAATGTCATGATGGTTGCTTCAGCAGTTAAGACGTGACAGCGCCATAAACAAACAAACTCACTTTTGCATTATAATATTAGTAAGGATATGTAAATAGCTATGGACGTATTAACCACGTACTAGCCAGTCTTGTCTGAGAGAGCTTCTCATCGATTGCTGTCTTCTATTCGACTCAAAAACCCCTTCAACATTACAAAAGAGCTGATGATCTTAGAACTGCTGAACACATTTTCTTGAAATGTAGCTAAGAAACGTTCTCGATCAAGTCACCTCAAAAAAATTAATTCAAAACCGGTCTACCCGTTAAGCAGCTATGATGCCACAGCCAGACACACATATGGATAGACACATTGAAACTTACGTTAAACGATTACTAGTGTTACCAATAAAAAAAATAAGAAATAGTTTTTTTCGACCTTAGACGAACCTTTATTGTTATCGATATAATTAATTATAGTTATCGATATTCAACCTCTAGGCGAACTCTAGTTCTAGTAATTCGTCTGTATCAAGTTCCCATTCATCTCTTATATCTGTAGGTCTCAGATGCGCTCCGGACGCCCTCTAATCTCTTGAGATCGCAATATTTCAACATTTATTGATAAAGACACCTTCGAACCTTGTTCAAATTTAATTTGCTACGAAATATCGACTCTTAGTGATTATTATCGATAAATAGTGTTTGCCCGTGTTTTTTTATACGATTGGGGGCAAACGAGCAGACGGGACACCTGATGGTAAGTGACTAGTGCCACTTGTGACTCGAGAGTCACAAGTGCGTTGCCGGCCTTTAAGTTGGGAGTAGGGGAAGGGTTAGGGCCTCCGTTGACCTCACTCACTCAGTGAAAAGCAATGCAAGCACTGCTTCACTACCGGTTTTCTGTGAGGCCGTGGTATCACTCCGGTCGAGCCGGCCCATACACGTATGGGTCGGCTCCATCTACGTCCATATGCCATGATCACTGTACGCACGTACAATTGCTGAAACAAGTCTTTGACAAAATGTAGACGGGTTATGCAATTGGGTAGGTTACTGTGTTCCTCCAACAAAAATATACATAAGTAACCCTAAAATTTACATTCGAAATGCACGTTTCTGTAAGCTACATCCTGGCTCCGGCCTTATTTACCTGGCAACTATTATTAAGCTCAAAGCTTTACATTTATGAAAACTCATTATGCTATTTCTTTGAAGCAGTAATGAGAATTCTACAAGCTGGATGTTCCTTTCTGTTTTCATATTTCATTTAATATCGTATTTACTAACCAAACAAATAGCATTATAAATAGTGTTACGATTGTAATAAATAAGGAAATAAAATTAATTGTTTCAACTGTTGGTCTAACTTTTTTGTTTGACAGGCGAGGTTTAGAGCTATCACTAAAACATTTATGAAACTGTTTCCTACCTTTGTTAAACAATATAATTCAATGAATTACAGTCGAATTTCAACCTTCTATCAATCACCAGTTATCATTATATCATTATGTAGAGCACCCCTTGTTTATTTCTTGTAAAAATCCCCTCGTCGTCACCTCACCGGAGTTAACACTGAAGTGGTATGTCGGATTCAAACCGACTAAAACCACACGGTGTTCCGTCACAAGCGGCTCTATTGCAAGGGACACGGGTATACCCTAAGAAGGAAACCTCCGGGAACAAGTAGAGCGGCCCTAATATCCTTCTAAACGACTTAACAGGAATCTAAATCCAATTAATATATTAATCATATCTAATAAACACAACATCCACAAAAATGATTATCAAATCCGTCATCCGAAATCATTTACGCGTAGTGAAGTGAAATATTTGTCTCCGTAATCCTGGGATTATATGCGGCGTCACGCCGTGGTCCGGGATTAGGCCGGGACTCCGGGCTATACGGGACTGTTATCTTAGAGACAAATTATTAGTGTTTGTCCGGGACTTGGGCGTTTGTGTTTAATTTGAGAATTAGTGTGACGTCACTTATTTATTCAAGGAAAGTTTGGGGACATTTTCTTGTGTAATTGTGATGTCTCTCTTCGCGTACACTAATGACCCTATTAAGTGTGTAAGTCTGGACGGGGTCAATTTCTCCGTGACAACGATCGATGCAATTCGATCAAAAAGTCGGGTGTACAAAAAGTAAATAAATAAATAAAAAATAAAGTCTCGCTTTACACATACTATAAGTAAACAAGTCGCAACAGTTTTTTTAACTATTATCTCTAATGGCCAGCTTATGTCTTAACTTTTTCCTAGAAAAATGCAGATCATAAAAAAATCCAATCTGTTTAACGGTTCTCAATATTAGCACTCCTGTAGGTGGTTATAATTTGTTTAAATTGGGAGCGGTCGACTTGTCCAGTACCTCACAGTAAAAGTAGCGTAGTGGTATTTTTTCTGCTAGTGGGTAGTACTGAGGACCAGGGAGTGCTTTTTTCGTCATTATAAAACAGTTTTCAAATAAACACATGCGAGGTTGTAGTAGCTTTGTCAATGCTATCCCTCAAAAGGGTTTGACGATCTTACTTAAGTACTACTACATCACTTTTATAATTTCTTCAGACTCTAATGTACTGCCCAACCTTATACTTACTTCTATGAAAGACTGTATGAAGGAATTCCACTTTGCTAATATATTTAGCAATTCCTAATTGTTCCTGGAGACTTTTTATCATATTATTTATGCTTTAATGTACACAATATATTACATTATCTTAATAACAAAGAAATGGTATTTACAAAAGCGAGGTTAACCTAAGCCCTGGTTTTCTTCCAGCAAACCTTGCGAGTAAATAGAGGATCGTAGAGAAACTTCTGCAGTAAAGTTGCAAAGTGGAATTACAAAAATTACATCGGTCTGATTATATAGGAATTATAGTTTTCTATTATGTCTTTTCCTATTATAAAAATACTCTCTGTTTGTCATCCAAAGAAAGTTACATAATACATTTAGTTACGATGCAAATATGTTATCTTCCTAAGACAGTTTTTTTTCATAAGTAGATTAACACCTACTGGTCAATCATTGCTGGAAATATAATTTAAAATTCCTCTTAGCAATATTCCCAATAAAAAAAATTTCTTCCAAACATCTAAATGTTTTGTCCGCAATTCTATTTATACAAACGTCCTTTGTGTTTGATTACACAGAGAGATTGTATCGACGCGGTCCGTTTAAGCCTTTAATCCCGGTGTGCGGGATCGTATCGACCGCACTACAAGACGGTTTTTGTTGTTTAAGTGTTCTACACTTGCTGGAGCACTTTGCGTTTACTTATACGGATTGATAGAGTTGTAATTTTGTTGTAAAATATATTGAGTGTGATTAACAGAAGTGTTTATATAGGTAACATTGGCATTGGCTCATGTCACGGATGATTTAAGGTCGGGAATGGAAAATGGCAAATTGACGGTGTTAGCTCTACTGGATTTCAGTAACGCCTTCAACACCGTTGATTTTGATCTGTTGCTTGGGACAATGTGCTCTCTTAACATATCTCCAACGGCGATTGACTGGTTTCGTAACTACCTGTTTGGTCGCCGACAGCGCATCCGCATTGAAGACACCTTCTCTGCAGGGTGCACTACATCTGCTGGCGTACCACAGGGTGGCGTTCTATCTTCCTTGCTCTTTGCAGTTTTTATAAACTCTATTTCCAATAAACTTTCTTCTTCTTACCACCTTTATGCTGATGATTTGAAAATTTATACTCAAGCCTCTCCAGAAGAATTGTCAACGGCTATAGGCATTATAAACATAGACCTAGAACAGATCTGTGTTTGGAGTAAGCAGCACGGCTTAAAAATGAATCCTGTGAAAACACAAGTGATTGTTGTTGGTACTTCTAGGATGAGAACAAAAATAGATTGGTTAAGTCAACCCCAGATTTGCTGCGATGGTGCCCTAATTCCCTTTCAAGATACAGTAAAGAACCTTGGGATATACATTGACAAAGACCTATCCTGGAGTCCACAATTACAAGAGGTTAGTAGGAAACTTTTTGCATCTGCAGGGTCCCTCAGAAGACTGCGTAACCTTCTTCCGGTTGCCACTAAGATTGCGCTCGCAGAATCACTCCTTCTTCCTATCCTTGATTATGCAGATGCCAGCTATCTAGATCTCACCGAGGACCAACTTGAAAAACTTGAGCGACTTCAAAATTTCTGCATCAGGTTCATCTTTGGATTACGCAAATATGACCACGTCTCTGAATATCGGATTAAGCTCAAGTGGTTACCCATACGCCTTCGCCGGAATACTCATATCCTTTCACTACTGTACAATATTCTGTTCAATCCTAGCGCTCCTCACTATCTCAAAAAACGTCTCAAAAACGAATTTTTGCATAATACGCATTCAAGGTTCCTGAGGTCGTCTGAGAATCTTAGGTTAAAAATGCCGACACATACCACAAAGTTTATGGACAAATCTTTCACAGTAAAGGCTGTCCGTCTGTGGAATGAACTGCCACTAGCCATCAGACGTGCACAAACATTAACAAATTTTAAAAAACAAGTGAAAGATCTCTCTATGAATTGTGACATACTTGGTACTATTATGTAATTATTATGTACCTCCGTATTTGTTATACATTGTTTATGTGTGCTTATGATATGTCTAAGCATATATGTATATATGTGTGTGTATGTATATATTTGTGTACCAATCATCATACCCATCTACAAACCATTAATATTTATAGTTAGTAGTATATGTAATTAGTACTTATATATTATTTATTAATTGTTACATAGGCATTTATTTCTCTTTCCATCCAATGGTTGCCTGGAAGAGATCGCAAACTGCGATAAGGTCGCCAATTGTACATAGTATTATCTAGTAAGTATTTAGTTTTAAGAAAATATTGTAATCTGCTCTGTGTACAATAAAGAGTACATCTATCTATCTATCTAACATTTGCGGCACCTTAAAGTAGTTTTCTATAGTTCAAAGAAATAAATAGTCATTGTTTCGATTACTATAGTGGGCAAACTTGACTGGGTTTTTCTGTTAAGACATTCCTAGTAGTAGCAGAGAATACTGATCCGCACCCAAGAGATTTCACTTATTGTATCCTTTGTGCGCGTTTTTCACTCCATTAGATAGGATAAAGAATATAACCGGTAAAATGTAAGTGTAATAATATACATCTGCCTACCCTTTTACGAATATGATTGCGTGAGTTGGTTATTCTATCACGTAAATTCGATTTTTATTCGTCAGTTTTGGGAGCTAAAACATAGTTAATAAAATGGAGTTAAATAAATACATTATTGCAATCTTTTTCATATCAAAAGAAAAAATATTATCTATACTAAAAGATAACAGATATATTGTTTTTTAATTTTGCCTGAGTAAACCTTTGTAATATCATTTCTCAAGTCTTTAGTATACGATGAACGTTTTTTAATTCTTATGCAGGTTGAATGTTTTTTACATTTTGTTGCATATATAAAAGAAAAATGTTCATTTGAATAAAAAAAAACATTCATCATTTTTAAAAGCTAAGCGCTACGCTCAAGAGGGTGTGTGAAAAAAATACAAGTGTGGTAAATTATACGGGGGGGGGTATTTAAATATGTGGAATTGCTTAAAACATGGATTGCAGATTTGGAAGAATTCACCACGTAACACATTTAGTTTCTAGATTTAAATCTCAAGTAATCGAGTGTCGAGGAGACAGAGAGAGATAGAAGTAAAGAAAAAAAATCGTTCTAGTCTGTTGTCAGTTGTCAGCCAGTGTTATGATTTGGGGCTAAACGAAAGTCAGTCGCGTCAGACCTTGTTTATTTCGTCGTCTGCCATCTTGACCGCTTCTTGTGATCTCCAGTTTTAATTTCGAATTATTCACTCGGGAACATAGAAATAACAGTATTATAACGTTTGGGTTTGATACTTAAATGAATGAAGATACTAAGTTTGTATTAGAAAATTGAATTATACTTCTTTAGGCGCGTTATGAAAAAATTATGAGAGTGAAATTATAAGGTGCGCGCGCATCACTGTCACACAAAAGTAACAGGTTGAAGTTGCCCGCTAAACTGCTCATTGATGAGAGTGAAGTTGCCCACTAAACCGCTCATTAAATCTGGAAAAAAAGCTACCAACAAAACAGAAATAGAACCTCTATTGTGTTTTAATGCTACCAACAAAATAGAAAGAGAACCTCTATCGTGTTTTAGTTTCACACAAGTGCGAATTATATATGTGCTAATAAATTATATTCAGTAGTGATTTAAATTGAATATTTTGAATAATATAATTTCCTATTCATAAATATTAGTGAAAAAAATTGTGCTTATATACTTTTTTAATGATGTCAAAGGAATATAACTTCTGACGCGCGTACATAAGTACACGCACCCATTTTTTTTATGTTATAGGGGGCAAACGAGCAGACAGGTCCTGCAACTCAAGGGTCACAAACGTATTGTATTGTAGTTCTTAAAATAAAAGACATTTGTTTGGATTAAACTCTGCTGTATGTCTTTTAGATTTTCAATGATATCTCAATAATTATAGTGATACCACTAAGTACTACACTGCAGCTTATGTAGGCTGGTTTGTGATGAGTCAATAGAGAAAACAAAGTGATGATTGATTGTCAAACTCACATTAGACATTGACATTTACGTTCTACTACAATTTTGATACCTAAATGTATAACGATACGTCTCATTTTCGGTTTAACACTCCTCCGAAATCGCGAGCATTCATAGGTTATTGCAACCGCTGACCATTTGGCGGGTCATATGCTTATTTACCACTTTAGTTGTCAAACGGGATCGTATATGTTTATGCAGTGCACAGGTTCTGCTCTAACAATGAATTCTATTGAGTTTTGAAGTTGTACGAATATTTTGTTTTTAATAAATTGTTTTAACCGACAACTCTCCAAGCGGGAAACGATTCGTACTCCATTTTTGACTGAATGGGAACAAATTGGATCCATTAAAATTTTAGAAAAACATATCTGGCAGATTGCTTTTTTTTTAATTTAGAAAGGTATTTAATTTTTATAGGGACGAATGTTTTACTTTGTACTCGTATGTTGGGCTAACTGTCTGTTTCTTACCTCTACCAGGCAACTTAGTGGTGTCAAAAATATACGTACGCTGGACGACGTTACGTTCAAAACATAAATATACGTACGTTGGGTAGGGGGTCTAAAACCTCACCACGTATCACAGCTAAAAACATCACTTGATTAAAAGACGACCCCTAATAGGTATTACAGACCTGGTCTTTGAATAGGCTGACGTTTCGACCAGATTGCACTGGCCGTGGTCATATATATTACACACCTTTGAATTGCCCGAGTCAATTGTAAGGTATGTGATACCTATTACGAGATCGCGTTAATTCCCGTAGACTACAAGTTATGTATTTGTGTATATATGTGTGTTTACTACTAATATTATAAACGTGAAAGTTTGTGAGGAAGTATGAAAGTATGGATGTATGGATGTTTGTTACTCTTTCACGTAAAACTACTGAACCGATTGCGATGAAACTTGGTATGTAGATAGCTGGAGACCTGGATTAACATATAGGCTACTTTTTATCCTGATATTCCCACGGGATCGGGACTTACGCGGGTAAAACCGCGGGGCGCAGCTAGTATAATATAATTATATTCGTATTAAATTTTAGTATACACTACGTATAGTATTACATTTATTTTACTACTAGCTGCGCCCCGCGGTTTCACCCGCGTAAGTCCCGATGCCAGGGGAATATCGGAATAAAAAGTAGCCTATGTGTTAATCCAGATCTCCAGCTATCTACATACCAAGTTTTATCGCAATCGGTTCTGTAGTTTTTGCGTGAATGAGTAACTAACATCTATACATCCTCACAAACTTTCACGTTTATAATATTAGTAGGAAGTAGGATTTTGAACATATATTTTAAGCGCACCTACTTCTTCTTTTCTCTGCATCACCCAAAGGTTGACTGGTAGAGAATGCCTTAGGCATTAACTCCGTCTATGTACTAATGTGCCAAAACTTTTAAATAAATAAATAAAAAAATATATGTATTTACAATGTAAATAACTTTGAACTGCCAGACAAACTTATTAAAATGCACATATTGCAATTTACAATACAAGATGGCTACCGTCCGGCCGGAAACGTTCCAGCTATGAAAACACGACTTTTAACACGGACATTGCAAAAGAGCAGTAAAATATTTCCATTTAAGTAAACGGGTAAAGGAAATGGGGATATTATTGGTTGAAAGCTAAAAATATTACTTGTTCATTACTTTTCGAGGTACTCTGAGCAGGAAGATGAAGACTTGCACCTATAGTAGATATATGTGGCGCGACGGTAGAGCAATAAACTGTAACGGTTGAGATCACGGGTTCGACTCCCGCTAAGTGCAAACATTTGTATGCCTAAATATAGTGGGAGAGCCATGCTACGGCACGTATGGGCCGGTTCCACAGGAGTGATACCATTGCCTCACAGAAAACCGTCGGGAAGCAGCTGCGTTGTGTTTCGTCCTGTGAGTGAGGTTACCGGAGGAGCTAACTCCCTCCTAGCCCTACTTAGCCACCTCAAAGGCCGGCTACACGCTTGTGACTTTTGAGTTGTAGGTGTACATGTACGGCGGTAGTCCTATCCCATAAAAAACACGTCAGAAGTGAAATCAGACACACATCTGTACCTATATATGTATCGCGAGTCCAGTGCTTTTCCCCATTATCAAAAGTGTCCAAAGAAGTTCTCATTTAAAAAATTTGCAGTTTGAAGTCCCTTTGGTGGGTTTAACGAGAGTTGACGTTGCTAAACATTTGCCAAATATAATTTGATAATTCACGTGATAATGGGCAAGACTATTGCGTCCACCGGCCACTTTCGGAATTAATTATGGGAAAATTAGGAGTATGGAAATGGGGAAAGGAAAAGATAGTTAAGAAGGGAAAGCAATGGAAAGAAAGGGATAATGTTTATAAGGATGGATTAGAGAGTGTGAGTAATAACTCGAGCAGGTCAGGGTCTCGAACAAATAGACATATTGGGATATATATATGTATATGCATATATATATTGGGCTACAAGTTGCGTATTATTTACTGTACAATTATTTAACATAATTTTTATTTGCACCTACTTCTTCTTTTCTCTGCATCACCCAATGGTTGACTGGTAGAGAATGCCTTAGGCATTAAGTCCGCCAATGTACCAAATGTGCATAAACTTTAAAATAAACAATAAATAAAAAAAAAACATATTCAAGTATTTACAAAATTTTGCAGTGAGCGGGTAACAAACCCACGACGTCTGAACTTAGGAGAAGGATATAGGGTGGGAGAGAAATGCTTCGGCACGTATGGGCCGGCTCGACCGGAGTGTACGACAGCCTCACAGAAAACCGGCAGTCAAGCAATGCTTGCATTCTTTTCTCTGAGTGAGTGAGGTTACCGGAGGCCCTAACCCTTCCTTTCCCCCTCTTCCACTCTTCCAATAGACCCACTTCAAAGTTCGGCAACTATTAATGAAAACAAAAACTATGCCAGATAAACACCCAATATTATGTTGTCACAAGTCCCTTAAGGCTCCGCTATTCAAGAAACCCTTTCCCAATTCGCAAAAACATCATCCCGACAGCCGCATAAAAATATCCCGGGGTATTATAATTTATTTTGGCCTGCGTATCGGACGTGTCGCCATATTCCCGGTTTACGAGTTGTACTGTAGCATGCCACTGCACTTTACCGCTTCATAAATTATTATATGAAAATTTTATTTACGACGGTGTTCAGTTAGTGTTTTTTAGATAGAAATATGGCTGGTAAAAGTTTTTTTATATTTATATTTTTGGTATGATCTGTGGGTAGTCAGATAAAAGAAATATTTTTTGACGTCGACGACGAAAGTGATCAGTGCCAAAAGAGTATATAACATTCAAAACATTTTTGAGGACTTTACACCCCTGAAGTGGCAAACGTTATTAGATTACGGTACTGTTCGCAAGACTTCACAGATTTTGTGGTGGTAATAGAAGTCAAGTTGAGCGGTCAGCACCCTTGTGTGTTTGTACATGTGCTTGGATAATTTACATCTTTTTCCTATAATCCAGAATATATAACTATTTAGAACTTTTATTATGTCGTTGACGATAACGTGTTGGAGATTCGAGATAAATCAATGGTCACTATGTTCAAATCGTTACGTTTCTCATACGCAGTTATGGTGCAGTTTTAACCCCAAGTCCGTAACTAAAAGTTTTAAATCAGTTTACTTTCCTACCCAATTAACGCCAACCCCTATGGTTGAAATCACAATCGCCACTCCGAAATATTCATATAAAAACAACAAATACAATAAGCAGCATGACGCTGCAGCAAACCATCTGCGGTCACCTTTGTATGAGTGAATTTTAACGTGTGTGTATGTGTAGCCACGTTTGTGTTAGAAAGTTGGTGTAATTTGAACGTGTGATATAAAACTGAGTTAAAAGGTAAAATTAAATTGACGTGCGTTATCCAGTTGCAGACATTCAAGGTTTCATTCCATGGTAAATTAGTATCTAAAAAACCGTAAGATGATTTTTCTTTTTAACCCCTGACGCAAAAAAAGAGGGGTGTTATAAGTTTAACGTCGATGTCTGTGTGTGTGTGTGTGTGGCATCGTAGCCCTCAAACGGATAGACCGACTTAGATGCGGTTTTTTTTCATTTGAAAGCCAATTTCCTTGCGGTGGTTCTTAGCTATGTTTGGTTAATATCGGTACAGCAGTGTAAGAGTACCCGCTCTTTTCCAAAATTATGTAAGGCATTTTTGTTATTATTTTGTGTCGGGGATTTCATTCATTCATTTAAAAACTCAATACCGCATTTATAATATTTGTAATATTTATAATATGCATTAAATTCCTGATCTGTGAAAAGAATATATGAAATACTGGATACTACTCTAGCGATTTAATTATGTGTAACCTGAAAATAAAACTACGGAGCAGGAGTCGATGTGTTGAACACACCAAAATTCGGAAAATACTCCTATTTTTCACCACTATATGAGGAACAGAAGAGTCTACGCGTGCCCCATTACTGTTTACCGTGTGACAGCTCGTGAATCTCCTTGCTTCTTTGGATACTTACCATCACTAGCCACACTCATTACTGAGCAGTGTGCTTCTTTGCCTCCTTGGATACCTACCATCACTAAACACATTTATTAATAACCCCTGTGGATAAGATAGCGTGTTGTTTGTGATGTAAATGTTTCTTCAACCATCTATTCAACATCAAATTTATGCACCAGTCCAAATTCAATTCGTCGCATAACCCATAAAGCTAACAAGAGCCAGTAATTAAAACACCAAAGCGATGTGGACAATAGTCATAACTCACTGTCAAGCTATGCAACGTTAAAATGTCAAAAACAGAGCCGCCATTTTGAACAGGACGTTCCGACTAAAGTCTAAGTTATGATTTATACGGCCACATGAAATTATTATATTGGTGAGAGTTATTTTAGTACATAGAAGACAATGTATTTTTTACCCTTTCGATTTAAATTACTTGAGGTTTTCGAATTTTTTCCCCCATTATGTTTCTGTACGAAACTGGTACTAAGAGTATACCAGTTACACAAAAAAAAAAACCATATTATCCGCGCAATTACTGTACTGTGCCTATAGTTGCATGTTCGTATGTATGTACACATTGTACACGCTAAACGTATATTTAGCTAGTGAGAGAGTTTTTTAAATACCTCAATGACACAAGGATATCTCCCTACTGTTATAAGTTGTTATAAAAATAAATAATGCATATTAAATCATTAAAAACAAATATTGGTTAGTTACCAATATAGTGGTGATGGCTATAACTAATATCAGCTACATTTCACATACTAGATGCAGGAAGGCACCGAGTCTAGTGTAAAATAATAATGCCTTATTTCCCAATTTAAGGTTAAATGTACAATAGAGATAAAAGTACAATAACGTAGATCTCTGGGAATTTCAGATTAAAGATCTCATTCAATAAACCTACAAAAAGGAGGATAACCTCCCACATACCACGATATTGTAAAAGGACTGTCAAGGTTTCAGGACTACTTGACTCCAAAGCCATGTAACTGAACGACTTCTTGGTTCTAATCAGACGTACTACTTCTTATATTTTTGCACTATTGCATGAAACGCGCCAAAAGATAAGCCAAGCTTCCTTTTGAAATTAGCTAGGAGAGGGTTAACAAGCCCTCTCTGAGCTTGGGAACGATTGTTATTTACTGTCAACAACTGTGTCATATTTAAGGCGCCGAATGTAACCACATGTAACAGAATGTAACCACACCACACGGTGTGCAATACGCACACCGTGTGGTGTGGTTACATTCTGTTCATTTCGATAGGTCGTGTGGATTTAAAGACGTGGAAAAAAACTCCTGATATAAAAGTAAGACCGAGTAGCTTGAATTACAAATAGGGATAAGAAACCCAAACTTAAAATCTCACAACCAACAATAAAAGCACTTTACAAACGAAGATTTATCATCGACACAACTCGTCAGCCGGACATTAAGCGGAAACTCAGATTTATCACTTACACCGCCGCAAGCGCTTTGATTTAATTACTGCGAGTTATTACCACCCTTATAGAAACTAATTTATCTTAGAAAAAAAGGACAAACGAGAACTGAAGTCAAACCTTTCATCCCCTACCTTTTGATCCGAAGAATTGCTGTGTTCGCGTGTGGAGTTCGCATCGGCATGCTTACAAGTAACGTTTGTGCAAATTCCTTTAGATTACAGTGGCAATCCGCGAGCACATTACTTACAGCATTTACGTAGATCCAGGATTACAGAAAGACTAGAATAATAAAGCGCACATTCGTTTTATGGTATACTAGCCATATATAGTATATTGTACATAATATATTATCAGTGCTGCACCCATATTGTAAGACAAGTTTGGATCTAGATACTGCGGTGTAATATGTTCCAGAATATTATAATTCTTCTTAACTAATCATAATTATCATCTATAGATCGTCCACTGTTGAACAAGTGCCAAAAGACTTTACCAAAGAGTGGAGATTAACCTTAAAAGACAGCCAAGCATTTTGAAACTAGTTCAAAGGTAATATAAAATTGCAAAGACATCCTGAACACACTGGGAAAATAAAAGAGTATTAGGGTCAGGTCTCGACGGCAGTGGAAAGGCCGATGAATTCGACAGAGTTGGTTGTTGCAGACAACTGACAGCATGAACAGGAACCATTCTGCGGCGTCACCAAACAGCGAGCTTATTCCATCATAAACGCTTTAAAGCAAAGGCAATTAAGAGATGGCTCACCACTACTGGTCTAAAACACTCCAAAGCTTTGATAAAGTTAGGCAAAGATATAACTTGCATATTCTGTCGAGAGGCAGAAGAAACTGAAATGCATATTCTATGCTCTTGTGGCCCACTAATGCGGTAACGAAGTATCAATCTAGGTTTACCAACACAACCGTAAGAATTACAAACAATCACTGCTCATAAGATTGCTTTCTCGAAGCCATAAGTCTGAGCAGTGAACTTTAACACAAGAGTGCGCTATGAAAGACCTTCTAGAAAAAAACTGGACACTTCATTAACAGCCTTGGTACGAAATACCCATAGTTTCATTCATGTCGGCCATCTTTCATACGTAATGCTAGCTTTATCTTCAATTTAAGTTCGATTTGTCAGTTTCAAAATAATATACTTATATCACAATTTACACATTAAAACTAATATAAAAATATATATATATACAGGCTATTTACATGCATGCATCATAAAATTCTTTCGCATCGCCGCCTACGGGCAGTTTTCCATGAAGGCTGCCGACATTACCACGTTAAATGGCAATGCTAATTCTCTGTCCAAGAAAAAGGCCCACCTTCTGGTCACGAGAAGTATCGATCAATCGCTTAGCTAATTCCTTATAAACCGAACGAGCACTCGGACTCTAGCGTTTCGACTCCAAAC
The DNA here is from genome assembly GCA_949752705.1 of Callimorpha dominula. Taxonomy (NCBI): domain Eukaryota; kingdom Metazoa; phylum Arthropoda; class Insecta; order Lepidoptera; family Erebidae; genus Callimorpha; species Callimorpha dominula. The sequence goes on along the minus strand of OX457019.1, from coordinate 3,111,766 downwards.
GGCTTAAAAACATACTTAAATTATTGTATTTACGCCGTTTGAGGCTTTCTGCTGATGCAGCAAGGCCTACCCATCTTCCATAGCAGTAACGACATATCATCTCGTACCAGACCATTAGGTTCACGTACGGCTGGATGTTGGCGGTAACAAGTGCATGACGGATTATTTCGTTAAGATTTTCATATATTTAATATACTGTATTAAAAATCACAAATTGTCCTAAAATTGTTAGCACTTACGTCATTTATGGGGCCTACTATACAACCCTAAATTATGACCACACCTTTCTGTAACATGCTGCATATGTAGACAACAACAAGACTTTAGAATATTACCAGCATTACCAAAATGAGGTGTAACAGCCCGTGAGCAGCTTCTGTCTAACATCAAGTCAATCAATTAGATGACTGGCATATTACATATAAACTTTGGGGACGGTCGTGTCGCCATATGTCGCTAACTAGACGTACGCACTAGGTTGATGACGCGATGCGTTTTGAACAACGAACCTTCGATTTGTATTTTAAGAAACATTTTTTTAAATAATAATAACATAGAGCAACGAAAGTCTTGTAAATGGTCTAACAATATACATATCCTCGCACCTTTATCCCCGAAGAGGTAGGCAGAGGTGTACCAAATACCCACATTTTTTAAACTGTAATTTGATTCCACCCAGGTAATTGAGGGCAAGCTTATTACGTGCGTACCGTCAACCAGGCAAAGTAGTTAAGAAGGAAAGGCAATGGAAGTAAGGGGATTACTAATAAATTGTTAATTGCTATGGATAGAGTGTAAGCAAAAGCTTGAGGAGGTCTGTAACTAGAACTGGCTGATGCCGCAAGTCAGAGTCCTCTAGGATTGGTTTAACAAGTAATGTTTATTTTTTTGTTATGAAGCTAAACGCCTGAAGGCGGTCCCATTGTTATTACTTACAGCTGTATTGATTTTTTTTATTAAAAGAGACAACCTACGAATATTATAAGTAATTTTAAGTGACCTAGGGCCACAGTGTTTCGGTAAATGTCAAAAATTTAAATAAATAAAATAGGCGCTCCCCGAGGTTCTCAGCGATTGCTTAATAATATAGTGGTATTGTTAAATGAAACGGCTAATTCGTATAAACTAGTACGCAATTATGTTATGATCTCCGACCTACATGCGCGCTGGTCTGGGGCTAGCGGGTCGGGGTGACCTAATGGTCACTCATGGTAGGGTAATACCTAGCAGAAGCAGGCTTGAGACGGTGGCGCAGTTTTGCGCGCGCCTCTCTCATCTGGAGGGGGGATAAGGCCCCCCGTACTACACGGCGTGGTCGCCTGATCAGGCGGCCAAAGTCTGCATGAGTTCTCGGAAGCTTCCTTCCTAGGGTATCCTGGGTCCCCTGCAATTGACTCACTTGTGACGGAACACCGTGTGGTTTTTTCGGTTCGAGTCCGACACACCACTTCTCCCTCGGTGAGGTGATGTCCCGTGGGGGTTTCCATACGATAAAAAAAAACACGCAATTATGTTACGATCTCTAAAATTGATTTCAAATGTCTCCGAGACGATATTTCCTGCCCACAATGTGGGACTGTCATTACCACATTGGCAACTCAGGTTTCAAGCACATTTTTAATGCAATTTCAATTATAGGCGTTTATTATATTGACTAGCCGACGACGACTGATTGATGAAAGATGATACGACTAGGTCAGGGGTCGGCAACCTGCGGCTCTTTCGATGTAAAGTTGCGGCTCTCCAGTTAAATACGTAAAAAATAATTATATACTATCAAAACCCTTAAAATCGTGCAATCTATGCATAGTAGAGTACTTAATAGTCCTACATAAGTGCTAGAGTCATGCCAGTGATTTAAGTATGTGTTCCATGGTCTGATACACCATGTAAAAGCAAATACTATAATATTGAAACGTAAAGTTTAATTGGCTCTTTAAAAACTGTAAAATTTTGTAAATTGTAACTTTTGGCTCTTCCGTCTTAAAATGTTGCCGACTCCTGGACTAGGTCATCGGTTCATCTAGTGGAGTGGAGGATGAAAGTGACGCAAAACTTTCTCTTTGTACAAGTTTTTAGAAGATGCCTAGAAGAAAAAGAAAGAAAATGCAGAAGTAAGACACAAGAGAGTGTTTAGCATTGGATGAGAGGATGACAATGTTAACTGTTTAACCTAAAACTTTTATTTTATTTTAACAAGCCGAATAGAGGCTATCCACGAATGAGTGTAACGTGCCTCGTTAAGGATTTTAAGTTTTTTTTTTATTTTGTTTTTTATACTACTTTGCGGTATACCAAAAATTACATTATAGTTGTAGTCACAAAAATAATTTTAGACCTGCTGGTCGTAGCACTGATGTTATCTCTTTCTTGAGGAAATGGTTGATCGTCTTCCCTTCCTTCTCATATGAACTGATAAGAAACTTTTGCGTGGGCATATTTATTACATTTGAAGCAAGTCACAGTGACCAAAGGCAAGGTAGCTGCTTATTACCAGGAAGTTTGAACGTTTGTTTGTCAAACCAGTCGCATAAAAAAACACTACAAAAAAAATATTGAACGGAATGAATGATTTAAAAACGGTGGCGTTTGTGCATCCTAGTGCGAAAACTACGTAACAATGAAACATTTTCTAATAGGAGAAAAGGGGTCAAAAATGCCCAGTCACAATAGTTAGACGGATAATTGATTGAGCTGTTGCCTTTTGTGATTTGGCGGGGGACGGAGTTCGATTACCGTGCAACGAATTTTCTATTGTAATGTGTTGTAACGCTTAAAGAAGCTTGATGTAAGTACCTACTTCATTCTTCTAATTATAAATATATGTTATACTTCATATGCTACTTAGGTGGCAAACAAATACATAAATCTAGCACACAATTTAACGATAGTGATCCTGACTGCTGCCTTAGAGGTCCCGGTCGAGGTTCGAGGTTCGATTCCTACTTAGTTAATAATTGTGTGATGGCTAGTGATGAGCATGATCCTTTGTTCTGTGTCTCGGTGTAATTTATCTATTATATGTACATATTTAGTATGTTTATCAGCAGTCTGGTTACTACAGTACAGGCTCTGCCTAGTTTAGGATCAGACAGCCGTGGTTGAAGTTGTCAAGTTTTAATTATTATTTATTTTTTATGTTATAGAGGCAAACGAGCAGACGGGTCACCTGATGGTAAGTGATTACCGTCGCCCATGGAAAGTATTATAATTAGTATAGCCAGAGTCGCATATTTAGATTTTTCTTCTGTAAACGAAGTTTTTTGGCACTAACGGTAATCATAGCTGCAAAATTGTTTATATTTTTGTGTTGCAAAAAAATAAACATGTCTTTTTTTCTTTCTATACTCTATACTACTTTCTATATTCTATACTAGGGCGCTACATGAGTTTCTACATGAGTTTTGTCGAACTGAAAAGGTCGTACGGAAATAGTGCAAATTGCTGGAAAACATTTCATACGAGTATTGTCCGATAGTCGTGTTTTGATTCCGGCTTGGTGCAAATAGTCCGTAGTTTTGCCAGTTCCATGTCCAGGGGCGTTACTTGATGCAACAGCCAAATATAGAGTCTTGAGATTGATCGTTTTTTTAAGGCTTCCAATACTTGAAGTAAACTTTCCTCTATATATCATTCAGCAGTAAAAGTATTCCTTTTATCAAGCACGTCCGCAGCCAATATATTCACCTGGATAATTGGCAAATGTGCTGTTCTGCAGAAATGTTTTGCTTGCACAACCAATCTCTGGAACAAATTGTCGCCTGCGGTATTTCCGCACCGATACGACCTTTAAATCTTCAAGAAAAGAACGTACTCCCATCTCAAAGGCCGGCAACGCACTTGTGACTCTTCAACTCTTGACTCTGGGAATTAGTAGGAACGTCGAAATAATACAGTCAGTTTTCATCACGTATTACAATCGAGTTCATGTAGATCCGCCGCCTTAATTTTTTTTTAAATTTCAGGAGACCAAGTCACACGCTGCTCCCTCAGCGCATCACTCATCAAGTGCGGTACCCAGTGTGAACAAACTTTCCGTACTTTCAAATGGTCGTAATCCTTTCATACGTCGTAATCGGAATCCCATGAACAGTTGGTTCACTCGAGGGTTTCCTCGATCTGTCGATATGTTACACGTCGGTCTTCCTCCAAGACTTTTTGTAATGTTAATGTTCTTAAAAGTGACTAGAGACTTTTCTCGGTCTGCTGGACCTTGCATCATCCTCCAAGTTAGGATACGTTTCCTCGGCTCTAAATTTGTTTGTTTTTCAATATTACTTAGAGTTTATGGATGACTTCAAATCACAATATTATGATATCTATATTTGCAATCGACAAAACTTATGTAGCGCCCTATGTATATATATATATATATATATATATATATATATATATATGTATGTATAAATAATGATTTTACTTATGCGCTACTTTCCCGACAAACACAAGACTTTTCTATAATCATTTATTTATACCATTATATCCCTCTAAGCACGAATGTCCGTCTACAATATGTCGTCACATCAAATTATTTGCGACCCCAGAGCGCAAGTCTTCCATCCACCCTCCACCCCGTGATTAATGATGGACGATCGACTGATGGCGATTAAACATTAATTTTATTACTTTCACTTCGTGTTTATTTGTGGGAGTTGTTTGAACGGAATGTTGAGGTAAGGACTTTAGGAATGTTGAAGTGGAAAATACAATATACATATATATATATATATATTCACGCTTGTATATCTCCGAAGGGGCAGGCTGTGGAATTAAGTCCTCATTATGTTATATGTTTGGTGTACTTTACTCCTGACAATGTACATGTAAAATTTCATGTATATTGTATGAGTAGTTAAGGCGTGTAAATGTAACAAACAAAGTCACATTGCCAATTACAATATTAATTACGTTTATATTGGCAAGACAATCCAATACGGTACATCGTAAATAAATAAGGTTATGTGAATACAGACCTGAGACACATCACACGCGTAACTATCCTACTAATATTTTAAACGTGAAAGTTTGTGAGGATGTATGGATGTATGGCTGTGTGGATGTATGGATGTTTGTTACTCTCTTTCACGCAAAAAACTACTGATCCGATTGCAATGAAACTTGGTATGTAGATAGTTGGAGACCTAGATTAACACATAGGCTACTTTTTATCCCGATATTCCCACGGTACCGGGACTTACGCGGGTGAATCGTTGTATCGATATGAAACTTGATATGTATACGTAGTTTGAATGACAATACTATGATTTAGCATCTCCGAACTGATCTAATGATGAAGCCAAGAGGTGGAACTCTTCAGTAGCTACTAGTAAACTCCTCGAGTTTGGACTCATATGATTCGTTTTGGTGAGTCCAACAGATTGGGTTTGGTAACGCTGGCCTGATGATGAAGGCTTAAGGCGGATAGTGCAACTCTTTTTTATTCGTTTCTCTATTAAAGCGTGTTTTTAGTTTTTATAAATTATAATAATTATTAAATTAGAATAACATAGTATGGAATTTATTAATAATAATATTCTAGAGCTTGTATTACGAGTTCTAGATTATCGTTTAAAAAAAGTATCACCGACTTCAATGTGCTTTTAGTAGAAAGTAGATGTATTTTGTTTAAATATAATATGGGTAAGACAACTAAACGCACTGCTCCAATGAAACAGCGAGGTTTCGGAGTAAACGAAAATATCATCAATGTTTACAATTAGGCAATTCAGAGGTATGTAATACCTTATCGTGATCGCGTTAATTCCCGTAAATACGTAGATAATATTATTTAATATATTTTTTTTTGATATTTGTTAATTTTTCAAAAACCGCTCGACTGATTTCGATAAAATTTAAATGGGACCACTTGGGAACAAAAAAAAATCCAAATTGGTTCAGGCGTCTTCGAGTAATCGGTGAACATACATAAAAAAAAAGATTCCGACGAATTGAGAACCTCCTCCTTTTTTGAAGTCGGTTAAAACAGGACAAACATACTTAGAATACATTTTTATTTGTAAATAGCTTCATATTATACATATATCCATCAAGATGCCAATGGACATATTCATGCATACTAATATTTAAACGGGAATCGTATCTGTGACCTCTTTCTAGTCGAATGCTCTACCGCCGCGCCACACTGCTACTGAATTGATAAAAAGAATTACTAAAATAATCGCCAAGAGTCGTCCTTGTCCATTTTGACATCTGTACCGCAGCATCCTCATCTAAAAACATAGTTTTCTCCCCATTGAGGAGTGCGTGAGACACGACCATTACGGCATCCCTTAGGACATCTAAGGGGAGGAGGGTAGTTGGAAAAAATAGTTGTTTTTAAATGATACGAACACACGACAAAGCAAGATATATGGACTGGGTGGAATTTAATTTCTTTAAGAGAATAAATAAGATTACTGATGTTTTGTGTGGCTACTGCCAGATAAATGTAACGCAAAAAGGGGTGTTATAAGTTCGACCACAGTGTGTGTAGGTCTGTCTGTGTGTCTATGGCACTGTATCTCTTAAGAGGCCGTATATGAAATTTTGCCGATTTCGCTGATTTACGTGGTTTTACAGACGTTATTTTACAGTTAAAATACCATATTTCTATAAGTTTTTCTGAACAACATAAAAGATCATTTCAATTAAGATCTAATGTATGAGCCACTTTTTTACTATTATCATATTCAACTAGTAGGTACCTATGTTAAAAAAAAAAACTTAATTTGTAAATATAGAACTAAATACTGTTTGTCTTCCTGAGGTGGGCGTTAATGGCTGCAACACAGTTATATGACTATAGCAGCCATTATCAACCATATGTTTACTGTGCATTTTGTTATTTTTGGTTCTAAAATAAATAAATAAAATATGTTTTATCGAAATTTTTTGTTAGCTGCAGTAAGCTAATTTCGATAAAATCATTATGCGTCTAAGATCCCTAGATCTTAGACGCATAATGACTATTTACTTTACTTTAAAACATATGTGTGACCTAATTTTTTACCTTTTGTAGGTGTTTTGTGTCAGGGATTTTTAAAATTTTTGATTTATGTTTTAGTGTCTGAATTAGGTAGGGTACAGCTGGGTTCTTTTTTCTTAGTTAAGAATAAATTACTTTTGTAAGTGGTATCCATTATTATAATTAAGAATATAATATGTAACTAGCTGAACTGCGCACCTTCGTCTGCGTCACATAAGAGAGAGATAAATTTCCCCATTTTTGCAACATTTTTCATTGATGCTCCGCTCTTATTGGTCGTAACGTGATGTTATATACCCTTCCTCGATAAAGGAGCTATCCAACACTAAAATATTTTTTTTATACCGACCAGTAGTCCTGAGATTAGCGCCTTCCTACAGCTATATAATATTAGTATAGATATGTATACGATTTTACTCACGTGTATGGAGCCGTGTCGGTTGCAGGTTCTACACTCGCACCACACGTTTCACCCCATGATAAGGGGCCCCTGTCGGGTCCGAAATTAGTCAGCATCCCCGAAATACGCGTGTAACTAAAACCGTTTCCTTAATTATTTTTTTTCTTTTCTATCTTTGTTTAAAAAAATCAACTCCTGCGCTAGGAATAATTCCTGTGAGGTTTTACAAACATTCAAACAACGGGCACAAAAAACAGTCACTCTCCGGACAACTATTTGTGGATGACGGAAATTTTCATTAGAAAATTGAACCCCTCACTCGGCGCAGCGTAGTGCTCTACTATTTTAACTATTGCGTCATTCGTGCAATCTATGTTTTGTGAGCAAATTGAAAACGTCTGATTAAGGGAACACCTCTGCCTTACTAGCACGGTGCTGTTTTTCTTTACTGGTAAGTGAAAATTACCACGATGAAGTATAGCTTTTTCATCCCTACCCTTTCCATCCCTCCCCCCATCCCATACTCCCACCTTAAAGGTCGGTAATGCACTTATGACTCTTGAATTGCAGGTGCTCATGGGCGGTAATCACTTGCCATCAGGTGACCCGTCTGCTTGTTTGCCGCCTACCACCACTTTACCACCTCACCCAGCCTCCTGTGTACCCTTAACAAGTCTATTCTATAGTAAAACCTTCACAATGCCTAGTTATAATCAGAGTAACCAATAAATAAATTCCTATTACTACAATTTCGATACATAGAAAATCACTTAAAACTATTGTATTACACTGCGGGTCGAATAAAAGGCTCATAAGTTCACGAATATGATTGATTATTGTGTACCTTTTTTTTGGCTTATAACGTACTTTTGTAATATCACCCCTTTGGCTATATTTCACCCTTAAGGAGTGAATTTCTTTCGCTGTTCTAAATGCTATTTATGAGTCGTTAAGAACAAATATAGATTTGATTTCTGTGCCAATAATATGTTTCATAAAAATTAAATATTTTTTTGGATACTACGTTTTTGTCCACGGCATTGCTCGTGGTAAGGATATTTTTCTACTCCTATTTCCTTTTATGTTCAATTGACAACGTGTATGCAAAGTTTCATGATGATCGGTCGAGCAGTTTAGGCGTGAAACCGTAGCAAACAAACCAAGTCACATTAGAATTGATAATATTAGTTAGGATAAGTCGGAATTAAACTCGTTAATATTTGTGTAGGTATAAATATGTGTATTATTGTGTTTAACAACAATTTATTATGGAATAAGTTTATTCGATTTTGTTAAGCTAATACAGTTATTTGCACAATACCTGTGCCTAAAAATCAGTTTTTTTTTATTTTTGTCTATCTGCCTGTCTGTTTGTTCCGGCTAATCTCTGTAACGGGTAGACCGATTTTCACGGGACTTACACTGGCAGATAGCTGGTGTTATAAGGAGTAACTTAGGCTACTTTTATTTTGGAAAAGGAATTAGGGTTCTGCGCAAAATATATAAATATGTACACGCAACCGAAGCCACGTAGGAACTGCTAGTTTGTAATATAAATCGAACAAACATGACGAACAAATCATAATAACATTTTACACGACCTAGTTTATTAATTACCGGCAGTTAGCCGATTCAAGCAAAAGAGGTGTTACCTGTTCGTTGATGATATTTTATCAAACCTCTTGTAAGCAAAGATATGTTGAGATTTGTCAATAACAGTTGTTTTGATGGAAATGTTACCAAAATACTTGATGCTTATGAATCGTAAACAACAAGAATTAAATATGTCGGCTCCATTATTGTGACGTACTTACGAATTTCCTTTTAATAATGTTTGAGACACACGAAGAGCACCTTTTTATACACAGACACACGTTATACACAGACACACGTTATACACAGACACACGTTATACACAGACACACCTTATACACATTTTACTACCTTAATTTTGACAGGATCATTTTAAGAGTCCTTTCCTAATTGGGGGATGTGTCTTTTGTATTGGAGGGTAAGAGTCATCATCATCTTCTTGCCTTTACCCAATTTTCATTGGGGTCGGCGCAATCTGTGACATTACAAAGGGTTTTGGCTGGTTTCTTTTATGGCCGGCCGCCTGTCTGACGCCACCCCTTCTTGGGAATGTAGATAGATAGATAGATAGATACACTTTATTGTACACCAAAAATAGTATACATACAACATACAATGTTAAGTAGCATACAATGGGCGGTCTTATCGCAGTCTGCGATCTCTTACAGACAACCTTTGATGGACTATACTGTATAGTAATAGGTAACTTGTGGTGCACATTAGTCTTACTTACTAAAACAATAACATGTAGTTGTTTTAAGACGGGAAAGAAGGAAGAAGGTAAAGGAAAAATAGGCAGGGAGGGGAACCTAGGGTATGTGTTACCGCAAGTCTCAGAGGGGGAACGGGACTGAGACTGCAGTAGCTCGCTGAGGCCGGGATGGCGTACCCGAATGTGCTGTATTTCCTGTGACTAGGGGCTGGTATTAGGGGTAATTTCATATCTCTAGTTTTAGACATTCAACTCTTTTCTTATTCGACTGCCGAAGGAAGATAAAATTTTCGAGGGTATGTATGTATGTCTAATTCATCTCAGTTGTGCTAGATACATAGAACTTTGGTTAGTATTTTTAGTCTGTTTTATATAAAAACTAGCAGCGTCCCGCAGTTTCACCCGCGTAAGTCCCGATCCCGTGGGAATATCGGGATAAAAAGTAGCCTATATGTTAATCCAGGTCTCCAGCTATCTACATACTAAGTTTCATCACAATCGGTTCAGTAGTTTAGGCGTGAAAGAGTAACAAACATCCATCCATCCATCTATTAATTCAAACTTTCACATTTATGCTATTAGTGGGATAGTGGGATTACCTTGTTCTCCTATTTCTTATTACTTTTGTTTTATTTGAGATTTGACTTGGCTTGTTTTTACCACCAAACCAAACATTAACAAAAGTATGATAAATGATAAAAAGTTATATTTTTAAATAGCAAACATTGTTGTAGCAAAAAGCGTGGGGTGCTCTTTAAAATATTTTATAATGACTTTCCTTTTACCAATATGTGTCAATGAAATATTTATAATAATAGACATCTAGCACCCCACGCATATAAACGATAAAATGATTTTTTTCTAATCACTCTATTTTTTTTACTTATTGAAAATTGTTTTCTACATTTTAAGTTAGGTAGTTACAAAAACGTGTATTACTATTCGTCTAAGCCTATATATTCGAAATATTATAATGAACTCCTGGACATTATAAAAAGTAATATAAATAAATATATTAAGAGCTCAGTGTGCCTCTCCGGGCTCTTAACATTAGTATTTTGATGTTCCCGGTGAATTATTCACAAATTCATAATTTTCACCCCAGTTTCGCCACCACCCGTCACCCCACTCGTCCACCCCCGGTATGGATATGAGTCAGCGGCTCTCAAACTGCAAGTATAAGATTACTGAATCATTATAAATCAGTTGTTGCACAGAAGCGTCTAGAAATCATAAGAACATCATAAAAAGATCTTCAATGACACGTGGTTCTTTCCATAACTCAAGTATTATTAGCTATATAAAAGTGAAGTTATGTTACTTATATTCGTTTTCCAATCTAACTTGTGTAATATTTATTTTTTGTTGAATCATAATCGATATGCATAACAGACAGACAAAAAAAATTAATTGATTTTTTGGTATGAATAATAAATATTCGGATTTATTTAGCAAAATGCTGTTATAACATTACAAGCAGACACTTCAATTTTATTTATTTGTATGGATATTACACGGTTTTACTTACGTGTGTATTTTGGTGATGCCTGACTAGCTTCAAGCCCGATGGGATGTGAAGGGATCTGCCCCATTGGTGTCATGCGCAACACTAATCATTCGCGTACCAGTCACCAATTTCTAAATAAATACACATCCTACAGTAGGAATGTTTTCTGTGTCGCCAGAAACTACAAACATTTAAATAACGCACACAAAAAAACTCAGACTCGGCAGAACTATTTGTGGAGCACACAAATTTTGTTCCCGTGTGGAATCTCTTAACACTTAACTGGGCGCCGAAGTTTAACCATTACGCTATCCGTACAGTCAGTGAAGACTTGTTACATACAATTTATAGCTACTAAACCAAAATCATTCGATGGTTTAATTTAATACGCAAATATATTTGAGAACCGCTGTCCCAAATCATTTCTAAGGTAATTTTATTTGGCAAAGACAGTGGGTTCACGTCGTGAGTCGGCCAGACTAAGTCTATTTCGTCGCGTTTCTTACACGGTAAGAGGGTCTGATATAGGCTTAATATTAATAAACAATTCAAATTCCTGTGCTGTTATTTGATTTTCTTACATCTTACAGCGACTACGAAGAAAGAAGTTGAGTCGAATATTAACAAGATACGAAAACATGTATACATGTAGAATAATAATAAAAATGTATTAAAGGCCTGGTACAAAAAACAGGCCTCGATACGGCATAGTGAGGGCCCTGTACCCGATACTTGTGGTTTTTACGTGGTAGAACCATGCTTCGGCACGTATGGACCAGCTCGACCGAAATGATACCACGGCCTCACAGAAAACCGGCAGTGAAGCAATGTTTGCATTCAAAGAAAGAAAGAAAGAAAATACGTTTATTCTGGCACAACTAAACGAGACGCTAACAGAATGAAACACTTAATTAACAAACTCTAAACAGGGAGCTGGGTTTTAGGAGATGTACATTACTTTGGTGTGGTCGCATCAACATAGGAGCCCAGTTTAGCTCTGTGCCGGGCACTTTTTTTTTTTAATGTGTATATTTGCGTGTTTGAGGGTGTGTGTATGTGAGGATGTGTGTGAGTGTGGTGATATTGTTTGAATCTCCAGTGTACAGCTAAATAGATAAATATTATGTACCTACATGCTAATGTAATACATCAATACAAATAAATAAAATTAAAGTAACTAAATTAAAGTAAATATATACACGCGGACGAAGCCCCGCGGGAACTGCTAGTATAAAATATTTAGCCACTAGGTGTAGGTAAATTGCATTGCTTTTCGCCGAGTGAGTGAGGTAACCGGAGGCCCTAACCCCCTTCCCCCCCTCTCCCACTCTTCCCCTACTCCCACTTTAAAGACCGGCAGAATATTTGTGACTCTTGAGATGCAGCTGTCTATGGGCGGCGGCAGTCACTTACCATCAGGAGACATCTGTTCGTTTGCAATCTATCGCATAAAAAAAACACTAACGCAAATAAACATACGGCTTATGATAAATTTGTGACACAGTATATTCCTAAAAAGTCAAAGAGTGGGAGACGCTGGGTCACTGTGTCCTGAGATACAGGCTATGAACCTAGTTCAGCAACCGATGCGTATATTAAACACTAGAAATACTGTAAACCATCTTTCGCTTGCGTTAATGAAGATTTTGTCAGTCAATTCAGGAACTTATCTCTTAAGGTAAAGAGATGACCTTATAAAGATCGCAGGTCGACCCTGGATGCAGACCGTTTCCAACAGCTCGTCTTGGAAGTCATTGAGGGAGGCCTATGTCCAGCAGTGGACGACCTATGACTGAAATGATGATGACAACCTCTCCCTCAGGAACAGCTTTTTTGTGGTAGAACCATAGGTACCTTTTTTGTACCCCTGACTATGAACGGTTTGAATCTTACTTATAATGTGAAGGCGAAAGTTTGTGAGGATGGATGGATGGATGTTCGGATGGATGGATATTTGTTACTCTTTCACGCAAAATCGGCTAAAGGGATCTGGATTAAATTTGGCACAGAGATTGATTATAGTTTGGAATAGCACATAGGCTACTTTTGATCCCGGAAAAATGTACTAGTTTATAATATTTCTTTTAAACTATTTCTTCGTATAAACGCTTCTTTTGATTCCATCACTAATCCACATCAATTGACATTTCCAAGTTTATCGAACGTGCTGCTTGTTTTTGAGCAGCTAACTTCTTTAAACACGAATATCCATGTTTGCTCTGAATCAATTTGTATATCGCTTCGTGGTCCGAAAACAATATTTCACTCCTGTTTTTACTGCTATCCGACATGTTTCTAAACGTAACGCCAAATAGGTCGTTGATTGCTGCCACCATTTGCATTTTTCGACGCATTTTATCTTGTATATACAGTCCGTCTTTAGCAGCAATAAATACCGATCGACGATTATGGTATGAATCTTGGGATATTTGTCTGACGTCCATCGTATTATTCAGAATAAATATTGGCGATATTAATGAAAAAGCTTTATATAATCCAGACGTGTTAGAGAAGTACATTGAATTTGATATAGCGACAAAAAAATTGTCCATTTCTATTTCAGATAGAAGAGGTATCATATGAAAATGGCCGTTTAGGTTAGCGAAAATTCTTTTAGTAGAAGATTCTATGTAGAAAATAAGTTCTTGGATGAACATGTTCCATATTGAAGTGCCTTTTACAGCGAAGAAATGTGCTGTTCTGTTTTCGAAGTCGTATTTGTAAATGCCGTTTCGACCACCGAAATAAATCTCGCTTTTGTTGCGATCGTAGGCTATCGCACGGCCATCTTTAACTGTTTTGATATCAGTACATTTCTTTGTGTCGACGTTACAGGCCCTGATTGCGGAGAAAGCTTGGGTACCTTTGTGGATTGTGTGGCTGAAGAACAGTTCACCGGAGAGACTGTCGAAATTAATTTTAAAGATGAAATTTCACACCTTACTTCAATTTTGTATTTTCTTAAGCAATTTTGTTTTTTTTTAGCTAACTGGTATTTCAATGTACTTTGTATTTTTAGCGAATACAAATTCGCTAAAAATACAAAGAACATTAATATACCAGTTTTTAAGCTTCATGTTTGTGCAAAAACATTTTGCAGTACCAACGGTAGTAAATTGGGAAAGGAATATCACCGTTCACCCCACCAGGTATTGTTTTACATAAATGACGGGAGTACGGAACAATAGCCTATTTGATACTAAACCGTTATTGTGGTTGTGAAGTTGACAAAACCCGTATCGAAGTCCACTTGGCACCAGTGGAAAGTTGCGAATTACAGGTCTGATTTGCCAAATCTAAAAGCATCATTTTTCTTGAAGTTCTAATTTGAATTACCCGTTTATCGATATTCTTTGAAGTTGATTACTGTTACTGTTAGAGTTAATTAAATACACCTTAACGAATCAAGATATAAAGAAAAACAATAAGGACGAATAAAAAATGAAGGGTAAGTGAGAAATTTCTTTTCTTAACTATCTATGATTTTATTTTGAATTAGCAGCCCTTAAGATTCCAACATCACATCTAAATAATAACTTACCTATGCATCTCTAAGTTACGAGGTTCATGAAGAGCACCAAACAATAGCTGCTTCTCAAAATACTTGTTAAAGAACACCACACCATCACATATTAGCTGATTCACATCGCTCAGTACTAGCCTCGATATTAACAACCATTGTAGAGACAGAAGTACCACTAAAAAGTCCATCTGGAAGGTGTCCATGAAAGGGATAACATGATATAATGTCACGGTAAAAGTAAATCAGTAGGTCGTCTTGATACAACAGCAGCGAATATAGCTGTAAAGTTCATTTGTTTGAAGCCTTATAATGATTATGTCCGACAAACAAAATGATTATGTCCGACAAACAAAATGATTATGTCCGACAAACAAAATGATTATGTCCGACAAACAAAATTAGTGCGTTTATTACCCTGAATAATGGTTAAATCTCAGAAGATCCATTGGCCAGATACATGATGGATCTAATGACGATTTTTTTTCTCATTGGATCCAGATTTCAACATGTATAATGTAAATATAATTCGCCCTCTCACTCCCACAACCGAGACTCAGTATGTCATGATCGCCCAGAGTTTCTGACGGGTCGTTCGGCTACCTTTAATATGGTTGAGGTAGACGATAGCTGACGCGTGCGTCATGCTCGTGAACGAGTGCCGTTGGTCGGGGCCGGTCATCTCCGGACTGCTATTACTTAAATATAGTAGTAATTAGTTGGACAATGTGTTTCATTGTCCTTATATTTATTTTGCACTTCTATACAATGTAACTACAAACTTTTAAAAAAACATTTTGAAAAAGAGTGGCCTTAGCGTTTCGTGCCTGTTCTTCTCCATAGGATCTACGTATTGGAACAAACAACTAGCTTCACAACTGAGTTAGTCTGTCTGACCACTACACCACACCTGACAAATCACAAATATATATAATTGGTTTAATTTAAATAAATGATTTTGATTTTGTACACCTTAAAGATCATCACACACTATACCGTCACGGCTCCACCCCAGCAATTAAGCTGTCATTCAAATCTGAGCTTTAAAACGTGGTCGTATAATATATTTCATAATGTCAATACGTGCTTACTGCCCGCCGTCGGCTTTTTCATATTGGCATTGACAATTATACGACCACGTTTTAATGCTCAGATTTGAATGACCACTTTATTGCTGGGTTGGAGCCGTGCCGTTACCGTGACGGCATAGTGTGTGATGACCTTAAATCTGCAAATTGCCAAAGAATTTGACATACAGACATACTCAAAGAAGACTACCATTCTTCAGCTCTCGGATAAAAATGAAGTACTTACTTAGACCACGATTACATCAATTGATTTCACTAAGCTAAAAAGCACATAGGCTTGTCTATATGACATGGTGAATCGCAAAGAAATAAATATGCATATGTGTATACATGTACACCGTCCCGAATTATAGAAGTGATTGCAAAACGAATCAGTTTATATTGGAAGATAATTTGAAGCAATTGGTTCTTCATGAATGCTCTCTTATGGTCAGTGCGGCGCTATGAGATGGTAGCTAACTCATCAACTTCTTACATATTTCCTAACTTTATTTGGTGTCGCCGCAATGTTTTCTTTTCTTTCATTGTATCATTTGTAATTTCACTGGTTATTCCCGGTGGCCCATTTGTTCCAGTTCTGACTGGCCTGTTGGTCTAGTGGTTAGTGATCCTGACTGCTAAGCCAGAGGTCGTGGGTTCGATTCCCACCCAGGACAAATAATTGTGTGATGAGCACGATCATTTGTTCTGTGTCTGGGTGTAATTTATCTATAATATTGTAACGCGTGGAGTACTTCTTCTAAAATAACTGCGGAGTACTCCAACACGTGTAAAGCTTGGGGCTTTATGGTAACCGGGTTCGATAGGTTCTATCTAGAGGAGGAAAATTAAAAGAGCAGGCAAACGCACTATGCGATATAATCAGGATCAGATTATTCGTGTAACAATTATAACTTCAAACAAATTAATTATAAATAATACTTCTTGAATTATTCTGTGCACATTGCACGTCAGTCGTCCAGACAGTCTTCTGTCCGCTGGGCGACTGTCTTGTCTTTAATTCTTATTCTTCATAAAGTATTTCGAACATGTTCTAAATTCGAGTTTGGTGCCACCAGTCCAGGCCTCTCGCGTATCAAAGAGTTATTACTTCAATCGAAGGAGTATGCAAGCTGTGCGAGAGGTCTCATCACTACAATATGTATGTATTTAGAAATATATATGTATGTTTATCAGAAGTCTGGTTACCATAGTACAGGCTCTGCCTAGTTTGGGATCAGACGGCCGTGTGTTAGATGTGTGGAGTTATTATTATTATTATTCCCTTCGTATCCTCTTTCGCGCAGTCCATCCATCTCTCTTTGGTCATCCTCTACTCTTGTACTCGTCAACTTCCATACATAAGACCTCAAAACAAAATGGATACGCATAAGTATAAGTAGGTGTATACCTGTATTCTACTTACAAACTAATATACAACTGGCGACCTTTTTTGCAATCTCTTCCAGGCTACCATTTGCACTGGATTCGAAGATGATGATGTATATGGTGTGTCAATATCCGGAGTAGCTCCGTATGTCAGCTGTCGACCAATATTTAGGAAGTTTAATGTTTTGACTTTGGTATCGCTATACATTTTTGAGACAGGTATGTTCGTTAGAAATAATCCACATTTGTTTTTAGGGTGCCGTGTCTCAAAAAGAAATAAAATAAGTAAAAAATGTTTTTTAAGTTAAACGGTTTTATTGAAAATAAAGATAATATTGATGTAGATAATGCACTAAAAAAAAAGCTAAAAAATAATTCGGTCGGTCCTAGATACCTATTATGACAATACTCTCCTCATCAATTTAGGACATTGATCTGACAAAAAAATAAAGTCGTGGGGCGCGTGAAATTTCTAGCTATAGTCAACCGGTCATATCATTATAAATGCTGTTTACATATTTACTCAGGTTACGCTACTTTGTTGTCCGTCTGTCTGTCTGTCAAGATCATTTTTCTCAGTAGACCGTGGACGCATACTGTTGAAATTAATACTAAATACGCATGTCTGGGGTCCATTGAAGCTGTAAAAAAAACAAGCTTCTAAGTCAACGCAACGATTTGAAAAAAAATTCAATTCGCAGGTAAATCAAAACTTGTAATGTACTTCCCATTGACCTAGAATCATGAAATGTGGTAAGAAGCAAGGTCTGACAGCAGTTAATTTGTTGTTATATCACTAAAAAAAAGTTTTTGCAATTACAAACCTTAATTTTGTAGTAGGAAAGTTAACTTTGTCGTAAATCGATGTTTGGGAGAGTATTTTTAGAACTGCAAGATTGAGAATTTATTCCCGAGATGGACTTACTATCTACATACACGTTTGTTTTCTTACGGAACCCTCGGTGCGCGAGTCAGACTTGTTCGGATTTTTTAAAGTAAGTGAAAATTTTAAATATGTGAAAAGAGACCTAATGAATTTAACAATGGGACTCTGTTTTCACAGTAGAAACAGTTATTTGATGTCAATAAGAATTCCAAAGTCAATAAGGCAAGTCCAATTGCTTCTACACACTTGGGGAATATTTTAATTATAAAAAACAGCAAAGATAAATAGCCACTGTTTCTTGGAAATATGTACAAAATAAAATAAATGAAAATTGCATACCACTAATATGGTTTAAACGCAAATAAATTTATTCTATTCTATGAAAGGTCTGGATGAATGTGGAAGACGCGCAAGCCGTATGTCAGTATAGTGAAAATGGCGCTTTATCATCGCTGCCTACATTAGGCGTTGGCCTCTATGTGTATTGTTGTATTATGGTAGACATTAAAGAAGAGTTGCAGTGTACAATTAATGGAAGATTCTGATAAAAATATGTTACGTATATACCATAGTAAATTCACACATATGTATATATACATACACATAGGTGAACTTTTGGGCAGCGGTAACGAATTACACAAACGGATCGCCTGGGCTGTAAACTAAGACTAATAATAATAATAAAATTTATTTCATTCCACAATAAAAATTACATGATGTAATCATATAATTTTTATTATAATGGCGCTTACATAGTGCGTAGATATATCGTGGAAGTCTGGTGCCCAAACTAGACAAAAGCCTGTATTTCGGGTCACCAGGGTTCTTCCGCGCTTACTGTTTGCATTCAGTAACATCTAACATCAATGTGTTTGTGTGTGTGGGCTTGTGAATTTGTTTGTTATTATATGTGTGTGCGTGCGTGAGTGCGTGTGTGTCTGATGTATATGAGTATAGTAAGGATGATGGAGTTCAAGCTTCTATAGTAATTAATTTCTCTGTGCGGTTGTCCAGGGTCATAAGCCACTCAATAATTTTTTTCTTGCAGGCGAGCTTGGTAAGGGGATATATGTTGAGGTGTTTATTAATACTATTGTATAGGTATCCACCAATGAAGCAGAAGAAACGTTTGGTAAAGTGAGTGTTATATCGGCAATGACAGCGGTCAACAGGGTTGGAGCGTCTTTTGAGTTCGAGGTCAGAGGGTGTGGTATATGTCAGGAGCGAGTGCTATTTGATGGTGGTGTGTAGGATGAACAACTGCCGTACTGTTAGTATTTTTGTCTCGTTATATAATATGTTGTTATATTAGTTGTCGTAGGTAATACAAAGCATATTTTTGTATTATATTACCTAGAAATATAAAAACCTTTTAATTTTTCTAGGATTTGTGTTAAAAGAAGTATTTTCGTAATAGTCATTTCATATTTTTTATAAATAATCGCCTTAAACAGAGGAGGCTTAGACGCCCCTATATAAATATGTTTCAGTTTGAGAGATATTCATTTTAATGAATATTTTCACCTTTAAACTTTTCAACTTACAAACAAAACAGGGCGTTTGAAATCTTACCTGAAACAGAAAAAAATAATAAATTAGTGTCATCTACACGGATGGTACGTAGTTTTGTCAGACACGACGTCATATCTGGTCTTTGGCAAGGGCTAAATCGGTTTATAATTTAGTTTTTTATAAAAAAAAAAAATTGTATATACAGGAATTAACACGATCATGTATTACATGGCTGTAAATTGCATGCCATTTCGATCAGATTGCACTAGCCCTGGTCAAGGCTTCAGAGTCATGGTCGGTTTTCGTAGGTTACCCCGAGTCTCTTGCAAATAGACCCACTTGTACACCGATAGAAACACTGTTTTAGTCGGTATGATTCCGATGTACATTTCACCGCTAGCCACATTGAGGTGAGGATTTCCACACAATAAAAAAGAATAAGCAGTCATGGGACTGCCGACAGAAGTCACATTAGCAGGTTGGTGACATTAATTATAAGGAGCTGACAGAACTCAATGTTTAGACTAGCGCCCTCTAGTCTACCATCCCAATCATAACTAAACCTACCTACTTATACTTCACATTTAATTACGTATATTCAATCATAAAAGATGTATCGAACAACTAGCGACCCAAAGCGTAATAATTTTCAAAATATTCTCAGTTTCAGAGGTAACCCCTATGTTCAAATTTATAAACCTTACCTTATTATATATTTTTTTTTTATATTATAGGGGGCAAACGAGCAGACGGGTCACCTAATAATGGTAAGTGTCTAGCTTCTTCCATGGACACCTGCAACTCAAGGGTCACAAGTGCGTTGCCAGCCTTTGAGATAGGAGTACGCTCTTTTCTTGAAGGTTTGAAGGTCGTACCGCCCCGGAAATACCGCAGGCGACAATTTGTTCCAAAGATTAGAATAATTATCAAACAATTTCGAACTTACACCATCCATAAGTTTAACACATATGTACACAATATATTATGGAATGCAATAAAGGATTGAATTGATATAATTGTCGACATCCAAAGATTGATGTTCACATCCACGAATGTCAGACATTCGCATTAACACACATTCATTTAATACACCTGTACATTATTTATCACGTGTACAAGTATAATTCCCGCTACAATGATATAGACTTACTACATTGAATAGCCAGTAAACAAACAATGGCCGGTGGTCACGTGGACGGCAATAATGAACGAAGTTGGACAGCATTTGAATAGCCATACAACAAGTTTTGATTGTTTCCACGCGTGGTAAGGTTTCATGTATGTTATGGTATTATTGCTATATGATATTGGATAGATTATTATATAAAACTTTTTCCCTTTCTATCGTTTTGTGTATAAAGTTGTAGAAGATTATTTATTTCATGTGTTGTTTGGTCGGATGGCTTGTTGGTTCTGTGTAGGGTCGTCAAGTTTCTCGGCTGAATACAACATCAATACAAATAAATAAAATTGAAGGGTCTGTTTGTAATGTCAAAATAATAGTTTTTTTTTAAGCTCATACAGTTAATTGCACGATACCTATGCCGAAAAATTCGTTTTAAAATTTTCAAAAATTTTGAAAAGACAGTGTCCTGCGTAAAATATATAAATAAGTACACGCGAGCGAAGCCGCGCGGGAACTGCGATTTTTAAAATAAGATTTTTGAAGTGTTAACTTCTTTAGGCACTATTGTGCACTTTTGCTATGAAGAAAAGGCACTGAACACGCTAATAATACATATATAGATCCATTAGAGGGCGCTAATCGAAACATTGAGTTTTGTCAGCTCCTTATTATTTATGTTTTCACTTCTGATGTGCAGTCTCACAGTTTTCTTTTTTAACAAGGTTTTTTTAACTGTGAAAGCTATATTGTTGCATATTTTTATTAAGCGAAGAAGGTAATGTTTACAACGTATTTTTATAACCTACATCCATAATAATATATGTGTTTGTCAAGTTCTTTGGCAAGCTCTAAGTCTTAACCGTTTGACGGATTTCCACATAATATGGTGTCGTTAGTGCTCCTCAGTTGTGGGGGGGGGTAATAAGTGACATATGGTAGGTCTATTACTTATTATACATTTTAGTTAGTATTTTTATTATTGTTTTATTTGATAACTAGCGCTACGCCTCGCGGTTTCACCCGCTTAAGTCCCGATCCCGTGGGAATATCGGGAATATATATAAGAAGTAGCCTATACGTTAATCCAGGTCTCCAGCTATCTACATACCAACAACCATCGTTTCATCGCAATCGGTTCTGTGGGTTTTTGCGTGAAAGAGTAACAAACATCCATCCATCCATCCATCCATCCATCCAAACTTTCACATTTATAATATTAGTGGGATAATCTTGTGTTGTTTTTTGTTTCAGTGTTAAAGAAACAATGATTCCTATAAGTGAATTATACATATGCAGCAGCAGTAACAGTCTTCTCTTTACCAAGCGCAAGCGTACCCAATATTCTTCTGGCAGTAAAAATACAGCAACCTTTGTTTTCTTTACGGATCGAGACATTTTCACAGGCGATTATTATTTCATTTGGGATTTAGTATTGACATCCAAATAATACAGCCAGATTTCAGCACACGTGATAATCGAGTTCACGTAGTCAGATCGGCCGACTTCAATTTTTTTTAATATATTACGAGACAGTCGGTCATCATCAGTTTTTAAATATTACCCAAAGTCATCATCCTGCCCCGCTGCTTTTCCCAACTAATTTGGGGTCGGCTTTCAATCTAACTACGATACGGCCGAACTTTGATATTTTACGTGAAGTGACTGCCATCAGACCTAAACAATCCAAGTACTACGTAATATCGAAGTTCTGTAGTTAGACTTGGTTGACGGACCAACAGCTTACCGTGCTCTCCGAGGCACGGAAGTATCTCATTTTGTTAAGAATGGTCACCCATCCCTAAACAGACCTGGCTAGTACTACTTAACTTTGTAATGTGTTAACTTACTCGGTTACCACTTTTTTTTATGGTATGCGAGGCAAACGAACAGACGGGTCACCTCATGGTAAATGACTACCGCCGCCCATGGGCACCTGCAACTCAAGAGTCACAAGTGCGTTGCCGGCCTTTAAGGTAGGGAGTAGGGGTAGGGTGGCAAAGGGAGATGGGGGGAGGGGAGAGAAGGGATTTGGCTTCCGGAAACTACACTCATTCGGCGAAAAGCAATGCATGCATTGCTTCACTGGCGGTTGGCTGACCTCAAATATTACCCAGAGTGAACGTACTTAGCTTAAAGGTTTCCTCGATTTGTCGATATGTCACACATCGATCTTCCTCTAATAATTTTCGTACAGTCTCAATGTTCTTACCGGTAGTCACTTCTATCGACCTGTCGGACCTTGAATCATCCTCCAAGTTGTAATTGCCGCGATTGAATTGAATATACCACCGTTCTATGGTCGTTAGAGATGGACAAGTTTCTCTCAGCAATACTCATTTCTTCGAAACATTCTTGTCTATTTTAGACCCTCTTAAAATTATACAAAATAATTACACGAATGAGAAGCCCGCCATTTTCATTTAGAAAATTAATTCTAAGAAAAGATTCCTTGGCTTCAAATTTGTTTTTTTTTTATGTTACTTTAAGTTTATGAATTTGACTTCAAATCACAATATTATTAGTTTGCAAGCGAAAGAACTTATGTAGCGCCCTACGTAAATATAGTTTAATTCTGTACATTTAAATACGGTTGGCAGCCCTAGTCCCGTGACATAAGTTTGGGCTTGTTTGCGTGCGATCACAAGGTTCGGATTCTAGGTAGGGCAAACTTTTATACATGTTCCTGTTTAGAACTTCTCAGAATGAATACGAAATTTGGAAACGTACTCAAAAAAAAGATTGTCGTCTCCCGTTGATGGAATAACATCTCTACCATAGGAAAACCTAGTGACTACAGTATGGGGTTCTTTAAAATTATTTTAGGGTTCATTTTAGGTTTTTTAGGGTTCTCATTGGCTCGATAAACCGTGAGCGACACTCTTCATATTACATGTAGAATATGAACATTTCTATAGAATAGTATGGTTTTCTTTAAAAAGGGCATACATTTTCACATTGTCATAAAGTCAAACATCATTAGACTAAAGTTACCACTTAACATTGGACTGGTCGTATGCTTATTTTCTACCTTAGTAGTATAAAAATAGCTTGTGCTGCCTGTACGACAGTATACCGGTGTATGTGTCTAGGTGAACGCCTACCGTCTGCCGCCCATCGGAACATTACACCAGAAACAAAGGATCATCAACCCCGTCGCGTATTTTTATTTTTTTACTAAAAATTAAACCAACTCTTTCATTCTGTCCACCGCATAGAGTATTGTGTGAAATAAGAGGGCTCAAATGTCAAAAGTAATGCTAACCTACTAGTAATTGACAATAGTCCAACTAATCTCACTAATGTTAATATTACTAGGATAACGTAGTGTAGGACACCCTGCGGCCAGATGGAGTGACGATCTGCGTAAAACGTCGTGGAAAAACTGGACGAGGAGAGCTGATGATCGAGATCAGTGGCGTACATTAAGAGAAGCCTATATGTGCCCAACAATGGGCGATGAAATTCTGATGATGATGATGATAACTAATATTATAAAGGGCGAAAGTTTGTGAGGATGTTTGTTACTATTTCATGCAAAAAACAGCTGACAAATCTGAATGAAATTTAGCACAGAGATAGATCTCGGAAACATTACCTGTTCCTGGAAGTCACTGGAAACTGCTAGTATTATCACTACATATTATATAACAAAGTCCCCCGCCGCGTCTGTCTGACTGTTTGCGATAAACTCAAAAACTACTGAACGGAATTTCATGCGGTTTCACCAATAGATAGAGCGATTCATGAGGAAGGTTTAGGTATATATAATTTGTTAAGGTTTTGTGTGAAATATGATGATGATTGTTGAAGATGTCTCAACTACCCGTGCGAAGCCGGGGCGGATGGCTAGTAAATACTAATGTAAGTTTGTTTGTTTGTAACGCTTTCACGCCTTAACTACTGAACCGTACAGCATTAAATCTTACACGTTGACAGGGGTACAGAAAAGGACTTAGGGTACGTTTCTAATATGAAGAGTTTTTTGTTTGTTTGTCGTGCGCTATTCTCTGTGACTATCAGTCAGGTTGAGGAAGGTATAAGGGTATATGCTATGTAACATCACGCTACAATCTCCTTATAAGCGGAGCAGTGACTATAAACGCAAACCAACATAATGGAACGAAAACGGCGAACAGCTTGTCCCCGAACAGCTTAACCCCCGACGCAAAACGAGGAGTGTTATAAGTTTGACGTGTCTGTGTATCTATCTGTGGCAACGTAGCTCCCAAATGAGTGGACCGATTTAAGTGCGGTTTTCTTTGCTTGAAAGGTGACTTGATCGAGAGTGTTCTTAGATATAATTCAAGAAAATCTGTACAGCCGTTCGAAGATCATCAGCTCTTTTGTAATCGTTTTAGGGATTTTCGTGTTTTAAATTTATGATTATGGTTAAATGTTCTCTGGAACTACCGGCCGGATTCAAAAAAATATTTTTGTATTTCATAGTCCAATTCTTGAGGAAGGTATTGGCTATGTAACATCACGCTACGGCTCTTAGGAGCGGAGTAGTGATCATAAAGGCGGGTGAAACTGCTATTAATAATGTTTATATAGTTTGGTAATATTTTTCTTGTTCGAATAATGAAATTTTTAATAAAAAACCAACCGAATTCAACGAAATTGATTGTGAAAAAAAATTACTTGTAATAATAATTACCTTATAATAATAAAACCAGAAAATATTTAAGTAGAATACGTAAGTGAAACAATCATAAAAATGTATATATTACTTTTTAAAAAAAACGTGGACATACAAACATACATTTTTGAAGTGGGTTAAAAAGATAACTAGGCATGTTATGTCTTGTTACACTAAGTCTTTGTAGCACACAGCACTACTACATGTAATATCCCAATAGGTTTTACAAAACACGTTCCGCGACGCAAACCACGCAATTATGTCGGATAGTGCCTTTTACGAAACTAGGTTGCATTAAAAACAACAAATATTTGATGGTTATTTATGAGTAACGTGTTTTTGTTTTTTGCTCGTCTTGTTCAATATTGGTTTAAGATTCCCTTTGTCGTAAATCGTGGTTAAATATTATCCTGTTTATAGAAGTGGTAGGTTCGTAAGCAACTGTAACCGAACTGAAATATTTATAGCTATTAAGTGTCTCAATAAGGTAAGCACTCTACTACTGTTTATTATATTGGTTTTCTAGTGCTTCATTTAGTAGGCAAGTCGAAGTTCGCTTCGGAAGTAATTAAACCAAGTACACACAGTAAGTTGTACCTAAACTTGTCCTATCTAATATTGATCGTTTAAAAACTACTATTTTTTTTTTGCGGTTTTTTTTGTTTAAGTGTCTAGATGACACAGTAATATTTTTAGGTTTTTTAATAAAAGAAATTTTTTTTTTTGTAATTAGCGGCTGAATTCGAGGCAGCGTACGGGAGTGCGCTAGTCGCGCGGAGCCCTATTTTCAACATAAAATAAAACTATTAACCATAGAGGTCAAGTTCCGGAAGTCAAATTTTTTTTTTAGGAAATCTCCTCCTCTTTCAGAAGCTTTTTGTATCATTTCTCTAGCACCAATAGTTTTTGAGTTATTCCCAAAAGTAGACAACCTTTTTTGGAACATTTAATTTTCTACACGTCATTGAGAATCCAATGAGCTATCGCACGTATTTTAACTAGCAGTATCAAGAATTAACACGTTTTTCAACTTGTTGACTAGATTATATGTATATTCGAGACCTCTGTGTCAAACTACACTGTGCTGTAGTTAAATCGAGTTTGAAATTGGCGGGCGGCGCTAACCGGCTGTATTGAAACAGCTCGCCCCCCCCCCCCCCCCCCGTACACAGGTCATATCGAATTTGTTGTTTGTTACGGTTTTTGTGGATTTTTAGTTATGAAATGGAAACGAACCTTCATAATTAAGAAGTAGAATTTTTTTTTTTTAGTACCAATCTGTAACTAATAGTAATAACATAACCAATCGTGATTTTAAGTCTGAAGGAGTTAGAGCCCTACAGAGTTTTGCTCTAATTGGAGCCGACATACTGAAGAATTTCTCCAAGCTAAATATATTAAACTTATCACCCTGTCAAACTTAACTGCTCCTGTCTTACAACTTTAAAAATTACGTGAACGCCTTAATGAAATTACACGCGTCCAGTTTATGTGATTACCTGTCATGACAAGTAAGTCTATACAATGACAGCTCAAGTCATACTGGCCAATGTAAAAACCATGGTTGAAATTCGACCATCAGGCGATCTCTAGTCATTATTATTATTTAAAAGCACTGTCAAAAAGTGACAAGTCCACTTATTATTGCGTAGGTATATTAAGACACTAGTCGTTAATGCTCCGCTTCTAAAGGTCGGAGCGTGATGTCACAACACAAAGCTTATGACCTTCCTGAAGAATTGGGTTATCAAATGGATGAAGATTTTTTTCAAATCAGGCAGATGGTTTCAAAGATTAGCGCGTTCAGCCAAAAAACAGCCTTGAGCTTTATTTTATAAACTAGCTGATCCGCGCAACTTCGTCTGCGTTTGTAAATTTTCCCCGTTTTTGAAAAAAATTTCATTGATGCTCCGCTCCTATTGGTCGTAGCGTGATGTTTTATAGACTATAGCTTTCCTCGATAAATGGGCTATCCGACACTAAAAGATTTTTCAATTCGAACTAGTAGTTCCTGAGATCAGCGCGTTCAAAACGAAACAAACTCTTCAGCTTTATAATATTAGTATATATTAAGAAAATGGAGAAAAAGGTAAAAGCAACTTAATTTTTACTTAAACGTAGGAAATTAGGTAAACTAACCGTATAATTAAGAAAAAAAATAACGGTAAATGAATTAGCGCAACAATACACGACAGAAAACTACTACATAATCAAATTATGTAGTTAGATAAGGGATCGTACCCATACTACGTGACCCGTTCTGGGGGGGGAGAGGGGGATCTTAAAGATACCACGCTTGGTCACAGAGGTGAAGGGCGGAGGGGGGGGCTTAGGTTTTCGGCACGTAGTCAATATCTTTAAATAAATATATTCAAATATAGCGCGCAGCGTTTAGGGCTTTTTAACTTTCTCAAAAAAATTATTTAAAACCAAATTTATAAACTACTACGCGAAAACTAGAGGGGGAATTGATGATCTTGGTCTTGGCATATATTACGGGTGGTCACCGAGGGGGGGGGGAGGGGTATAAATAATAAAAAAATGGGTCACGTATAATGGGTACGTTCCTTAGTACCTACCTATGTTAAACGGTAAGCACCTTTGTCGCGGAGTACTTTTAAAACTATGATATATCCTAAGATATTCATTGAAATCAAATGATGTCCAGAACAATTTTGTTCAAAATTAAATACTTGTCATGAATAACGTATTTATTTAGGTAAGGATTAATATCATGTTTGTAAAAACACCTTCGCAAATAATGCATTATTTTAGAACAAATTTGATTACCATAAACAGAGGTTATAGTGAGTCAACCTTAAAAGATAGACATACGCTGTCGCGGACTTTTTAGCCTATAGCCTTCCTCGATAAATGGGCTATCCAACATTAAAAGATTTTTTAATTCGAACCAGTAGTTACTGAGATTACTTTGTTCAACCAAACAATCTCATCAGCATTATAATAGTGTGTATAGATATAGATGTATATTACACGTATCTGATTGCAATAACTGCAAATACGCGACATTCAAACAAACTTCGTATATACGGTCCACTAAAAAACCAAACGCACAGCCAAAAATAGGTGACGGAAACTCAATTTTGCGTTATCGATCTCTCGTACCGATAAACACACGAGACACACTATTTATACACCAAGAATAAGACATAAAAATAAAGACCGTAATCTCGTAGTAATAGAGTAAATTTCGTTTAACAACTTTATGTCACTTACTACTATTCTGCTGGTGGGATAATATTGGTTTACATCAACGTTATTCAAAGGAATATAACCTTTGTACTGATAAAGATAAAGTTTATTTTGTTGCATAAGCTGAAGAGTGATTTAAGTCGTATTTCTAGCATCAGATATTAGATTCCCCTTCAGTCGGTATTGTAAACAAAACGCCTATTATAATGGGACTCGTAGTGTTGTACTTTTATCGATAAAATGAGATCGTACGATAGTACGCTTGATGGATATGTGACATCACTTCGTAATTGTTTTGGGGTAGATTAAAAGATTGCATAAGACATTTGTTTTTTAATTTTATTTTGATTAGATTAGTAGGACTTTCTTTTAAGAACCCTATTTTGACATAGACGAGAGTTCATTTTCGTTGAGTATATTAAAAATAAATAAAGTAACCCCCTGCTCCGTGATCTGACTTTAGTTGGCCACAAACAGTGTTTTAGGGGTTTCAGTATATCGTGTGTATAAACAATATTCATCCAAATACATGTAACGCGACACTTATTCCTTATATTCCAGGTCAGAGGAAAGTCATGAATTCTATAATCGAATGTCCTGGAAAGTGGTTAAACTATAACTATTCGCCTAGAATGCACTAGCCGTGGTCAGTCAGTCTATGACCGGTGACTAGCCTGTGGTAGTATGTTTGTGTGTTGTTGACTATCGTTTTACCTTACAAAGCTTAATTAATATGAAGTCTCCGAAATTTATAAGAGGTAATTTCTGATCCAAATCCGTTTTCTGCTCCAATGTGGGCTGCTGGACTGGGAAAATGAATCATCCTATAGAAAACCATGGTTGTTTTTCTTGAGGTAAGTTCTCTTAGGGGAGGGGGATTAATTTATTAGATTTTTTCTTCCATTCTATTATATCATTCACCATTTGACTGCTCACAGAGTAAGTATAGCAATATTCTCTTCAAAGCGAATCAAAAATGTGACTTCTTGAATGAAGTATCTGAAGATTGATATTTAACAAGTATTGTAATTTGATTTAATATTCTATATGAAAACGCCACGCACTACGCTAAAGCAATTCATAGCCAAGTTTCATAATATTGTTCTTTCATACTGAAAGCAAACAAAATTCTTTCATAACTTTCCCAACTCAAATACACATTACAAGCAATAATTAAACGCAAACTTTTTTATTATTGTAGGCAAACGCGTGTGTCAAAATAGGAAAGGTTTCCTCAAACTCGGCGAATCGTTGTTATTTTAACTCCAAGTAAATATAAAACATGAAGATTAAGTTAAACAAGATTTCGAATTATGTTTTTATGGTACGGCTGAGATTTTCGAGAACATTGTCTTAGAACAAAGCTATGGCTTGTGTGCTTTTTATTGAATGTATATGGAAATCAGATTCAAAGATCACTTTGAAAAGAACATTTTGTGTATGAACGGTGTTTTGAAAGACTAAGATAAAGACATAAGATAAACTGGATATTCAAAGCTAGTTTAAATCAGCCATGACTAAAAACGACGGTGAAAAGGGAACCGGAGAAGACCAGTACTCTTTCCGTCCAGCTGTAGACAAACCAGGCGCATACAGCAAAAAAGAGAGGTCTTATAAGTTTGACGTGTATGTGTGTCTGTCTGTGGCATCGTAGCTCCCAAAGAAATGAATTTAAGTGCGTTTTCTTTTGTTTTAAAAAGTGGTCAAGGTTCGACTTTAATTTGTATACTCGCTATTATTAAGCCCCTGCAATAGACGGACCTATGACCTACGATGAGTGATTTTATTCGGTTCTATAGCGACATATCGATATGTATATCATTAGCCCCGATTAAGTGACGTTGTTGACCCCAAGTGTTTTAATGTAAAATTTCACATTGAACAATTCACAGGACTCACATGGTTGATCTTGCCGCTTAATCCTGATGTTTTTTTTATTTTTTAGTAACAAATTACTTGCCATTACATTCACGTTTGTTTTTAATATGACAAAAAAATTTTCATCGTGAATCCTAGTCGAGCCCGTAATTTCATCAACTTCAATAATAATAAATTACTTTTTTTTTTAAAGGAAAAAATCGATACACCGATAAATTCATCGACAATGTCCCACCCCTAAATCAAAATTGTGTAATGGGAACCGTTAGATTATGATGTATGAATGTATTATGAGTATGTCACACGTTCGGCTTGTATCGAAAACGAAGGTAATCAATTTTGTCACAGTACTTATTTAAATTCCAAGAGAAATTTATTACCAAGTAATTACATTTTCTCTCCGGTAGGTATGCAATAAATTGATTGGGAGTTAAGGGGATCTATGCATTCTACCAATTGGTCGGTGTGTTCGAGGACTGTTTAATAATACTGGTTGGCAAGTTCACTTGTTATATTTATCAGAAGGTTACCATTTGGTTATACAGTTACAAAGTCGGGAGTTCTGGCAAGGGACACACTAGCGCGTGGTACCGCGTTGAAGGGACAACTGCCCTCTGCCCTGACATGCCACCGCGTGCATACATATCACAAACTGCTTAGTTAGCACTACTGTGTGCCTACAGGAGTAATATAAAGAAACTGATAGTAATTATTTTTGTGTACTAAGACTTATATGAAGATATTGCTTTTTACGGACTTATGCCGTGGTAACCGAATACCCTCAAGGGGTTTGTCTTCTATTTCCTTACTATTGCATAATATTATATTTTCAAAAACGTACAAATCCATACTAATATTATAAATGCGAAAGTAACTCTGACTGTCTGTCTTTTCACGCCAAAACTACTGAACCGATTTAAATGAAATTTGATACACAGATAGTCTAGAGCCTGAGAAAAGACATAGGCAATTTTTTATGCGAAAAAAGAGGTATAAGGGGTTGAAAGGATTTGATGAAAAATTGTATGGAAGTATTGTCAATTAGCCTAAATAATTAAAAATTCTACCCAATGACACTATTCCACGCGGACGAAGTCGCGGGCACAGCTAGTCCCTTATATTAAAGACTAGCTTTGCCCGTGACATCGTTCGCGTTAATGTAGAGTTTGTTAATCAATTCAGGTATCAATCGAGTACAGTATTTGCCTTTTCTGTACTCCTGACATAGTTTATGCAATTACATGATGCACGGTTGAGTAGTTAAAGAGTGAAAGCGTATCAGACAGAGTTACTTTTGCTTTTATAATATTATCAGTAAATTAGTATAGATTTTTTTTTATAGTATAGGGGGCAAACGAGCAGACGGGTGACCTGATGGTAAATGACAACCGCCGTCCATGGGCACCTGTAACTCAAGAGTCATAAGTGCATTGCCGCCCTTTAAGGTGGGAATAGGGGAAGAGGGGGAGAGGGGAAAGAGCCATACCAATAAGGCAACCTAGTCCTATAACAAGTCTAATTAAACATTTAAAATACTTCCGACTCCGGACCATCCGTTTAGGAACTATGACGCCACATACAGATCCACAGATACACACTTATAACACCCCTTCTAGTAATTTTTTAATATATAAAATATTATATTGCTTTTTGTAATAGTCACTAAAATCCAGACAGATTTCTAATTGACAAAAATTCCAAATAAAATTGCTTGTAGTTTCTTTTAAGTAAATATAGGAGGGTTAAAAATAAATAAAGGTATATTTTCTTTAAATTAGAATCGACGTTCACCCATCACAGTCTGAATTAAGTTAAGTAAACAAGAGGAGTATTTTCATTCGCCGATTTCAATTTTCATTGGCGCCCCATTTTGAAACTTGTAACCCTATCTCTATAATGGTCCGCGATATCTGGGAATGAAAAATTATCCGTTTGTATAAGCGCGGTCCCACACTACAAATTGATAGAAAAAATTGACTTCATGTAAGCGAGAGCGAATGTCTAACCGTATAAAATAAAGCCCCTGGGAGTGGGATAGGCAGTGTAGATAGGCCCCAAACGACGTATACTGTCCAGATCGGCAGAATACCTACTTAAAAGAGCCCAGTAAAATGCACCCGTAAGGGATTTTCCATTAATCCCGTGAGGCTCGAAAGAGAGGGAGCGGGGGGGGGGAGAATCACGAAATATCACAGGGGGGGGGGTGCAGTGAGATATCACGTGTATTTATTTTTTGTAGAATGCTCCATTATATCTGTATTTAAAGATAATATTTTTTAGAACTAAAAAATATACGTGGTTTTGGCCAGGGGATGTGTGGTTAGTCTAAAACCTCACCATGTATCACCAGGGGGAGGGGGGGGGGGAATAAGTTGCTAAGAAACATCACGTGATTAATGGACGACCCCTAACCTGCGAGCGTGTACGAACGCCACGTGCCACAATCATGGTAAATGGCGCTCTTTCTTTCTCTGCTAAGCCCGGACGGGAATAGGCCGTGCCTCTATGTAGTATATATGTTGTAGTGGTGAAATTTGTGAATGTTTCCTTTGCAATTATGGCTTGATCGTCAGCACCAGTTGCGTTGACACTCCAAAATTTAATTTAAAAAATAACTACGAACTTCTTGAGTAACATTGTCACAAGATAAGGATTAGCAATTAATCTTCGTAAAAATGTTTGTATTTTAATCCTAAATGCTTCCAACATTATGGTAGTGAGGACATTCTAATTCTCTGATTGACAAGTACATTATTCTCCCATATATTTTACAACATTTCTCTGTTCCAACCGGTTGTTCGAAGGTTGAGAAGTGAAGTATACAGTAAAGCATTTGGTATCTTAAATACTTATACACATATTGGTTTTTACTTGGTAATAACTTCGTTATAGTATATATATCGACTAAAGTGATACCACGGCCTCACAGAAAACCACCCTTCCCCTAGTAGCCTAGTCCCATCTGACAGGCCGGCAACGCACTTGTGACTCTTTAGTTGCAATTGTCCATCTTACATCAGGTGACCCGTCTGCTCCTTTGTCCCACAACAAATATATATAATAATATGTAAATGTCGTCTGTACATAATTTTCATTTTGTCCAGTCACTGCACTAGTTTTGTGGGCAGAGCCGGTGGGAAATATGGTGAACACGAAAATATGACTTTATTTTCAGCTTTAGTTTCAAGTAATCACTACATATTATAAAGCAAAGTCCCAAAAGTAAGTCTACTGAACGGATTTTCATGCGGTTTTCACCAATAGATAGAGCGATTCATGAGGAAGGTTTAGGTATACAATTTGTAAAAGTGTTGTGTATATTGGTTGAAATATGATGATGATTGTTAAAGATGTCTCTGCTACCCGTGCGAAGCCGGGGCGGGTTGCTAGTTACGTTATAAAGAAATCACTGTCTAACTAGACTAGATAGGCATATAGGCATTTAGGCAACTACTATTGGCTACTAATTGTTGCAGATTCCGACATAATATAAATGTTTGGGTATATATATACCAAACAACGCGAGAACTTTGTTTGCGCGATGCAGGATCAGTAGCTAGGTACTACCAAAACCAAAAGTTCTTCGAGAGATGGCGCTGGTATATGTGGAATTCACCACATTACTAATCTTTTTTATAGCAAATTATTTTTTTCCCCGAGCTGGGCAATCGTCCCCACCACGTTTATCGACAAAACACAATTTTCTCGCATGTAACAAACATAAATTTAAATTCACCTGACATTGATATATCCCCATGTATTCATTTTATCATAACATTGTACATTTAACAAGTGGTTTCACCTTTCTGTTGTCCCCTAATTTTTAAGCTGGTAACCCTATCCTGCTCCATTATAAGATTGAAAAGGGGTTGCCATCAATACATCACGCGCAATTATATATTTACAATAAACATTATATTTAATTCGTTCTGTTGGTTTAGGGTTGGTTTTTTCATGGTGGACTGTACAATTGGAAATAGTACTTTGTATTTTTAGTGAATAATTTCGTTCTGATGGTTTCAGAGTTTTAAACAGTTTTAGAAATGTAGTTAAAATATTATCTATACATATATTATAATAAAGCTGAAGAAAAGAGTTTGCTATTTTTGGATGAAAATTAGTTTTGCATTTGAAAATCCAATTCTCAGAAAGTTTATATAGGTTACTAGATGAGATTCGCGGTTTCACCCGCGTAAGTGTTATTTATTTTGGCACTATTCACTCAGTTATTGAGAAAATCCACAAAAACTTAAAAAGTTTCAAAATTGGATGGCATGGATTTTCTTATTAACGGAATAAAAAATTCTAAAATAAAGAAAATATGTACGATTTCAAATCTTTAACTTTATACACACCTGCTTTTATGAGAAACTGAGGTAATACCTGGAAATTCAAACGGTCATAAAGACATAACTTTTAAACGAATAGTTTAAATTCAAAGTCAAATTATTTATTTGCTTTAAATGGGGTAACAAAGTGTGGTATTACAAAATTGATATAAATCGAACAGGCCCATTTAGCCATGAAAATAGCATGCAAAAATTTAACAAATTATTAAAATAACTTGTGTGATAATGTGAGTATGTTATATTACTATTATTGTCATTTTCCATTAGGTCAAATATAAATCAGTTAGTTAATTACGTTGGCTCTAGTTACATTTATTATTCTTACAACTCCTTGTTTGTAAGAAATTCTTTAGTGGAATAAAAATTGTTTAGCATAAGCCAGCAACGTAGTTTTGTTGTAAACTTATTTAGAGGTAATGTCTTTACACAATTTGGGATTTTATATAAAAATAAATCTTTTTGTAACTGCATGCTAGTCATACCTTTTCAGTAACTTAAAGTAAGTGATCCATTATCATATACAGCCTGGACAATAATATATATTTTTTTATAGAAACAAAAAAAGAAAATAATGACTGAAATGGAATTTCGTCCTCTAGGCTACCACTAACAAAAGTTGACTTATGTTTGTCTACAACCTTGTCTTTAGTTGTTCAATGTCGTTAAGACATTCAATAAGTGAGAAAAAACTATTCAAGATGAAACTTCTTAATTACATCAGGGCTTTATCTATAGCGAGGCTGATGGATTAGACTGAAAAGCTATCTTACTAATATTATAAGGGCGTAATTTTGTGAGGATGGATGAATGCGTGTTTGTTACTCTTTCACAAAAAACGGCTTAACGGATCTCGATGAAATATGACACAGGGATAGATTATAGTATGGAATAGCACATAGGCTACTTTTTATCCCGGAAAAGTTACGGTTCCCGTGGTTTGTTACCATTCACGCAAAAATAGCTAAACGGATTTGGATGAAATTTGGCACACAGGGATTTTATGACCTGGATTAACACATAAGATGCTCTTTACCGTGGTAAAAGCAACGTGAGACAAGCGACACAAAAGCTAGTGCACTATAATTACTCATATACCTATTTGACGTAGAATTTTTTTAAAGACTACTTGTTACATGGATCAGAGTTTAGGTACTAATAGTCTTGTTAACTCCACTAAGCTCACGTCAGCAATACGCCTGCTAATAAGGCGGTCAAAGTCTGCAGGGATTCTTGGAAGTTTCATACCTATGGCATCCCGGGTCCCCTGCAACGGGGGTCACTTGTCACTCCCTGCGGGTCACTTGTGACGGAATCATTTGTGGTTTTAGTCGGTTTGAGTCCGACATAACCCTTCACATTCGGTGAGATGATAACCCGTGGTGGTCTCCACACGAAAATAAAGAAAAAAGGTTCACGTCAGCAACAGTGACGGCCCGTGAAGATCTATATATGCACGAGAATACAAAATAGAAGATTCTAATGTACAACCACTTGATCACAAGACGCCATGGGTATTTTTTTTGGTATTTGTATTGGTGTAGGGCTCTGTTTCCGCATTTAGACTCATAGATGGTCCATTATGCGTGCAGATAGGCTGACTAGTTAAGCCAGCCTAGCTCCTTCCAGAAGCACAGAAGCCTCCTGGGGCGTTCGCAGGCTTCTAGGAGCGATCTCGCACCCGCGAGGATACTTGCCCGTTGTGTGGCCACTCCCTCGCACTCCAGGATAACGTGGGCGGCCGTTTCCTCCGCGTCGAGACATCCTCTGAATAGAGGACTGTCTGTCGCACTGATGGTAAATAGATGCCGGTTTAGGGCTAAGTGGCCGGTAATGGTTCCTACAACTATTCCGATGTCGAGTCGGTCAAGACTGAGCAGTCTACAAGTTAAACGTGGTGAGACCTCCGTCAGCACCAGTTTAGACTGCCTACAGCCCGGTGTGTCGGCCCAACGGCCGTTGTGCGCTTCACGAGTCCGTTGTCTTACTCATTAGCGACGTTGATTAAAGGGAAGTGGCAGTAGTATAGTTGGGCCTGCCACTGACGTTGCGGATCCCTTCCTTGCCGGCTCATCAGCGGCGTCGTTATAGATCCATTACAGAATTACCCCATTGGCAGAGGCTAAACGCTCTAGCGTCTGATGGCATTCATAAATGAGACCGGAGTTAATGGTGTTGCCCTCCAGGGCCCTTAAAACGGCCTTACTGTCTGACAGTATTCGGATGTTGTACTCCTTTATACCTTTTGACATGACCGCAGTCGCGGCGTAGGTTATTGCAACACACTCGCATTGAAATATGGAATTGTGTTGACCGAGCGCCAGTGATATTTTTATATTTAAATCTTGTGAGAAAACTCCGGCTCCAGTCCCTGACCCCATCTAAGAACCATCCGTGTAGATTCGCACTTCATGTATGCCAGATTGATCTCGGTCGTTTTCAAGTAATTGTATTTGATACTTCCTCTCAAAGATGTGTTGTTTCGGGATCCTGTCGCATGGGGCAGCGATTAGTGGTTGATATTCCACTACTTGATTCCATAATTTCATATGGGAACCCTCTCGGTTATACCACAGAACCAAAAGTTTAAGTCTGATGGCTGCCACAGCTGCCTCCTGTTGTATATACAGGTCCAGTGGGGCTAAATCAAGAGCCATCTCAAGAGCAGTTGTGGGAGTTGTGCGCATGCAACTAGTAACGGCAGTACATGCTAGTCTCTGGAATTGCTGTAGTTTGTTTCTGACAGTGCTTAGCTCCGTTCTCTGCGACTAGTCAATAGCACCGTATGTGATGATTGGCCGTATAACCGTTTTGTACAGCCATAGTGTGATTTTCGGTGATAGCCCCCAGCTTCTGCCGAGGAGTCGCTTGTATTGGCAGAAAATAATGCAAGCCTTATTTAGTTTTGCGTCCAGGTGCCTGTTCCATAGGAGTTTACGGTCCAGTATCACTCCTAGATACTTGACCTCCTTGGCAAGGGCTGGACGGGTGTCAAATAGTTTAGGTAGCGTCAAATCTCCTAAACTTCGTTTATTTGTGAACATCATCATATCCGTCTTTGTCGGGATCACTGTTAGGTTGTGTTTTTCGCACCACTGTTCTACGACCTTTAACGCGGACCTCATTTGGTCGCATACCACACTCTCAAAGCGGCCACTGATGAGGATGGTCAGGTCGTCCGCATAGCCCACTGTGAAGAACTTGCGGACTGCATGGGTATTACGGTAGCGCTGCTTTCAAAATCTTAAAAAGACACCTACCTCATTACATCGAGGCAAGAGTAATGTTAAGAAGAACTTACCTGAAAAAAAAGAATAAAATATTGTTAATAGGGCAATAAAACAATGTGGCTGATGGTAGGTGAAACATTTAACTTACTGAGTGCAGCAAGTTGAATGTTCCATCTACCACTTACCAGGTTCCAGTGGGAACCGGAGGGAAAAGAGACCCGCGCTAGGTTTGCTCCTCCTGCGGGGTGAGGCGGTGAGGGGGGGGGCAGTCTTGGTGGGAGAGTGAACGGTGTCGCGAGACAATCGACTGGCCTGTTAGTCTAGTGGTTAGTGACCCTGACTGCTAAGCCAGAGGTCGTGGGTTCGATTCCCACCCAGGACAAATAATTGTGTGATGAGCACGATAATTTGTTCTGTGTCTGGGTGTATTTTATCTATAATATGTATGTATTTTGAAATATATAAGTATGTTTATCAGCAGTCTGGTTCCCATAGTACAGGCTCTGCCTAGTTTGGGATCAGACAGCCGTGTGTCCAGTTATTATTATTTGTTTAATGTAAATAAATCCTGAGAGTAAATTATAACTTCTTTAATTTTTGTATTAAAATGTAACTTTGTATGTACCTATATTTAATTTAGATGACAATACAATAATTTGGCATCTTGAAGCTGATTTGATGATGGAGGGATGAGGTGGATAGTGGAACTCTTCAGTGTAGTGAATCCCTCGAGTCCAACAGATTGGTCTTCGTCACGATGGTCTGATGATGAAGGCAGGAGGTAGAAGTGGTAACTTTTTTTTTACTTTTTAACTCGGTTCACGATTAAAGCGTGTTTTTTTATTTTAGAAAACTATAATGTTATTGTATGGTATGTATAGATATCTAGGGCGTACATGCGGAGAGAATATATGCAGCAGAGGAGTACTCTTTGATGGTTAAATAAAGAAATCAAGTGGGAGAGCCATGCTTCGGCACGTATGAACCGGCTGGAGTGATATCGCGACCGCACTGAAAATTGTCCGCGAAGCAATGGCCCAACCCCCCACCCGTCCTTTCCCTACTCTGACTCTTGAGTTGCCAGAGTCCATGGGCGGCGGTAGTCACTTACCGTCAGGTGGTCCGTCTGCGCGTTGGCCCCCTTTACCATAAAAAAAATATCTAATTTATATAAAAGAGCAGGTAATTATTTCGTTCGTTTCTAACGTTAAAGTTGCTTAACTTGGCGATCACGACTGTTCAACAGCAGTTCTGACGTCACTGTCAATATTGACGCGATGATTGTGTACAGTCATAATATACAATGATTCAGTATTCACATATACATACGTATACACATACATTTTACGTTCTTCGCGTTTACTATCCAGTGTCCATCCATAAAGAATAAGTTTCTTTTGTGCGTTCATTTAATATTTTCATAGTCGGTTTTACGCGATGTTCGCGCATACAATGGCTTTTATTATAAGTCTTAACGGCGCAGCTCGTAAAATGGGCCCTAAAATACGTCATAGGTATAAGGGGAAAAGAGGGGGCAGGAAGGGTGTTTCTTATTGAGAAGATGTGAAATATGGTTCTGAGGATGCTTTAAATTGTTACTGGCTACTCGTTAAATCCTAACTAATATTATAAATGCGAATGTGGGTTTGTTCGTTTGTTACGCTTTCACGTCGTAACTACTTGACCGATGATCATGTATGTAATTTTGCATACAACACGTTGTCAGGAGTATAGAAAATGACACATTGCATTCATTGACAACATCTTTACTAACACGAGCGTTAAATAAATGTATGTTTAATTTCCTTTGACTCATGGCAAGATAGTTTTGGGCTTACTAACTACGGTATAAACCGCAGTTAATAAACCATTAATCCGAGACAAAACTCAAATATTTACCAACTTAGCATGTACGCTTAAGACCTTATTTGCACTAGACCTGCACGAGGTAGCTAAGCGTGCCTTAAATGTCCATCAAAGGGATTATCTCACCTTTTCATAAAAATAATTTGGCAAATAAGCACACCACCTGATGTTAATGTGCTAATAATCATTCGCAATACCAGAAAGGTGCACACGTACCACCTAATGGCAAGCGGTTACCTTCAGGCGTCTATAAATTCATAATTCTGGCTACTCAACTTACCAACGGAAACACTGTGTGTAGCGAACTATACTTTCGTATACGGGTAAAAAATCCAATCCCTCCTTTTAGTTACATTTGATGGGGCTATCCTCCCCTACTCTTGAGGTTTAAGCTGTGGCTCGTAAATTATTTAGACTTGTACTCCGTTTTATAAAGCAGCAAATTAGTACAGGTGTAATTGTCTTAAAATTAGACGTGCCATCATTTAAACTTTAAATGAGATTTGATAACATATAAATACACTACACACTCCTTTTTTGAACTCTCAGAAGCACCTTTCAGCCTATCTGCTTGTTCG
The DNA here is from genome assembly GCA_949752705.1 of Callimorpha dominula. Lineage (NCBI taxonomy): Eukaryota > Metazoa > Arthropoda > Insecta > Lepidoptera > Erebidae > Callimorpha > Callimorpha dominula. The sequence continues at coordinate 3,071,319 of OX457019.1, read as the reverse complement.
TCAACTTTGTTACTAGAAAATTTATTACGTCATCCTAAACGTAACACACAAACAGTTAACCGTTTGTTTTAGCACAAAACAAGTGCGACCTTTACATAACAATATTTAAAGTGCTAATAAGTAACGGAAACAGCGGATAACATTCATTAACGCTTGCATTTGATACTTTGTACTTCATATTAATGTACGCAAGTGTCATAGAATATAAATGTTTTAGTGTAGTTGTATTAGTGTCACGTCATGTCTAACAGTTATATGACGAAGCCTCTTCAAGGATTATAGAACATAAATATACATATTTATATGTTTGTCCGTGCCGAACTCCTAAAGTAAAGAACCGATTTAAAAAAAATATTTGCACACTGGGTGCAGTTTGGTCCAACTTGAGAGACAGGACAGTTTTTATCTCAATTTATAGTCACATTATTTTTTTATTGCAAAAATTCCACAGCAACGCGTGGCCGGGTAGCTAATACTTACTATATATTTCGAATCCTCAGGTACCAGGATTAGGCAAAATGTGGGCACGAAGTGAGTACGAGCAATGAGAAAACTCCCTTTTGAATTAATCACTGATGTATTGCAAACACGCAAAGGAACAGTGTACAGTTCCTAGGTTAATGTTGACTCGGCGGTGACCAAACTTAAAGTGAACTCATTCCGCACGCAAACACCTTCCGCCTAGACTCTGCGACTCTGCCGATAGCTGGCGCTAGTGTTCCTTTCCGGTGAATTTATTATAGAGGGCGCTCTAAGCATCCGTACTAATGACTGAGGATACGACATATATATATATTTGTAAATACATGCATAAATATTATACATAGAAACACCCAGACCCACCCAGACCAATGCAAATAGACTTATTCATGCATTCAAATATTTGCTCTAAGCGGGAATCGAACTTGCTTGCGCCACTGAGGTCAACTTTGGTTAGTGTTAACTGTCTGCTGTCTTGCATACTCTATGGCATTAACGGAAGGCATTGACAGAGGAGTTTTAGTCAGCAAGTTAGCACATCCTACTCATTGTGGGATGAACGGTGCGTTAAATAAACTGGTGTTAAGCAGGTATAAAGGTCTAATTATAGAATGAAAATTGAGCACAAATATATGTTATTGCATTATTTATTAAGGAAAAAAATGTAAGTTAAAAAATGTTTTATGAATAAAAAACCTTGTAGCAAGGTTCTAAAACAGTGCCCCCGCCCGAAGAGGTCCGCGAGTTGCGAGAGGCCGCTCCCCGAGCCACCATGCCTCGTTGGTCGTCCCGGCTGGAGGCTCCACGTGCTAGCTTTGCCGCCGTGGAGGCGCTCCAGCCGGTCATCACCGAGTGGGCAGGGCGGCAGCACGGGACCCTTTCCTTCCGACTGACGCAGGGTCTTTCCGGACATGGCTGCTTCGGAAAGTACCTGCACTCGGTCGGTAGGAGGGAATTGAGTCCCGCCTGCCACCACTGCGACTGCAGCGAGGACTCGGCTCAACATACGCTGGCGGTATGCTCCGCTTGGGCAACGCAGCGTCGAGCCCTCGCTGCAGTAATCGGAGAGGATCTGTCGCTACCGGCTGTCATACGCTCCATGGCCGGTAGCGACAGGAATTTTACCGCGGTCGCAACCTTCTGTGAGGAAGTCATCTCGCAGAAGGAGGCGGCGGAGCGGGCCCGGGAGGACGATGTCCACTCGGACCAAATTCGCCGCCGGTGAACCGGGCGGCCAAGGCGCGCTTTCCAGCGCCTCATGCCGCCCTGAGTGTGGCTGCGGGTGGTTGGGACGGGTTTTTCCCTCCACCCGCTATAGTAGCCAGCCGCGAGGAGGCGGCGTCCAAGTGTGCCTGGACGCCACCTAATAGAGAGACCTTTACCCGAAGGTGGTGCCCGCGCTTTTGCGGGCAGGCGCTAGGAGGGGTCCGGATGTCTTAATAAAGCTGTTCCCAGATCCATCCTATTTTAGGCGCAGGATGGCACACCGTGTGGTTTTAGTCGTTTCGATTCCGACACACCGCCCCACCGAAAACCCCGGTGGGGTGACGGCCCGAGGGGGTTTCCACACGTAGAAAAAAAAAAAGGTGGACGTCCTATGGCTGAAATGCTGAAACGATGATGAAGTGGGTTAACAAAAATACAAAGTCATAATAGTTACTGTAATATTATAAATGCGTGGATATTCTTAATGGTAGTCTTTAGGGTTTCGTTTTCCTTTTGAGGAATCCTAAAAACATTTGGAATTATTATCCCGTATAATCATATCAAAAAGTTTGTTTTTCGGCTAATAAGATGTTTTCCAGTTAAAAACGCGTCCTACTTTTTTCAAGTGGATATCATTGCGCGTAATCTGTGGCAGTAGTAAACAGAGGCGAAGGCATTGACCCGATGCTAATCGAATTAACTCGGCAGGGAAGCCCTAAGTCACTAAAATTTTATGTTGAAAACATACGGGAGGAAAGTGGAGGCGGTTCGGTTTGACACATGTCAAACGTAAGAAAAGATATGTCAGAGTACTATGTGCCTCCATAGACTTTGAGTTGCTAGAGCTTCATGAGGTGGGGATAGGCAATGTAGAAGAGCCAATATATATATATTTTTATATATAAATATTGACAGGCCTGTTATCAGAAGTCTGGTTACGATAGTACAGGCTCTGCCTATTTTGGGAGCAGAGCTTATTATAATATTGTTATTATTTTAATACTGGGGCTGTTAGTGTTTCTAGAAACCATGTGTGCTTGTCGGCCAACTGAATCAAAAACCCAAACATCGGTAAGTAAAGTTGGGTTGTTATATGCTATGCATCTGAGCAGTAGAAAAACGTTAATATGTTAAGTAATTTACATTAGTTATAAAATATAGGTAAGATGCATTTTAAATGTCGGTACTGTAAAAGTTGCGAAACTTAGAACGCATCAACCCGCTCACAATATTCTTCTGTATATTTCCAAGGAAGTTATCCAAGAACTGAAAGCCCGGTATCAACTTGTGTATGCAAACAACGTTTTGATGGACAGTAAGTGATATGCCATGGACTGAGTGAGCCTCCCGATGCCTCCCTGAGGTACCGATTAAAGTACTTTGTTACGTAATTGGTTCTAAGACTTGGGAGGCCTCAAGAAGGATTTTAGAGTAGGTGGACAACTTTCGCTTTGCTTTATCAAGACATAGTGACATTTTGTTTTGTTTGTCATTCAAAAAAATAAAAACAACCTATTGAAAACGAAATATTGAAGATTAATTAATTATTGATTATTATTATTACCAGAAGATGTACTCTTTAGGCCTTAGCCCAAAGAGTAATATTATAGTCATTGAATTAATTACTGAACTATATATTTCTTCCTTCCTTATACACTGTTTTACGGTTATTCGTGACTTCACTATAACTACGGTGTATGGCCAATATCAACACCGCAGCGAGAAAAGAATTGCGTTTACGAGACTAAGAAAATTCGTTAAAGACAACAAAGGGAAACCGAAAATATCACAGATTAAATCAATGAAGACAAATTAAGAATTATTTAATTATAAACTCATTGCAAATAAGGGTTACAAAATATAAGATGTAGGTACCTATAGTTTCGTACTAAAATTAATAAAAACTTTTATATGATTTTCGCAATGGCAGAGATAAACAAAGTGTTCTTTAAAAGAGTTACATATATTTCTATGCCCTGTACGAGTGTGTGTGTTATATGATATCACAGTTTTTCAAGCCAAAGCTCTTTTAAACAAAACTCAGATATTGATTTTAAATATGACTAACCTAAACTAATATATGAAAGATACTGTAATTAACCTCAAAATAAAAGCTCATATTTTTTTTATCACGGACAATCGCCACCCTCTCATTTGTATGAAACTATTCGCGAATTTAGTACTCGCAAACTTTATTCGGAACACATACCTGCGAATTGTTTTATAAGGCACGATATTTGTTATACCCCACGTTTTGATTAAATAGTCAGGGACGTAGTTATGTTTTAGTTTTTTTAACTTAACGATACGTTAGTATGTTGTCGCGGGTTTAATTAGCTGGGAATCGATCCCGAATTATTCTTAATGTTTTGATAGCCAAATTCTTGAGGAACTTTATAGGATATTTAACATCACGCTGCTAGCTTTTGGAGCGGAGCAGTGACCATAAACGGAGCACAGCTAGTGTTCAATAAATTAATGACATGACAAAGATTACTCTGTTGGTTTTAAGACCCCTCCGTACTTCAGAGGTCAAGTCCTCACTTCCTTTTTCAATCGTTTTGTATTAAATTGTGTGACTAGGGGTTCCATCTTTGTGACAGTAACAATCAACATATTAAATGATTACAAGGAGCCAACTCCATTAAAGCTGTGTAAGAACATTTTTTTTTCAAGTAGAAACTCTCACGGCGAGAAAGAATAATTACATTATGTAACATTACAAATCGCTATTTAAACCTTAATTAAGCATGCACAAATTAGAACGCAGAAATACACACTTATTTTACGTGTGGCAACCCTCGAGTATCACCACACGGTGTTCCGTCACGGGTGTCCATGGCCGGAGGGGTCACGTAAAACTGGACACTCGACAGGCTTTACTACCTATCCGTATAACAGATAATCTCGCAATCACAGTGCAGCCGTCCTCCTTTAGTTTAGAAAGGCGCCCGCGAACACGAACATGTCACGCAACCGCCTCGGGCCTATTCACTCTTCTTCAGGCCGGATTACCTTACCCGGCGCCTGAACGGGACGGGAGAGTGCTAATCCTCTCTGGTTCCCTTTCCGCCGCATCCAGAGAGCACTGCAATTAGACACATTCGTGCATGTATCTATATATTTGCAATAAACGGGAATAGGACCCTGACTATGCAGTCAGAAGCACTACCGCCGCACTAACTGGATCAAACGCGTTTAAAAGTTAGTATCACGCAAATGTTTAACCGACTATAAATATATGGAGTTTCGTCACGATTGCAAATACATCTAAACTCTCGATATACATATCTACCTTGTTATCCTGTAAAAGCAGAATACCAGACCTACACACTATGACAGCCAAACCTTGTCCCGAAAAACCACGCCAAAGAAACTAAATGCTTGCCTTACGGAAGGATCTCTAAAGTGGCATCGTCGGCATCAAGATTGGATGCAAGGAAACTGAAACCTAGCTAGCTCATGTCGATCAAAAATATAGGAGTTGATGCAAACGTGTATTTCGTATTCCGTCCACAAGTGTGTGCCCAAAGCTCAAAAGTCAAGACAGAAAAAAACATCAGTAATAGTCGTAACTCGTAACATGTTTTTTTTGTATGCGAACTCCTTCGACAGAGATGTATGTACAAACTTCGCGATTCGGAGAATATATTCGTGTCATTCAGTGCCGGAAATGTGCATTTATATGTGGTAGAATATAGGATAATGCCATCTTTGGGTATACTGTTGATTATATTATACTAGCTGCGCTCCGCGGTTTAACCCGCGTAAGTCCCGATGCCGTGGGAATATCGGAATAAAAAGTCTATGTGTTAATCCAAATCTCCAACTATCTACATACCAAGTTTTATCGCAACCGGTTCAGTAGTTTTTGCGTGAAAGAGTAACAAACATCCATACATCCACACATCTATACATCCTCACAAACTTTCACGTTTATAATATTAGTAGGATTCATTATCATTCACTAGCTGTTCCAGTGTTGTAGCGTGATGTTATGTAGCCTGTAACCTTCTTCAAGAATTGGGCTACCAAAGCAAAAAACAAATTCAAAGCAAGGGAGTGTAAGGATAGTCTTTCAAGCGCTTACGAATATAAGTGAAACTTACATGTGAGCACAATGTATATAATGTAATAGCTCTGGAAATTACTACTACATATGCAAGTTGTAAAAAGAAATATTTAATTTGTGTTACAAAATATAACATAACGTGTAGGACGAGGAATGATCAAGTGACAGACTTTTATAGAAATATTTTCACAACTACCCACGCTTCGAGGAACACTGTCGACTAGCTAACACGAAAACGGATGTGTTTAAATAAAATTGTTTATACTTACCTAAATAAACAGTTGTTTATATTCAGTAAAGTGCAGAGTGTGCTAAACCGGTACAACTTGCATCAGTGGAGGAGTTTCTATGGTTTAAAAATATAACGGGGATCCTTTGATTCTGGGGATTTGGGGATATTTTGATTCTGATCTGAACTTTGATCAAAACATGGCTTATATCAGCCGACTTAGGTAATTAAACAAGGCATTATAGTCAATTTAAAAAAAAATTGTTTAAAAAAATGTTAACGAAGATTCCATCTAATGTTAAAACTTGTTTAGAAAAGTAAAATTTTAAATTCAAGTTGCATTGCTACTATCTATAAATGTATCAGGCATTTACAGAATGTGTAAATGATAAACATATATAATTATATGTATTTAATATGAATCAAATCATAACTTTGTCTACAGGCTGACAACATGACAACATTGCAGTCATTTATCATTTAATACTGGCCTGTTGGCCTAGTGACCTTGACTGCGACGCCATAGGTCGTGGGTTCGATTTTTTGTATCCATTGTTTGTATGTTTGTAAAGTCCCCCGCGACACAGGAGCCATTCCTATACCGGGGGTTGTCTTTTTAAAACAATAAGATATTGTAATATCGACAATTTGTACCTACTAAAATAAATATTTTCAGTATCATCTGTCACTGTCGCGGCAGTTTGCTTCAGCCTAAGATAAGATAAGACCCCCCGCACAATACAGCGGGATTGCCAGTTGTTCAACAGGCGACTAAGTCTGCCGGGGTTCAAAGGGATTTTCTTTTGAGGGTACACCTGAGGCCCTGGCAATGAGGACTATGACGGAATTCCCCGTGTAGTTTTGGTCGGTGCGAGGCCAACAGATGACGACCCGTGAGGATTCCACAATAAAACTTAAGTTAAAAAAAAAGGTTGCTTGAGGTTTAATAAGAGTGTCCCTATCGGGCGTAAACTCCTACATCTTTAATAGGCAATATAAATTTTGTTTTCACGTATAATAAATTTTATTTTCATATAAAAAATAAATTTTAGACGTAAAATAAAAGCACTTTAGATATCACGCTTTACAGCGGTTAACTATGTAGCGTATTCTTAAGTAATACGGAGCCAAGTGTACCTCAAGACAACGCTCCGAGCGATCATCGCGCTTCATTTTATATTCTAAGCGCAAATTTTATGAAAAAAAATACAATTCTCTCTTACTCTCGTGTGTTTAGTCTGCCACTTGTCTTTAGTTGTGGGGCAAGTGATACGACGCGAGCGAAAATAGTATAATTTATTCAAGGCCCGAATGGCCCATTCAGGGGCCAGCTGTTAGTTACTTCTATGAACCGACGATGTATGCTCTATTGAAAATATTAAGAAAATCAATTAATGATTTTCTTAATATTTTCTATAGAGCCTACATAGATCACACTTTCTTGTTCCTACGATTAAATTCAGATTAAACACTAGGACTACTTAAAAAAATAGTCGGTGTATCGTTTTCTGTCCTATTATAAATGCAAATGTGAGATTTTTGTTAAAAAATACTGTTTTGAGGGATACTTAAATATATTGACAAAATCAATATATAATCAATAACAAATAAATTAATGAATACATTAACTTGGGCAAAGCCACGGGAAAAGCTACGTTATAATTAACTAGCGGAGATGCGCAACTTCGTCTGCGTTTATAAATTTACCCAGTTTTTGCAACATTTTTCATTAGCGCTTTGCTCCTATTGGTCGTAGCGTGATGTTATATAGCCTTCCTCAATAAATGAGCTATCCAACACTAAAATAATTTTTCAATTCGAACTAGTAGTTCTTGATAAATTATTACAGTGGTTATAAATTTTGTAACAACTCTATATCAAGTATATTTGAATTCATGGAAAGAAACACACAAACATCACAGTAAATATGCAAAAGCAGTAGTTTTAAGAAAGTTTTAGTAGCAAGCTAGCCTAGGCAACCTAGCCCTCTGACCCACGACAGTAGGCATTGAATTCAAGGACACGTCCGAGTCAAACTACTACTTTAGATTATATATTTACTGTGCAAGCGTTTTCTCGAGCGTTTTATATTTTAAACATCAATCCGCTCCGCTCTCCTCTCATACATTTGACGCACCAGCTGGCCTACCTCTATACTACGTTGTTACTTGACAAAGTGTGTTTTACATTTCATATTCAGCTGAACTGACATGCCGACCTCGAACGGCGGAGAAAAATCAACAGTCTTGTTACATTTTGTTATTTGCCTTAGTTTAATTAATGTGATTTTTTTGGATTAACATAATGGTCCTTTGAATAAAAATGGCGTACTGACACAGATTGCTTATAAGTTATTTATAAAAAAAAAATATTATGGCTTTCTTATACGAATGGGTAGACAGAAATACCCATATTTCGAATCTCTAGTCTACAGATATATTAACAATAACAATACTTTGAGACAACTCACACGGCTGTCTGGTTCCAAACTAGGCAGACCCTGTACTATGCTAACCAGACTGCTGATAAACGGTAGTAATATACATACATATCTATATATATAAAAGTTTGGTGTCACGTTATTTGTTCGCGATGAACTTCTAAACGAATGAATCGATTTTAATGAAATGGTAAAACTTAAAAACTAAGATTTGTTTTTATTGCATATTACCTAGCCACAGCCACGCGTGGCCGGTAGCTATAGATAAATTACACCTAGACACAGAACAAACGATCGTGCTCATCACAGAATTATTTGTCTTGGGTGACAATCGAACCTACGACCTGCTCAGAGATCACTAACCACTAGATCAACTGGCCTATTTTTCCTACCCTCGCCTTAGGTGTACTGTCCTATTAATATTATAAACGTGAAAGTTTGTCAAATCAAATGAAATCGTTTATTTGTGATACATGGGTTACATACAGATGTTCATTACATAATTATATAGTTAATAATGTAAAGTTTAATGTAAAGTAAATGTTTGTGAGGATGTATGGATGTTTGTTGCTCTTTCACGCAAAAACACTGAACAGATTGCGATGAAACTTGGTATGTAGATAGCTGGAGACCTGGATTAACACATAGGTTACTTTTTATCCCGATATTCCCACGGACTTATGCGGGTGGAACCGCGGGACGCAGCTAGTTAACAATTAATTTACTGAATTATCGAATTTCTAAATTAAAACAAATTAATTGGAACCCCACGTAAAGTACGATATTCCCATTAGTTCTACAATCAACCCATTAACTAAAACTATCTCTCAAATCGGCTAACGATCAAAATTAAAATATCCAGTTCAAACTAACTGCTAGTGCAGTTTACACCGGATCAGACTAGTTTTCGGGCAGCCATATTGGAAAAATTACCATTTCTGTTGCTCCGTGCGACTTTAAAATCAATTATGTGAAGTTTGATACCGGCGGCGGCGAAGTTCGGTACGGATTATCGTTGTTATATATTGGAGGATCAATATTGGATGTTCTATTGAAATATTAGTATAGTAACCCCCTGTAGACATTGTTGAACATTGTATGTATAGAGAAAGAAAGAAAATAAATTTATTCAAAGCCCACAACAGACATGAATTGAAATTATACCTATTTTAAATTAAAAGCCTTTAGTACATTTATGCGGGCCTAAATATAAAGGCGACGTAGAGGATCTGCAACTGAAATTGTCCATCAGTAGAAGAGGTCCGGTCATCAGGTTATGAAGCACGGCAGGGGATTGTCATGCGCGTTGCCGACCCATTAAAAACCTATACAATACTTTCTTGAAGGACCCCCCCCTACTGTAGTTTCTCGGGTAAACCTCGGCCGAGAGCTCATTCCAAAGCCGGAGCGTTTCTATACAAATCCGAGGTGTTGTTATTAAATATCACTACTGCTGTAGCCAGTAATTGAACGTGCCTTAGATCCCTAGTAAGATCCGTTATATATATCTTACTAGCAGCGCCAAGCGGTGTAAGCCGCGTAAGTCCCGATCCCCTTAGAATATCGGGATCTAAAGTAGCCTTTAAGTTAATCCAGGTCTCCGGCTTTCTACATACCAAGTTTAATTGCAATCGGTTCAGTAGTTTTGGCGTGAAAGAGCAACAAACATCCATACATACATACATCCTCACAAACTTTCACGTTTATAATATTAGTAGGAAGTAGGAATATACAGGAAATATCTGTAAAATGGCGAAATATGTTTTCTCCATCGCTATGAGTGATATTCAAATTTATAAAAAAAAAAAAACCCCGATCGGGCCCGGAACTAGTCATGTCAGGTACTAGTGAGATAACAAATATTCCTTTTTGCATTTCATGGCCTCAATTCTTGAGGAAATTAATAGGCTATTTAAGATCATGCTACGACCTTTAGGAGGTGAACATTTACCAAAATGCATCAAAATGTTTACCACGGTACTTAAACCAAAAAAAAACCAAATATTTTTTGTCTATCTTTGTTCGGGCTAATCTTTTGCTGGCAGATAGCTGATGTCATAAGGAGTAACAGAGAGAACTTTTATTTTGGAAAAATTATTAGGGTTCCGCGGAAAAGGTATAAATAAGCCGCGACGGGGTACAGCTGATCTTTAATGAATTTGAATGACGATGTTAAACCATTACGTAATACTCCATGTTGCAGACTTTACAGAGTACACTCATCACCTGGTTCTGGGAAGTTAGTTACTATGAATAACAGCCGATAACTGTGTGTACACAACTGGATGGTATTAGATTACTCCGTTATAATGAATCATTTATTTATACAATCATAATTTTAGACGATGGTACTTGCTGTGGTAACAAATCACGGTGATGAGTCCTTTTTAAAATGTTGTGACAGAGAAGAAAATACAAATTATTATCTTTTAAAGTAAAAACTTCTATAGCCACGTTCACCATTTTAAGTAGGGGTAAAACTTATAAGTTCGCAACACCGACATGCTAACGGTTTTTTTTTTTATGTTAAAAAGGGGTTTAAGATGATGACCATAAAAGAACTGCGAGATAGAGGATATGACTAGAAAGGGAGTAAGCAGAGCAATGACTAATGATAGAGTAGAATGGAAGAAGAAAACACATTGCACCGATCCTAATCATTTTGGGGGAAGAGTAGGAAGATGATCATTAATAAATTATAGATAGATAGATAGAACATTCTTTATTATACACCACATTTTGGACATGCTTTGGCATGTATGGGTCGACTCGACCGGAGTGATACCACGGCCTCACAGAAGACCGGCTGTGAAGCCATGATTTTATTGCTTTTCGCCGAGTTAGTGAGGTTATCGGAGGCCCTAACCCTTCCCTCCGCTCACCCTCTTCCACCCTTTCCCTACTCCCACTTTTAAGGCCAGCCACGCACTTGTGACTCTTGAGTTGCAGGTGCCCATGGGCGGCGGTAGTCATTTACCATCAGGTGACCCCTCTGCTCGTTTACCCCCTATACCATTAAAAAAAAAAGTAATAAAACATAGTTACATACATAGAAACAATTGATTATGGGCGGTCTTATCGCTAAAAGTGATGTCTTCTGGACAATCTTTGTATGAAAACAACAGAGGTAATTAAGCGGTAGCTGGTGTCGTACTACAAATATTAAGAACGGGAACAATAAATATGTCTTCTAGGTATAGGCGAATGATATTACGACTTGTCTAAGATGCTGGGTAGGTTGGTTGGTTTCGAGAGATGGGAAGATGACATATTTAACTATTTTTAAGACAGACCAACCTAGCCACCAGTGCGAATATTTTTCTTGATTTGCATCAGTGGGAAGGCTACTCCTGATTAGATGTAGCCTTCCCACTGGTGACCTGATTTGCATCAGTGGGGAGGCTATTCCTGATTAGATGTAACCTTCCCACTGGTTGGCTTGGTAGTAAGGTTGGTCCGAGTCGGTCGAAAAGGAATACGTGAAGTATATACATTTATTTATACATATATAATATATGTATATAGGTATAGTGAAATAAATATATTAATTAGTAAGACAATTTAGTGGAGTTACAAAAAGAGATGTATACTATTTATTGTTTCGGTCTTTTTAGTGCATTACTTTTCAATTTATTTTTTGCAGTCGGGTTTTTGATTTTTTAATTATATTATTTACTAGCAGCGCCCCGCGGTTTCACCCGTAAGTGCCGATCCCGTGGGAATATCGGGATAAAAAGTAGCCTATATGTTAATCCAGGTCTCCAGCTATCTACATACCAAGTTTCATCGCAATCGGTTCAGTAGTTTTGGCGTGAAAGAGTAACAAACATCCATACATCCACACATCCATACATCCATACATCCTCACAAACTTTCACGTTTATAATATTAGTAGGATTTTTTAACTCTATTCTCTCGGGCTAAATCTTTTCAGTTATACATAGTTAAAATATAACAGCGCTTTTGTTGAACACCTTGTGTAGAAATTTCTAATATAATAATTCTGCTAAGAGAATTTTATCAAGTTAATGAAACCTCTATCTAAAGGCCAAACGTAGTTTTAACATTAATTACTGTGATATCGTATTCTGATCTTAGCTCTCATTTAAAGGTTAAAAATTAAAATGTAAATTAACAACAATTTCATAATTTATGTTAATTAAATATAACATGATATGTAGATCTAGAATTAAAAAAATATTTTAGGAGTATATTTGAGAGATCATATGATTTTTTTTAGATGATTATGATATGTTTATTTTAATGAAATACTATGTAAATTTTAAGTAAGGAAATATCTTGCTTTTAAATGTAACGGGATTAATTTTGTGGCAAAATAAACCATTTAATTGTTTTTATGTAAATTGGCAAAGAAGTATGTTGCAGAATTCATGTTGGCAAAGAGGCAATAGGTCCAGAACCATATTGAACCCATACAGGTTTGATAAAGACGCTTTTGGGTGGAATAAAGCTTTGTTTCTTAGAAATATTATAAAACAAATATTGTTGTTATAAACTTTAATAATAAAATTAATAAAAAACCAGCCAAGTGTGAATCGCATGAAGGGTTCCGCACCGTCGTACTTGATGCCATTATTAAAATTGAGCCCCCTTAAATTTTAATTTATATCTTATTTATTGTTATAGAGGCAATAGAAATACACATTCTGTGAAAATTACAACTGTCTACCTATTACGGATCATAAGATACAGCCCGCTGACAGACAGAAGAAAGGACAGCGGAGTCTTAGTAATAGAGGGCTTAGTGGGTTAGGTACTTGGGTACGGAACCCTAAAAACCAAGATTTCGTTTAGAGAACTCGAGTCGTTATATGTAGTTATAATGTTTTCTTACAGTTCTGTGATAGCTACACATAGATACACAATAAAGTAAAAAGTGTATGGGTGTGCAATTCACACACGGCAGAAGTGAAACTTCAGAAAAGTAGCCTCTGAGAGAAAGAGAAAAAAAGGCCATTACTAATGTCAATAAAACTCATTTTAGATCATTTATATAACAGTTATTGGTAAACTTAACACAGATGTGTTCAATAATTAAAATAAATAAATTAACCAACGAATTTCAATACGCAAATGCACAAAAGTGACACCACGTTGACATAGACGCATTTTCTGAAGGCTTAGTAGTACGCCGGCGCAAAGACAAAGATATTCTATCTCATTGTCTTGCAGACTAAATCTTATTTATTAATGTTTGTCTCTCTTTAGAGTGAGTTTTTTGTTCACAACGATTCCAAAAAAGTTTCACTTAAAAAAAGTTGTGTTGTGTTGCATAGATTTGAGATTAAGCGCAAGAGAATCTGGTATTTATTTATCTGAAATAAAACATTGATTTTTCTTAACTTTATCCAATAACATTCATAAAACCACAGGATAATACTGAAACACTGGTAGGTCATGTTTCCAGTTGATAAATAACTATTTGCCACATGACTCAACCGTTGCAGGCACGGATTTTGTTACCGCCTGATAAAACAGGCAGCCAAAAAGCGCTCCAAGAATTTTAAGGCCTTTTTTCAGACAGCCAAAAATTTAAATACTTGTAGGTTTCGGTGGCAGACAGAGATCTGAGTTTTGTTGAATCTTAAAGTTCCACTACTTCAGATTCTACTATCACACCTTTCTTTACATGCATGACAGCACACTTGTCCACACCAAATTCCATCCTGATATAGTTATTAAAGCTACCGTCAGTAATGCTGTCACTTTACAATATGTAGGGGTAAACATGCTCTCTCAAGAATAATCTAGAATGATGAGCCCTTTAAATCCTTAAAATCGTTTGAACAGGTATGCTCAACTTAATCTTAACACAAGCCGCTGTAAGATGTTAATTATTCATAAACATAGTGAAAACAACACGCTCACACGTTAGGACACATTCTAGGCAGGCTGACAGTTTGCCGGCTCACTATTAAGGCATTTATCATAATTTGCCAATCAAATTTTGTCAGTTGTAAAAATCAATGTTGTAGAAAATCAGTTCAATAAATCTCATATTAAAACACTTACTCGTACATTGTAACACTTCCAACTCCGTAGTTTAATTAAGGTCAGTATATAATATACTTTGGTTGAACGATAAGAAAGAACTTTTACTGTTCTGTGACTTAGACTGCAATGTCAGTAGTCACTTCAGTAGTAAGTAAATGCATTTTGAAAAGAGAATGTGTCAAAAAACCAAACTAATAGCCAAAATCTATATAATTATGACTTTATATCACAATTTCCACATTGAAGTTTAAGAAATTTTTTGTACATCTGATTGTACCGGGGCGGACTTAATGCTTATTAAATATCTAATGGTTCTATTAATAAATACTAATAAATCTACATATAGTGTTCAAAATCTTATAATATACTCGTATAATAAACGTATTTGGTTGTTGCGAAAATTGACACAATGTTGAAATTTCAATGTTGGATTAGCGTTTAATCGTTATATCATGTTATATCGTTATATCAATAGTTTTATATATCTGCTGTAACTTTGACTGGGGCCCTGTTTAACTTGCTTGCTTTTTCGCTTTCAAACTATTCTTAACACTCGAAGTCCCAAACCGAGGGATATCTCAAGTTTGACGTCTGCGTCTGATGCTGCGTAGCTCTCAAGGGAATAAACAGATTTCATACATACATATACTCATGCCTGTAACTGTAATTTGTTCCCTCACACGTAGTAGGGGGTTAAGTTTGGGAAATAAAGAATGCAAATATATTAAAAGGGAAAAATAGGTAAGAAGGAAAAAACTCCAAGGTATGAAATTGTATAAACAAATTGTTCGGATCATAGACCCTTTTCGTCTTGATAGTGTTAAAGTTTAAACTTTTTCAATTATTTAAAATTTTAAAATATAGTGAAGTTTAGGTAGTCCTATAGGACTAAATTGGTTGTCTGTAAAGTCGGTTTACCGACGATAATTTTACGTGATAACATCATAAGGAAACAGTGGAAAAGAGATAGATGCGTCACAAGCCGAACGCTTAGGCCGATGGTGCCTCTCTATCGCTTGTTCCGCGCTCTCGCTTGCACGCTCTGCTCAAACGGAACGTGACAATGAGTCATGCTTTTTCGTGCGTGCAGCCGGCGTTCATCGATTTATAAGGCGTTGTCACGTCAAAAGGGATATACGGATGGATTTTGTAGTGTAACCACTATTGGTATTTACTCGAGCAGGTCAGGGACACATACCTGTAACTTGAACTGGCTGTTATTGGGAAAACCGAGCCCTCTAACAAAACCAACAAACAAATTTCGATGCGGTTTCAAAAGTCGCCTAAGCCACTTCTGGTAGTCACTTAATTCCACTTTAATTTATTAAACTATATTACTGATAGCAGTAAAGCTCCGTCGAAGGTTTTAAAAAATGATTCCATTTTTTTGAGAAAATCTGTTAACAAACAGAGGAGAAAAAGGTGAACTGTTACGTATTAGAATTACGGAGATAGTGTCTTATTGATGTAGTTTATGGGTAATGTGCCTGTTAGAACTTTTCTGTAGGAGGTAAGGTATTGGAATAGTCAACTGGGGAATTACCTCTAACATACTGAAGACTATTAATCAGTAGTTAACACTACGGGTTTCGTATTTTTTCTGCAGTTGTGTTTAAGGTCGCAAAACCACCACTCGCATTGCGAATAAATATACCAAAATACAGACGTTCACTGAGATGTCCCTTTATACGGATAATGTAACTAAATACATATGTTACAATATCCAAAACAATTCCTTTTTAAAAATTAATAGATTTTTCTATTTCAAAACACGAGGCTACACCAAAGTTATGAGAACGGTATGCCCTACGTAAGTACCACCAATTCCAGAACAGTAAGTTAGCCGCAAATTACACGCCTCATCCAAACAATACCTTAATATAAAAACAACATGTTTGCTATTCCATATTATACAGGATTATTTGTAATAACTCCCAGCGATGTTTGTTAACAAGAATATTAATATTATCTGCTCCAGACTTCGGAGATTATAAGCGCTATGATGGCTCCTCACCACGCAATAGGCTTGCCCTGTTATACGTAAATTGGACCAAATTATAGTTGGCAAAATGTGGATGTTTAATACACCTCTGCCTACCCCTTCGGGGATATAGGCGTGAGTATACAAATAATTGTGTGATGAGCACGATCATTTGTTTTGTGTCTGGGTGTAATTTATCTATAATGTGTATGTATTTAGTAATATATAGGTATGTTTATCAGCAGTCTGGTTACCATAGTAGAGGCTTTGCCTAGTTTGGGATCAGGCGGTCGTGTGTGCGATGTGTCAAGTTATTATTATTATTGCTTGTACGGAAACAACGGTTGTCTCCGTTAAGACCAAACTAGAGGCTTTTAGTGAATTTAGATACTAGTAAATGTCTCTTGTTTACTTGCTGTAGTTTTCCCATCATCATTGGATTAACCGTTTATATGCTTAACAACTGTTCTGTGTAAGTTTAGTGAATCACACTAATATGACTTTTTCCTGATCTCATTAATCGTAATTCTGAACCACAACTGAATGAATAAAATAAGCGTATGAAATAATCCCACTATCCTACTAATATTATAAATATGAAATATGGGATGGATGGATATTTGTTACTCTTTCAGGCCAAAACTACTGAACCGATTGCGATGAAACTTGATATGTAGATAGCTGGAGACCTGGATTAACACATAGGCTACTTTTTATCCCGATATTCGCACGGACTTACGCGGGTGAAATCGCGGGGCGCTGCTAGTTTTTTATAAAGCTTATTTGCCTATTTTTGTTATAACGTCACTGTTCTTTGGATTTATTTAAAAAAAAATAGGCAGTCATGGGACTGCCGACAAAAGTGAAAACTTAAACGAAACGACGAACTTAAAACGTCACATTAGCAGGTTGGTGACATTAATTAATACGGAGGACAGAGCTCAATGTTTAGATTAACACCCTCTAGTGGATCTATATGTATATATATGTATCATTAGCGTGACGTTCACGAGTTCAGTGCTTTTACCCCATAGTAAAAGTGCACAAACGTGCCTAAAGAAGTTTTCACATCAATAACACGTTTCCAAATATTTAGAAATCAGCTACATCATCTGACATTCGAATGTCTTGCGGTGTTTTGTCTCGATACTCTATACATCTTGGGGATTCCTCAACTCAGTTCAGACTTTAAAAAAGTCAGAGTTTTGGAGAACTAAATAGATTTAGGTTGGACGTAAAATGTTCATAACCTGAGTTCACCGAAGTTCTCTTTACCACTTACCTGAAAGAAAAAAAACACCCAATTATAATCTCATAAAACAAAAAGGACGTTGTAAGTTCTAAGGTTAAAACGTAGGCATAGACCTAGTGACGTCACCGTAGAAATGCGTTACTAAACATTATTGCTGTCCTTTTCTATTATGCTACGTAGTATATAGATCATAAAGTGTACGTGTCCGAGTTTCACTGTATGACTAACGGCTAATGGATCGTACAGTAAATCATTTAAGTTATTTGTTAACTGATATCAAAATTAAGACATACATGGCTTAGTCAGTAATTTTAAAGATAACAGATAAAGATACATTTATTTTGCAAATATATATATAATAATATATACAATGAATATCTAAATGAATATGAAAATCTAATGAATCTGTGGTACAGGCATCTTTTTTGAGCTGTTGAGCAGTAGTTAAAACGTCAGAAGAAAAGATAATAATATATTCCGACCACAACTTAGTAAGGCAGTGTTACAATACAACCTCCTTTTTAGTAAGCTGTGTTTAGACAAAAATCACTTCAAAGGCTTTGCCCTTACGCAGATATAGAGAAATGATATTATAGCATGCATGAGTACGGTTGACATGTTAATGATAATAATGTTTGCGTTAATGAATAATATCCTACTAATATTATAAACGTGAAAGTTTGTGAGAATGTATGGATGTATGGATGTTTGTTACTCTTTAACGCAAAAAGTACTATATGGATTTTAATGAAACTTTACAATAATATAGCTTATATATCAGAATAACACATAGGCTATAATTTATGAAGATATTGTGTATATTGGCCAAAATTTAACGATAAGTTAAGTAAGTCGGAAAAAAAATCTGACATCTGCGAGCTGTTCTGGCGTGCGGTGGGAAAACTGTAAGAGTTACACGAATATAATGTACGGTGGGATTGTTTCTCCTAAATAGTTCTACAAAAAAGTCCGAGACAGTATATATCTATCTTTTATGTGTAAGCCATTATTACCAAAATAGTGAACCATAAATACAATAAAATTTTATTTTTTATTTCCAATTCACATTTAGCAGTAACAAATTAATTTTTATGAAAATAAATAGCTTCTGATATTCAAAGTAGATAAACTTTGTCTTTTAAAGTACGTAATTTGGTCAAATATTTTAAAAGTTACGACGATATAAAATTATTAAAAAAATCCGAAAATCCGAACGCGGGCAGGTAGACGCGTGAGGGCAGACGTTGTTGACGGTTGTGTCTGTAATGGGAGTTTTCAAGACACTTGCGATTTGTTAAAAGGCTCTGTACTCTGTATACATACATTTATATAATACTAGCAACCCGCCCCGGCTTTGCACGGGTACAAATTATACACCTAAACCTTCCTCATGAATCACTCTGTCTAATAGTGAAAACCGCATGAAAATCCGTTCAGTATTTTCTTAGTTTATCGCAAACAGAAAGACAGACAGACAGACAAACGCAGCGGGGTACTTTGTTTTATATTTTATAATATGTAGTGAAGATATTGAATGTGAAAAAAAATTGAAAGTTTGTGAGGAGGTTTGGATGTTTGTTACTCTTTCACGCAAAAACTACTGAACCGATTGCGATGATACTTCGTATGTAAATAGCTGGAGACCTCGATTAACACATAGGCTACTTTTTATTCCGATATTCCCATGGCATCTGAGTTACGCGGGTGAAACTGCGGGGCACAGCTAGTACTGAATATGCTATTCCTTTGTGGGCAAGAAACGCCATTTTGGATTTTAAAGAATGTTGAAATAATCCCACGACTTCACCTGCCTCGGGTAAATATTTCCAGTAGCTTCTGGCGATATTCAAACCTTCTTTAATGTCATCTAACGAACATACGCCGAACTACGAAGTAACTACTAATCCTGCATCGCGCAATGAAAGTTCTCGCCCCGATTAGTATCATACAACTTCCCAACATAGGGCCGCGGTGGCTTTCATGACGGTGACCTTCTCCAACGTCCTGTCTATCTCAATACAAAAATTTATCAAAATTGGTTTAGACAGACAGACAGTTATTTTCGTATTTATAATATTAGTATAACTTAAAGACAAATATAAAAAAATCTTGAGGATAAATAATTAAAACGGTTTTGGTAACTAGCATCATCACCTACCCTTATCCCAATTTTATTTGCGTAACCGCAATGTCTTTTCTTCTTTCATTCTACTCTATCATTCGTCATTTCACTCTTATTCCCTTTCTAGCCATATCCTCACATACAGTCCATCGATCTTTTCCTTAGTCGTCCTCTGCTCCGTCAACTTCCATACATAAAACTTTTTCACACCATTTTTTCATCCCTCCGCATCATATGTTCATATCACGATAACTGATTGCTATTCAACTATTCATCTACTGGCCTACTTTCAGGTTCGTTACAAGAACAAAAACACTTTAGTCGTGGGAGAGCCATGCTTCAGCACGTATGGGCCGGCTCGACCGGAGTGATACCACGGCCTCACAGAAAACCAGCAGTGAAGTAATCTTTGTATTGTTTTTCGCCAAGTGAGTGAGGTTAACGGAGGCCCTAACTCTTCCCTTTCTCCCTCCCTCCGTTACTCCCACCTTAAAGGCCGGCAACCTTGAGTTACAGGTGCCCATGGGCGGATATAAAAAAAAACTATAAAAACACAAGGCTTTATGGTAAGCGGTTACGGACATTGATAAAACTCCTAATTTCCCATGAAACTTCAGTAACCCTACACCTACTTCTGTAGTGCTGTCGAACCGCGGTCTTATGTAATTTAAAAGAACTAGACTAGTTGGACGGCTCCAGTTCAAGCAGAAATATGTAGTGCCCTGTCCTTTCTAACTAATACTATTTGTGAAAGTAAGTTTGTTTGTTACGCTTTCACGCCAGAACTACTGACCCGGTTATCATGTTTATTAGTTTATATTTGCGACTTTTCTGTCTTACAAATTACAGACGGATACTTTTTCAAAAATATCCGGACAAAGGAAGGTTATAAGGAGTCTTTCGTCCGCCATTAAAGAGACCATATAATACTCTTAAATGTTTTCTATTATAGAAGCTGTATTAGCTCAAATTAATTCCAAAATAATTATGTACCTACTTCTCGTTACACAATCTTAGAGTGTGCATACTCTGTCCGACGCGAGTTAGACGAGTAAGTTTTATGAGATAGCGATACCAGAAATCTAAAATGACACATATTGTCTAAAAAATTTAACAAAAGAAATGGTATGTATTGTTAGAGACAAATAATTATCTTCTCCTTCTTCTGAGCCTATATCCCATGTCTCTTGGAGTCAGCTCTCCTGATAATTTTATGCCATTCTGTTGCTGTTGCTTGCTGTGTCATTTCCAAATTTAAATCCATCATCATCATGTCTTTGAAAATGGTTCCCGTCCAGGTGGTCAGCAGTCGGCGTCTTTATAATACAAATAATGTCATTGAAAAATAATAAACTACTAACAATATCTGTAGCCGTGTGATGACGAAACTGAGTATTAATAAAGCTTCCCTATGAATCTGAGATGAGTAAATATTTCGAAGAAAAGACAAGTTAACGTGCCAAAACTCGAGTAGCACCAATGTGTACGGCCCTTAAGAGTAACCCTACTTTAAATAGTAAACAGTGGCAAGTATCAGATTGGGGGTGCGTGACGGCCGCGTCGCCGCCAAGCTTAACTGCTCACGGTAGCCTAGCGACAAACACGGAGGGCTTTTGCGCTGCTTGCGAAGTCGCAACATTGTCGTTGCAATCTCACTAACCTTATAAATGTGAAAGTTTGGATGGATGGATGGATGGATGAATGGATGTTTGTTACTCTTTCACGCAAAAACCACTGAACCTATTGCGATGAAACTTGGTATGAGATAGCTGGAGACCTGGATTAACGGATTGGCTTTTCATCCCGATATTTCCACAGGATCGGGACTTACGCGGGTGAAACCGCGAGGCGCTGCTAGTCTAACATAAAATAATGTTCGTGTCGTTAGAAGTACCTAATTATTACCATCACAGACTTTACTTAAATAGGTTTCTAAAAAATATGTAATCTTTGAAAAAGGATACTTAAAAGGCTTGTATAGGTTTAATGTCAGTAGCGGAAGCTCGTGATGTATCTAAGAATAGAAGCAAGTTACATCGATGGAGAGCCATGCTTCGGCTGCCCCCGTTCCCCTACTCCCACCTTAAAGACCGGCATCCCACTTGTGACTTTTGAGTTGCAGGTGCCCATGGGCGGCGGTAGTCACTTACCATCAGGTGACCCGTCTGCTTGTATGTCCCCTATCACATAAAGAAAAAAGTGGCAAAATTGTTGTCTTCGTCTACCACGAAGGGAGAAAGACGACTACAATTCATATAAAGTGTGCCAAATGACGCTTCAGCTGTGATAAACGCTCTAAATTAGTTAAATTTGTTGTATATTGTCGCACCTGCAACTCATGAGTCACAAGTGCGTTGCCAGCCTTTACGATGGGAGTAAGGAAAGGGTGGAAGAGGGGGAGAGGAGGGAGAGGGGGAGAGGAGGGAGAGAGGGAAGGGTTGGGGCCTCCGGTAACCTCACTCACTCGGCGAAAAGCAATGCAAACTTTGCATCATTGCCGGTTTTCTGTGAGGCCGTGGTATCGGTCCGGTCGAGCCGGCCCACACGTGCCGAAGCATGGCTCTCCCACTTATAATTAGATTGGAGAGTGTAAGCAATTGGTTGAGCTGCGCAGGGTCGCATATCTGCAGCTCGAACTGGCTGTTGCCAGGAAGTCCTGGGCTCTCTAACGTGAACCCAGATAACACAGACCGAGAAACCAAAACCTTTGCTAGTCATCAAACCGCAAGTTTTATACTGCCACAAAACATATTACTCTTTTACAACTGATTTATTGTCCAATTTACGAACTAATAAAAATAAAACTATAAACGCATCAAGTATTTCATTGCGAACTATAAAACTAAGAATACTTCGTTTAGTAATATTTTATCTGTATTCTTTATCCAGGGTGCCGAACAAGCCAATTTCCAAGAAGGTTTTAATACCATAGACACACCAGAATATTCAGATAATCGATATTAATTCTGTATTGCGTTTCTGTTCTCTTTATTTCATTAAGAACTAGCGACACGCACCAGCTTCGCACGGGTGCAATGTAGATACTAATGTGGGGAACAATTATCGTCATATCATTATATAAATTAACATAAAACAATATAAAACTACGTATTAACCTTCCTCTTGAATCGCTCTATCTATTGGTAAAAACCGAATTAAAATCCGTTGCGTAGTTTTAAAAGATCTAAGCGTACAGATAACTTTGTTTTATACTATGTACGTATGTATGTATGTATTAAGAATTGGGCAATGCTGCAATACATACATTCAGCAGTGTAATTGAAGTGGTGTTATTGAACTACTGACGTGCTTGACAGGGTTACTAGTCATTTGTGGCAGTACAAGCTCGGTTTGTGTAAAAGTTCTTAAGACAGGCCTATACTGCTGAACAGCAGTGGAGGTCTTACTGCTAAAAGGCAGCCCGACGGCAGATGCGCCTCGAACTCAACAACTAGTATCATAACGCAGCAGAGACTCCAGCTAACTGCCAATTTGAAGGGCCTGTTCGTCTATTGCTTAGTGATCCTGACTGCTGAGCCAGAGATCGTGAGTTCGATTCCAACCCACGACAAATAATTGTGTGATAAGCACGATTATTTGTTCTGTCTCTGGGTGTAATTTATTTGTAATATGAACATACGTACGTATGTACATACTTATTTTTAATTAGCACGTTTATTAGCAGTCTGATAACCATAGTACAGGCTCTGCCTACTTTTCGATCAGACGGCCGTGTTTGAAATGTCTCAAGTTGTTATTATTAATACTTTGGATAGTCGTCAGCCTACGTAGTTGGGGGAGGTCTCAGTCCTACATACCGATGTATTTTTACTCGTAAATAAGATCGTTAAAATAGGGGTAGGCATGACAACGCACAAGTTCAAGCACAGGTGACCGCTCACGATCAGATTGATCATCTGTTTAGTTGCCAGTGTAGTTGGTAAAAAAAACCTTCAACATTTTAATGATGCTGCCATTGATAACCCAACATCGGATAACGTCATATATCAATCAACTTACCAAAGACCATATATTACAATTACTTACAAATCCAATTTTATTCAAGCCATAACAAGCGCTCTCACCCTCCGGAAATACCACACAACCGCTAACTGCGTTCGGAAACAATAAAAATTCTTACTAATCTTTTAAATTTCTTACTTATTCGAACGATTTGAGATGAGAAACGAAGGTAAACCAACAATTCTTTGAAAGTGTATAAGAACTCTTAACAGTTTTTAAAAAGAGAACTGGTTTGACAGTTGAAGAGTTATGGCGGGCTATTTAGGTAATGGCGGCGAGACAAAATGGCGTTCAGTTTAGAAATGTGCCGTTGATCACTTTTGTTTGATGTTAAAATTTAAATGAATCACTTTAAAACAATGCAATATAATGTTTATATTTTTTCAGTAAACAAATGTCATGTAGGTATTAATTATTTAAGGTATACCAGATATATTACACATTATATCATTCAGAAATATTTTCGTCGTATCCTATCCGACGGTTTTAGACGATATTACTTTTGTATGTGAAAGATTTGCATAAGATAAGATACTTAAAATATATACCTAAGTATATATATACTTTTGACGGGTCACCTGATGGAAAGTGACTACCTTCGCCTATGGACACCTGCTACTCAAGAGTCACAAGTGCGTTGCCGACCTTTGAGGTGGGAGTACGCTCTTTTCTTAAGGGTTTGAAGGTTGTAACAGTCCGGACTTACCGCAGGCGACAATTTGTTCCACAGATTGGTTGTGCGAGGCAAAAAGGTTCTGGAGAACCGCACAGTGGTGGATTGCCAATTATCCCAGTGATTTGGATGATAGTTTTGTCGCGTTGAACGATGGCTAACGCTACGGCTGGTATAAGTCCGAACAATTCCTCGGAGCACTCCCCATAATACAGTCGGTGAAGGAGGCTAACGACCAGACGGCTCACCTGATGTGGGAGTACGCTCTTTTATCTTTTTAAAGCATCTAAAGTGTATTAAGTAGTGGTCTGTTTATAAGTTTCTCAGCAAATCTTTATAGGAACTGTACGAATCACCGGACTGCGATAAGCTGACCAATTGATATGACAAATATTTTTTTCATTTAGGTCATAAAATAAGACTACTTCTACATTTATATGTTCCGCAATGTCACATAATAATAAAGCTGGATACTGTTTTTATTTGTTTGTTTAAACGCGCTCATCTTTGGAACTATGACGTCAGATTTCAATCACCACATAAAACAAAGTCCCCCGCCACGTCTGTATGTCTGTTCGAGATAAACTCAAAAACTACTTAACGGATTTTCATGCATTTTTCACCAATAGATAGAGCGATTCATGAGGAAGGTTTAGGTGTATAATTTGTTAAGGTTTTGTGAAAATTTATTGAAATATAATAAGGGTTGTTGAAGATGTCTCTGCTACTCGTGCGAAGCCGGAGCGGGTTGCTAGTAATTTTATATGTTTAGATAGATTATTCATTAAAACATCACGCTACGACCCTTAAGATATATTGTGAAACGATATAATTATATTATTCCTGTTACCTCTATATGATCAAACACATAATAACAATGGTTAGAAAGAATCATTTGCACAAAGTGTCAGTCACTACTCACTACGCAGAACAAGGGTAAACGGACTTGTATATATATTTCCGGTGTACTGTCAATCACCCTGCGCCGAATAGACGTTCGTAATTCAGTTAATTTGTGAATATAATATTATGTATGTTACGGTTAAAAGACGAAGTCCAGTTAAGGTTGGACCGCATTTGAGCGGCGCTGCGCGTCAAAATATTCTCCCTGAAGCAACTGTGCTGTGTCGGCAACGCACTTGCGACTCTTGAGTTGCAGCCCATGGGGGCGGCGGAAGCCATTTAGGGTACTCGTTTGCACTTATACCATAAAAAAAATAGGCTGTTATGGGGAGACTGCCGGCAGAAGTGAAAACTTAAACGAAACGACGAACTTAAAACGTCACATTAGCAGGTTGGTGACATTAATTAATAAGGCATAAAGAAGTTTTAACTTCAAAAAACATACGAATTTGTTTATGGCGGTCTCCCCTTTATATATATATCTATATATATATATATATATATATATATATATATATATATATATATATATATATATATATATATATATATCTATATATATATATATATATATATATATATATATATATAACTCTTCCACATGACACTGATGATTCTGATACACAATGTATTATTTAATGAAGCGAACACCATACCAAAAGACCGGTCCTATATGAGTTTGTTTGTTACGCTTCACGCCTGAACTACTCGACCGATCTTCATGAAAGTTTGGATACAGATATACAGAATAGGACATAGACCTTTATTCAGAAAAAAAGTATGGTCCATGAATTGATTGACAAAATCTACATTTGACTGGCCTGTTGGTGTGGTTGGTGATCCTGACTGCTGAGCCAGAGGTCGTGGGTTCGATTCCCACCCAGGACAAATAATTGTGTGATGAGTATGATTATTTTAATTGATTTGCTAGCGTGTACATATTTATATATTTTGCGAGGAATGCTAATTATTTTTACAAAATAAAAGTAGCCTAAGTTACTCCTTATAACACCAGCTATCTGCCAGTGAAAATCCCGTGGAAATCAGTCCACCCGTTTGTGTTTTTTTTGTGTTTTCACTTCGCACGTGCAGACCTACGACTGACAATTTTTTTATTATTATCAAGGAAACGGAGCCGCGGACAAATGCTAGTAAACTATAAAAAACTCCCCTAAACGTCTACGCGTCGAACCATGAAGATAGCGCCATTATAAAAGTCTGGCGGCCATTTTGATAGGCTTCTATATAATATTTCAGTGCACAATAGTATAGGGTTACAATAGGCTTTATCTATGAAAACATACAAGTACTGGAACATTCTATTGGAGTTAGTTTTTGCGAAGCTTAGCTTATGAGAACCCGGTCTATATCTATACTTGTTGGGGTTCTTACTGCTCAACAGAGATGGTGATGTTGACAAATCCAACCGATCAATCTTTGACCTGCTAGCTGTTGCTTGCGACTTGGTGAAATCTGTCCCATGTGTACGCCATTACTTACGCATTGTTGGGAATGGTGGTATTGGCAGCAGCAGTGTGCCCGTGGAAGAGGAGACGAGCCGCCAACAGAGGGAGTTGTTCACAAACCGCAGTGCAAAGTGTAGTTTTTTCGCATTATCAAAACACGGCTGTCAGTCATGTTATAGTTTATCGCTAAGTAATCTGACTAATATTATAAAGGCAAGAGTTTGTTAGGATGGTGGATGATGAGGGGTGGATGTAGTTTGGATGTTACTCTTTCCCGTCGTTAAAACATCTGAACGGATCTGGATGCAATTGGCACAGAGACAGATTATGATCTGTCTGGAATAGCACATAGGCTACTTTTTATCCCGAAAAATGTACTGTTCCCTTAGTTGCGGAAGTTGCGGGACCAGGTAGTTGTGGCATATTGCAAGGTACAAATTAAATACAAATAAATATAATTAAAGAATATGTTTGTAATGTTAAAATAATACATTTTTAAGCTCATACAGTTATCTGCACGATACCTATACCTAAAAATCAGTTTTTGAAAATTTTGTCTGTCTGTTTGTTCGGGCTAACCTCCGGAACGGGTGGATTGATTTAGCTGAAAGTACTTCTGTTTTGGAAAAAGAATTAGGGTTCCGCGCAAAATATACAAATATGTAAACGCGAGCGAAGCCGCGCTGGAACTGCTAGTTACAAATAAAGTTATGAAACATACAATAGATATTTAATGCTAGTCTAAATCAGTCCACACTTCACATTGTCAGTTAATTTGCTGACCGAGCGAAATGTACGGTCATTAGCCCCTACAATACCGATCTGATAAAGTTGATAAAGTGAAAGAGTTGGTTTTCTTTGTTGAACGGAACTCACGAACAACCAGACGGATTTCGATAAATATATTTTTGGATGTGAGAGATCAATTCTTTAGGATGGTTATTGGAGCCTTAGGAACGGGACAGTGTCTATAAAGTACCATGTGTGATTGCTTAGTCATTGAATTCTTAAGAAATAGATGTCCAATTTTGATACGGTCACTATAAAATGTTGTTTTTTTTATATTATAGGGGGCAAACGAGCAGACGGGTCACCTGATGGTAAGTGACTATCGTCGCCCATGGACACCTGCAACTCAAGAGTCACAAGTGCGTCGCAGGCCTTTTCTTGAAGGTTTGAAGGGCGTATCGGTCCTGAAATACCGCAGGCGACAATTTGTACCAAAGATTGGTTGTACGAGGAAAATAAAATCTGGAAAACCGCACAGTGGTGGATTGCCAATTATCCAGGTGATGGGGATGAAAATTTTGTCGCGTTGAACGATGGCGAAACGTTGCGGCCGGTATAAGTCCGAACAATTCCTCGGAGCACTCCCCATGATACATGCGGTAGAGTTGTTGTTAACAGGTTAGATCTCACAACAACTTTTTGCGGTAGAAAAACCTGCGAGACTTGTATGTTTTTTTCCAGGTTATGTTTTACCTTACCATACCTACCTATACGTACAAGTTACCAACATGAGTATTTGGGTAGTGTAAGTAACGGAAAATTTTATAAACTGCAAAGCAACCTTGTAATTGCATTTCAATGATATCTGTTTACTTATGCAGTTTGTGTATCCAGAAACGAGACTGGAATTTGTTTGTTTTTCATTGCTTTATAGGCTAAACACTGTTTTTAAAATTGAAAGTTTGTTGTTTAGATGACCGGTGAGTGAATGAGTCGGTTACAAAATTAGGGAACTCGGATATGCAATAGTATTTAAACTACAGCTTCAAATTGAATAAAATAGGGAATATACCTTGTTATATTATGCCGTATTGGTCACTGAAAATACAGGCTTTTAGCTTTATCCATAACGAAGTTACAGGGGTGTCGGAAACGTCTTGAATGGCTTCGAGAAAATAATGGTACGGCTGTGTTTCTTTTTGTTCTCTCCCAGATATATATAGATGACCTATTTTGATTAAATTTTAATGTAGTATTTTTTTTTTATTAATTATTGGCCTTTTTTGTTCGATCTTAATTATGCTCACAGCGAGTCCGACCCGCACTTGGCCGGCTTTTTTATAACTTTGACGATATTGCTTGTAGTGCGTGCATAAAGCTTGAAATTGAAACCCAGATATACTTAAAGAGGATATGTAAGGCAATAGTCGGTATATACTGATGTCAAGCCATCATGCATTGTTAGGGCCTGTACACAACGTACGAACAAAGGGCGTAAGGCGGCGTACACACCACCACGTAATCGCCTTGAGGCTGCAAGGGAAGTGAAATTATCGATAAAATGTATCGAGGTTTGTTGTATTTTATATTGATGTAGGAGTCATCGGTGCGTGAGAATGAATGTTGTGAATACGAGATGATTGATTTTTATTTGATTAACTTTCAAATATTCAAAAAAGAAATGTGTGCGTAAAACGTAACTGAGATGCAATCTAAGTAACTAATAAACAAAAAAAAAACACGTCGGGCTTCGTTTAGCACATTTTTGATGCTGATAAGACCATTGTATTTCGGTCGGAATATCGAAAAATGTGTGTGCCAACCAAAGTGGTGAAATCTATAATAAAAACACTAACCATTTCTCCTTCCCCCCCCCCCCTTTCTACCTCTATCACCCTTCCCCTACTCCATTCTTGAGTTGCAGGTGCCCATGGGCGGCGGTAGTCATTTACCATCAGGTGACCCGTCTGGTCGTTTGCCCCTATACAATGAAAGAAAAACATGGTCGTCTGGCTTGACAAAATCTACATTAAATTAGACACAACAAAATTAAATTAGAAAATAAATGCAAAAAATGATCTAAAATACACATTATCGATATAGTAACACCTCTATTCGACACAATCGGTTAACGCTCGGATTCGCCATATAATCCTGGGAAACACAATGCGGTGTCCACGCGATCGCTCTTATGTAGGACTTAATAGGAATGAGGTGACCATGCTTTTTATATTAGGAAATATGTAGCGAAAAGGGCTTTGTTTGTTATGTAAGAGGATTTTAGGTAAAGCTTCTTATTTAATTGATACCCTTGAGTAATAAGGAAGTGAGTGACAAATTCTCTTGATGGAATTGATGTCATTTCTGTTATATTTTTTACCACTTTATTATTAATCTTATGAAACACTCAGACTAAGCTAAAATGCTTGTTAGGAGAGTGTTCACGTCAATGTTGTAATGGGTTGGGATTGAAACTGTTTGCAAGTCCAAGTCTTTGCCATTACGGAACAGTCCTTATAGCAATGCTGGCGGTTGTCTAATGCTTTACTTATCCCAGCCACGGTTTGTTTTACGTGGAACCAAGTTCACTTGACAAATTTTATCAAACCTGTTCAGCGGTTAGGGTATAATTGAATTACAAACACTTTTTGCCATCTAGCTTTCGCTATGATCGTATGAGCTCTATTATTAATTTCGTACAAATAAGTAAATCCATTTTAGTCTTAGTTAGTAAAAATTTTCTTTTTAGAACATTTTTATTTTGATTGGATCTTGTTTGCCTTAACAACTCATAGAATATTAATATTAATTAAAGATATATTTATAGTTATACTCACGTGTGCATTTCGTGGATGCCCGACTAGCTTCGGTATCGACGAGGGCCCTTTATCCAGGAGCTAAATGACCTACCGCGTCTGTGTCAGGGTCGACACCGGCATCCACGAAATACAAACCGTATATATTAAGTATTATCTTTATGGTATGTATCCTCTTTTATATGTATCGCAAAGGGATGAAGTTTTTGCAAAAAAGGATTGCAAAATAAGCAGATTTTATTTTAACCAAACATGTTAAGAGTAGCAAGCCAGCTTTACTGTTTCCGTACAACGACACAACAACATTTAATTAACTACCTTTCAGAAGAAAGATCTTAGTTTTATATGTCAGGCAATGTATTCAACGTCTGAGAATTAATTTTAATTAGCCTTTTTACGTACCAAGCTGTGATGTCTTCACTCAAACACGCAAAAAATCGTTTCACTTAGTTGTCTGAACTTGTTAAATTGAGATTACAGAAGTATAGAATTTCAATAAGCAAAATATACGACTGATTTAGTTGTCTGAACTGTAATTCTAGTTTATTAAGTGTAGCTTTCAAAGTTCAAAGATCTGTCATAAGGGAACGTACCCATACTACGTGACCTATTCTGGGGGTCTTGATTATAATTATAAAACGAATCGCTTCTTGATTATAGGAACCGGGCATAAGCGAATTTACGATAATAAAACTGATGGATTAGTTTTGAGAACTCGGACTGTCCGGCAACAGCCGGTTGGAGTTACGGGTATGCGAACCGGACCTGCTCGAGCTACTGCTCACACTTCCCAATCCATCCCTATAAACAATAACCCTTAGCTTCCATTGCCTTCCCTTCCTACCTCTTTATACACTTTCAATTTTCCCATCTTCTATTCCCAAAGTGTCCTACCTGGTTGACGGCAACAGGCTTGCCCCCTATTATGTGAGATGGACCAATATTATATTTGGCAAAATGTGCCTGCCTACTCCGTCGGGGATACAGGCGTGTAGCTATGTGTGTATGTAACTATCAAATAGTAACATTTGTCTTTTCACAATATTTTTTTGTTTTATTAGTTCTATTAAAACTTGGTGCACGTACAACAGTACAGAGGCGGACTAAAATCCTAAGGCATTCTCTGCCAGCGAACCTTCGAGTGATGCAGAGAAAACAGGAAGTCTCTTATCTTAAGAATCTTATTAAAAGCAATTCTTGTACATATGCATTTATTTAATTATTTATATTTCGGGTATCTCGGAAACGGATCTAACGATTTAAATGAAATTTTGTATACAGATACAGTTTTGCATTTTAAGTTCAACTGCATAGTTGTATTACCATTAAAAACGCAATTTTACAAAATAATAATATTTAAAAAGAAAACGATTTTAAAAAAGCTACCGAACTTCGCTAAGCTACCGCTCTGCCTTCGAAGTGAATCTGTCCTGAATATTGTAGATTTTACAGTCACCCTACGTTACAGTAAACTATAATAATAACAATGATATTGTTTGAACATCGCTGTGGCGTATTAATTGCAGACATTGGCAAATACTGGCCTCGGGTGGTCGGGGGTTTGTGTCCGTGAAGTGGGAAGACACGGTGCAATTAGGAGGAGAGCCTCTGTGGGATGGCATTGCCGGTGTGTGTAATGCGCTTTATTTTTTACGACCCGTGTGTGGAAACTTCTGAGGCCACGAGTTCAATCCACGTTCAGTGTAAATAGTTGTATACATGAATAATAATATGTCTATATGCATTTGACTGGCCTGTTGGTCAAATGGTTAGTGATTGTGTGTGTGAGTTCGTTTTCCACCCAGGACAAATAATTGTATGACGAGTACGATCATTAGTTCTGTGTCTGTGTAATAAAATTAAAGTGTCTGTTTGTAATGTCAAAATAATAGTTGTTTTTAGCTCATACAGTTATTTGCACGATACCTAAGCCTAAAAATCAGTTTTTAAAACTTTTGTCTTTCTGTTTGTTTGTTCTGGCTAATCTTCGGAACGGGTGGATTTCCACGGGACTTTCGCTGACAGACAGCTGGTGTTATGAGTAACTTAGGCTACTTTTGTTTTGGAAAAAGAATTAGGGTTCCGCGAAAAATATATAAATATGAATACGCGAGCGAAGCCGTGCGGAAACTGCTAGTCTATAATATGTATGTATTTAGAAATATATAAGTATGTTTATCAGCAGTCTGGTTACCATGGTACAGGCTCTGCCTAGTTTGGGATTAGACGGCCGTGTGTCAGATGTGTCAAGTTATTTTTATTATTTGTATGAGTGATTCTGAGTTGTAACGTGTATCTATTTACTTACAAAAACTAGTAAGTTAAAGTCTAAGATCAAACATACCATAGATACACATTCTCCTAAAAAATTGCGTCAAATAATGGCACTCATAGTTCCGCATACTTAACGTGCAAGCATTATATACTCATACGTCATCGTAATTAAACTAGACAATACAATGAATGTTCCCGTGAATATGTGTTGTAACAGTTTGATACAAAAACTTTTTTTTTATGGCATTGGGGGTAAACGAGCAGACGGGTCACCTGATGGTAAATGACTACCTGTGCCTTCACCGGTAACTCAAGAGTCCCAAGTGCGTTGCCGTCCTTTAGGGTGGGAATAGGGGAAGAGAAGGAGAGGAGGGAAGAGCGGGAAGAAGGGAGAGGGGGATTAGAGGGGAGAGGGGGGGAGAGGGGAAGGACGGGAATAGGGTTGAGGGAAGGGTTAGGGCCTCCGGTAACCTCACTCAAGGGGGGGAAAAGCAATAAAATCATGTTTCACTGCCGGTTTTCTGTGCGGACGTTATATCGAGCGGAGACGAGCCGGGCCCATACGAGCCAAAGCATGGCTCTTCCACGTAATATATAGCGTTTGTAGTTTATTTCTTACCACAACGGAGCGAATTAGACTCGTGGTACATATTCCACACGCACACTCGCGAGAGTGAAAAGGACAGATGCACAAGCTATGTATTTCGAAAATAACGAACTTTTAAAATTATCAATTAAATAATGCCATTACTATACTTTAAAAAATTGAGGCTATCATTCAAGTATTATATTTATCAAAAGTACCTATGACAGTTCATGCCTGCTTTGCACGGTTTTACATCTAAAACGTCACACCGCTAGCACAGGCGCGAAGCGTCTGGTAGCTCAACTGCGCTTAAAAATGAAATTAAGCACAGTTTAGTTGGTGACATTTTTAGAGCGAGACACATAGAGAACAGTGTAAATATTTGAATGCGTGTATAATTTCTACTTGCACTCGTCCGGGTGTTTCAAAATAATAAGTATCTAAGTAATTTTATCCGCATTTTTAGTCCAAGCTATGCTTAATTTGGCCGCGCCGTAATATGTCTCAGAAAATATGTGTTTAAATTTACTTAATAATGAACCCAAACGTAAATATGAAATATATAATTATTCATGAAAACCACAAAAATGATAAATTCCAAATTCAATGGAACGGAATCAGAATAATAACACCAAGGAGGCGATGAATATTAAATTACTTTTGTCTTTAAATAAGACCATAGAAAATTTCAGAACATTACGCCCTTACAAAAAGAGGGCCGGCAGCGATCAAATATTTGTGCACTAATTATAATTTCCGAACGAAAAGTTAGCATTTCATTATGGTACCGTGTCAACACGACAAGGAGATGAGAAAAAAAAAATCAAGAGAGCGTCAAATCACATTGGGTTGCGTAGATAAACAAAGAAATAACTTTTGGTGTTGCAGCGATACGGTAGTCTCTAAAAATGTAGTAGCGGATTTTTCAAAGTTCAAAGTTATTTTTAAGCTGATTTCAAACAAAAGAGCAGATTCTTATTTCTTCGCTGTTTTTTTTAAGTATATCTAATTGTTGGCTTTTTCTTTATGATTCGGGCTTAGGATTACGGTTCCGGCTACCTTCTTTATCACTAAGTTTTAATATTTATATGATGGTGATAATTTGATTATGAAGTTGTCAAATCCTCTTTCCAGTTCAGCTCGAGCCTCCTTGTACGTCTGCGCTTTAGAATTCTGGCTTGTCAGTGTACTCAGACTCTCTTTCTGGATGTTTGACCACTTTGAACACTCGTTTGGCTGATGTCGTCCACTTCCTGGTTGGTCAGAGATATTTAAAGCTTTTTTGGTTGGGTGGTCATCTTCACGTCTTAGAATATGGTTTTACAAGCGTAGTCGACTCTTTTTTAATATTTGGTCAATTTGGGCTTATCCTATTATAAATGTAAATGTGAGATTGTTTGTTACGCTTTGACGCTTTAACTACTCAACCGATCTTTTGCATATCCGTTGTCAGCATGCAGAAAATGACAGAGGAGAAAAATAACTTTAAGACGATTGTCAATTTGAATTGATTAACAAAATCTAGATTAGTAAGCGAAGCCATGGGCAAAAGCTAGTTATTGGTATAACTCGATAAGGTAGCCTGCTGCTACTGCATTCCTTTTTTAGCCTTTCTGACCACATTATCGCAACCGCAAGTCCAATACGGATTTGTACATATTGAAGTAGGCGAAACCTTATTTCACTGTGGAACCCTAAAAAGAAATTAGAAATAACGCCGCGGTGTGGTCCTTGTCAATTTCATTAAAGTGTGTTTGACTGTTTGGGAACCGCAGGGCAAATTGTTCAGATATTCCGTTAAGATTGCTGTAAAAAAATTTACAGGATAGATACTTTTTTAACCGACTTCAAAAAATTAAAACGTTGAAATTTCAACCGCATTCTTTTTTCTGTGTAGGTGCCTTCCCTGGATATTTAAGTTAGATTTTTTTATAAACTGAGTTAAAAATTTTCAGTTTGTAATAATAGCCACAACCAACTTCAGGGGGATCTGGCCGATGATATACTGATGGTTAACGACTACCAATACCTAATAACAATATGGCATTAGTCTGTCAAGTAAAATCGGTCAAAACGGAACGTTCTGTATAAATTTGTATGAAATAATGAGTTATGACGTCATACCTAACTATTGCTAAATCATTTCAATTCAACAAATTAAATAATGTTAATATTTGTATGTCTTGATGGCAAAACATAGCGGAATAACATTTATTTATAAGACCACATTGATTGTAAATACCTATGTTTTACAAATAAATGATTTGATTGATTGATTGATTCCAATAATAAATATTTAGTTTAACAATAAAAAAATAATAAGAAACTTGAAAACGATAACGAATATTGTTTTTCAGTCTGATGTCATGAGGATAAACAATTATTAAAACTTTTTTTTATATGGGATAAATGAGATCTCTTGATGGTAAGTGACTACCGCCGCCCATGGACACTCAAAAGTCACAAGTGCGTTGACAGCCTTTAAGGTGAGAGTAGGGGAAGGACCTTTTGTATTCTATACTAATATTATAAAGCTGAAGAGTTTGGTTGAACGCGCTAATCTCAGGAACTACAGTTTCAAATTAAAAAAACCTTTTGGTGTTGAATAGCCCATTTATCGAGGAAGGCTATTGGCTATATAACATCACGCTACGACCAATAGGAGCGGAGCAGTAACCACAAACGCAGGTGAAACTGCGGGGTCGGCTAGTACTATATATATATATTGATGACTCTTTTGGTGACTGTAGACTCCTTTGAGAGCACGGCATTTATTGCCACATCATTCTTGCTAAGAAGTATTTTCTGCTTGAGGTTGACCAACCATTTTTCGTCGTGTTTAGTAACTCCGGCACTAATCTCACGACATCATTCAGGTCCCATAGTCCATCTTCATTCCAAAGCTCTTCATATCCCGCTTGTATTATTAATAAATAATGGACTTTATTACAGCTAACAACACTTTCAATCTGGTGTTGCAAACCTTTACAGTTTCTGACTGTTTCCAGCAGAGGCGTACGCTTTCAAGCTTTAGTAGTGTAAAAATATTAATGTTTCTGATATTCCTTTGTTTAGACACGCCAAATCGCACCGTACTCTTTTGTGTTCCACATACTCCTGACAGGGCAAGACGACTTAAGTCCTCGGCGTAAATTACTTCGTAACATGTGTTGAATAATTAAAAACATATTTAACTGAACAGAGACTTCACTTAAGACATTGAACTTAGATGGTCCTTAAGACTCATAAGGGTAGCGTGTAGGGTGACCAAGTATTGCAGCATCTACGGGCTAACTAAATTTATTGTATATTAACAAAAATATTAAATGCACCTAAAATTACAACTGTCTCTCCGAATCTTGTTGATCCCTACTAGGGTTGCCTGGAAGAGATTACAGTTAGCAAGAAGGCCGCCCTTTGTACATTACTTCTACTGTAACAATGGTGTAGTAATAAAGTGTTATCTATCTATTTATATCGGGAATTTCTTTAGCAGTCAAAAAAACTATGCTGAAAAAACCATTATCGGTAAATTTTCAAGTCGATATATTATATTTTAAAATACTAAGTACCTACAAAGTTTGGTAGAAAAATATCTAATTAAATATTAAAATGTAGGTACTGTTTTTAAACTTTCGGAATATAATAATAATTGAAGTAAGGTTTTGTTTGTTTACCAGTTTGTATCGCGTGGTGCGTTGTCTTGTATTTTATATATTTAATTTTGTTTACAAAACTGACAATTGAATAGTATAAACAAATGAATTACTTTGACAAGACATGCAATTACACTACTACAAGAACAATGTTTGTAGACGTCGCAAGCGTAGTCAAACATCTAACCAATATTCATAAGAGCGGATTTTAACCTAACGCACGCGTGTTCCCTGTCGGGTAACACACTTACATCCAGTTTTTGTAAATATAGTCCACCTAACAAAGATGTCAAGTTAACAGCAGGCAGGTGTCAAAATTGCAATGTGACATGAGATTTTGCAGAAATAATTGAGAGCTCAGTTAACTGATCCGATGATCAAATCAGAGTGCCAGTGCCTCATTATGCAGCTCAATATATACCTACTTGACAAAAGATTTGACATCCGATTAGTAAACTTATTTTGTACTACTTAGTTAACCAAGCCAGCCTAATGTGATAAAAAAACGAGTAAGGCAAGTAAGAAAAAATTGAGTAAGGATTTTCTTGTTTCTGTATTCCAATGAAAACAAAACAAGTATATTTGTTATGTATTGAATGTATCTATGCATCGATTTCTATATTTCTCGATGCCCTACCTATGTACTGTAGAACATCAGCTTGTATGTTTTCTCATATAAAATCAAGTGTGTCCCTACTTTAAATTTGTACTCATGGATACTCTACACACAAGTAGTACATCCAAAATTGACTAAGGTATTAGGAGCTTAGAGCGTAGTAATTATGTATAAGGGAAATTAAGACATTCTAGATATCTTGGCTTTTGTTTCAAGATTATAAATAAGAACACGAGTTGGAACTAAGGGATTCATCAGGAGCGTCATCTACTAGCTTTGCTCGCGGGTTCGCTCGCCTAACAGTTATTTTCATATACTGGTAATGGTAATTGAGAAATCGATTAAGACTAAAACAGTTAACTTTGCATCCCCTGAATCATTCGTTATTTTAAGCATAGCAGTGACTGTGCAATGTCCATGATTGGTATGGGCTGAAGATATTATTTTCACAGAAATTGGTGAGCTGTTTGTGTGTACAAGTCTCAAGTACTTTGGATAAGTAAGGGAAGATTAGTATGGGTCGAAAATGGTTGGGAAGAGATGGATTTGGGATCTTTGGATGAGGGCAATCGTAGGCCTTCTGCCTTACAGCTGAGAAATGGAGAAGTCAAAGGAGAAATTAACAATGTAGGAATGCGGGCAGAAGGTGGTCAAGGATGGTTACTATCATATATCGACTTATATCATTACAACCAACAGCCTTTGATTTAATGTTTAGTATGATATTTTTGATCTCGTCCGGGGCAACTGGAGAAAAGAAAAAGGCATCGATGATTTCGCGAACGGAGGAATGTGAAATTAAAAATATTTAAAGTTCATAAGTCGAAATTTATAAACAATATGTTTATTAAACTTAAAAATATGTGATACCGGCTACACGCATCTAGTATCGTCTGTTGACCTTTTATGGTACGCAAAATCTATACAATGACAGTCCAAGTTATACTGGTAAATGATATAAAACTTAAAAACTTGACTAATTCTGGTCGAAATTCGACCACCAAAATATCTCTAGTACATAATATTGTCTATAACCAGTTATGCTTACTTAGTATAACAGGAAGTCTCGATGTCTGTCTGTATTTTCGTATGGTTAGGCATTATCTTGAAAAGACTGAACAGACTCGGATAAAAAAAATGAGTATTGAAAGTCGGGTCGGGTGGCTAGTATAATATAAAAACAAAAACATTAATTGAAAATCATTCTAATTTTAAAAATCAATTTCCTACCTGACGCCATTATTCAAGATGGTGGCAATAAAATAATTTCGTGTAACGAAAACAGACAGAATTCATTCGAATTAACATTTTGGGCGAGCCCTGTGAATTATAAGTGAAAACAAAATGTCTTCTTCGAATTCAAATGGCGTTCCTTGATTGAAAATAAGAATTGGTGATTCAAAAATTGTGTGACGAAAAAATGTTTTTGTCTTTGATTATATATATGTACATATATCAAAGGTTTTTGAAGTGAAAACTTCTCGCACCGCACACACATTTTTTCGTAGGTAGTAAGTTAGGCTGATCCGCCACGCTCTGAGGTGTAAGGCTCGATCGGGTGAACTCGGGACCGCCGAGTGTACCCGAGCGAGAAAGAAACAGTCAGCTGCTCTTCGCTGTGTTTTGGTTTAGTATATATTAATCAATTAATCCTACTAATATTATAAACGTGAAAGTTTGTGAGGATGTATGGATGTGTGAATGTATGGATGTATGGATGTTTGTTACTATTTCACGCCAAAACTACTGAACCGATTGCGACGAAACTTGGTATGTATATAGCTGGAGACCTGGATTAACATA
Organism: Callimorpha dominula; assembly: GCA_949752705.1. NCBI lineage: Eukaryota > Metazoa > Arthropoda > Insecta > Lepidoptera > Erebidae > Callimorpha > Callimorpha dominula. Next base: position 3,031,977 of record OX457019.1, on the reverse strand, counting down.
TAGGCTACTTTTTATCCCGATATTCCCACGGGATCGAGACTTACGCGGGTGAAAACGCGGGGCGCTGCTAGTACGTAATAATTGTCATTGTCACTTACGTAATAATAATTATTTGGTTTACATTGTGAGGTTAGTCTGTGTAGTTAGTGGTTTATCGTGCTCATATTAGACTTATGAAGTATAATTATACTGAATTGTGATTGTAAACTTCTTTAGCCGCGTTGAGCGTTTTTTGGTAGGGGCAAAAGTTATGGGTTCGCGTCACGGTCATACTAATGTGATACGTCGTTTTAAGTTTTCACTTCTGTCGGCACTCCTATGACTGCCTATTTCAATTTTTTATGTTAAATTTTGTTAGGAAAAATGTTGTGATGCCGTTCATTAATTGGTACCTTTAATTCATTAATAATTAATGTATAACCGAGGACAGCACAAAAGAGAAGGTTATTAATACGAGACGTGGAGAATTTATTTTTGTCTTCTCATCAAGAAGTCCAGATTTTGATGAATTTTTTTTTATTAGTTAGGGTATGCATAATATATCGAAGTTTCGAAAACAAAAGATCAATGCCTAAACATAGAAAAATAAAATATTTATTTTTGTGTTAAAACTTTTGGAAAAAAAACATCTCAAATAAGAAGGGGCAAATAAGATATCATTTTATACAGTACAGGTACAGTATGGGGTTCTACAATAATAGGTATAGGTTTTTAAAGAGTCGGCAACGCGCATGCGACTCCTATCTAATTGCAAGCGTTCATAGACGACGGTAACCACTTACGCGACGCGGTAAAAAAAGGGGAACTGATAAATGAAAAACAATAATGTCTATGGTGAGTATGGTCTAATGGTCAGCAAAGCCTATGTGACACCGCTGGTATTATGGTATGCTAGTTCTGCTTCTAATTGTAAAAAAACATTCAAAGAAATTATGTTACCATCCCCAAATAAACAACAAACTCAACCCTCCTTATAAAAAGTTCAGCAAAGGTATAAACAGTAAGATGATGAATAGATTTCTTGACCTTACGAGGAACACGGCATTACGAAAGAAATATGTCGCGAGAAAAATATATTTCTCAAAGTCAAACCATTGCATTCCCTAAAACTACCTTCCCCCTGCATTAAGGAACCGAACCTGGCTATTTCCTATTAATATTCCGACACCATAGCGGTATACTGGCGGAATTTAAAATGGCTTTCCCACAAATGCGAGTGGGGAATTAGCGGGACGGTGCCGTGCCCTGGGTTAACGGATTTGAAAGGTTTTGTGGCTGAATAAAAATATGTGTTAATAATGAAATAAACTCAATCTTGCTAGTCCTATCTAATATTAAAGCGAAAGTGAGCGTGTTTGTTTGTTACGCTTTCAAGCTCTAACTAAACAACCGATAATGATGAAACTTTGCACACACGTTGTCATGGGTACAGGACATAGTTTACCTTTAATCCAGAAAAAAAAAGAACAAGGTGTGTGTCAGCTCCGACGCACGACTGGAGTTTACAATTTACTGGAAGCTCTCTCTCTATCCATCTCTCTATCTATATCTCTCTCTCTCTCTTATCATTTGTAGACGCTGTACAGTATATATTCTATATATCGCACTGCTATTACGAGACTGTATCAACTCACAAAAAGCTTCATTTTGAGTTGATACACTCTTGTAATAGCAGTGCGATATATACATATATATAGAACATAAGGAGTAAACTCCAAAAAAACAAGTACTGACCTCGAGGGATACCCGAGGTAATCGTCAAAATCCAAAATCGGCAAAAGATAGTATTTCAAATATTGAATGGCATTATGATAATTGTCATTAAATGGATTATACATAATACTAGCTGCGCCCCGCGGTTTCACCCGCGTAAGTCCCGATAACGTGGGAATATCGGGATGAAATCAAGTAGTCTTCATACCAAGTTTCATTGCAATCGGTTCAGTAGTTTTTGCCTGAAAGAGCAACAAACATCGATACATCCATAAATCCTCACAAACTTTCACATTTATTTTCAATATTATGTAATAATAATCTCAAACACGGCCGTCTGATCCCAAACTAGGCAGAGCCTGTACTATGGTAACCAGACTGCTGATAAACATACTTATATATTTCTAAATACATACATATAATAAATAGATAAATAACACCCAGACACAGAACAAATGATCATGCTCATCACACAATTATTTGTCCTGGGTGGGATTCGAACCCACGACCTATGGCTTGGCAGTCAGGGCCACTAAACACTAGACCAACAGGCCAGTCGAAATATTAGTGGGTTTCTGTCTTAAGTGCAGTGCTATCTAGGCCCAAACTAAGCTTATACATATAGCTTGAACTGTTTCTTGAACACGGATAAATATACTACTGTTTTTTGTAATGTATGTATGTATGTATGTAAAGTATTTATGCATAAAAATGTTTTCACTGAGCGGTAACCGACGCCGCAAATTCTTAAAATAGAGATTTTTAGTGGGAGAGTCATGCTTCGGCACGTATGGGCTCGGTCGGAGTGATATCATGGCCTCACAGAAAACCGGCTTGAAGCAATGATTTCATTGTGTTACGCCGAGCGAGTGAGGTTACCGGAAGCCCTAAACCCCGTGTAATAATTATTCCTCATAAAAATAATGTTGAATGTTTACTTCAGTTAGATAAAACTGTGAACATACAACATGTAATGATATTCTAACTTACTAAATTGTCAATAAGAGGCTAGCAACTTCTCGAAAGTCCTGTAATGGATGAGTGACCACTCAGAGAATTTGAACTGGTGAACCGTTGAACGCATGAAACGGAACGGAATGAATGAATCGGAGGACATGCAAAATAGGTTTTCACTACTAATAATAATAACTTGAGACACCTCACATCAAACACGGCGCGGCGGTCTGATCCCAAACAAGGCAGAGCTTGTATACTATGGTAACCAAACTGCTGATAAATATAGTTATATATTACTAAATACATACAAATTTTGATAAATTACACCCAGACAGGAAAAATTATAGTGTTCATTACACAATTAATTGTCCTGGATGGGAATCGAACCCACGACCTCGGTCCCAGCAGTAGGATCACTAACCACTAAACCAACAGGCCAGTCAGTATAAGGTTTGGCTTATTTAAAATTGAAGAAAATATTCCACCTCAAGGTAGAAGTAGGAGAGAGGGGGAGAGGAGGGGAGAGGGAAGGAATAGCGCCTCCGGTAACCTCACACAAGCGGCGAAAAGCAATGATTTTTCTGCCGGTTTTTCGTGAGGCCGTGGTATCACTCCGGTCAAGCCGGCCCCATACGTGCCGACGAAGCATGGCTCTCCCACTATACAAAACTTTCATAGATTTCCTATCAACTGAAATACAGAACATATTTCGCACAAAAAATAACTGCCGCGGTGTTATAACTTGTTATCTAAAACACGAGTGGCGAGATAAAAAGAATACAAACACAATTGCTGTGGTTATCTAAGACTGTAACGTCGTAAGTCGGTCAGAAGACCCAAATCAATACACTAATAAGGACAAATTGCACTGGGACACGTTCACTTGCACACTTCTCACTCACACACACTAATGACTTTACCACCAAATAGGGTTGTCACACAAAATGTAAGCGTAAGTTGTAAATGAAGAATAAACTCGACAACTTCCAGTGAACTGATGAGTTAGTTAATTAGTTTTGTCTGTCTTCATATGAAGCAAATCCAATGTGCGTGCGTTCGTAATTGTTCTCCTAAATGACTTGAGCAAGTTTTATGATGTTCTTTGCTGTCGGGTAACTTGTACGGTTCTTAGCTGTAGTTGGAACTCTAGGTCTAGGTCACTATTGTCGAGATTTAGTTTGCTTCTTTTAAATGTTGTGACTTATGAATTCAAAGCTCACTTACTGGACAACTTCTGCCAAGTAAGTGAGCTTTGAGCCAATTTTAAAATAAGTAGCTTTAGTATTTTTTTTTTAAATACAAATTCAACACTAACAAATTAGTGATGTGGTTGTATATGAAGTTATTTTGCAAATTATCTACCGACAGTAGCAGTTATCATTCGCCATAGTACATTTACTAATCGAGAAACTACTTTTTTTTAAGTCAAATCAAATCAAATTTAAATAACGAAATAAATCTTAGACAATTTTTTTTGGCTTACAACATGTGATTTATATATAGATATTAAAATATTGATTGAACAAAAGAAAATGTAATTTATTTGACCAAGTGACAACCCTAACCACAAAGCACTGTAAGTACAGGCGCACACTATCGACCGCGGAGGAGAGACTTTAATCACACACACATAAATCCAGCAGAATCCAATTCCTGACGCTATCACTTACAGGAACATGTTGGGGTTCGACGCGCACTTGCGATTTACAACTGCGACTTTTTTGTCTTAATTGTTTAGTTTATGTTTTGGTATAATATAATTTTATTCCCTGAACAGTCATGCATTCAATTTTGATCACATACTACATTATTTGTTAGTAAAATAACAATTTTAAATCGGTCTGAAAGTACCAGGAAATTACATGGTATTTTTAGATACTAACACCTCGGGACATAGTTTTATAGAATATTATTATTATTATTAAGCCGTTATTTAAGCTTTTGATCATTATTTGTAGTTATTAATATTCCTAACTCACGGTCACAGAGGTTACTATATAATATACTAGCAGCGCCCCGCGGTTTCACCCGAGTATCCTGTGAGAATATCGGGAAAAAAGTAGCCTATATGTTAATCCAGGTCTTCGGCTATCTACATACCAAGTTTTATCGCAATCGATTCAGTAGTTTTGTCGTGAAAGAGTAACAAACATCCATCCATCCATCCAAACTTTCACATTTATAATATTAGTGGGATTTATTAAAGACTTAAAGTAACGTGTGTCACACATCACCAGTATTCTTGTGAACCCCTCCAGCTAAGCTAAATTAGTAGTACGTGGTGGGGTTCGAACCTGCAACCACTAGATCGCAAGTCCGACGCGTTAGCCATTACGCTACCGACGCTTCATCATAATCATCTGCTTATCCTTCGCCATTTTTATTTAGGGGGGGGGGGGGCATATGTTTTCTTTTTCTTCTCTATCATGCGCCCTTTCAATGCCTCCTCCCTTTCTAACCATGTCCTGTTTCAAGCAGTCCATTCGAATTAGGTTCAGTTCACGTCCATAATGTATTCGGTGGGGTTCGAAGGCACTATCACTGTGTCGCAAATCTTTACCATTAGACGCTTTAGCTATTAGATAGATGTACTCTTTTTGTTAACAAAAATAAAATTGTTTACAAAATTTGCATTATATCTACTGACTAGCTAACGTTATGTACAATTGGCGACCTTATCCATTAATCTGAGATTTCTTCCAGGATGGAAACATACATACAAACATACATAAACATAGGTGAAAAGAAGGGCTTCTCGGGGACTTACTTCCTAGGGTATACCCGAGTCCCTTGCGATAGACTCACTTGACAGAACACCGTGTGGTTTTAGTCGGTTCGATTCCGACATACCACTTCACCGATAGCCATGGTGAGGTGATGACCCGTGGAAAAAAAAAAGGTGGAAAGAAGGGCTGCAGTGTATAATATAATAATTTTTTTTTTATCGTATAGGGGGCAAATGAGCAGACGTTTCACCTGCAACCCATGGACACCTGCAACTCAAGAGTCACAAGTGCATTGCCGGCCTTTAAAGTGGGTTAGGGAAAGCAGGGTTAGGGCCTCCGATAACCTCACTCACTCGGCGAAACACAACCCAAGCATTGGCTCACGCCAGTTTTCTGTGAGGCCGTGGTATCACTCCGGTCAAGCCGGCCCATATCTGCCGAAGTATGGCTCTCCCACGATACAAATACAATTTAGAGATACTTAGATACGTTTTCGTCGCTACAAATTATCAAAATTTAGTGACCAACGAAAAAAAGAGTCGCATACGTAAATGCGTCGCCTCCCTAAACCATTTAATGGGAACATTCACCGTTGATTATAGAGGGGACAACACATTGTTTCATTACTTAGTGTTTGGTCAGCTAACGCCGTAATCCAAACTGTCGGACGGTGTGATTGTGAGTTTATATCCACACTAACTCCGCTCTGTGGCGTCACTTGCTCATCAAACAAGACAATATTCGATTTGGTTAATTATGTGCGTTTAGAGTAGGTAAGTGGAGTGTGAAGGATTATAAAGCAGATTAATTTTCCTCTGACTTGGAAGGTATAGTGTGGTATGTGTGTATCGTGAGGATCGAGGTCGAATCCCGGTCTGGTAATGGTATCTTCTATTATGGAATCCTGTTCGGAGTATTCTTGAATTATGTCTAAGACTCTATATCAAGTCACCTTTCAAACTTTTCAGTCCATTCGATTGGGAGACAGACACACAGATACACAGACACGTCTAACTTATAACCCCCCTTTTTGCGTCGGGGGTTAATCTAACCTGGAATAAACACACGTCGCGAAGTACTATAAAATAGAGAGAGAGAGAGAGAGAGAGAGAGAGAGAGAGAGAAACATTTATTCTGACATTCACAGGACCGCACACAATTATTACAATAAAAAATGAGAAGAGATAAAACTGTAAATAACTATTGCCACGGGGCAATGCAACGCCAGAAAAGGCACCTATCTCAGCATATTGCTGCAGCCATAAAGATTGCAGCGCTGATATTCTGATAGGGCCTACGCCCGGCGACATCTCGTGTGAGCAGTGTAGTGAGGTGTCTATATAGGCGTGTAAAAATGAATAGAGAAAAGACTAAAAAAAATAAAAAAATTAATAAAAACTAATATATACATGCATATACATATATATATATATATATATATATATATATATATATATATATATATATATATATATATATATATATATATATAAATACACATACATAAACAAATATCTAAATAAATTTCAGGTCGACCGATTTGCGGGCCAGCGATAGATCAAATACTGTCATATTTAATCTGTGCGGCCCGCACGTACAGTACTTCACTATAGTAGATGATTCGGTAAATTTGTAATAATTTTCTTAGTGTAAATAAAGCGGTTTTACGTTAACTACAGCACACTCTTATTTTGTCTGACCACCACCGGCTACTAACAAAGCCTCCACTGCTCCACCAGCTATCTGATGTCACTGGACAACCTGTCTTCCCAGAGATAATTGACCTACATGATGATGGAACCCACTATACTCGGTAGTTGTTCGCTACGCCATCCGTGTAGTCAAATTATATAGTCATATTAACTTCCCGAAAAAATAATTGTTAGTGAGGATGATTAAAGAGATGCTTACCTGTAAAAGATAGAAAATAAATTATTCGTATTTTTATTAACAAATCAGACTGTGTTGTTTATGATATAGGGGGCAAATAAGCAGACGGCACTACGACGACGGCACGGTTGTTTTCAATAAAAAAGTAATAGTGACAACTTGACACACTTCAAACACGGCCGTCTGATCCCAAACTAGGCAGAGTGTACTATGGCAACCAAACTGCTGATAAACATACTTATATATTACTAAATACATACATATTATACATAGATAAATTACACCCAGACACAGAACAAATGATCCTGTTCATCTCACAATAATTTATCCTGGGTGGGAATCGAACCCATGACCTCTGGCTCAGCAGTCAGGATTACTAACCACTAGACTTACAGGCCAGTCAAGTACATAGCTTGTTTAATTATATTTCAATACGGCCCGCCATCATTGGAAAACTTTCAACTGTTGTCTTTAGACCACATGCAAAATACTTTGTTTTTTTGTAGATACATATATATTATACACTAGCTGGGCCCCGCGTTTCACGTTTTGCGGATGCCGTGGTAATATCGGAATAAAATTTGCCTATGTGTTATTTCAGATCTCCAGCTATCTACATACCAAGTTTTATCGCAATCGGTTCAGTAGTTTTTGCGTGAAAGAGTAACAAACATCCATACATCCATACATCCACACATCCATACATCCATACATCCATACATCCACACATCCATACATCCTCACAAACTTTCACGTTTATTAGTAGGATTCATGCATACAAATATTTGGACTGAACGGGTATTGAATCCGTGACCTCTGACGTTGCAGTAGATTACTCTACAGCCACACCATATAGGTAAAAAAATTAATTAAATACGGACCTTCTGTTTAAACGTTATTTTGTTAATCTTACGTTAATTGGTGTGGCGTCCGTTTTAACGCGATGTTTTAGATAAAAGAAAAGGGTCCTGATTTTAGTCCAAGGGCTAAAAACATTTTGCTGTTCAAGTTTGGAGAAGCGTTTAAACCTTAAAAAATACTAACTGTTCCTCATAGTTTAATTCGCGTTAACTGTCACTTTACCGCCCGTTAGGGGCCTAGCCACAGAATACATAATAGTACAGGTACAGAAGTCTCACTCCGCCAAATCATTTAAATAAATAGTGACTCTGCCACCGACACAATAAAGTCGCAATTCAGGACGCTCAGCGCTAATTACCTACAGTTATATTCAGTTAGAAGTTGCCTCTGAATTCATTAATCTGAATGTAACTACCAGTTAGTTATGTTTTTGGGAACAAATAAGCCTAGGCTAGGTAATAATAACTCGATAGACGTGAGCAAGCATCGAACAAACGTGTGACACTGAATTTTTGGCATGATTAGTCGAGTTTGCCCCGTACTTCTAGCTTATCTAAATCCTGGCCTAGCATTAAAATAGTTCTTATCTATATCTTCTTAATAGAATAAAGCTGAAGAGTTTATTTTTTCGTTAAATGCGTTAATCGTGAGAATTCTCTTTGCATTTGATAGTTCAATTTGACTGCACTGGTTTAAGTGGTCACCTCGCCATTACGCCCGGCCGAATGTTGTGGGTTCAAATCCCACACAGGACAAAAATTTGTGTAATCAGTTGTCCGGGTGTTCTTTGTGTCCATTGCTTAAATGTTTGTGAAGCCCCCCCCGCGACACAGGAATATTCCTAATGCGAGAGTTTTCTTTAAAAAAAAAATCTTGAGGAAGGATATAGGCTAATTTAAGCTTCAAGCTACAATCCTTAGAAGCGAAGCTATCACCATAAACGCTGTAGGAAACGCTAACTTTCAATATAATTACTAAAGATTGCATGGTGGTCGAATTTCGACTAAATTGATTTTTTATTTCTTTCATTGGCCAGTATAAATTGAACTGTCATTGTAAAGATTGACGTACCCAGACAGGTCAACGTGTATACTGGATTAGTGTAGCTGATATAGCTGTTTTCACGTAAAATATCAACTTTGCAACACATTTTTTTTTATTTTAGCTTTCTACACTTTTTCTATTTATAAACTTAAAATTTTCAAATTTCATGCCCCTGTGTTCGCGAAATTTTCTTGAAAAGCTTACAAATAATTATCTTCACGCATTAGACTGTTTTTGTGTTTTGAGTCCTTTCCGAATAACTACATCCACTTACAGAAATCACACGACACAATTTACTCGGTATTTACATTGATCAACCCTTACGCTTATTCTCCATCCCGCTGGTGAATTACGCTCCGATAAAGATAGACCGTTTGCCCACGCCTCTGTGAGTTATCGCTAGGCGGTGCCCCACTCGATCACTGGACCACGCCCAGCGCTGGGCGACAAGCCAACATGCACCCGACGGTAACCGATTTAGCTAGAAAACGAGTATCAAGGCATTTTTGATAAGATGGCAGACACAAAAGGAAGACGCTAAGAAAGTTCTTTGGATTTTCTTCGTTAAAATATGTTTCGGCAGCGTATCAGGTCTTTCTCCGGAAGGGATGGACAGAGGTTAACGGTACCTACCATGACGTGTCGAGGGGGGAAGATAGGGTAGGGAGCTGCCCTTACGATTATGATAATAATAACTTCACTCGGCCGTTTGATCCCAAACACGGCAGAGATACTATGGCAACCAGATTGCTGATAAACATACTTATACATTAAATACATACATATTGTAGATAAGTTATACTCAGACACAAAACAAATGATCGTGCTCATCACACAATTATTTGTACTGGATGTGAATCTAACCCACGACCTGTGGTTTTCGGCATTCAGGATCACTAACCACTAGACCAACAGGCTAGTCAACTAACGGACTATGTCGCCAGAGTTCTACAGAGAAAGTGCGCTAGTGACACCTTGCGGCAGATCTTGGGAATGTTTAAAAGGTAACAGTACCACACCACAATTAAGACCGTTTGTTAACTACGTTGTAAGAAAAACTTGCAAATAGGTGGCCATCTTTAAAACATGATAAGAGAATTAATTTAATCCTCGTGATCCTCACGCCCGGTTTCTAAAAGGCTGATCAACGCAAAAATTAACTAATCGTATGTCAAATCTCTTGTCATGTATATATTGAATTGCTGAAAGCCGTTAGATGTTGATCACCAGATCAGTTAATAGGGTCAAATGTCAAAATGTACTACAAAGTCTTATATCAAATGCGATTCGAATGTTTATAGATTAGTAAGTTTTTCTTTGATGGACGTTCCAGAAACTCGAATTGATTTGACACCACTGTTAACTTGACAGCTCTGATAGTTGAACAATATTTTGATCAACGTTTCAAAACCGGGGTGTCAGTCCTTTGAAGTGTTATATTCTACCTACTTCTTAATAAAAATCTTATCCTAAAAGCGAATGAAGGATTTCCAGAACATTAAAAAACATAACTTAATAAGACATCAAACGCGCACCCATCCATAATCAGGCCGGAACTATCTTATAACTATATTTGTCACCAATAATACATTTCTAACACACTTTGAACTTCCACAGAAAAGGATCATACAATCATAGCATAACTATGGGAAAATATGCCTTTGATAAAATCTACAAGCAACTTTAAACCTTATTTACAAACACTAGAGTTACATATCGTTTATAATAAGAGATAAATCGGTTCACTAAAAGAAATGTCATTTACTTTGAAAGAAAGACGGATATCTCTTGGATTGATCAAAGTTGGATAAGAAAAAGTATCGCTACTGGATCAGGCTTGTCTCAACCAAAATATATAGATAGATAGACAGACAGGTAAAAAACTTTTTTTGTACACCAAAATTTCAATTGGTATATTACACATACATAGATTTGTCGAACAGATAATAATGTATAAATGGCGGCCTTATTGCTGAATTCTTTATACTTATTTACGTATTTACGGGAATTAACGCGACCACGAGCACTTGAGCTGACCACGCCCAGTGCAACCTGGTCGAAACGTCAGGCAATTCAGAGGTATGTAATACGTTTTCGTGATCGCGTTAATTCCCGTAAATACGTAAATAATATTACATCGTGGAACGCGAAAGTTTAAAAGTTAGTATGCCTTATACTTAATTTTGAAGAAAAATAAATGATTAGAGAGTTGTAGCTGGTAGTGTGTGATGTAAGTTACTTGCATATACCAGTTTCATCTGCATTTCACTGGTCAGTTTCGGTCCTAAGGGTCACAGCGCGATGTTACGTACCCCATAACCTTCCTCAATTAATATTCTATCCAATAGTTCCAGAGAGATATTTCCAGAGATTAGCGCGTTTAAATAGACTAACAAAATACCTCTTCAGCTTTATTATCTTTATGCATATGAAAATTTTGTGTCACGATGTTTGTCTGCGATGAACTTCAACTAATAAACCGATTTTAATGAAATTTCGCACACTATGTGCAGTTTGGTCCAACTTGATAGATAGGATAGTTTTTATTTCAATTTATAGTCACAATATTATTTTATTGTACATTACATTACTTAGGGTAGCTAGTAGTAATGTAATGGCTTGTTAAAAATGTATATCCGTGGATACAGAATACGCATACGAATTATTAGTGTCTAGATCCACCAAAACGGATACGGACCTCTAGTTATTTTCTTAGTAGATGCCGATACGCCTGACCTTGACACGATTGTTGACGTTGAGGTCGAATAACACGACATGTTTCAACTTGTACTGCACGTATTTTTTTAATACTTACAAAGATAGTCAAATAGTACCTTATGACTGACAATAATCGTAGTACCTCACTACATCAGATATTTAATTTTAGCAAAATACATTTAGAATGTCATAAACGTAATAAAATATAATAATGTAAAAGAATCCGTTCAAGAACCGCGATACGGACATAGATACTGATATTTTTTCTCGATCGGATATCCGCGGATACAGATATCCGGCACATCACTAGTAGCTAGTATTAGTATTGATTTTAGGGCGTATATTAGACACCGTGAATGAGTTAAACCGCTAACAGTTTTAACAAAAAAAAATGGATAAATGAATTGGAATTTCACTTTACATGTGGGCTGAATGTTTTGAATTATAATAACTTAGATAAGATTACGTTGACGTTGCTTTAGCGGAAATAGTTTGTTTTGAGCTTTATTTTTTACGAATGGAGTCCTTAGACAAAAAATAAATAATTATCTTTTAAAAAAGTATCACCGACTTCAATGCGCCTCAAAATACCCAAATCGCTTTAAGTGTGCCTATAAATTTTGAAGAGTTCCCTCGATTTCTCCAGGACCCCATCATCAGATCCTGACCTGATGACCATAGAACAACCTAGGAAGTATACCCTTTCAAAAAACAGAAGAATTTTCCACATTCGTCCAGGCGTCTTTGACTAATCGGGAACTAAGAACCTCCTCCTTTTTTGGAGTCGGTTGAAAATCTGTAAAAATTCGTTCATTTCCAAATTTCTGTTATCCGAGCACAAATTCTCAAGACATAAATTATTCGTTTATTTAACAACTTAATAAAAATAGAATGGAGCTGCATCTACTAAATACAATAATTACGACTGTTTCACCCAGATTAAATAGTGCTTCTATTTAGTCTGAGTGAAACAGTCTTAATATTTTTTCCACTCTTTCCACTTAATATGAGAAAGTCATTCTAGAGATAATAACGAAACACATATAAACAAAACACATTTGTTGTTCATAGACCACAAACACTTATATTTCGCTGAATCCTGTCAATTAGTTCAACAACAAGAACATTATTTACATCTTGACAATATGAGTTAGAATATGATGTAAGTGTTTGCGTAAAGCGTGTATGTGTGAGCTTAACAGGTTCCTTGGACTAACGCTTGGACTTACAGTGACAGTAACAAGGAATTTACCGTAGTCGTCGAAAGAGTGAGAGTATAAGGTAATTATAGAAAAATCTGCTCATCAGTCACATTTAATAGCATTAACCAAGGTAGACTGCGGATGTTGTTTGTCAAAGCACGCGCAGAGATTCAGTAAAAAAGCCTTATGGTGTTCTTTTTGCAGAACAGTAAACTGTAGTGTGAACTCCCAGTAATGTAAGGATAAAAAGTAGATGTCATCATCTCAAACAACATTTCTGAGACCACAAACAATCACACACAGCCTTAGACACATAATGCAAAGATGAAAATCTCCTAAAGTTTAGAATGTTAATACCATTTTCAAGTTTGAGATATTCAACAAACTCATGCCATGACCTTATACAAAATCAAAAGGATCTAATTTCAATTCAAGGTAAAACCATAAATAAATTCCGTTTTTTTTAGTTTAATTAAATTCCAGTTTTTGTAGTCGCAATACGACTCCACCGCCGTCCGCTGTCGACACATGGCTAACACGTGTCTACATGGCGGCTACGTTTCAGGAAACATGAATGAAACATTAATAGTTTTCTATTAAACTTACTATTACATGTTAGTGTGATTCATGGTGTAATTCCATGGAACTATCGCGTCAGGTTCGGAGAAAAATACATTATTTTTCTTTTCAGTTTAAGATAGATTACGTTTTCATCTTTGATTATACAAGAAAGGGACTTCATCTTATTTAAGTAACTAGTCCGTTTTAACCTCTGATGAAAAAAGATGGTTATTATACGTTTAAAGTGGGTAGCTCTATGTCTAGAGTAGATGTATGTGTAGAGTGTTCTTAGCTCACTTTTTTGGTTTCTTTTTTTCTGACATTGTGTTAAATACTTATTTAACACAATGTTAAATAAGTATTTATGAAATGTTAAACTTATTTAAAACATAAACAAATAACAATATACCTACTTAGGTATATAATATAGAAAATAGGAAATATTGAATTTTACTAATTATTTGTGGGGTGTAGGTGTCTGGTTGAAATTATTGTGTGTCTTAAGTGTCTAGGAGTATATTTTCTTACTTTCTTTCTATTAAAGAAAATCAGTTCAGCCCATCGATATAAATGTAGTACGTACTAGATATGGCGTTTGGAACACTACATTTGACAAACTTAGTTGTGGTTCCGGAGCTACAACGAGCTCATACGCACTTCAACTGTGGTTCAGTGTACACTGGTGCATGTGTAGCCTAGCAGCGAGCGTTTCGTATTTGTTAGAAAACGTAAAAATATTCTTGCGAGTTATTTTTTCATCATTATATTACAGTCGGGTAATTCAAAACAAAAATTAGTACTCATTAACATAACATGATTTTGTAGCAGATTGCAGTAAAATAAGTAAATATATTCTTAGTAGGCATGTGCATGTGTTTCGCCATTAAAACAATGACTATCTCAGTTCTATCAATGAATAAGCACCTCGCGCTGTCTCGCTTTCACTAAGGAAGAACTGTAAGCAGGAACTAATTATATCAGAGATTAAAACTAGAAGTGCTGCCGATGGTGGCGTATGTGTTGGGTCGTTCGGCTCCCTTTAATATGGTTGAGGTGGACGATGTCTGGCGCTTGCGTTATGCTCGTGATCGAATGCCGCTGGTCGGAGCTTGTCATCTCGTTATTTACTCACTATTACTTACGTATAGTAGTAATTTGCGCGACTGATTATATTTTTAAATCAATACGTTACATTGTCTTCACATTTCATTTGCGCTTATAAGCAATGTAACCAGAGATTTGAAAAAAGGTGATGAAAAAAGAGTGTCCTTGGAGTTTCTTGCCTGTTTTTCTCCACAGGATCTACTTAGTGGAACAGGCGACTAGCTGCACGACTGACTTAGTCTGACTGACTGCTTGACTACTGATAATTCAAAAATACCTATAATTGGTTCAATTGAAATAAATGATTTGATTTAATTTGTAACATTACATTAGTAAAGACCAGCCATAGTTAAACACTTTTTTATTTTTTTTTTTAAATTAATAAACAAATTCGTTATTTTTTTTGGATTAATTTTAAAACGAGTTCTTATTAAGTTAAAAGTCCGTTCTGTTTTTTAATTTAGTCTATATTAGCTCATCCAGCATAGTTTCGATGAACGAAACGCATAATGATTAAAATCACGGCGCTTGCGACCTTTTGATCGTGAAAAATTTCACGCCCCAGTGCGCTGCAGCGATGCCCATTCCTAGTGTTTGGTTAGACAAATGATTATTGTTTCAGCGCTGTAGCGTTGATTAGTTTTAAGTTTTAACAAAGCCTAACAAAATTTCTTTAAGTGATAGCAACTCCTTATATTTATCTCAATGTCTGAAGGGGTTTTGAGTAGGGGATATTTTAATTTATAATTTATGCTTCTTTATCGTGTGATAACCCCCATGGGTCATCACCTCAGGGGCTAACGGTGAAGTGGTATGTTAGTTGCGTCACAACTTGTGACAAGTGGTTCTAATGCAATTTACTAGACCGTCTCTTGAACAACAGGCGGTCAAACCATTGAGTAAGGCCTGTTTTGTGGACGCCAATTGTGACTTACAATTTGCTATTAGTACAATAGTATCAGTTTGGTCGACGGTGAAGTTATATATATACTATATATAAGTTCACCATTTAATATATTTTTTTATAATACTTCCTGCAAAAACATTGCAAAAGGCGGACTTAATGCCGTGGTAATTATTATAATACTACCAGCTACCCTGCCACGCGTTGCTGCAGTAAGGTAATTTGCAATAAAAAAAAATTAAAATAAACTATCCTATCTCTCAAGTTGGACTAAACTGCTTATTTGTATAATAATAATAACATTTATTTGCTATAAAATGGTATAAAAGGTCTTACAGTGGGAAGTGAGCAACATGTTTTGCTATTACATACATAGCATGCAAATTTTAGAAGTAGGTATTACTTATAATATTGATCTAATTTATGTACCTAGTTGTATGTTCAACGAGCCATTCATACGAATTATTTTTAAGTTGCTTCCAGTTTAATGTTTTCAAATTGCTAGGTAATTTATTATATATACGTATACACATAGCTACACAGATTTTATTATATTTTGTGGACCTTGGAATATCATTTAAAACCAGGATCTCTTCATTTCTGGGATTAATATCATTAGCGGTTTTGAAAAGCTTTTTGTTTTTTGCTACAAACATACAAATCTCGTCAACATATAAAGACGGAAGGGGTAACAAATCAAGTTTTTTAAAAATTGATCGGCACGAGTCATCAGGTTTCATGCCGCAAATAGCTCTGAAGCATCTTTTTTGCGCGACAAATGCTCTATTTTGTTCAGTACTATTGCCTCATATTATGAGACCATATTGTAGTAATGATTCGATGTATGCACGATAAGACATAAGAGCTGTTTTTAAATTTGATACATTTTTCACTATTGTGCAAAATTTAATTAAAATTGGTTCATTATTTTAGGAGTTCAAATGCGACAAGAAATTATTATATACAGGGTGTAAGAAACACCGTACCGAATATTGAAATAGTGTATTCAGACCATCATTCCGAGTCGATAATCATTGGAATTTTCTGCCGGAAAATTCATAATTTTTTTTTTTGTTAAAAGTGATATCACAATGAATCAGGACATTTTACCGAAAAGAAATCAATAAGTACCCCATATGGCAAAAAACTGCAATGTAATCAATTAAACAACATTTATGCAATCAGCTGCTTCGATGGCGCCGAACGCTGAAGGTCATTCACCGTACCGCACAGAAAGAATACCGCGTACATTACGTAGCGCCAAATGAAACTATGATGAACTAACTGACTTTGGTATTGTGATAATTATAAACAGAAAGAGGTATTAGTAAGTTTTTCGCGCAGCTCAAACTTATATTATATATAGAAGATATAAGAAATGGTCAAAGTAAATAACACCATTGGTGTTGGGAACATTTAAAGAGTTAAGTTGACCGTACGACTTACATTTTACAAATTGTTTTTTTTTTATCGAAACGTCCAGGTGTTGTCCCGGGTACAGTCAACAAAATAAGCCGCGTTAATTTGTGTGTTCACATAAATTACATCCGTTTTCGCTCGCGCCTTTACTTGTTTCACAAAAATTCTATTATACTTACCTCAAGAGTATTGCATTTCTTTGAGAGAAAAATACGCCTATGTCATCCTATAAACTCTCTAAAAAACTTACTGCGCTGCATTAAAGACAATGTCAATAAAGACACATTTTAATGTGAGTGAAAGAAGTAAGGATATAGGATAAACAAAACTTTTTTTGTACTTACTTTTTATGGTATAGGGGGCAAACGAGCAGACGGGTCACCTGACGGTAAATGACTACCACCGTCCATGGGCACCTGCAACTCAATAGTTACAAGTGCGTTGCCGGCCTTTAAGGTGGGAGTAGGGGAAGGGGGGAAGCGGAGGAGAGGAGGGGAGAGGTGGGGAGGGAAGAGTTAGGGCCTCCGGTAACCTCACTCACTCGGCGAAAACCAATGTAATCATTGCTGCCGGTTATCTGTGAGGCCGCGATTCGTGGTAGTCGCTCCGGTCGAGCCGGCCCATACGTGCCGTAGCATGCCTCTCCCATGATTAGGTGCGCAGTAATTTGTAAAAGTGAACGTTGTAAATAAAAAATCCGTTTTCTTTTTGTAGTAGTAGTAAGCTTGTAGTACTTAGCTTGGGTATAGTCTATAGCTTATAGTCTAGATAGTGCTGTGTAATATGACACAGAATCCCACTAATATTATAAATGTGACAGTTTGGATGGATGGATGGATGTTTGTTACACTTTCACGCCAAAACCACTGAACCGATTGCGATGAAACTTGGTATGTAGGTAGTTGAAGACCTGGATTAACGCATAGGCTACAACGGGATCGGGACTTACGCGGGTGAAACCGGCCATCTGACCCCAAACACACGGCCATCTGACCCCAAAGTAGGCAGAGCCTGTACTATGGTAACCAGACTGCTGGTAAACATACTTATATAGATAAATTACAACCAGACACAGAACAAATGATCATGCTCATCACACAATTATTTGTCCTGGGTGGGAATCGAACCCACGACCTCTGGCTCAGCAACCAGGGTCACTAACCACTAGACGAACAGGACAGTTCAGAATTAATATTTTGAGCACAAGGGTGTTTAGTAAATTTGTATGTTCAGCATATTTTTTCGCTAACTGTACTTTGTTATCTACAAAAACACATGAATAATATATTTATTTTCTTTATCATTGCTAATGCCGAAACCGTGTCTCGGTAATGGCGGTTATCTCATGATAAGATAAGCTTATCGTTTGAGAAACAGCTTTAATTAAAACACTTGAAATTAAATATTTCTGTGGTAGCATTGGTATTCAAATGGGGACGAACTTTATTTTTTAAGGGTAACTTGAACTATTTATCTACTAATATTGTATACTAGCAGTTCCCGCGAGGCCTCACTGCGTGTACCTATTTATATATATTCCGCGGAACCCTAATTCTTTTTCTAAAATAAAAGTAGCCTAAGTTACTCCTTATGACACCAGCTATCTGCCAGTAAAAGTCCCGTGGAAATCGGTTAACCCGTTCCGGAGATTAGGCGGAACAAACAGACAGACAGACATAAATTATAAAACTGATTATTAGTGCAAATAACTAATGAGTTTAAAAAAACTATTATTTTGACATTACAAACAGACACTTCAATTTTATTTATTTGTATTCTGATGGTAATATCAGTTTTTTTGTTACGATTTCAAGCCTTAACTACTCAAACGATCATCATGAAGTTTTGCATACGACTTTTCATGTAGGTAAACGAATCAGAATCCACATTACGCGGGAAAACATTGTCCAAGGATAAAAATGATAATAACTTCACACACCTCACACATGGCCGTCTGATCCCAAACTAGGCAGAGCCAGACTTGTAACCAGACTGCCGATAAACATACTTATATATTACTAAATTTATAGATAAAATACACCCAGACACAGAACAAATGATCATGTTCATCACACAATTATTTGTCCTGGGTGGGAATCGAACCCACGACCTTTGGCTTAGCAGTCAGGATCACTAACCACTAGACTAATCTAAATCTACTAGCTACTGAGAGCACAAACCAAAAACCGTCAACAAAGAGTTGACTTACTTAGCGTTAAACGTAACGTAAAAACCAATATCTTCCGATTAATCATGTTTATTAAAGACGTCTAATTTTAAATTTTGTATTTCGAACGACATTGACATAGTACGTATATGAACCACAAGCAATATAAACGTCAGAATCAAATGTTTACATTATGTGATCTTTAGATTTCAGATTACATTAATAATATTAATATCCAGTTCAAGATAACGAGTGACGTTGATGGATCAAAAGTTTAACTTGAAGTTGACAGCAAATGAAGTAAAGACCTAAGTGAAGTTGGCACTATTTTTAATGTTTAATATGGCAGTACCATTTTAATGTTTATGTTTTATCTGACTATTTTTAAATATGGAATCATATTTTTTTACATTTAAAATGTATTAAAAATATTTAAAAGTATAAAGGTGAGTTCGATTTTCACGTTTTTTTTAAGTTAAATATATTGATATAATGATTGGTTACATAAATTAGTGGTCACCCAGAAGTCAAAATTCCCTTTCATTTAATTATTAATAGCAATAATACTCTCACTTATGTTAAGTGTCCAATTTTTTTATTGACAATAGCTATTGACGAAATATAGCGTTATATTTATAGTTTGAGTGTAAAACTACCTAGTGTATTTGCTACTAAACAAAAAAAAAGAAAATCGATTAATAAAGAAAGCAGAAAAACGTACTTATAAGGTACCTACAGTTTTGTCTTTGCCTCTGACCGTTAACCTAATTAATTAAAACACGTAGCTAATCACAAACAAACCGATACACAGACGCAGTCAACAATCCTTTTATTTTCGTTCCAAATATAAATTCAAAAGGACAATGTCAACCACAAATAAAAAACCCGCCATAATTACAATAGAACCAATTTAGAACGCGCCACTCGAATCATTACAGACGAAAAAAAAAAAAGTAAAGGCAAGGCGCGCTCGCCGACAGCCAACATAGTTGACATGGCGGCACTTATTTCAGTGTTGCCATCAATTTCCAACCCGCCCGTTCTGGGTAATTTGCCGAGACGTACACCGGCTGATTATTTATGCCACGCTCATTGGTGTAGACATTCTTGGCTGTGGGGACTTTTTAATTTTTATTTCCTCGTTCAAAAGCGTTTGTTTCGACGTCAATAAATGGAGGAATGGTTAAGTGTGACGTGAATTTGACGCAGAGTAATACTTTAAGAGCTTTCAGAGCATCTTAAAACCTAGGCTTTTTTGTATGCGCGGGTAATTAATACGTATTTTCCCCATTTAACCCAATAGAGATTAAATTTTCAAAATAGTAGCCTCAGGAGTCTAACTATCTTCGTAATAAATTTATTCAAAAAAGGATTCAGAAAAGCCATATCAATACAAATAAATAAATTGAAGTGTCTGTTTGTAATGTCAAAATAATAGATTTTTTAAGCTCGTAGTTATTTGCACGATACCTATGCCTAAAAATCAATTTTTAAATTTTATGTCCGTCTGTCAGACAGACGGAGATTTAGGAGGGATCCTAAATATCCCTTTCTTTCCATTGCCTTCCGTCCTTACCTACCTTTCAAAAGGAATACTATCCATTTTTCCTATCTTTCATTCACATTTAACACGCCTCTTCGGAGATATAGGCATAAGTGTATATCGTTATATATTACAGTATATAGTGGGAGAGCCATGCTTCGGCACGTATGGCTCGACTCCGCTCGATACCACGGCCGCACAGAAAACCGGCAGTGAAGCAATGCTTGCATTGCAATGATTGAGGTTACCGGAGGCCCTAACCCTCCCCCCCCCCCCCCCGCCCTTACTACCACCCTTAAAGGCCGGCAACGCACTTGCAACTCTTGAGTTGTAGGTGCCCATGGATGGCGGTAGCCATTTACAATCAGGTGACCCGTCTGCTCGTTTGCCTCCCACCCCCCCGCCCCCTATCTCATAAAAAAAACTATATTACTGAAAAGTTTCATTAAATCCTTTTAGTAGTTTTTGCGTGGGAGCCAAAAAACATCCATCTATACTCACAAAGTCTCACGTTTATAATAGAAGTAGAATATTTATTATTATCTACCTGCAACTTACAAATTTTGCTTTTATTTTTAAAGAAATGCGAAGGTGCAAAGTAGGTCAAAATTTTACGCTGACAAAACTACACGTACAAAAGTTAAACAATTGTGTATTTATAACTGCAAATAAAGTTTACAGTACCCGTTGTTATAAACACTAATTACCTAGTCAAATATAACTTTTACTAAAACAGAAAAAATGTGATAACATTTGCCAGGCAGTGCAGTGTCTTTAGAACTTATACATACATTGATCCCTTGCAACGTAGATTAATTTTAACTTGTTTTCGGATGCTATTTTTCTCAGGTTATACACGGATCCTTTGCAATAGATCTACTTGTCACGGAACACTGTCTGGTTTTAGTCGGTTCGATTCCAACAAACCATTAGCCCCGGTGAGGTGATAACCCGTAGGGGTTTTACACACGATAAAAAAAAAACTAATTATATCTTTGCTGTTATTGTAGGGCTTGCTAGCTATCTCCTCAGAAGTACCGGCGCCAAAGAGGGTTGACGACCCACTCTATCAAGCTCTCGACAAGTTGACAACCCTAGGGCTTTCATACAAGTAAAAAAATTCAGTCGTAGGACTGCGCGTCGGAATTGAAAACACATACGTACACATTTGCATATATCGCACTGCTATTACGAGACTGTATCAACTCAAAATAGTGTAAATTTGAGATAATTCATTTTTCATACGTAAATATCAATTCCCTACGCGTCAATAAATATAAAATAATAATAATAAATTGTAACAAGCCAAATTATTCAACAAAATAACTAAAAATTATTCAAATTTCTTTTTTATTTGTTCAGATATTAGAGTATTAACTCAAAAATTGGAAATAACTTGATAACCTGCAATCATTTAAATAATTCGTTAATACAGAAATCCCTTAATTTTATCAATAATCTATATACAGAGTTCACTTTTTATATCTATAACATCTATCTATATACTATCTAATCTTTAACAGAAAGCGACTAATCAGTTTTCTGTTGTTTCTGAAAAAAGCTACATTTTGAGTTGATACACTCTTGTAATAGCAGTGCGATATGTATCTGAGCTTGACGGTCACACACGTTCAGTGCTTCTTGACTGCCCAACGTGCCTAAAGAAGTTTTCACTTCAAAAAAGAGAAAAACAAATACAAAACTCTTTGGTTCAAGGAGTCACTGATATAAACTAACATACAATACATAAATATAAACATTAAATGTATAACCACTTAACAATCATGATTTATAATAATAACTAAACTCTGGATTTTAATCTTATGGTTCATGAAAATGTAAGTTCGTCGCGTACATCCCTTGCACACTAACTTATACTCCTTGGCTTCTGTAAAAGCAGTAAGATTCAAAATTGAGTGCTTCAACCGCAACATAGGGTTGGTAACTGAAACATTTATGGAAATAACTTTAAATAAATCCGGAGAGTTTAAAATGCAGTTTGAAAGGACAGAAACGAATTGAGTATCTAGTGTTGCTAAACTTTTTTATTTCTATTTTTTACGCGAACTTGGGAAAACAATCAATTTGAGTGGAGAAATTCATTCGTTTAGTTAATGTTGAAAAACTAGATGGAGAATTGTTTTTGTGGATTCGTAATATAAATTAGCAATCCTTTTAGTATATTACGATAGTGGTACGTTGTTAGTGCCAAAAAGAGAACATAAAAAATACTTTTATTTTATAGATATGTACTTGACCGCGTATGATGGACATCAACTTATTAAGGGGGTTTTGTAACAGACTTTACGAATTGATAGAATAGATAGTTTAGTAGAATTTATCAATTCGTAAAGTCTGTTACAAAACCCCCTTAATAAGTTGATGTCCATCATACGCGGTCAAGTACATATCTATAAAATAAAAGTATTTTTTATGTTCTCTTTTTGGCACTAACAACGTACCACTATCGTAATATACTAAAAGGATTGCTAATTTATATTACGAATCCACAAAAACAATTCTCCATCTAGTTTTTCAACATTAACTAAACGAATGAATTTCTCCACTCAAATTGATTGTTTTCCCAAGTTCGCGTAAAAAATAGAAATAAAAAAGTTTAGCAACACTAGATACTCAATTCGTTTCTGTCCTTTCAAACTGCATTTTAAACTCTCCGGATTTATTTAAAGTTATTTCCATAAATGTTTCAGTTACCAACCCTATGTTGCGGTTGAAGCACTCAATTTTGAATCTTACTGCTTTTACAGAAGCCAAGGAGTATAAGTTAGTGTGCAAGGGATGTACGCGACGAACTTACATTTTCATGAACCATAAGATTAAAATCCAGAGTTTAGTTATTATTATAAATCATGATTGTTAAGTGGTTATACATTTAATGTTTATATTTATGTATTGTATGTTAGTTTATATCAGTGACTCCTTGAACCAAAGAGTTTTGTATTTGTTTTTCTCTTTTTTGAAGTGAAAACTTCTTTAGGCACGTTGGGCAGTCAAGAAGCACTGAACGTGTGTGACCGTCAAGCTCAGATACATATCGCACTGCTATTACAAGAGTGTATCAACTCAAAATGTAGCTTTTTTCAGAAACAACAGAAAACTGATTAGTCGCTTTCTGTTAAAGATTAGATAGTATATAGATAGATGTTATAGATATAAAAAGTGAACTCTGTATATAGATTATTGATAAAATTAAGGGATTTCTGTATTAATGAATTATTTAAATGATTGCAGGTTATCAAGTTATTTCCAATTTTTGAGTTAATACTCTAATATCTGAACAAATAAAAAAGAAATTTGAATAATTTTTAGTTATTTTGTTGAATAATTTGGCTTGTTACAATTTATTATTATTATTTTATATTTATTGACGCGTAGGGAATTGATATTTACGTATGAAAAATGAATTATCTCAAATTTACACTATTTTGAGTTGATACAGTCTCGTAATAGCAGTGCGATATATGCAAATGTGTACGTATGTGTTTTCAATTCCGACGCGCAGTCCTACGACTGAATTTTTTTACTTGTATGAAAGCCCTAGGGTTGTCAACTTGTCGAGAGCTTGATAGAGTGGGTCGTCAACCCTCTTTGGCGCCGGTACTTCTGAGGAGATAGCTAGCAAGCCCTACAATAACAGCAAAGATATAATTAGTTTTTTTTTTATCGTGTGTAAAACCCCTACGGGTTATCACCTCACCGGGGCTAATGGTTTGTTGGAATCGAACCGACTAAAACCAGACAGTGTTCCGTGACAAGTAGATCTATTGCAAAGGATCCGTGTATAACCTGAGAAAAATAGCATCCGAAAACAAGTTAAAATTAATCTACGTTGCAAGGGATCAATTTTATACAAGATTTAAATTTCTTCTCATTTAGTTGAAGAATATTATCCGGTATTTTATTATAAAATTTAATGCAGTTCTCCATAAAAGATGTTTGCACTTTTGCTAGCCTACATTTTGGTTGAACTAATTTATGTTAATCTCTAGTAACATAATTATGTCTTTCACGCCGTTTTGTAAAGAGACGCAGATTTTTCCTAAGATAGATGATGTTTTCATAAATATATTGTCAAGGCACCGTCAGGATATTAATTTCCTTAAATAGATCCTTAAGGGATTCGCGGGGCTCTGATAGCTCTTTTTTGCAGAATGAATATCGATTCTATATCTGCAGCAGTGCATTTACATTAATGTCGCGTATACATCGCTTAAAAAACTTATCACAATCGACTCCATCCCTTTCCCAATAGATTCGTTACTCGGAAGAGTCTGAATTTATGATCGTCTTAAGACTTCTAAGGATAGTCCAACTTATTTACTTAAACTTAATAACCAGCTTACATACCCTTATTTATGTCAAAATGACGCGAGGGGCGGCTTTTTTCCGGTGCGAACTGGATCTATCCGGTTTAGCCCCGTTTAGGGTCGTCAATGTGAATTACAATTTATGAACGCCGGGTTTTGTGTAAATTTCCTTTAATTTAGAAGGGCTTTTAAAGTTCTTAAGCTGTTTTAAGATGAATGGTTTTGTTGGATTCCGTGCGTTTGCCAGGTTCGTGCAATTACGAAGGCTCTATTCTACATGTAAAAATATGTAACAAAATTTTATAGGACTCTGGTCTTGTAGTATTTCTTTATTATTCACTACTAGGTTTAGGCTGGACAGAAGCCCTTAGCCAATTACTGAAGACAGGCGTCGGCGACTTTAATAAAAAAGTATGAATACCGCTCACATTTCATTCTGACATGAGAGAGCAAGGTTCGTATGCCGTTGAAGTGTGTCGGGAAAGAATTAATATTCTGGAAGGCTTAATCAAATAACTGTAGGTATTTTAATTAGAGGGCGAATCAAGAGCAGGCACGTAACTCGAAAAGTGTATTTTGTATACTTTATTGTTAATAACAATGAAAGATGTATAGAGGCCATATGACAATACTGTTGAAACTGCTTAACTGGTCGCAGGACAGTAGGGTGTTGTGCCCATGTTGTGACCATTGTTTGGTTCTTGGTCTGGGCAAGGTCCCCCAGCCCAGTTTCTAGATGACGTGTTAACTACAGATATATTTAAATGAGGACGAATAAAGAATCGAAAACAAAAAATGTTTTTTTTTTTTTCTATTTTTCAAATAATAGTCATATTTCATAAAAAAATAACTTGCAAAAAGTCAGAGGAAATACCGCTCTGGCTATCAAAACAAATAGTAAGTTTTTTATTATCTTATTTTTTAACTAGCAACCCACCCGTCTTCGCACGGGTAGCAGAGACATGTTCAATAATCATCAACATATTTCAATTTATTTACACAAAATCTTAACAAATTCTTAACAAACACTCCTAAACATTCCTCATGAAAATCCGTTCAGTAGTTTTTCAGTTTATCGCGAACAGTCAGACAGACAGACAGACAGACAGACGCGGCGGGGGACTTTGTTTTATAATATGTAGTGATTATGGCCTAGTCCTATTTAAAAAATTAGCGATTCCTATATCTATGATTTCAACACTAATGCCTACAATTTATTTTATTCATGGGCGCCATTGGGCCAAAAGCTCTTTACCAAATGGGCATATCCCTTTGTTTTTGTTAAAAGTGATATCACAATGAGTAAACAGAACATTACGGCCAAAAACTGCAATGTCATCAATCAAACAACATTTAAACAATTTATGCAATGAGCTGGTTTTGACGGCATCGAACGTTTAAGGTCATTCACCGTACCGCACAAAAATTACAAATACATACAATAAATTAAAAATTATTACCTCCTACATTTGCAACGTTTACATTGCGTTAGCGCCAAATGAAACTAATGACTATATATCCTTAATCTCGCATTTGTATGATGAATTTTGTATTGCGATAAGTATCCACTAAAAGAAGTTTTTGTAAGTTTTCGCGTAGCTGAAACTTACACATGTTAAGTTAAATAACTATTAAAACAATCGATTGATATTTTTTTTTGGAAATATATTTTATTGGATTAATAGACAATGGTGCCGATTCTATTGTACACTCGACTAAACTAAAACCTGACTTAATTTCTTCATATGAAATAAGCCTAGTGTTCTTCGTAATAAGGTCTATTTGTTACTAGCATCTATTTCTCAGCGCCTCTAAATTTCAATAAAACCTGTCAACGTATACTCAACTTTATTTCCACGCAGCGAGAGTCTTCATTTATTCAAACGCTGTATAATTGCCGTATAAAAACTTGTTCAAAACGAACAAGGATGACGTGTTTTTAATCTACACCTACGAAGACGCTTACTAAAAACACAGAGCAAAAGAGATGGCATTCAATGGATAGCGGCTCTCGCTACGTGGTATTAAAGTTTATTTAAGCGTATCAGACTTTAGTCGACAAATAAATTGCTTATTTCGATAGCGACATATGTTACCTACTTGTTTCAATTTGAAATAAGACCTTGTTTCTAAGTGTACAAGGTTTACTTCCTATATGAAGAAAATTTAGTAATTTTAATTTAGCGAGTGAAGTAACAGAATTGGGGCCAATACCTAGTAAACTAGGGTTAAATCTAAACACGATTTATTTTTACCGCGCCCTAAGGTGATTTTCCAGACAAGCTGTTCACCTTGAGTGAGATGTTCAGACATGACGCGATGGATCTCCCGAGGCGTGTCGTCCTGAAAATTGGTTTTTATATAATTTTGTAAAGAAAACATAGTTGAGATTATTTCTTAACTTGAAATGCCTTGGGACGTGACTGTGGCAGGCTAGGTGTTTTTTTTTTTTTTTAATACCACGGAAGAAAGAAATGTATTTAGAAACAATGAGCAAGCAGTCTGGCAAGACAAATAGGAGTTTGGATTTAAAAGTGATGGTCTGGTAATCCAGACTTTCATCGACCCATTGGTAATAAAAAATTGAAAAATTGTGAGTATACTGAAAAGAAGGCAAGGGAATATTACTTATAAGTACTTACGGATGTATGCAATAGCTCTAACAGGTCAAGAGATCGCACAATTGTAACTCGCACTACTGTAACGCCCCCGAACAGTTGGTAACAATATAAAAACATTAAATTTATATTTTCAAATTAGGGGCCATCCATAAATTGCGTCACACGAATTTCCTGATTTTTTACATTCATTTCATTTTCACGTGGGGGAGCCATGCTTCGGCACGTATGGGCCGTCTCGACTCGGCTCGATACCACGGCCTCACAGAAAACCGGCAGTAAAACAATGCTTGCATTGGTTTTGCACCGCTTGAGTGAGGTTACCGGAGGCCCTACCCTTCCCTCTCCCCTATTCCCGTCCTTTCCCTCTTCCCCCTTTCCTCCCCTCTAATCCCCCTCTCCCGTCTTCCCCTACTCCCACGTTAAAGGGCGGCAACGCACTTGTGACTGTTGAGTTACAGGTGCGCATGGGCGGCGGTAGTCATTTACCATCAGGTGACCCGTCTGTTCGTTTGCCCTCTATACCATACAAAAAAAAAATATGCAACCAATCCCATAATTATTTCAGTGACAGCGTATTTTATATATATCAATAATATTGAAACGTAGACCTATAAAACTCTTCGTGTTGTAGTGAAACCACAAAAGAGTTTAGGTAGCAATTAGTAGTTAATATTATCCATAATTTGATGGCGTGGACACACCATAGGCATTATAACGATGTCGACTCACGCCACGGACAAAATAGATATGATCAATTAAAAGTACCTATACGGGGTACGTTTTAGTTCTTTCGTTCGATACAAATATGTGATTATATCGGTGTCGTCTAACCATTGATATGGTATACGTATCTCCGTATACCACACATATGATCCGCCTCATATGCTCGAATTTTTGAAGACAACATTATCAAATTGACAACATATTTACTACAAATTATAGTTTAATTTTAAGCACTGGGAAGTTTTGGGTCAATTATGCCGTTTCACATATCTAGACGCACCCCCAATATTTCGACAAGAGTGTGTTTTTGGG
Source organism: Callimorpha dominula (assembly GCA_949752705.1). Classification (NCBI taxonomy): domain Eukaryota; kingdom Metazoa; phylum Arthropoda; class Insecta; order Lepidoptera; family Erebidae; genus Callimorpha; species Callimorpha dominula. The sequence goes on along the minus strand of OX457019.1, from coordinate 3,003,184 downwards.
TATCTTGGCCATTTGAAAGCTACAAATAAGCAACAAAATATCCCGTCAATTTGTAGCACATGCGTAACTACCGATGTGTGGACTCTACAAAATTATTAAATTCACTACTAATTTACTAAAAATTCCCCATGTGATTTGGTTACGGGGTTCGCAAGTGGATGTGCCTGCTTAATATACGTACGTTTCTATCGTTTTTAAAACAACTCCCGCACTAGGAACGACTTTACGAATATTCAAACAACTGGCACAAAGCACCCAGACTCGGGCCAATTATATTATTTGTGGAACATGCAAATGTTGGTCCCGTGTATGAATCGAACCCAAACACTCGGCGCGTGTAGTGGCTTGGTGACCATTTTAACCATGTGTTAAGACCAATATCTATATACGCAGCATTCACCCTATCGCGGTGGGCTACCAATTACTAAGCCGCCGGTAAAACTTAGTAATTGATATAGTTTAGCTATATGAATCAGCGAAGACTTATTATCAAATAAACTCAGACATGGTTTCCTTTGCTTAATTTGATAACGCGAACAATACAAATGAGACCATTTTCCATCAGCATTAAACAAATCAATACCATAAAAAAAAAACAAAAAGTTTTCATTCACAATCTCTTTCCTATTCCTTTTCAGCGTTCTATTTTCAAATCGTTTAACTGTCAACTGTCAAACTTGATGACAGATGGCGCTGGGTACGATATAAAGGCGTGTTCACAGCGAGCGACGCGAGTAACGCGAGACGACGTAAATAAGGTAATGACAGTTTAAAAATTTGTTTACAGTTTTAAAAGTAAACTAATTATAAACTTAGGAGTCAGTGACTGAACAATGAAAAAAGCTATCTAAGAGCAACAATTTGCTATAGCTATAATCAAGCAGCTTCTTATTAAAATGTTGAATTTCCATAATAAAGCACATTGAAAGTTACAGAGTTTGGATTTGAAAGGCAATTAGATTTCGATTGATGCAATGATCTGTCGGATGTCCACGTACTTTAGCCGGTTTATAATCGTTTCATCTCGCAATCTCTTTTTATTCATCTTTGGATCTAAAGCAGCAAATGGCAATTGATAACTATTTATATCACCTTATAGTAATAGATTACAATACAGAAAACCCGACTGCGTAAAAAGACAAAAAATTTAATACATGGCGTGGTTACACGGTTAATATGAGTTTTTGTTATTCATGACCCGCATGAGCATCTTATTTCATCTTATACAAATCCTAGTCGATCTTACCGAATAACAAATCCAAATATATAGCCAGACGGACTATAATACTAGCATTCGCCTGCGTGGGTCTGTTCCCGTGTGCCTAAATGTTAATCTAGGTTACAATTACCATCTATAGTTGTCATTAAATTTTATTCAAATCCATCCAGCTATTTCAGCTTGAAAGAGTTATAAAACACCCAAACCGAATTAAAGTTTTAATATTAATGGGAATTTAAGTGTATTTATTATAATAAATTACTAGATTTGAACGTAAAACCTAGGTTCATACTTTAACAACCGGTCTACAGTGGTTCGATCTGTTTCAGTCCTTATAAAAACTTCAACCAAATCTACCAATATAAATGGCACAAGGTTTTGTACAGTAGTAAGCCTGGAGCAATAAAATAAATAAATCTCTGCCGATATCACCCCGCCGCCCGTCCATATTTTACTTAGTATGCATACACGCCTTAAGACCAAGGATTTGCGGCCATAGTCCTCCAAACATCTGAGATTAAGCCACCGGGCACGTTCCGACTATTACCAACTGCTCATTTTAAACATAGCGCACGTTTGACGTTTATTTTTTTAAATATCGTGCAATCGGGTTTCACTGTAGGGCTTCTAATTTTTAACCAAGTCATAGATTTATGGTAAGTTAATTTTAAAACTTCAGACGGTTTCGTCGAAATGAAATATCACATCGATCGTTTACATAGTTTCTGCATAGATAGGGTAAAATCGATTTCGGCGAAACTTCATTAAAACTGTAGATACTGCTGTAGTGCTGAGGCTTTTTGTGTTGACAAGTAGGTTCTTTAGAGATCTGTGGTGACTGGGATCTAGTTGGTACCTAATTGGTTTTTTACCAACTATAAAATAAAAATAAAAAGTATTTCACAAAAACTGTAATAACTACGTACTAAATGCAGTTATTATATGAAATTTAAAAACCAACTACACGCAATTTTAATTAACAAATGTCAAAGACATTTGATAACTACCTATGTGCTTCAATGGAACTACCATTTACCTAATATAATAGCAAAATGCATAGTTATAATATTTAATTTTAATACTTTATTCTAGTTTTTGACATGTTTTTGCATTAGTTCAGGCAATTCAGAGGTATGTAGTACCTTTTCGTGACCGCGTTAATTCGCGTAAATACATAATTATATCATGGAACGCGAAAGTTTAAAAGTTAGTATCCTACTAATATTATAATGGTGAAAGTTTGTGAGGATGTATGGATGTATGGATGTTTGTTACTATTTCACGCAAAAACTACTAAACCGATTACGAAGGAACTTGGTTTGTAGAGAGCTGAAAACCTGGATGTGTTAACATAGGCTACTTTTTATCACGATATTCCCACGGCACCGGGACTTACGCGGGTGAAACCGCGGGGTGCAGCTAGTGTACCATATACTGAGAAATAAATATATTAATATTATTACAGAAAATCGTAACGGAAACAGAATCATGTTTACAGAAAATTCCTTGTAGAGTTGCGGGGTGCGACTGTAGATAATTTATATAGGTATTGATTGCTTCTAGTATTGGTAATTACAAATCACTTACCATCGACGAGGCCGTGTAATTGTTTTCCATCGTGACCAAGACCGAAGCAATATAGCCTTTCCATAATTTAACAGAATCTAATTTTGTAAAGTAAAGTTGTATAATGATATGTTGGACTAGTCAATAGTGAAAAGAGGCCATGCCAAGACTCTCGGGATCAAAAAACAGGTGTCCTCAATTGATTCGATTGAGTAGAGTGACCAACAATTGGGAACGGGGTAAAGGCGGCCATTTTCGACTAAAATCCAGGAAAAGCTACTTACGTTACTTACTACTACTTAAACGTACTAGGTACTTGTCCCAAGACAATCTTTATAGAAAATACGTGTTTAGTTAATGTTACATCTTAATCCCAATTAATCTTAGGGAGTTGGGTTGTCCGCGAGCGTCGTCTGTCACCGCTACGGTTGTATATGTTGAAATGGGGCGGGTTGTGAGTAGGGTGTCTAAGCGTTTTGTTTTATAGTGTAGAATAGTCCATGCTCTTCGTGTGTTCATAATTGTTTCGCTAAATAGTGCAGTATAGCTAAATCTTAGTTCTTTTCGAATTAATATAAGGTAATTACAGTACATTATTAACATAACATAAGACGCAAAAATGAGGAATGTTATAAGTTTAAAGTGGGTATGTATCTGTTTCTGTGTCTATGAAATCATAGGTCCTAAACGGATGGATTAGTTGTTTTTTGCTCGACCGATGATGGTGATTGATGAAAATTGGTCCGTCCGAAGATTACGAAGATTATTTTCAATACGTTAAAGCGATTTTTGAGTCGGGGGTGTTTTTAACTGACTTCCAAAAAGGAGGAGGTTCTCAATTCGTCGGAAGCTTTTTTTTTATGTATGTTCACAGATTACTCGAAGACGCCTGAACCAATTTTGAAAATTCTTTTTACTTCCCAGGTGGTCCCATTTAAATTTTATAGAAATAAGTCGAGCAGTTTCTGAAAAAACATCAAATATGTAAAAATTGTATACATCGATGTTGTTTTCGTTAGCTCCGAAACATCGCTGTCTCATTGGAGCAGTGCGTTTAGTTGGCCTACCCATATTATATTTAAACAAAATACGTACTTTCCACTAAAAAGCACATTTAAGTGGGTAAAACTTTTTTTTAAAAGATAATGAATTGTTTATAAATAAAAAAAATTGCTTGTGCTTTCACAGTTACAGTTAATATTTTAGCATTTGGAGCATCTATCAGACGTCCTCATACGAGTATGTCCATGAGTTCCACGTCAATTCGTTGTCACCCTGCGCGTGTGGACGACAGACGTACGCTAAGCGTTTCAGAGCTTAATTTATTGACTACCGACCGTTACTCGCGAGATTTAAATATACAGCTTAAATTAACTGCACTTTTTAATGGATCTCCTCATAAGTTACTATTAATAAAGATGGCGTCAAAACTGTACTTTTATATTCTCTGAAAAAAAAACGTGTGACTTATAAGGCGAATGAGCTCCATTCTACAGATACATAAACATTACTTTAAGAGAAGATGGTTACAAAAAACTTAAGGCAACTACACCACACTAGAAGAGATGTATGTTGCATTGCCGCTACTGATTGCGATTGAATAGCACTATTATCATGGTGTAACATACTAAGTTTGAGGGTTGAGGGTGGTCCGAGCACTTTTTATTATGGGATAGGGGGGCAAGTAAGCAGACGGGTCACCTGATGGTACGTGACTACCGCCGCCCATGGACGCCTGCAACACGAAAGTCACAAGTGCGTTGCCGGCCCTTAAGGTGGGAGTAGGGAAAGGGAAGGACGAGGGAGGTAAAGGCGGGAGGGGGAGGGATTAGGGCGTCCAGTAGCCTCACTCACTCGGCGAAACACAACGTACCAAAGCATGGTTCCTCCACTAGACTTATTGGCAAGCGTCCCGTGGGCTTAATTTTCATCGTAATTAAGTAAATGTGCAATATTTATGGCAGGTTATAGGCCATGTGACATCACGCTACCACTCTTAGGTGCGGAGCAGTGACCATAATCGCGGGTGAAACTTCAGAGCACGGCTAGTAAAATGAAATGTTAGATTAACTTATTTTGCAAATAGATGTTTTCAGACAATTTTACACGTCGATTAGTTCTTTAAAACTGGATGGTAGCATTTGAGGAGAAACGCTGAAACAAACTCAAGGATCCAAGTCTTCATAAACTCAAAATGTGCAAGTGCAAGGCGTCAAGGGTGGTCTTTATACGAAAGCACCATTTCAGTGTCAAGCTGACCGGTCACGATAACCAGTAGACTGAATAAGTCGATAATCACGGAACTCAACCACAGGTAAGGGCGCTACACGTCACCGACCGGTTCGCTACCGCAGTCAGAAGGAGGAAGTATAATTGGATCTGTTTAGAAAGTACACCTTATGCAACACGTGATGGTGACAGGACATGACGACCTCTGTGGCGCGACGGTAGCGCATTCGACTGTGACGTCAGTGGTCACGGGTGGGATTCCTGCTCAGCGTATATTATTATATTTGTATGCATGAATATGTGTTTTGCATTTGCATTGTCTGGGTGTGTATTTAGCCGGTTGTAACCCTGTTAGTCTAGATTCCCCCATTCCCGATTCCCCCCGACCATTATAATAAAAAATCATTTAATTACTTCCCGATTCAACCCGATTTTTAAAACAAAGTACAGATGTGTGATAAAGCAATTGTGTATAAAGTTGCTTTTCTATACATAAACTGATTATTTTAAGATAAGATAAGATAACTTTATTTGTCTAAACATGTGTACAGATGGTGTCACAGTAGCTATAAAATTTGTTTCAACATGCTTGGTCCATTAATTTTAGACATACAAATATAATTATTTTACAGCGATATCAGTAAATTTACAATTAAATATTGATAATTGCAACAACAAAGTTACAATCACAACCACGCTAAACATAATATATATTGGTAAAAAAATGAAAATTAGAATTAGATCATATTAAACTTTATTTCAGAATATATCGCACTGCTATTACGAGACTGTATCAACTCAAACTAGGGTAAATTTGAGATAATTCATTTTTCATAAGTAAATATCAATTCCCTACGCGTCAATAAATATAAAATAATAATAATAAATTGTAATAAGCGAAATTTTTCAACAAAACAACGAAAAATAATTTATATATTTTTTTAATTTGTTCAGACAATAGAGTATTAACTCAAAAATTGGAAATAACTTGATGACCTGTAATCTTTTAAATAATTCATTAATACAGAACTCCCTTAATTTTATCAATAATCTATATACAGTGTCCACTTTTTATAATCTTTAACAAGAAGCGAGTAATCAGTTTTCTGTCATTTCTGAAAAAAAGCTTCATTTTGAGTTGATACACTCTTGTAATAGCAGTGCGATATATTCTTCATCAAATTTAGTGGGATTAATTTAATAACAATAGGTACATGAACATATCATAAGAAAATGACAACAAAGTTGTATTGATGTGTTTTTTATTGTGATTGATTTGTGTTTTAATTGTGTATGAGTACCTATATGTACTCTGTTCATTATTTTGTATATAATTACTGTTTTTCTGTTGTTGGTTGTTTGAGAAGTTCAAAAACTTGTAAAGGTTATGGTTTTGAATCGCCTAATTGTAAAATTTACATGTTATTTGATTTGTGATACAAAAATAAACATAAGAATGTTTAAGTTTTTTATATTTGACTGTTATATTTGACTGATAAAAGTTAATATAGACCTGATAAAGTTTTGGGGGGAAACGGGAATGGGGGAATTCGGGAATAACTTTTTTAACAAGCTATGTTTAGTTTGAGTCTAGCTAGTAAAGTGATCCCTCCTATTTTTGGCGCAGTGTGGTTTTAGTCGGTTCGATTCCGACACTGAAACTGAAATCCCCGGTGGGGTGACGGTCCGAGGGGGTTTCCGCACGTAAAAAAAAGGGGTTTAGATAACGCTGCATAAGATGAGATGCTGCTGGCGTATGTGTCGGGTCGTTCGGCTCCCTTTGATATGGTTGAAGTGGACGATGGCTAGCGCGTGCGTCATGCTCGTGAACGAGTGCCGTTGGTTGGTCATCTCCGAACAGCTATTACTTACATATGGTAGTAGTTTGCGCGACTGTTTATAGTTTAGAACAATACGTTACATTGTCCTCACAGTTAATTTGCGAATATAAGCAATGTAACCAATCAGTTGTAAAAAAGGTGTTGAAAAAAAGAGTCCTTGAAGTTCCTTGCCTGTTCTTCTCCACATGATCTACTTATTGGAACAGGCAACTAGCTTCACAACTGACTTAGTCTGACTGACTACTACTCCTCACAATTAAAAAATACATACCGGGTTTAATTAAAATAAATGATTTTGATTGATTGATTGATTGATTTGATGTGCCAGTATATTATTATACATAATATATCAAGCAGAGATAGAGTGTGCAACATACAGCGTGAAGTATCACCGTCCCGAATAACTTACAAAAAGGTATTTCTTTGGATACTACTCATAATGCAAAAGTCTGTTCGTCATAAAAATGCGAGATTAAGGATTAAGTCAATAGTTTGATTTTCCGCCTCGCGATTTAACGCAAAACGCGTACTGTGCGGCACGGTGAATGACCTTCAGCGCTCGGCGCCGTCGAAGCAGCTGATTGCATAAATGTTGTTGAATGCCGTATGGGATTATTTACTGATATTTTTTCGGTAAAATGTTCTGTTTACTCATACACTCACTGATATCACTACACACACAAAAAAAAAATGTGAATTTTCCGTCAGAAATTTCCAATGATTTTCCACTCAGAATGATGGTCTGAATACACTATTTCAGGATTAGGTACGGTGTCACTTACACCCTGTATATGTACACCATCTGACAACGTATCGACAGAGGGATGCGTTTAGTTTATGTTACTTACCAAATAACTTAAAATCCTAACCAATATTACTAATGCGAGTGTGAGTTTGTCACGCTGTCACACCTTAACTACTCAACCGATAATTATGAAATTAAAAGACAATAGGCTAACTTCTATTGAGAAAAAAGTACTAAGTACTAAGTTCATCTAGAAAAATAGCTTTTAGGCGAGCGAGGCCACGGGAAAAAGCTAGTCGACAAATATTATACTTCTTCTTCTTCAAATTTAAGAGCTAAGCTCTTGTCGGTGGGGCAATCGCCACTCCTCTCTATCCTCTGCTATCATTTTGAGCTCTTCATAAGTTTCAACTCCCACTTTCTCCTTCACTTGTTGTATAAAACTTCTTCTAGGCCTTCCTCGTCTTCTTTTTCTCTCTATTCTTCCTTCCAATATTGTTTTTAAGAAGTGGTCGTGTCTTAATAAATATAATATATAAAGGAAGTTTTCAAATCCCAGTTATATCAGAAGAAACAAGATCTTTACATTTCCAGCATCCATTCCCACGTATTCTAAAACCATTTGAAGATGTAAGAATGTGTTTAAAATCCCATAACAGAGCCTCGGCGTATCACAGCTATGTTAATGGTAATGTCCACATGCCGGAATAATCCGAAAATGGTTTTCAAAGTTTTTTTTGGGAAGCCCCCATTAGAACTTTAACGTTTGATCCATTAACGTGCATACAAATATTATCCAACTTGTCGTTTTTTTTTTTGCACATTTTAGATGTCGAACAAGCATAGATACGGCCTGCCATTCTATTTAAATGTAAAATACGCATCGGTGAAGAAGATATATACAACGATTTCTGAAGTCATTCATTTTGATTTTTTTTATTTGTTACCTATGCTTATACTATATGACTGCTGTATGATATGCTTAAACTATAAAATCGGTTGTCTGTAAAGACGGTTTACTGACGATAGTTAAACGTGACAGCGTCATAGGAACGCCTCAGAGCGAGGTAACGCCGCATGAGTCATGTTTTTTCGTGCGTGCAGCCGGCTCCATCAAATTATAAGAAGTTGTCACGTCAAAATAATATTACTGTTTATATATATGGATTGGGCATTTATTTTTTAAGCTAAGTATTATATTATTTATTATTTAAGTCCTCTTTTCAGAATGTTTTTCTTTTTGCGATGCAATTTTAGACAAGGGTGATTTTTTTAAAGGTTATTTTTAGCCATCTCCCTTATTTATTTTATATCACCAGTCCAAAAAGTTTACAATTCATAACATAAATCTTGGCCCTCCCAAGAGTTTAAAGTTAACCACATATCAAAATACTTGCGACATTAACGTTGCTACCATAATTATTTCCTCAGCCCCCAAGGGCTTCGCAAAACTTTGAACTCCGCTGTCAACATATAGTTTCTTATAAATATGTACGCAACTCTAAACGTCCCCGAACGTTTAAGATTTAGCCGAGTAAGCGCTCGTAGGGTTAATTATCTAGATAATTGTGGCCCCGTGAAGGGTTGAGACTGTGTAAATTCTAATTATAGACGCGTTTTGGTCTCATTACACATACTTCGGTGTTTGTTAGAACAGTTAAGGGTTAACTTAGATTCGGAATGAGCTGTTCATTTCATGACGACAGAAGGTTATGATTCTGAGGAGCTGGAACGAACTGAACTTAAACAAAGAGGCTGTTTTATAATTAGATCTCACTTATATTACACATACACACACACACACACAAGTGGGAAAAATTTGTAAGTGTGTGCGTGTTGTGATAATTAGTGTATTAATTGTGATTGTTTGTGGCTGGACAGATGATGATTAGTAGAACCTTTCTGGAGGTATTCTTACTAATCTTATATATGAATGTGAGTTTGTTTGTTTGTTTGCGACGCTTTCATGTCTTAAAGACTAAAACCATCAGTACATAAAAGGTTATGAGGCCCTCAGTATTCGTAACACGTATTTTTAACACGGAGGTATAGTTTTTTTACACATACGTGGTGGCAAACCAGCCCAAATGGTAAGCAGGTTACCGGTCCCTATAAAAACTCGCAATACTATCTAGTGATATCACTTGTGTTATTTAAGACCTATTACCCTCTGACTGGGGTATTTTCTAACGTGGATATCCTTCTGGGTCGAGACGGGTTTGGTGACCTTTGCCTCTTTTAAAACATTCGTCACGAACTGTCATCAATACAAATAAATAAAATTAAAGTGTCTGTTTGTAATGTCAAAAAAAATAGTTTTTTTAAGGGTAAAAATAAGTTTTTAATCTTTTTGTCTGTTTGTTTGTTTGTTTCGGCTAATCTCCGGAACGGGCGGACCGATTTCTACGGGACTTTCACCGGCAAATAGTTGGTGTTGTAAGGAGTAGCTTAGGCTACTTTTGTTTTGGAAAAATAATTAGGGTTCCGCGCAAAATATATAAATATGAACGCGAACGAAGCCGCGAGGGAACTGCTAGTTTAAAATCCATTAGATGTATTATAGACGCCAGAGCCAGACGTAGTTACACATACATACATAACACAGACAGAAAGGGGTGAGTTTACGCCTTCCTGTCTTCGGGATAGGCAGAGACACAGCCCGCCACTTGCTTATATACCGACATACATCACGAGCTTTTAAAGTCAAATGAAAGAAAAAAAACAAAAATTAGTTATATCATAATCATGAACTCCGCTCGCTTTCCAATTACTAAAAACTGACTCATTCGAATACTAGGCTTTTGAGTTTTAGCGATTCATTTAAAAATAATTGTATATTTAAAAATGGAAGGCAGTTATTAAACAAGGTTGTGTGCAATCCAAATTCAGAGTAACATCTTAAACAAAACAAAAAAGCTGTCCCACAAACCCTCTCAAATCTCTTACGTATTAAAAAGATAAAAAAAACACTCAAATTATATGTAATAATATGTAATAGTCCGAAATGGTTAGAATGGAGCATGTTCCATTTATTTTACGGCCTCAATAGTTTACAAGCGGCGATAGAATTTATTAAAAAGGGTTTCTTCCTAACTGACGATACGACAACGATCCGACATCCCTAAAAGTGGCCTGACAAGTTTATGCATGATCCGAGTGGCGTGTTAGTGCTAAATCACTCAAATTGTCATCGAGTGTACTAGTTTAGCGGGAAATTCCTATATTTTATACCAAAAACTCAAAAGTCACACAATCATAAAACGCCGAGTTTCATAATTAAGCAGCGTTTAAGTATTCGGCATTTAGCTTAGCTGGAGGGGTTAACAAGAATACTAGCACTACTAATGTGTGACCCACGTTACTAGTGAATACTACATTACTTTTAATAAAAGAAACTTTCAAGTGACGGTACCCTAATGGCTAAAACGTCGGACGTAAACCCACTTTTAACAAAATCACTTAGCTTAGCTGGAGAAGTTTACAAAAAGAATAGTAATATGTGACCCATATTAAAAAAAAAATACGCCGACACGAGGGCATAGCTTCGGTTTTGTTCATATCCTACTAATATTATAAACGTGAAAGTTTGTGAGGATGTATCAACGTGTGGATGTATGGATGTTTGTTACTCTTTCACGCAAAAACTACTGAGCCGATTGCGATGAAACTTGATATGTAGATAGTTGGAGATCTGGATTAACACATAGGCTACTTTTTATGGATATTCCCATGGCACCGTGACTTACGCGGGTGAAACTGCGGGGCGCAGCTAGCTCGTATATAATCTAAACTTTTTCGAATACAGTCCAAAGCTAGTCGCTTCTAGATATAAAAATAATTCGAAAATCGCCTCGTTGTTACCAGGTGTAAAAACAATCATTTTATTTATTACATGTTCCTTTGTGTGGTCATTTTTTGTTGTTGTATTATAATGAGACGAGTTTAGAGTGTTAGATTAAATTGCTTTATAATATGGGTACGTGTGGATATTTTTGTTTCTAAACTGATTGAGGTTAATGAAAAAGGGACTCATTCTGTAGCGATGGTATTTTCTGCACTGGGAGGAGCACTCTGTATATATATATAAATATATGCAATTTGACGGGTCTTTTGGTATAATGTTTAGTGTTTATGACTGCTGAGCCAGACGACGTGGGTTCGATTCCCACCCAGGACAAGTAATTGTGTGATGAGCACGATCATGTGTTCTGTATCTGGTATCTATATAGGTATGCATTTAGTGATATATAAGTATATTTATCAGTACCATAGTAGGTACTGGCTATGCCTAGTTTGGGATCAGACGGCCGTGGGTGTCAGATGTGTCAAGTTATTATTATTAAAAGTATGAGTGTTCATATATATTTTTAATTAAAATAGAATATAAGTGTACTGTGCAATTTTCTGACACAATAAGGTAGTTAACACGAAATAATGAAAACAACAGAAAAGGCCACGAAGTTATTACTCGTGTGTCACAATTGTGCGGAGTTACGCAGGAACATTTACTGCAACGGTTTTTAATGTTTTGGATTAAACTACTTTATTTTCAAAAGCACATGGCCTGAGTGATAGCAAGCGACTACCAGTGTCCATAAGATTAAATAACAACAATGTCCCTGAACTAAGTGGGATATTTCTAATTATTTTTTTAAGGTTATATACAACGAGTTCGAACAATAACATCACAATAAATATTTTATAGTTTGATGACATATATACAAAAAAGCTAAAAGTAATTTTACGTATAAGTACGGCGTCCAGCGACATCTACATAGAAATGTGTAAAGAAGACTTTAATCTTTTTATCTCAAAAGATTTTATCGAAGCAAGAACATATAACAACAAACAAGATAATAATATATAATAGCACAGAAACACATACCATAAGACGAATAAACGGCCAGCATGAGCAGCAAACAGATCCTCGCGATCACAACACCCATTTTCACTCTGAACATATTCAAAATGGCGGCCATGGCAACACAAGATGGCGACTAGCTATGCACTACACCGTACACTTGTTTTCACATAATACTGATATTAAATTAAATGATATTTTCTGTCGAGTTCTTGGTAAATTTAATTTGGTCGTATGTTTTGAATTCATTCGCGGGACCTCGATTTTGTTTCTGTAACAAAGAAAATGTTTAGGTTAGTTATACAGACCTTCACTTTTGGGGCTATCCATAAATTAAGTAACACATTAAGGGGGGGGGAGGTCAACGAAGTGTGATATTGACAAGAGGTGGGAGGGGTCATAACCTTCGTGACGTCACATGTCGAAATCTAAAGTATTAAACACAAAACATTACCTGTAAACGAAAGACTAGACACGTTACTACACTAACTAAAAAAAATATTAAAAGTGCTCTTTTCACACACACACATGTGACCAGTAAAACAACAACTATGCCTCAAGGGCTATTACTCAGTAGTGGATTATATACAGTATAAAAACGCTTGGGATAGAATTGTATTGGATTCACAGGCTATTTCATAAACAAAATGGAAATGTAATGTGAGTTAATATGTTTTGTAATTTCCATCTCTTATGGGTTTCTTTTCTTCTTTTTTATTTTTCCCTTTATTTTCAGTTTCCCTATTGTCATATCCTTTTTTTTAATTACTTTTAATAACATAGCACCCAACAAAATGATGTACTAATAAAATTTTAGGAATATTTTTAAAACTATCTGGTTTTTAAAAGAGTGGTCGTGAGTTTGGAAACGGGCGGTTATACACAGGCAGATTTGATTATTTGTTATCCCTATTTATTTTTTTATATAATTTTACATTTGACAAAGCAAACTATTGTTGCGGTGACTCTGTGTGTGTTGAATAATTTTAATTTTATGAATGGCCCCTACAAAACTTAAAATGACTACATAATCAATCAATCAAAAAACGGAACGATATAGAAGCCTGTTGAAATTTTATTTTGCTTTTCGAAGTAGTCTCCGTTCCTTTCTAAGCACCGTCGCATGCGATGGAACCATTGACCGAAGCAGTGAGCCCACTCTTCTTTAGGGATCTCTTCTACGCCCTTTTCAAACGCAGCCACGGCATCTCTATCGTAAAACGAATTCCTACAAGTTTATCTTTTATTTTTGGAAATAAATGAAAGTCACAAGGTGCCAGGTCGGGACTGTAAGGAGGATGACTCACTAGCTCCACACCTTCGATAGACAAATATGGGATATTCCGTCTGGCGGAGTGAGCTGGAGCGTTGTCGGGGTAGAGGAGGATCATGCTTCTTGGGCGCTGCTGTCTAACATTTTCCAAGACAACTGGTAGACAATGACTGACATACTAATCTGCAGTAAGTATTTTTATCTTCTAGAATGATTATCGCGAAATGACCCGTCCGTCCAAAGAAGAATGAGGCAATCATCTTTTCCCTTGGCTTCTGCCCTTCTTTTCTTTTGTCGGCAACGAAACATCCATTGCGCAGATTGTCTTTTGGTTTCAGGTTCGTAGCAATATATTCAGCTTTCATCATGTACAGCATTCTAGTCACCTCCGTCAGACTTTTCAAGCATTGACCGTCACCAATTCAAACGACGGTGTTTTTGATCTTTCGTGAAATTATGAGGTATCCATCTAGTATAAAGCTTTCTGACGCCTAACTGTCCATGTAAGTCTTTTTGACTAGACTCATACTAATGCCTAAAACTGCCCGAATCAGCTTCTATCATTCGTCGCACAGCACGACGTCCTTCTCGAGAATCATCAGTGAGTTTGCTTCGACCACGTTTAAACTCTTTAAACCAGTTGTAATCAGTGGCACGCGATGAGGTTTCGTAATCAAATGCCAATCGAAGTCTATTGTAACGTTGTTGTTGAGTAAGACCGCAACGAAAGTCGTAATAAATCATTGAGCGAAAATTTTCTCTAGTCAAATCATTTCGATGCACGACAGACTTTTTAAATTGCCGCCAATTTGTAAAAACAAATGACATATGAAATGATTCCCAAAGAGTTCCTAATTCTAAATTTAAATATTTGATTCCTTTGGCTACTTTTCTTACTGGCCTTTTCTAAAAACTTTCAGTGTGACCCAGTATATAAACTTTAAGTATATCATTCACAATCCTCCGGACGGGCAATTCGCTTGAGGGGTACAAAGAATTCTCTTCATCTCTAAAATAAATAAGACAAAACAATTCCGAACGTAATTTTCATGGAAAGATTTCCAAACGCCCATCGCCGCCGCCCCCTCAGGTAATACATGTATTATAATACTTTTGTCTGTAACATGTTGACGTACATTAGGGAGCAAAGCAGTGTAGGATTACACGTTGAACCGGGCACTGTGCTAATGACATGTAGACAAAGAGCTGGAGGCGTTCGGATAGTAACCCTCACTATTGCTTTGTGTTAAAACGTTGTATATTTAGTATATTATGTACAGTCAACAGCGAAAATTACTTCACAGAAACAAAATAAAATGGCAAAAAGTAATTAAATAAATGATTTATGTTTGGAGATTTTTCCTATCCTCAGGGGCAAAGTCAAATAATAAATCATCTAGTGGTTAGCGAACCTGACTGCTGAGCCAGAGGTTTGATTCCCACCCCGGGCCAATAGGTGTGTGATGAGCACGATCATTTGTTCTGTGTCTGGGTGTAATTTATGTATAATATGTATGTATTTAGTAATATATGTATGAGTATGTTTATCAGCAGCCTGGTTACCATGGCACAAGCTCTGCCTACTTTAGAATCAAAGCTGTGTGCCAGGTATCTCAAGTTATTTTTATTTTTATAACTCTATATTCTGACTATCATTTGATAAAAGGATTAGATCCCTTAGGAATATCGGGATAAAAAGTAGCCTATATGTTAATCCAGATCTCCAGCTATCTACGTTTCATCGCAATCGGTTCAGTAGTTTTGGCGTGAAACAGTAACAAACATCCATCCATCCACCCATCCAAACTTTCACATATGTAATACTAGCAGCGCTTCGCAGTTTCACCCGCGTAAGTCCCGATCCCGAGGGTCTATCGGGATAAACAGTAGCCTATGCATTAATCTAGGTCTCCAGCTATCTACATACCAAGTTTCATCGCAATCGGTTTAGTGGTTTTTGCGTGAAAGAGTAACAAACATCCATCCATCCAAACTTTCACATTTATAATATTAGTGGGATTAGTGGGATATCCATTTACACAGTGAAAAGGTAAACCTATTTCTTAGAAGCAAGAGCCGTGCTTCAAATAGTTCAGTTCTAATTAATACTGGCAGATTCACGCCGTCAGCTCCTGAACTATGCCCTAAGGGTCGGCTAATGCAGTAATTACTGCACAAGTTTTGTTATATTTTTGTTCCGACGCAGCCGGAGATGGGCACAAACATTATAATCCTACTTGCATTTCATTTTGTTTGGGCGTACTATGTTTTAATACATTTGTTGGGTATAAAGTATGTAGTGGCTTTTAATATTTGTCTTTTGGAATAAAAAAAAAGTGTGTGTGTGCAATTTACACACGGCAGAAGTGAAACTTCAGAAAAGTAGCCTACGAGAGAATGAGAAATAAAAAGTAATATATCAACACAATTAATTTACTATTTAATAAATTTAATTTTAGATAATTTATATAAAAGTTATTGGTCAAATTAACACAGATGTGTTAAATAATTAACACAACTTAATTAAGCAACGAATTTTAATACGCAAATGCACAAAAATTATACACGTAAATGATACACCACGTTGACCATGACGCATTTCCTGAAGGCTTCGTAGTACGCAGGCGCAAAGACAAAGATTATAGGAAACACTTGTATTCTATCTACTTTTCTCGCAGGCTAAATCCTATTTATGAATATGTTTGTCTCTTTTTAGTGTGACTTTTTCGTGTCATCGAATTTTTAAATCACATTCTAAAGATGTTTCACTTAAAAAAAATTATTATGTCCTCTTCTGTTCCCCTGACGAAACATGTTACATAATTTCACTATGATTGTTTGGGTAGATAAGGCGTGAAAGCGTACTCTACAAACAAACTCACAGCTGCATATATTATACTAGCTACGCCCCGCGGTTTCACCCGCGTAAGCCCCGATGCCAAATAAACATCCATCCAGGTGGGAATAACAAACATCCATCCATCCATCCAAACTTTCTGATTCGTTTTCAGAAAAATGCTGACATTCCATCAACATTCTTGGTATGGAAAACCCTTACTTAATAAATAGCTTTATTGATCAATTTTCAAGTTTAATTTCTCAGTTTCAAAATCAGTTTTCTGTTTTAAAAACTACACATTTTTCTAAGGTGATTAGTGTTTCAATACGATCCTATATTTTAGGGGCATCACCTTTTTGTAACTCCCATAGATTAAGTTAAGACGCACTTTTCGTGTATTATATACCAGACATTACCGGGTAGCTTAATCTCTGCATTCAAAATCTGCATTGTACGCGGTGTGTTACAGGTAGGGACACTGAAACAAGTATTACAATATTTTTATTCCATTAACCAGACGGAACTAAGAAATAATTAAATTCAAATGTGAAGTAGAAAATATATTCGCATTGCACAATTTTATTTCTAGTTGCAGTCGGTTATTTCTTGCTCTACGAGTTATTCTTTCATTTTGAAAAGAGTTCTCTATTGTTCAAATGCTTGTATTTTATGAGAACAGGGGCAGCTTCATAGCCAAAGGCGGTTAGAATGTGGAGGAAAAGCGTGTGATATCCCTCCGTCTCAAATGGAGGATGATAGAAGAACTTTCATTGCGCGATGCAGGATTGGTAGTTACTAGTTCGGTTTATCTTTGGTAAGTGACGATGAGGTATATTGCTCGAATAAGGATATCGCAAATATTGGTGCTTATGGATTTACCATCCAGAATGACGTTAAATTTCGGTTTCACGAGCGACCAAAGATTTTACTCACTGCTATTAGCAGACGAAATAGTGTTAGTAAATCAATTTAATATTTGGCGCCGACTCAAATTAATTTTTATAAAAATATATGTAAATAAGCTTAAAACTCAAGACAGGTTTACTTATTTCTTGCTTTTTAGTTATTTTTCGTCGGTTTAATTTTTTGTTAAAAAGTTTTTATTTTATGATTTAAAAAAATGTATTTTCCACAAAGCATATTAAGTGGTTTCAGTCACTAAAATGACAGTTTTTGTATCTAACTTGTAGGCAAGGTATGATTTTAAAGGTGTCCTTGAAATGGGACCACCTCTGAGGCATGCCCTATCTAACAAAAGAAGAACCTTTAAAATCGGTTCATAAATAACGGAGTGAGGGCTGAACATACATAAAAAAAATATATGTACATATTTATAATGCGGTCGAATTGAGAACCTCCTCTTTTTTTCGTCGGTAAAAAATATTAACTGAAAAGCGTAATAATATACAGTATGGCACATCCACAACTGAGACGCGTCTAATGACACTTCATGCTTAGAAACGAGGCCGTAGATCGAGCTAAATAATTAGACATACATACGTACGCTCGAAAAAAATACTACCTTCCTTCGACAATCTGGTAATAACGAAATTTATACTAAACTTTGTTTATAACTTACAAAATCGTGGGCATAAGCTAGTTACTTCAATGAATAATTGTTTAATTACATGAAATACAAACTTCTAAAGATGAAAGGCAGCAACTTTCAATTGAAAGGTTACGGGTTCAACCCCAACTTTGATTATGTATTATGAACTTATTTTTGGCACGGATATTTAGGTAGGGGACTCTGAACGGCGGAGTAAATAGCGATGACTATTTCATCGGCGTACTCTAGACTTTCATTAAACACAACGTTTTGTAATTATTATGATTTTTAATAATAGTTCAACTAGACACAGCTAGGGTCTGTGCTGCAGCTTCGCTCGCGTTTAATATTACCCGTCACTGAAATAAATTATTCTACTAATATTATAAATCTGAAAATTTATAATATTAGTAGTGAAAATTTGTGAGGATGTATGGATATTTGTTACTCTTTCACGCAAAAACTACTAAATCGATTGCGATGATACTTGGTATGTAGATAGCTGTAGAACCGGATTAACACATAGGCTAAATTTTATCTCGATATTCCCATGGCATTGAGAATTACGCGGGTGAAAACGCGAAGAGGGGGAGAGGGAAGGGTTAGGGCCTCCGGTAGCCTCACTCACTCGGCGAAAATCAACGAAGCATTGCTTCACTGCCGGTTTTCTGTGAAGCCGCGGCATTACTCCGGTCGAGCCGGCCCATACGTGCCGAAGCATGGCTTTCCCACAGTAAAGTATGAATGTAACTGAACTGCCAGGGCCACACATATTTTTCGTCACTCATAAATGTTTTTTTTTACGTTATTTTTTACGTTTATAACGAACGTTTTCTTTTACGCGAAACATTGTCGTAGTAAATCAAGAATCCCTTGCCGCTCTGCTCGTACTAAGCATGTGGCCTTACTTTTTTGGACTTGTAAAAAGTAATTTCTTTATTTTTTATATCGAAAACGGGCGAATGATCACAGGCCGTTGATTTAAGTACAATCCAACCAGAAGTTAATAAGGTTAGTTCGGCTTTAGTGAACTTGCTTTAATTATCTATGTTTAGGGTACCGTAGCAAAATGGGGGAATGATTTAATCTAAAACAGAAGTGAACGTTTAGGCTAAAATAACCTTGGTTTTTTTTTGCCAAGAGCATAGAATATTAAAACCTTTTTACGTTTTGATTAACAAAAGATAGTTATGAAGACAACGAGATTAATTTAGTTTGGATTTAGCCCAGTTAGCAGTTCTCGATTTGAAGAATATTTCGTTGTAGCCTGTAGCTCTTATTGTTTCTCCATACAATATTATAATCGTAAACTATTTTTTAAACCTGTGTCGTCGTTAAAAAGAGGAAGCGAGCTACTTAGTAACTACTGATCCTGCATCTCGCAATGGAAGTTCTCGCGCTTATTACTCTTATCTTACTAATATAAACACGAAAGTTTGTGAGGATGGATGGATGTTATTCTTTCACGCATAAATGGCTGAACGGATTGGGATAACATTTGGCACATAGATAGTTTATGACCTGGATTATCACATAAGATACTTTTTACCGTGATGCCGATAGTAGTTATTGTATAAGATATGTATTTTTAAAGCAGTATAAATTTAAATACCTATCGATACATATTTAATTCGAATACACCTTGATATAACGACAGAACCCACGCTGCTACTCTTCACCCCCCATTCTTGAATTTTTTCTTTCTTTTTAGGACCTCCTCGGGGCATTTCGTTTTCTTGTTAATTGTTGTGATGAAAATTATTTTTTATCGTTACAATAAAATATGTTTATGAATAACAATAATTAAAATATATATATTTTAAGGCATTTTACTTTGAATAATTACTTAGGTATCTTTTTAAAACAACTTAAGTGGTAGTAAAATATCATGTTTTTTAATGAAGGTATAAATAACCATCCTTTTTCCTGTTCGCTTATAAAACTCGATAATATTAGATTAGAATCGATTAAAACTCTGTGTTCACTAAAGCCCATACGAAATTCCATTAATGGAATTTTATTACTGAACCTCTAAATGTTCATAATGGAAATATCGTTATTAGATTTTTAGTTTTATAACAAAGTACATGGAAACTTAAACCTAGCCTCTATTTAAAATACATAGCAAGGTGTACACGACTATAATTAAAATCAACAGTATTGATAAAAGGCTCGAAGGACCACAAGGTACAAAACCCCTTCAACTTAAGAAATATAAAATAGAATAATAAATGTCATTATTTAGTTTACTCGTTCATTGTGGTATAAACATGTCCGCGAATAGCCACAGGGCGGATTTGGGTGTCCCTCGCTTTTATGTTCTAGAACAAAGATACACAGCAGACTAAAAATGATGTGGGATGTAATCCTTGTCATACTTTTCTTGTACGTTTGTTGTTTAGATGCAATGTGGATAGGACTTCTTATATTCAATATAAGAAGATTTCATATATGTACTACATATTATGTTGTAAGAGAAAGGTAATTTTTAAAGACAAAGAGTTTTGAGGGTTGGGTGAAAGACATTTAGCTATGGTTTTTTGCCAGAGATAAAATTAATTCCTTTTTTAACCGACGAAAAAAAAAGAGGTTCTCAATTCGACCGTTTTTTTCTTATTGAGTAAAACACATTCCTCCCCGCAGTTATATCCGTGTGTTGTAATAAAATTAGAACATTTAAGAAAACTTAACGGGGTGTCTTACGCGGGTAAAACCGTGGGTCGCAGCTAATATGTCATATATTATATAATTATGTCACTGTGACAAATTTCATCCCAATCCGTTCAGCCGTTCTGGCGTGATTGATTAACAAACATCCATCTATCCAAACTATCGCATTTATAATAGTAAGTACATATACATTAGTTTTCTGTGTTAAAAATCACTCACAATCATTTTTCCTTAACTTTACGTTATTTACGGGGTCTTAATACGACCCTAGACATGACACATGTTCCAGTAACAGCCTGCACATGTATTTAGTAAGACACCCGATACAGATACCCCGCGTGGATCATTTTGTATTAGTGGTTACTGGCTTAGCCAGAGGTCGTGGGTTCGAATCCCACCCGAACAAATGTGATGAGCATAATCATTTGTTCTGTATCTGGGTGTAATTTATCTATAAATGTATGTATTTAGTAATATATAAGTATGTTTATCAGCAGTTTGGGATCAGAGGGCTGTGTGTGAGATGTGTGAAGTTATTTTTTTATTATTTAAATTTTTGTTTATGCCTTGCTTGATTTAAGCATGATTGCTTATTTTGACTTGAATAATGCTTGATTGCTTCCTAATTATGACTTTAAGAAATAATAAACATGAACATGTATTTTAAATGACCTCCTTAAATTTTTTGCTAATATTACTTTCAATTAGCATAAAGACCACCCTATAGTACCTATGCGGTTACCCGCACCTAAAAATCAATACCAATAAGAAAAATTGAAGTGTCTGTTTGTAATGTCAAAATAATAGTTTCTTTTTAAGCTCATACAGTTATTTGCACGATACCCTAAAAATCAGTTTCAAACATATTTGTCTGTCTGTCTGTTTCTTTTGGCTAATCTCCGGAACGGGTGGACCGATTTCCGCGGGGCTTTCACTGGCAGATAGCTGGTGTTATAAAGGCTACTTTTATTTTGGAAAAATAATTAGGGTTTCGCGCAAAATATAAAAATATGTACACGCGAGCGAAGCCGCGCGGGAACTGCTAGTAAAGGATAAATTTAAAACACCCTCGACTCGAAAATCCCTTCAACGATTAGAAAAGAGCTGATGACCTTCGAACGGCTGAACAGATTTCCTTGAATGATATCTAAGAACACTCTCGATCAAGTCACCTTTCAAACAAAAAAATAAACTCACTTAAATCGGTCCATTCGTTTGGGAGCTACGATGTCACTGACAGACACACAGACACGTCCAACTTATAACACCCCTCTTTTTGCGTAGCGGGTTAAAAACTAACTCAATGCATATTTATTCAAAGTTTTAAAAGTATTGAAGTAACAGTGTTTGTAGCCCCTTAAAGACAATTTTAACTTCAAGTCAACATGTGAAAGCTGCGCGGACGCCGTTTGTCAGCCAAATGATTAATGTCGACGCCATGTTGTTTTTTTCCCGCCCTTTTGAGTTAGCGGCCCCTTTCATCATAAGTGTGGAAGTTCTTGTTTGATTGTGAGAATTAGACGCACTGTATTATTAGCTTGATAATTACTGGTTGCAGACAATTTTAAGTGAAATAAATAAAAAGAGGTTAATTACATAGGGGATTGTGACGTAATAGCGCCAGACTACATATTCCGTAAAAAAATACACAATGTTGGCTTTAGAAATATAATCTACATGTATAAACATTTCGTGTCACGTTCTTTGTTCGCGATGAACTCCTAACCTAATGAACCGATGAAATTTTGCACAGTAATTTTTTTTTAATCTGCAATTTTTTTAGCCACAGCAACGCGTAAGTAATATCTATACATATATAATTTATATACAAATATGTAGGTATATAGATAAAGACAAAACTTTGTCGTGACTCCTTTGTTGAATGAATCTATACTAATATTATAAAGCTGAAGAGTTTGTTTGGTTTGACGCGCTAATCCCAGAAACTATTGGTTCGAATGGAAAAATATTTAGTGTTGGATAGCTCATTTATTGAGAAAGGCTATAGGCTATATAACATCACGCTACGACCAATAGGAGCGGAGCATCAATGAAGCAATGAAGCAAAACAGGGAAAATTTATAAACGCGGACGAACTTCAGCTATGAGCTTTTATCAATTTAAAAAAATTTTAACTTCAGGTTTAACAATCGTCGTCGTCGTCGTAACAGGTTGATTGTATGATTGTTTGCCGCCTCACTAGCATACACGATATTGGTCAAGTGTACTAACATCAGAATCATTTTGATTGTAGTCCAATCAAGACCCTCGGCGGGTTTGTGAATGATGCAATTGACATCAATGTCTTTTTTAATTTGTTTTATTGATTGATGACCTCCATTTGTTACGGTGTTGTTATATAAGGGCATATTGATAAATAATGGACTTAACAAAATTCTGAACTACTGACAATACTTTTAACCGACTTCAAAAGAGGAGGAGGTCGATTGATCCGATAGTTTTTTTTTTGAAACTCATTGTAACTGAATATAAATTGTGTGTGAGTGCGTGCGCGTGTGTATGTGCGCCTGCGCGTGTGTATGGTCGCGTGCGCGTGTATGTGTGTGTGTGTATTCTGTTTGTTCGCGTGCGTGAGTCTTGCGTTTTTTTCGTTTCTTCACAGTTCAATGTTAGTAAAAATTTTGAAACAACTACTAATATATACACACGTTTTGGTTTTAGGATATATATCTAAAGATTTATATAATTTATTATATTTGAATGAATATTATATTACGTTTAAAGTGCTTTTTTTATGGTATAGGGGGCAAACGAGCAGATGGGTAACCTGAATGTAAATGACTACCGCCGCCCATGGGCAACTGTAACTCAAGAGTCACAAGTGCGTTGCCGCCCTTTAAGGTTGGAGTAGGGGAAGAGGAGGAGAGCGGGAAGACGGTAGAGGGGGTTTAGAAGGGAGGAGAGGGTGAGAGGGGAAGGACGGGAATAGGTTACAGGGAAGGGTTAGGGCCTCCGTCAACCTCACTCATGCAGCGAAAAGCAATGCGTGCATTGTTTCACTGCCGGTTTTCTGTGAGGTCGTGGTATCGAGCGGAGTTGAGCCGACCCATATGTGCCGAAGCATGGCTCTCCCACGTAATGGCTCTCCGGTAAAGTTAATAAAAATCAAATCTGTCGTTTTTCTACGACGACGACGATATGTTTGTTACTCAATCACGCCTAACGGCTCAACGGATATGGACGAAATTTGGCAAAGAGATAGATTATAGTCTAAAATGGGCTCATAGACTACTTTTTATCCCAGACAGAGATATTAAGAATGATTTATTTATGAATATCTTATTTCCAATTTCAATCGTTAGATATGCCTTCGCCTACTTAGATAAGATAATATGAAAAGGGTCGGTACTAGGGTTGCCATCTTTTTTTTGTGAAAAATTTTTTTTTTTTACTTGTACAAAATGTAGTACTTTTAGAAAAAAAATAGTAATTACACATTTATCATTTCTAGTTTTTACCCGAGGCCCGAGACTTCTCTCGCCTTATTGTAGATTTTGTCAAACCGTTTGGTTGTCTAGAAGTTTTTTTTCCATCGATCGGGAACATATTTTTTTTTCCTAAATGTTAGGTACCCTATTTTCTTTTTTCAACATTTGAGAACATGTAACCAAAATTTCATGGTGATCAGTTCAGTAGTTCAGTTGTGTTAGAGTTAAAATGGCAACAGTTGAGTTATCAATAAAAATATAATATTTTTCGTACTATATTATTATTCTATAATATATAGTACAATTGATCAAAATATACGTACGAGACTATACATTATATTACGGGTGGTAACCCTAGCCCGTACGCAAGTAAGTTCATTTTAGCATGATTTTTCAAATATACCCAAAGAGCTGAAAAATGTAACTGTGTTATGTTCTAATAATTCAAGAAAATCCAATAAATCGAAAAGCGTTACCAAAATTAATGAAATAGATATATATAATAACAATATAATTTGAGAACGGCCGCTTGATCCCAAACTAGGCAGAGCCTGTACTATGGTAACCAGACTGTTGATAAACATACTTATATATTTCTAAATACATACATATTATAGATAAATTACACCCAGACACAGAACAAATTATCGTGCTCATCACACAATTATTTGTCCTGGGTGGCAATCCAACCAACGACCTCTGGCCTAGCAGTGAGGGTCACTAACCACTAGACCAACAGGCTAGTCAATGAGCCCAAGTGATTTCGAATTTCATTTTTTTTTGTACTCCGTCATGTTGTAGACGTAGAACTACGTGTGTGTGCTAATTTTCAACAAAATTGGTTTACAGGTGAAAAGTCAATGTGTGAACAATAATCTGTCCCCTATTTTTCACTCTTAGGGTTGAAATATAAATTTTAAATTTAAATGGCATCAACTATGAAGTATGCCATATGAAATAAAGAAAGAATTACTGAAATCAGACTACCCTCTAAAAAGATATGCGTGGTCATATATAAAAAAATATATATATACGGGTCGACTTCAAAACCTCTTCCGTTTTTCGTCGGTTAAATAACACATACCTGCAGATTCAAGCGACCGAATATTCACTACATATACAAAACAAATTACCCCGCGCGTCTGTCTGTCTGTTCGATTTCATGCGGTTTTCACTAATAGATAGAGTGATTCACAAGGAAGGTTTAGGTGTATAATTTGTTAAAATTTTGTGTTAATTGATTGAAATATGTTGATGATTGTTGAACATGTCTCTGCTACCCGTGCGAAGCCGGGGCGGGTTGCTATTATATTTATATTTACCAGGGCAGTTATATAATCGTGAGCGAAACTATCGGTTATCCCAAATAAAAATCTATCCGTAACCGTAACCGATATAAAAGTTTCGAATAATTTCGGATAGAGGTGGAGTGTTAATAATTTATTTTATCATAATATCACATCAAGGTGCAAGTACATAGGGCTATTTTTTATTGTGCATTTACTACCAAATGATAACCTAGTTGTGTTACAAGAATAAATGTTCCTTTCACAACTGGTTGACATGAAAGACTAAAAAATCCTCGTAGACAACTCGTTGTGAAAGACAGTTGCGATTGTGGCCGAAATCGAAATAATACCTAGTCGTTACCTATATCTGTATTTTCCTGACCGAGGTCGCGGAGAGGTGACAATGTTTTAAGAATGGTCACCCATCGTAAGACTGACATAGTATTACATAACTTTGCAAAGTGCTAACCTACTCGGTTACCACTTAGCCACGAACCATTATGTAAGTTTGTATGTAGGTTTTTGTTTACTACCATTGCAGGTTTATAAAAATAAAACTCACGACTTAGGTTAATAAATAGTCAGGTAGGGTTGCTACGAAGTATACAAGATCCCAAATAGCAAGATAGAGGAAAAGATAACTCCTTTTTTTTGTCAGGTTATAAAGTTATAAAACTTACACACCAACATTGGTTCAAATGTTTGACAAACAGATTACGGCGAGAAAAAATTGCCGCCACTTCTAAAGTTTTCACGCCCAATGTTTTGACACTTCGACACAAAAAACGTGTTGAAAGTTACACTGGCACAGCTGCTGACGTTGACAAAAAATAGAACATTCCTTTTTTTTTGTTTGTCGTCAAGATTGTTTGGTTCTGTTTGTGTTATTTTACAACCAAACAAAGGGTTTCGGCAACTTTGCTTTTTTTAACCACAAAATATATATCAATAACCTAAAAAAACCCTAAAAAATAATGAATTTTGGCACGATTAGTCGACCCCGCCGTGTACTTGTTGTTTTATACCTACACTTCTGAGTGGACCTGGTCTGCCTAAACTAAGCATAGCTTGTACTTTGGGTTTTAGAATATGGTATTTTTTTTATAAATACATGCATATTATATAAATACCAATGCAGACATACTCCTGCATACAAGTATTTGCACCTAAACGGAATGAAACCCGCGACATCGATGGACGAATCCACTAACACGCTTTCATCAGCTACTATGTAAAAATATCTTGGAAGAGAATTTTAACCTACCTCCTAATTGGCGTATCCAAATGAAAGTTGGGATGATAATACTATGTACATCATTTGTCATCTTGGAGCAGATCTGATGATGGAGCCAAAAGGTGAGCTGATCTGATACAGGAACTCTTCAGTGGTTCATATGATTCGTTTTGACGAGTCCAAATGAATGGGTGTAGTTAATCTCCAAAAGATGGTCTGATGATGAAGCCAGAAGGTGGATTGTGGAATTCTTTTGTTTTTAATTCGGTTCGCCATTAAAGTGTGTTTTAGTTTTACTAGACTATAATTATTGTTGAAAGTAAGACACATTCCTATGAAAGTTCGAATTTCTCTAACTTGGGTTAAACCCGGGAGGGGATAGTCAACTTCCTTGATTATTGAATGCAGAAAGTAAGACAAGTTAAAGGACAAAGCGATTTAAGCCCACTAGGTACCGAACTAAAATTTCAAGTGGCAATAACAGTAATGTAAATTAGTACCCTGTTCCTTAAATGAACACGTTTTTATTAGCGAAAGTCCGAATTTCTCCAACGTGAGTTACTTTTAGGCCCACCAAGGAGCACTTAATTGAGTCTTCAAATTGCAATACCATACTAATGTTATAAATGTGAAAGTTTGTGAGGACGTATGGATGTTTGTTACTCTTTCACTCAAAAACTACTGAACCGATTGCGATGAAACTTGGTATGTAGATAGCAGAAGATCTAGATTAACACATATAGGCTACTTTTTATCTCGATATTCTTACGGCATCGGGACTAATGCGGGTGAAACCGCGGGGCGCAGCTTGTATTATATAATATCTTTAAAGCCAAATATAAAGAATATGAACATCATGAGCTCGATTATTTGTTCTGTGCCTGGGTGCATTACCAAAACTTTTTTAGGCACGTTGGGCACTTTTGGTATGGGAAAAAAAGCACTGAACTCGCGTGACCGTCACGCCCAGATGACATATCCTACTAATATTATAAACGTGAAAGTTTGTGAGGATGTGTGGATGTGTGGATGTATGGATGTTTGTTACTCTTTCAAGCCAAAACTACTGAACCGATTGCAAAGAAACTTGGTATGTAGATAGCTGGAGACCTGGATTAACATATAGGCTACTTTTTATCCCGATATTCAAACGACACCGGGACTTACGCGGGTGAAACCGCGGGGCGCAGCTAGTTATTATATACAGTTGTGTGTGTCTTATGTTTTCACTTATGACATGTAGTCCAGTTTTTTTCATGAATTCCAGAAACATGGGGTCACACATTACTGGTATTCTTGTTAACCCATCCAGCTGAGCTAAATGCTTGTGTTAGGAGTGGGTTCATATTGGTAGTGCACTGGGTGGGGTTCGAACCCGCAATCACTTGATCGCAAGTCCGACGCTTTAGCCATTACCGTATTTATGTATTTAGTAACACATAAGTATGTTTATCGGGAGTCTGGTTACCATAGCTCTGCCTAGTTTGTGATCAGACGACCCTGTCTGAGATGTGTCAAGTTATTATTTTTTTATTGAAACAGGAACTTTAATTTTACATATCGCCACCCGGCAAAAAAAGTGTCATATTCATATCACACGTCAAATCAAATGTTGCATTTGGTCAGCTGTAATAACATAGTTATTAGCTTTAACTTTGTTCCCTTTTTCACTGAGCTGTTTTGTTCAATTCACCGGTATAGAAGTCGTGTTTTCTCGAAATAGCTGTTTTTGTATTAACGACACTGTTTTGCCGGGTGGCGATATTATATCTTGTTTCTTTAAGATTAAAAAGTACAAAGCATAATAGTATAGGTAACTTTCTGACAGTAACTTTTTTTGTACAAATTTCGCACTACAAACAATTTGCGTCGCATCGACTTTTCAAACATTCAAATTATTGTCCCGTGTAGAATTCGAACCCACAACACCCTTAATACACCATTTGGTAACGTAAAGTTCATCTAATTTGAGTTAAGCCCACCGTAGGTCTTGTCATTGGATCCTTGATTCACTACTACTGGAGTACCTACTCTCAACTGCTCGGCGACAATGTAAAAAAAAGTGTAGTAGTGTTCATTTTCTCTATGCTGTATAGAAAGCTGACATTGCGTGCTTTAGTTACTGCTATTTGAACGGACAATATCGCCGCAACCGAACATCATATGAATAATTTTACACAAACAGTCCGCAGCCCCAATTTGATACTCAAATACAGACCGAAAGGGGTTCAAGCAAAAATTATAAATACCCACCCCTGGGGGTGGTTAACGAAACAAGGCCGACCCCGTGACCTTTTCCTTTTTTTTAAGCGTCGTAAGCACAAAAATCTTGCTACCGCTCAACGATGCTCAAGTGTCTTAGGGATGTGAAAATTTTAACTGTCGATATGAAAATAATAAAAAAAAATTCGAAGAATTTTCGTTTTTTTTTATAAGAAAACCTGTTAATTTATTAGAAGTTCTTATTTATGTAGAAATATCTTTAAATACACGTATTTATCCAGTGAAATACGTATTTTTTAATCGCGCTCTATCCGGATGCCTATTCCGGACAGATATACGAATGACATGAGTAAATAAGTATGTTGTCCGGTCTAACCGTACAATAAACATTTTCATTGTGTTAGCTTTTTCTGTACCGCGTGCGAAATTTTAGTCAGTTTACGATCGGTGAGCGCCGCGGTAACTCATAGCAATCAATTATCATTATCATATGAAATAAGCATTAGTTTTAGTTATCAATAAATATAATTAATTAGCATTTAATACTATGTATACTAGTGTCATGCACCTTCCCGGCTTATTTCTGTATTACCCCAAGGTAGACTGGTAAAACATATATCGCACTGCTATTACAAGAGTGTATCAACTCAAAATGTAGCTTTTTTTCAGAAACGACAGAAAACTGATTACTCGCTTCCTGTTAAAGATTATAAAAAAGTGAAAGTGATGATTTCTGTATTAATGAATCATTTAAAAGATTGCAGGTTATCAAGTTATTTCCAATTTTTGAGTTAATACTCTATTGTCTGAACAAATATGAAAATATGAATTATTTTTAGTCGATTTGTTGAAAAATTTGGCTTATTACAATTTATTATTATTATTTTATATTTATTGACGCGTAGGGAATTAGTATTTACGTATGAAAAATGAATTATCTCAAATTTACCCTATTTTGAGTTGATACAGTCTCGTAATAGCAGTGCGATATATCATAGGCCTTTGTATCATCTTCGTATGCAAAATTTTATAAGTAAAAATATAACTCACTTTTAAACAGGTAAGGAACGGCAAATTTCTTTCCTAATTAGAGCAACTGTTTTCACCAGTACATTTAAAGTAAAAAAAAAAAAAGTGTGTGTGTGTGCAATACACACGGCAGAAGTGAAACTTCAGAAAAGTAGCTTACAAGAGAATGAGATATAAAAGTAAAATCAACACAAATAATTTACTAATGTTCATAAATTTAATTTATTGGTCAAATTAACAAAGATGTGTTAAATAATTAATATAAATTATTAAGCAACGAATTTTAATACGCAAATGCACAAAAATGACACCACGTTGACTATGACGCATGTTCTGTAGGCTTCGTACTCTTCGTAGTACGCAGGCACAAAGATTATAGGAAACACTGTATACTTGTATTCCATCTCATTCTCTCGCAAGCTGAATCCAATTTATGCATATGTTTGTCTCTTTTCAAACATTATATGAAACACTGTATACTTGTATTCTATTTCATTCTCTTGCAGGCTAAATCCTATTTATGGATATGTTTGTCTCTTTTCAAACATTATATGAAACACTGTATACTTGTATTCTATTTCATTCTCTTGCAGGCTAAATCCTATTTATGGATATGTTTGTCTCTTTTCAAACATTATATGAAACACTGTATACTTGTATTCTATTTCATTCTCTTGCAGGCTAAATCCTATTTATGGATATGTTTGTCTCTTTTCAAAGATTATAGGAAACACTGTACATTTGTATTCTATTTCATTCTCTTGCAGGCTAAATCATATTTATGAATGTTTGTCTTTTTTTTAGTGTCGTTTAATTAAATTTTCAAATCACAACGATTCTAAAGAAGTTTCACTTCAATAATCTCTACGTAGTATAAAACAAAGTCGTTCTCGCCGTCTGTCCTTCTGTAGGCTTAGATCTTTTTGCGGAATGGATTTTTATGCTGAAGGTTTAATATTGTTTTGTGTTTATTTTTAATATGACGATCATTGTTACCACATTTGTATCAACATTGCACCCGTGGGAAGCCGGGGCCGGTCGCAAGTAAATATTAAAATGAAAACCTTTTTTCGGCTTAGTGTCCTCAGATGGTGGAAGTTAAGTAGACGACCTGCTGTCGTTCTTCCGTTTAGGGACTATTAACACTCAATTGAGTGTTTACGGTTAAAGGCGATGCGTTATAACCAGAGATCGGATATTCGGATGCATATTTACCTAAAGTTGAGATGTTGGCTATTATGGAAAGCACTTTTTTATCGAAAGAATCCCGCGATTCCGGGAAATTCAAATTTAAGTGTACCTATACTCCGTGAGATGTAATAAACCCCAGTTTGACACAAATGACACTTGCTCTGTTACAACGTTTAATGGTTGCTTTTCCTTACTTTTATTGTCAGTGATTTTTGAAGAAGCAAAAACAACCTTATTACGTTGTAACAAGTGTCAAATCGGGCCTATTAAACCCCAGGAAATGTAAGCATTTTGTAAGAGTGCGAGTGAGACGGCAAATTATACTTGCTTGTGCGCAAGTAGCGACGCGACAATACAACTGCATTCGTCGCTGTGCTTGCTATGCGTTCGGGTGTGTTTCTCAAGTTTTTCTCATTTCTACGATTACTTACTTGGCTATTGAATAACGGTTTCTGATTTGCATCGTGATTTGGATTTTTGTTTTACTTGAAACGACAAAAGTCAAATGTACCTGAGTAATGGTAGTTTCGCCAGATGTAACATGTTCTGCTCTCTGATTGGTCGACTGTTGTATTAAGGGAGTATTGTTCAAACAGATTTGCTGTATATCAGGTAGTTTTAAAACAATGCGCTGTGTTGTGTGGTTATCTGATACTGTATTTCGACTATAGATATAAAAAAAACCGATTTAAAACGTTTTAAATAAAATGTTGCCGTTCTAAACCCCAAATAAATCGTTTTAAATGGTTGAAAACTCGCCTACAAAAATAAAAGAACTGTGTTTTACACTTCATTGGGTGCAAGTTCTGGTCACCTGGCGTCATGTTTTGTTTTAATTAGTTTATAGAAAATCAATAGAAAGTACCTACCTACATTACCTACTACACGAAAACTTAAGTATGTAGGTATACCTACCTATACTTATTTATTATATAACACACACTAGATTAGAAGACATCATTAACACAATGCCGTCCGTTTTACTTGCGCATGAAAGAGACAACGTTATGTTTTCAAGGCCTTCGTGACGACGTCAACGAGAGTGCGAGATTGTAAGTTTGGTTTTAAATCAAATCAAATTGATTATATTTATATCGTTTGAAAACAATGAAAAAAATGTTTATTTACTAACACAGAGTTTTTAACTTATCAATAGAGTTATTATAACTTAGGTAGGTAATACCTACGCTTGGTCGGAATTTATCACACATATAAAAAATCTTTACATAGTTTATAGGTACTCCGTCATATCCCTACCTCGCCTCGGTAAAATCAAGAAAATGTACTTATAGTTAAGAAAAACATAGTCATCAACACCAACTGTTTTAAATGATAAAGAAAAATCGTTTATTTCGTTTTCAAACGGTTTTTTTCGTTTTAAACGGATTGGTTTAATTGGTTTTAAACCGGCCTTATATCTATAATTTCGACTTATCTCTTCAAACCATAAAATTATGATCTTTTTTACTTCACAGGTATTATTCGCTACCATGATGGCGGATTTAACTCAAAGAGAAGACATTGCTCAGTCCTGGCTAAGAAATCACCCAGAGATGTTTTACGACCCATCAACTGGAACTATAAGCTGTACGAAATGTGAAACAACATTAAAAGCGAAGAAAACCATTTTAAATCGGCATCTAAAATCACAAAAACATCGAAGAATTCAGGCAGCATCGCCAAATGAGTTTTATATTGACTTGATTAATTTTCTCATTATACCGTACTCATGCAACATACCGTGGTCAAAAGTTGAAAACCCCAATTTTCGTGGTTTTTTTAAAAAATACATGTGTAACTGTAAAAATCATAGATAGAACCATTCCAAGTGAGTTTTTGTTAAGGAAGAAATACTTGGGCCATGTTTATGAAGATAAAATTGAATTTATCCACAGTGAAGTACAAAACAATAAGATATGGATATCTTTAGACGAAACCACTGACTTTCTGGGACGAAATGTTGTAAATTTTTTAGTCAAACCATTAAATAAATACTCTTCGGGACGAATTTACTTGTTAAATTGTCAAACTTCAGAAGTGGTTAACGGTCGTACTGTGTCCGAGTTTCTGATTAAATGTCTAAAAAACTTATGGGGGGGCCATTTCAACAATAAAGTGCAAGACGTCTTAATGTTGTGTAGCGACAGCGTAGCATATATGTTACTGGCTGGGAAAATATTAAAAAATACATTTCCAAATATAAAACATTTTACGTGTTTGGCTCACGCCCTGCACAGATTAACAAAGACAATACGTTTAAGCTACGGCGATGTAGACACTCTAATTAATAATGCCAAAAAAAATATTTTTAAAAGCTCCCAACAGA
The DNA here is from genome assembly GCA_949752705.1 of Callimorpha dominula. Lineage (NCBI taxonomy): Eukaryota > Metazoa > Arthropoda > Insecta > Lepidoptera > Erebidae > Callimorpha > Callimorpha dominula. The sequence continues at coordinate 2,969,651 of OX457019.1, read as the reverse complement.
GTACGAGTTTTAAACGAACAACATCCAAACTTACCTTTGCCTCTAGAGCCAGTTATCACATGGTTAGAGGCGGCATTTTACTATGCCAAACATTTGGACAAAATATCGGGTGTTGTAGCTTTATTGGATAGCAACGAAGCCATATCTATTAGAAATGCTAGGGAAGTACTAACTAAACCTAATTTGAAGAATGATTTAGAGTATACATATGAGTATTTCGAAATTTTACGTATTGCAATAGTAAAATTAGAAAAATTGTACCTGTCGATAATAGAAACATTCGAAATATTTGACGACGTAAGATCAATTGGAAACTCAACAAAATGGAGCAACTTATGGATAGAAACCCTGATTTTGATGTTCTTAGGGAAATAAGTGAAACATGTAATAAAGAAAATGACTCTAGTATTTACAAATTTGCGCCACTTCTGTAGACGTGGAGAGATCCTTTTCACCCTACAAGTGGATCCTTAATATGAAAAGAAATAGACTAACAAATGATAACCTCGAGAAAATTATTATCGTACACTACAATTCTCTGAATAATCCTAAATTAAGAACTTTTGAACAGTCAGTAGAACCAGACGTAACACTATCATGTTCAACGCAAACAGATACAGAAATGACAGATTTCAGTGACCGAACCATAGTCATACGAGTATATAGTGATTAAAGATATTGTCACTGGGTAATCTTTCTTCTTCAATCTTTAGCCACCCAATGCTGAGCATATATATAGGCCTCTTTCAAATCTCTCCACATTTATCTCGCTGCCACTTTCAAAGTGAAATATAAAATGTGCTAGTTTTAAATTTTTATTTTCTTCATATTAGCTATGTAAGAAGTGCAATGTCATGGCTACTTGTAAAGAAAACAACACAATAACTTGAGCAACATTAATTCTTGAATGACAATTATTTATGTATATTGCCCAAAGTGCCCATGTACAACTTTTCTATCTTTCATTTCTCTTCTATGTAGTTTCTGTGTGTACAACATAAAAATATTATGTGATGTAATAAATAAATAAGTTTATATTAATGTATGTTTTCTTATTTACCACACCACCATTTCTCTTACACCTTACATACGTACATACTCGAATGGGAAACACCTTAACTTAAAAAGAATTAACTTACAAGTAAATATACATCCGATTAGTTATGCGATCCCGGAATCCCGGGATTTCATTTTAAATAAAAATATACTTAGAAGCCGCTTCCATAATTTGCTATCCAAAAAATAACTTTAGGTAAATATGCATCCGATTATCCGATCTCTAGTTATAACTTTAAGAATCTCTAGTGCAGCTTACAGCATATTTAAGTCAACACTTCAACGAAACATAATTTAACCAAAATGTAAATAAAATATCATTTATTTATGTTATTTTATCATTTACGTCTTACATAATCGTTACACAAAACAAACAGTATGCTTTTAATGTAACAATTTTATATCGATATCGACATTTCACATCCCTTCACGTTCACCTGTATAATTTGAAGGGCTCTCAAGTGCAGCGCCCTCTAGTGCCGACCCCTTTACACCGTGTCACCTCTCTATTCTCTTCGGAGCTCTAGTGAACATCGTTTAGTCCATACACTCCGTTTAAACTCCATTTTATTTTTTTTACTTCGCTTTTGACACTGTGTATATGAATAGCTGAAAAACTTAATTTAACATTTTTTGTGGAGTTCTTAAAAGAGCATAGTTTCAAAAGATGAGATCTAAACGGATCTTTATTTAATTGATAAAACTGAAGTGTGCACGGTCGAACGGGATAATCTCAGAACTTGTTTTTTGCGCTCGAAAAATTCTTGTTGCTAAGATGGCCTGTTTATTGAGGTAGGTTAAAGGTTATATAGAATCGCTAGCAACATGGATGAACCCAAGGAGCAGAACTAAAGTTGAATTAACCAAATTTTTTCTCACGCTCAATGTAACGTGGTCGAATTTTAAATACGTGATCACCGTAATTCCCGTTAACATAATTATATTTAAGTTGATTTTGCTACTTCACCGTCATAATATTAATTTATTTCCAGCACACACTGTCATTGCAGGTTAAAATACCAAATACAACAAGGTCGGCATAAAAAGGTAAATAAAATACAATACAATACCACTTTTATCGAATGAATAAAAGAAATTTAAATATATAGAAACAATTTATTGAAATTACTCAAATAAACTAATATATATGCAGTGAATAACTTAAGAATGTAATCTGACATCTAAACACTTCAAATGGATTGTTTGAAATGCATTCTTCCTTGTGTTTGACAAATACTTTAATGATAGTTGGCATTCAACTCAAACATGGCATTTAAATCGGGTACGATTTTCATAATTTTGGATTTAAAATATTATTATAATGGCGGTTAATGAATAAAAAGTAGAGAAACGATTTTTTAAAACATGGAAGACATAATTTCGTAACCTCATGAAGAATAATTCTTTCGAACTTCCAATCATTAACAAGACATTTTAATTTGGGTTATTTTAGTGATTTATGATGTCAATATTGTACAAATTACAGCCAATGGGCGGTCATTAAATCAAAGGCCAAGTGCCATTTAAAAAGTTTCTCTTTCGTGACATTTATGTGATATACAAAAATCAATAAAGATCTCTGAGAAAATGTTGTCATATTATTAATTGACACGACGCGTTTACTCTCGTTTTCGAGCGGTAATTCGGTGGAAAGCAAGTCCGGGGTCACAGTTTAAAAAGTAAAAATAAAAATTACGATACAGAAAACATACTGACGAGTTTTGCTCGCCTATCACACAATGCTCATATATATTTTTGTATCACATATATATTTTTATCTCATATATATTTTTGTATCACATATATATTTTTATATCGCATATACATTTTTAAGCTGACTGGCCTGTTGGTCTAGTGGTTAGTGACCCTGACTGCTACGCCATAGGTCGTGGGTTCGATTCCCACCCAGGACAAATTATTGTGTGATGAGCACAATCATTTGTTCTGTGTCTGGGTGTAATTATTTATCTATAATATGTATGTATTTAGAAAAATATAGTACAGGCTCTGCCTAATTTGGCATCAGACGGCCGTGTGTGAGATGTGTGAAGTTATTATTATTGTTGTTAAGCTTTACTTTTAACAATGTAAATAAATCTTGGAAGTCAATTTTATTCTGCTAATTGTCGTATCGAAATGAAACCTTATAATTATGTAGTATGGACGTCAATACTATCATTTGGTATCTTGGACCTGATCTGATGCTGGAGCCAGGAAGTTGATAAGGGAACTCTTCAGTGGCTACTAGTAAACCCCTCGAGTTTGGACTCATATGATTCGTTTTGACGAGCCCAACATTAGACTTGGTAACGATGGTCTGACAAGTGGATAATGGGACTCATAGATTTTAATTCGGTTCGCCATTTGTGTTTTTTTTTTAGTTCTCCGAACTATATTTGGACGCTGATAAGCAATACAGTGGGAGGCAGAGGAGAAATCAAAGGGTGAAATTCTGATATGGAGTCAGCTAAAACTCTTGCTGCATCTGCAGTTTTTTGGTAGTACAGTTGAAAAAGTAAATAAATAAATGGACGCTGATAAGCAATACAGTGTCAAGCCACACATACTTTATTAAGAGAAAATGGCGTTTTAAGATGTCATACCAATTCCTAATCAATTGGTTTGAAAAGTATCTAAAAATCTACCTAAAAGGTGAATGGATATTTTTTTAAACAAATTAATTAGGAAATGGTATGCCATCTTGAAACGCCATTTTCTCTAAATAAAGTATGCATGGCTTGACACTATATTGCTTATCAGCGTCCATTTATTTATTTACTTTTTCAACTGTACTACCAAAAAACTGCAGATGCAGCAAGAGCTTTAGCTGACTCCATTTCAGAATTTCACCCTTTGATTTCTCCTCTGCCTCCCACTTTGCTAAAGAGGGAAGTGGATTTACAATAGTTTTGGGTCTTCTAAAACACATTCTTTCTAGATTCCTAGGCTTCCCCTGGGACTCAAAGAGTGTCATGCTCTGAGTTTTTGTGAGTCACTTGTTGTTTGATCTTGGTGAACAGAAGTCACAGCAACGGGAACGTACGTGGGTAGGAAGACTTCCATTCAAAAATAATTACCTAGCTGTATTCTTAAAAACGGTTACGGGAATTTTGTACATGATAGAAAAGAGAAATGCGTTATTCCATTTCATGTAGTTTAGCTGTAAACATGGCACAATAGTGACGCGAGCACTAATAAGCCAGTCTGAATTCGTTTGGAGCTGTTTTATGACTATTTTATGTCCGGTACGCAAGACCGCGTAAAGTTTTATGGCTGAAGCCGCCGTTTGCAATTTCACGAAAACCTCATGAAAATTTACTTTGATGTTTTCTATCTATAAGTATTTCTGGCACCTCCTACTAATGTTACTCTAGTAGCTACCAATAAAGTATCAATAAAGTTCGTCAACAGCTACAAAACAAAAAAATATATAAAGAAAATCGGTTCAGAAACAGGAGAAAATGACTCTTAACTGTTTTGTCTCTTGACGAAATTCGACCGTAATAGATTAAATGAACCGTCTCTGTCGAAGAATAGGAAAAAAGTTCCATTATTTTAATCACTAAAAGTTCCATTATTTTAATCACTAAAAGTTCCATTATTTTAATCACTAAAAGTTCCATTATTTTAATCACTAAAAGTTCCATTATTTTAATCACTAAAAGTTCCATTATTTTAATCACTAAAAGTTCCATTATTTTAATCACTAAAAGTTCCATTATTTTAATCACTAAAATTCGTCAACAGCTAAACAAAAGAAAAAGCAAATCTGATGACAACAAACTATATTGTTTTTACTTATTACCACATTATTAGTACATAACTATTATAAAACAGTTCCTCCGCCATGTCTGTCTGTATTTCTGTCTCTCTGAACACGATAAACGCAATAACTAACGAACGGATTTTCCTACGGTTTTCACCAATGGACGGAGTGATTCATGACGGACGGACGGTTTTGTATAAAATGGCTGAAATATGGCGATGGTTGTTGAAGATGTAAACTTGATGATATTTGAATAATCAAATTCTAAATCAATTATTTAATCGCGACCACTAAACAAATTTGATTTCAACTCTTCTGGTACTTCTACCGACTAATATACCAAATACTTGGTCGTGACAGTCCACGTTATAATTTAAGACCAGTTTCTTGATCTAGAACCCTAACGTAGGTACAATAAAATAAAATTCTTTTTTATTACCATTCCATTGTATACTTCTACCAATTATTCCCGGTAAGTGATCATAATGAGTTATATGAAGGGTATGGATTTTCCTATGTATTCGAGGATTTACAAATAAATATATATACTAATTAACTAAATAAAAATTTTAAAATAAATATATGAACATGATTATCCGCGTTTTAGACCCATGCTATGCATAGTTTGGGACTAGGTAGCGCGGTATTATAATGTCCCAAAAAATCTGAGCCGATATATTTGTAACTAGCAGCGCCCCGCGGTTTCACCCGCGTAAGTCCCGATCCCGTTTGAATATCGAGATAAAAAGTAAGCTATATGTTAATCCAAGTCTCCAACTATCTAGACACCAAGTTTCATCGCAATCGGATCAGTACTTTTTTCGTGAAAGAGTAACAAACATTCATACATCCATACACCCACACATCCATACATCCTCACAAACTTACACGTTTATAATATTAGTAGGAAGTAGGATTATAGGATGAGTAATATGAATACCACTGTGTTCCTTTTTTATGATTAGTCGTAGAAAAAGTTGTGTTCCTTTTTCAAATTAAATGTTTTTAAAAGAAAGAAAATAAAGCTTGTAAAGTATTTATGGATAGAAGCAATTTGCGGTCTGTTGTCTCTGCCTATTATGGGTATAAGGAAGACAGGCGTAAAGTTTATGAAAAAATCAGACTTTAACATAGACAATACACGAAGTAGATCAACGGCAACTCCATAACATACAACAATACGGTGGACCATAAATAATGCAGTAAAGAAAGCCCATAAACATTTTATAAGCCATTTGACGCACGCACTCGCTCGCTATTTATTATCAGAGCGCCATAGCGTTTGATATCTAAAGACATCGTGTATGTAATAGAACAAGCATTATTAGATAGTACTGATACATGAAGGCTTTAGGTACTAAAAAGTTAGGGTACCGCTGGCTATGAATAAATAATAATACCCCGGTACATTTTACACAACTTTACAGAACGTTATCTAGACTTACACTATGCATAGCCTGTACTATGGATATACATACTTAGGGGGGTCAACAGGGGGGGGGGGGGTCATAAGCTTCGTGACGTCAAATGTCAAAAGCTAAAGTATTAAATACAAAACATTACCTGACGTAATTGGGATGGCCCCCTACATAGGAATAGGAATGCTGTAATAGGGGGTCAGGACGCACAATACTTTAGTCTAACGTTTACAGTTGCTCTCAAAATTACTCTTTTCACAGACATTCAAAATAACTAAATTACCGGTGTATTGATCAATATTGATGGATACATCTTTTACAATTAAACTGTTCGATAGTAGAATGCACCATCAATACAAATAAATAAAATTGAAGTGTCTGTTTGTAATGCCAAAATAATAGTTTTTTTTAAGCTAATACAGTTATTTGCACAATACATGTGACTAAAAATCAGTTTTTTTTATTTTTATCTGTTTGTCAGTTTGTTTGCTCAAGATCGCCAGATCGATTTGATTTCACTGGCAGATAGCTGGTATTATATGGAGTAACTTAGGCTACTTTTATTTAGGAAAAAGAATTAGGGTTCCGAGCAAAATATACAAATATGTACACGCGAGCGAAGCCGCGCGGGAACTGCTAGTCAGTTATATAAGACGAGCGCAGCGGAAATTCTCTAAGACTGCTCCTGAAGGCTGAAAATGCATCTACTTACACCAGGAATCAGCCAACTGTAGACTGTAGCAGTAGCAGAAAAACTTCCAAATGAAGCGGATCATAAAACAGAATAAACGATACCTCACTTTATTAATACAAGTCTTAAAGTTTCTAATGCAAGAAATGTAGTGCCTTATTCTCGTTGTACATTCTACCTACTAATAATTACAGCAATTTGCTCAAATTGCCCACTAATTGCTGGTGTACCGTCGGTAATCTCTGTACTAGGTAAGCGTCCTGTAAATCGGAATCCTATAGCGATTACTCGTGTACTCACATTTAAGTACTTCAGACACAGGTCGTGTCTGAAGGTTTGGTTAGTCGATATTTTTTCTAGCGGTAGGCGATTAGGAGCCATCCATAAATTACGTTTATCGTATTTCATGATTTTTTTGGAACCGCATCCTTGTCACAGGTGGTCACATTTGTCTCTAGTGTGAGTCACATATTATGGATGGCCCTATTCTATGACGGCCTAATTCCTTTTTTTTTATAAAAGTAGCCTAAGTTGCTCCTTATAACATCAGCTATTTACCAGTCCCGTGGAAATCAGTTAATCCGTTCTGGAGATTAGCCGGAACAATCAGACAGACAAACAGACAACAGTTTTAATTAATTTATTTTTCAATTTAATTCAGATGATTTAGTAAAGAGCTGTTATAATGATATAACAAACACTCTATTTTTTTTTAATTAATGTAGAGTAGTAGATTAAGTTATTATGGCAATGCAATAATTCGATTATGGAAATATTTTGAAACCACTCGATTATGACCATTCCTAATTAGTTGTTTTACATCGCAGTGGGAGAGTAATTTTATTATCGTCTATTAAATTCGCCTAACCCTGTTATAAATTAATTTTAATAACTAAAAAAATAACTTTACATACATCAATACAAATAAATAAAATTGAGGTGTCTGTTTGTAATGTCAAGATACACGTGCCTAAAAATCAGTTTTTAAAATTTTCGTCTGTCTGTCTGTCTCGTGACTTACTGTCAGATAGCTGGTGTTATAAGGAGTAACTTAGACTACTTTTATTTTGGAAAAAGACATAGAGTTCCGCGCAAAATATGTACATGCGAGCGAAGCCGCGCGGGAACTGCTAATCTTACTAATATTATAAACGTGAAAGTTTGTGAGGATGTATGGATGTATGTATGGATGTTTGTTACTCTTTCACGCCAAAACTACTGAACCGATTGCGATGAAACTTTATATGTAGATAGCTGGAGGCCTGGATTAACATATAGGCTACTTTTTATCTCGATATTCAAACGGGGTCGGGACTTACGCGGGTGAAACCGCGGGGCGCTGCTAGTATATCATAAATCTCACGTGAGCTCACTAAATCTCAACAAACAGTTGACGTCATTAACGGATGCTACTTAAGTAATAAGTGACATTTAACCCTTGACACGTGTCCATATGTGATATTATTAATGAAATAGTCAACTCAATAATAGTTTGCACGTATTGATTGTGAGAATTGCGTGAGAACGTCAACGCTATCATATAGGTTATCAGGTTAATTGGATGATAATGATATTACTTGACAAACTTTTAACAAAAATAGTGACAATTACGACCAGTCAACTTAATAATTTTATAAAAGTTCTGAGATTTCTTAAGCAGCGATACACTAGTAATAGCTAAGGCCACGGACTTACGATCTAGTGGTTGCGGGTTCCAACTCCACCCAGAGTATTACCGACATGAACCTACTATTTTTTTTTGCGTGTGCATTCTCAGGCCGTCACCGCACCGGGGTTTTCAGTGGGGCGGGGTGTCGGAATCGAACCGACTAAAACCACATGGTGTGCCGTACTGCGCCTTAAATAGGCGGGATCCGGGAACAGCTATTATTAAGACATCCGGGACCCCCCTAATATGAACTTAGTTTACTAGCAGGGGTTAAATACATCTTACTATAATTATATAACTAAGCTGTTGCCCGCGAATTCGTTCGCTTGGGAATTTTAGTGAAATCGATCCCACTTACCTCCATTAATTTTTCAGCACCCTTCGCTAAATATATACTTTCGCCCAATTTGAATACTAAAGAAAATAACATATACAATGTCACCTAAATACACGTAGGCGTAGTACATATAATCAAGGACCCATCGCCACTAGTTCCTAACACATGTAAATTAGTTTGGCTAGTTTCTTTTGATCCCTCATCCAGAGGGCCTCCGTCCTTGCATTTAAATTATGACCTTTGCAAAATGTATTAATTTCATTCGTTTTCTAGTCTGTGGTTACTTTGGCCTGTACTTTTTAGAGCCTGCGTTTTTGTGGGTGACGTCGATAGCGTGACGTCATAAAGCTAAAACCTTTCTTCAATGAGAGAGCTATTTACGTAACGTAACCTTTCATCATTGGTCTGTTTAAAATTACAAGCAATGTAGCTAGAAATAACTAGTGCATACACATATTTAATATTTTTTGTCCTTTTTAATCTATGCCAAAAGTTCGTGTACGCTTTAGAAGTACTTACGATGATATGACTTTTTTTTCAACAATTATTTTTTAAAGGAATACTAGTAACGTGGGTCACACATTACCAGTATTCTTCGGTAGTGCACTGGATGGGGTTCAAACCCGCAACCACTTGGTCGCAAGTCCGACGCCTTAGCTTTTACGCTACCGCCGAAATGACTGTTACAGAAGTAATTAAAATAACTTCTGTAACAGTTTTTTTTTAACAAAACCTTCTTATGATTTCTTCTATTTTTTTGTGATTTTGTCAATCCAAAGGCTTAATCAATCAGCCTATAGCTGGCAGTCTACTGGACATTGGCTTCTCCTAATGTGCGCCATGGCACCAAAGGTTACCTCCCTGTAAGATATTGCTCGGCCGGCCTTTGAATGTGATTGATATACAATAAAGTTAATTTCTATTAAATTCTATTCTACAAAGTCTTCAACTTTATGTGATTATATAGATATAAATTAGGATATGATTAATTAAATAAATAAATGTGTATTATAATATATCGACCGTACTCCTGGCATATTTAGTTATTTTAGTTAAAAAAAAGAAGTTCAATAAAAGTTTAAGTATATCCGTGGTCCATTGTGATACTCCGGAGCACCGAATGATGATAATAAACTGTACATTTCAGCTATATTTATTTAAAAATATTTTCTATATGTTAACTTTCAAACTTTCTTCAGCCCATGATATAATTATGTACACGTACGGTAATTCTGTAGATGTAGGTAGAGTCAGGTAACCACGGCCATTGCAACCTGGTCGGAACGTCAGGGAATTCAAGGTATTTAACAGCTATTACGTGATCGCGTTAATTTACGTACACATATACATAATTATTATCTATACATGTATGAATAGACAAATACATAATAGTTGACTACCTTTTTCTTCTCTGTTTATAGAAGCTATAGATGAGCATGTATTATCAATAGAAAAATATTTTTTTGGAAACAGTATTTAAATTAGGTATTTAAAAGCTTTAATGTTATCAATAATTTTATGTACAACGGTCGCATGTCGACTTCTCGGCGACCATTTGTAAATATATACATTTTGACTTTATGATCACCATTTTCCCCACTTTGCGGTAGCCAAGCAATCTTAGGTGATCTATCCATGTATAAAATATACCCTTGAAATTAATAAAGAATGTAAGAAGATAGGTATTGTGAAGGAATTGTGTGTAGTATAGTAGGCGAGTACTTAGAGTTAGGCGAAATTAAAATCCACAGAGACAGGAGATAAAGTTCGATAGTCATAGTTTCAGTAACACTCACACAGGTAAAAATTTACACTTAGGGAACGTACGCATACTACGTGACCCATTTTTTACAATTTTTTATGCCCCTCGGTGACCACCCGTAAACCTACTTTTCACGTAGTCTAAACTAATATTATAAAGAGGAAACATTTGTGTGTATGTTTGTAATGTTTTCACACAAAAACTACTAAACCGATTGCGATGAAACTTAGTATGTAGATAGCTGGAGACTTGGATTAACGCATAAGCTACTTTTTATCCCGACATTCCTACGGGATCAGGACTTACGCGGGTGAAACCGCGAGGCGCTGATAGTAATTTATAAATATGGTTTTAAATCATTTTTTGCCGACAAAAAGTTAAAAAGCGCTAAACGCTTGCTTGTTGCCACCTCTAAGTTTAAAAAGTGCTAAACGCTGCGCGCCATATTTGAATATAGCTCGAAAAAGTTCGATATTTCCCTAGAGGATATTGACTACGTGACGAAAACCTAAGCCCCTCGCCCCTGTGACCAAGCGTGGTATTTTGAAGAACCCCCTCGCCCCTCAGAATAGGTCACGTATTATGGGTACGTTCCCTTAACAAAGAAGGAAATAAAATACTCATTTAGGATGATAATTACAATAATTTTTTTGTCTTAAATTACAAGCGGTGCGGCGGTAGGTTTGCGTTACCGTGGTGCAACTGCCGAGCGTCAACTGCGATCAAGTGTTTACACCAAGCTTCCGGATATCTGCCACGCCGCACTCAAACCAATCCTAACCAATATTATTAATAAGAGGGTTAGTCTGTTTGTTTGTTATGCATTCAGGCCTGAACTACTGAACCGATAATCACGAAACTTTGTATACACATTGTGAGAGGCACAGAAAAGGACACAGGGTACTTTCATTTAGAAAAAAGTTACTGTTCCTGAAGTATTGAAAAAAAAAAACTACTAAATACGAGCAAAAGTTAGGAAATAATACACTTAAAAAATTAACAAAAAAATATTAAACAAAAAACCATTACATATAACGGGCCTGCCGAATCTTGAAATAGTAGATTCAGATCATCATTTTGAGTGGAAAATCATTGGCCATTTTATGCCCGAAAATTCATATTTTTTATTTTACATTTATTTGGTTAAAAGTAATCACAACACACAGTAAATAGAACGTTACCGAAAAAAAAAAAAAAATACCGAACTGAAATGTAATCAATTAAACAACATTTAGGTATGCAATCAGCAGCTTCAACGGCACCGAACGTTAAGGTCATTCACCGTACCCTACCGTACGTGTAAATCCTTAATGTGGCATTTTAATGATGACTGACTTTTGCATTGTGATAAGTATCCAAAGAACGGCGTTTTTGTAAGTGTTTCGCGACGGTGATACTTACACGCTGTGTTCCCCTAACGTTCGAAATTCAAAGAGTTTAAATATCGAACGGTAACGGATTTCATGTAGGTAGTATGCACAGGGGCTGTCGGTAACTAGATACACATCAGCTAATGTATTTCGACTACGGATTTAGGATCCCGAAACGCAATCCCTGTCAAATGGAATCACCATTTCGGAGTATTCTTGTTTCCTATATTATTGTTGTACGGCGAGTACTACAGTCATGGAGCAATTGTACAATACGACTGATCAGTAAAGTCAAGCAATAACTCCTTACCGTACCTTTTACATTTATAATTTACTAGCTGCGCCCCGCGGTTTCACCCGCGTAAGTCCCGATGCCGTGGGAATATCGGAATAAAAAGTAGCCTATGTGTTAATCCAGATCTCCAGCTATCTACATACCAAGTTTTATTGCAATCGGTTCAGTAGTTTTTGCGTGAAAGAGTAACAAACATCCGTACATCCATTCATCCATACATCCTCACAAACTTTCACGTTTATAATATTAGTAGGATTTCTATATACAATGAACGTACATTTTGGTCGTAATAACCACATAACGTATATTAGTAGTATTGTAAAGCACTCTCATCGATTTTGGAAAAGTACAGCAAGTATTATTAATTAGATAAGCAAAAGTAGAATTTAAAAAAAATATCATCTTTATTCCTGCACTATAAAGAACGTAACCAGAATCTTGGTGAAACGCAGTTAAAAGGCATAATATAGATTAAAATATAATATAATCCTTGAGCGCTTAAGTTTATAAGTTAGATCTATAAAAAGTCTTACTCACAAAAAAAACTCTTAGTTTGTTAGATTTTTAGGGTTCCGTTCCTTAAAAGAAAAAAAGGAACCCTTATAGGATCACTTCGTTGTCCGTCTGTCTGTCTGTTTAGACCTTTTATTCTTAGGGGTCTTATTGCTAAAGTCTAGAAAAGGAACTTAATTTTTTTTTTAAGTTAGTTTTTATGGATTTTCTCAGTAACTGAGTGAATAGTTCCAAAATAAAAAAAAAATGTACCATTTAAAATCTTTAACTTTACTTGCTCCGCCCACTGAGTTATTTGGCTCCACCTGCTTTTATGAGAAACTGAGGTAAAAATACCTGGAAATTCAAACGGTCAAAACTCGTAAACGGAGTTTTTTTTTTTTTTTTAATTGTAACTGCATGCGTCATACCCTTTCTGTGATTTAAGTAAGTGTTCTATTTTCAAATACACCCTGTATATTAGACGCGAGTAGCTTGATGTAGCCTTTTTCACGTAATTATGCCGAGTGTCAATCCGAAATTGCAAAACAGCAGCGTACTATAATACGTTTAAAATTATTCTTGAATAAAAAAAATATTCTTGAATCAAAAAAATAACCACATGTTTGCCACGTCAAGAATGACACACAAAAATAACCACATGTTTGCCACGTCAAGAATGACACACAAAAATAACCACATGTTTGCCACGTCAAGAATGACACACAAAAATAACCACATGTTTGCCACGTCAAGAATGACACACAAAAATAACCACATGTTTGCCACGTCAAGAATGACACACAAATTCAGACTAAAGACTACAAGCTGTCAGTCACTATGTACGCTGAAGTTTTTGCAATAAAATCATATTTTCTTTCTTTCTTTCTATATCGTTATATTTTTTAGCTTCCTGCACTTCTTCTATACATAAATAAAAATTTTGCGTGCCTGCGTTCGTGATATTTTCTTAAAATTGCGTTTAAGAAATCTCTTCACTTATTAATATATCTATAGATATCATGAAACGCGAAAGTTGAAGTCATTAAATATTTATTACATAACTAAATATGAAAATAAATACATAGTCCAAGCCCCCAGAGCCACCAGACCTCACTTTTTTCTGAATAACAATATCTTTCGTATGGAGTATTAGTGGAGACTGAGTCTGAAAGTATGCATACCTGCTAGGTTGGGCCCGCGGCCAATTTTTAGGTACCACATATTTTATATAACTTTAGCACCTGGCTAAAGTTTTATAAAATAATTGGTCACCTATCTTAAACTCAGACGTAAACAACCGCCCACGGAAACTATCTGGCAATTTTGATAATAACTTTTTAATAAAATCGGCAATGAATTTAAGAAAAGTGACCAATGATTTTATGTACCTAACTTTAGCACCTGGTATCTGAAAATTGGCCGCCGCCGACCCAAGCTAGCAGGTATGCATACCTCTAATCTCTTCTAAAAATAAGTACGATCTGGCGGCTCTGGGGTCATGGTCTAGTAGTATACGGTAATCGCTAAGTCCAGAAACATTCGCAACACCAATAATGTCCCTTTGTACGATTTCAACCGTAGCCCCTTTTCATACCACTCTAGTATTGTTATTTACTGGTGTGTAGGGTATTTTAAATCAAACCCCGGTCTTTTGAAGCGTGGAGACTCTTCCCCAGTCGGTATCTCCCAGTAGAGCAGAAGTTCAAGAGTCTGAACAGTTACGTATCATACCTTTTGTATTTGTTGTACTAGTAATAAAGTAATAGTTATTAAAGATACTCCCAACAAGGAATTCTAGACCTGTTTCCAGCCAAACAGGTTTAGTTTGCACAGTGGTATAACATTACGTGAGCTCACAGTTTATTTATAACAGAAACGCCTTTTCTAGGAGGCATATTATAGTTAGAATGAATAGAAACTTAATCTAAATAGCTTAAGTCAAATGCTGCTCGTTTGTATACCTATGTGCCATGCTCAAATAAGATGAGACCGTTTTGGGCAATTATTATTTTAATGTTAGGTAGTTATAGTATGAATAAGGTTTGTAAGGCCAGAAAAGTTATGCAAAAAAAAATGTATATAATTATCTTATTAATTATTTTTAGGTATAAAGATGTTCGTTAGTCAATCACACCCTGATTGGGGTAGCGAGAATCGCCATTGCATTCTTCCGCAAATTCCACCCGCACCAGTCAACGAATTAGCAATTTTGGTACACAGTTTGTCTCCTGGATTATATGATTATATAGGAATAGGGATAACTGCCTATAGGCAATCTAAATGACAACATTACCATCTATTATATTTAGATATAAAAAAGTACATTTCTAGCAGAATCGTTTTACTTTAAGGCGTAGGTACGTAGGAATAACATTTAGCTGATTAAGAGTTTCTTTTTTTGGAGAAACATGTTGGGAACAGTTAAACAAAATTATTTTTGCATTCCATAATTAAATTTTTCAGGAAGGTTATGGTCTATTTAACATTATGGTACAATCCTTAAAGTGGAATAGTGATGATATACCCTGTATACTCTATATCATACATGTGAAACTAAAGTGAATGGTTATTAAGTAATATACACTAGCACTTCATCATCAGACCATCATTCCGAAGCACAATCTATTGGTCTTGTCAGAATGAAACATATGAGCCCAAACTTAAGGGATTTACTATCCAACTCCTAGCTCCATTTGATGATGGAGCTAGGAGCGGATCTGATGATCAGATCCAAATTGTCATCTGAACTACTACAATTAGAAGAGGGTTAAAATTTACTTCTAAAATTTGTTTGACAAAGTTACAAGTGAAGCTAATGAAATGTGTTAACTAAATGTTTTTTTTTTTTTTTGGAAAACCCCGTTTTTTTTTTATTTTTGTTTTAATAAAGAATACAGATTTTTAATAATTAATATTCTTTATTCTAAATATATATGTTAATTTTGGTTAATGTTGGTGATGGACTAGGTAAGGGTTGAACCAGTAACAAATCAATTGCAAAAATGAAGCCTTAGTCATTATGTGACCTGCTTTTTCTATCTGAAGGTATTAGCTACGCTTGGATGTACAATAAGCTTTGAAGTACTTAGGTAATTTAATGCATTATTTCACAGATTGCCTTACTTATTTATATCTTCTTCAAAGGCTCTTTTTTAAGCAAAACGAGGGGTTGTTTCTTACAGAAGAATGGGTACAAAAACTTTGTTAGTGCAAGGTACAGTAGATTATATTGACAAGGTTGTGTAAGTTGCTTATTAGTTAACTTGTTCTTGTTTGAGTTCCAAATCATTATTTAAAAAAATAATTACTTATACCTACCAATCATCCTGTGTTAGAACTACTGAAAGGAAAATTGTATTTTGTTTGAAGGACCAAAAATGTTGGCTTCTAATAATATATAATGCTAATGTCAGTTTAAATATACAATAAAAAAAAATAATGTCAGTTTGTTCATTTCTTTGTTACACTTTCACACCTTAACTACTGTAACACATTGTCAGGGTTACAGAAGAAAAGGACATAGGGCTCCTTTCATCTAGATCAAAAGTAATGTTCTCGAGGAATAGAAAAATAACTTATAGGCAAGTGAAGTTGTGGGTGAGTGAAGTAGATAATTTCATGTTATTCTAAGCAAATAAACATTATAGTGAATTAAATGTTTATTTTTCAGGGTATCATTTAAGGTGGCTGCTTTTGAACTAAGTGGAAGTACTGAACAATCTCTCTTGTAGATCAATAGTAAGTAATCTACCTTGATATGTACCTTAATCTCTACTTTGCTTTCAAATATGCTGTTTCATAAAGTAATGTTATTCACATAACTGAAATGATAGTTTCTATTATAATACTTATAAATAAAAATTATAAAAAAATGACACACATGTTTTACCTATCATGTAAATTGACAAAGAAAGGAAAATATATTTCGTAATATAATATATAATAAAAAATGTAATGATAGATTTGCAGAGGTGATAGAATTTAATCTAAATCAACAAGCAACTCCAATTCTGACAGATTTTTTTTGCAGAAAATAAAAATTTGACACATAGCATAAAGTCTATTTTGACTATCTATTGACATCGTGCATTTGTTAAATGTAGTCATATTTATTACTACCTTTACATTTTTGCAGTGCTTACAATAATATACACTGATTAGAGATATAATTATGGGTCTACACAATGAGATCCTTATTTAAAAAAATAATCTTGTTACATTAAAATAAAAAGAGAATTTATCATTATTTTGTTTAATGTTTTGTTTACTAACCTTGTAGTGTAGAAACCTTGAAACAACAAAACAGTAGGTATGTTCTCATAATCACCATTACTTGAAGATGATAAAAACGGGGAGCACTGCAGTCATCAACAAAACCACATTTTGAAAGCGAATAAACAACATTCGTAACTCCGTTCAAGCCGGTACCGTATTGACCCGATCCTTTATGAAACCATGGGGTAAATATGCATTTTTTATTAACTTATATCGATTATAACCGCTCTACGACTCGTGCACGATAGAACACCACCGTAACGGGAGTCCTTTAAAACGGGGTCTTTATGTAACAATATCACTCGCGAGCACCTCTGTAATTTCATTAATAACACCTAAAAATCGATCTCACAACAAGGCTTACGACAATTCAAACAGAAGACTGCGGCGGCGTGTTAAATTCATTATTTTACTACGTAACGACCCAATAAACTACAGCACGGCACGGTTTATAATACGTAAACTTGTTCTCACTATAGGACTGATAGTGTGAATAATTTTAGCTCCGAGAAATTTTTCGTGTCATATTTCTATAGACAATGGTTGCAAACAATACAGTGCCGTAAAAACACACGACCCAAGCTACGCACGCTCGCGATGACACTAAACTCTGCATAGATGTCGCGCTTTTGACGGCCATTGTGGAAAATGGCGGCGACGTCAGCCGTCAAACGACCGCAAACAAAACTACACTTTGTACCATTCACGCAAGTGAAATAATTGATTGTCGTGTTCAGTAATTTCAACACTATTCGATCGTATAAGACGACTGAATGAAGATGTCCTAAGCGGTCATAACTTATGTTCAATGATACGTACTTTTTTTGTTTATTCGAGTTATTACAAATAATATTTTGGTCTCTTCTTCCATGCGATTTGTGATTTCGGACGAAATGTTTCAAGTGCAGGTAGATAGTTAAGTAACTTACGCTTGGGCGAGTGTGCGTATTTTGAAGACGTCTTCTATTGCACAAATGCATACTTGACAGCAGTGACAAGTTGAAACGTTGTTTCAATTGTTATATGAATGACATAAACCTGTCTTCTTTCATGTACCTATAGTATTAATAGCTTAGATCATTTCTATATCACGACGTTTATTTACATGGGCGTATCCAGCTTTTAGTCCAGGGGGGAGAGCAAAATTTTTTTTTGTCATCCCAGGAGGGGCAGAATATGATTTTGACGGTCTAGTACTAAGGTAAATTTGACTCCAAATCTGCCCTCCCCTGCCCCCCCCCCCCCCCTCTTCTCGTTACGCCCATGTTTATTTATTTATTTTATTTACTGTCTTGCTAAAATACTCCTAGTGCCCAAATAGGCCGGGGTTCACCTTATTTTTTGTTTTTTCGGGTGGGAATGGAACCAACGACCTATGGCGTAGCAGTCAGGGTCACTGACCACTAGGCCAACAGGCCAGTTAAATATTATTGACCGTACGATGCGTTTTTCTGGTGATTACCGACAGGAACGGTGATTCAGAGCTGGCGGGATCGAAAACCTAAAAATAAAACCTCTTTAAACGATACCCAGATGAAGAGAATTCTTGCCACAAGATGCGCTCCTAGGTCAGCTGCCATGGAGGTCGAAAGTGGTTCTTTTGTGCCTATTAATTTTTTTTATTAATCATCCTCATCTTCCTGCCCTTTTCACAATTTTCATTGGGGTCGGCACAATGTGTAACATTGCTCAGGCTGGTTTCTTTTATGGACGCCTGCCTAACGCTCCTTGGGAATGTAGTCGTTTCAAGACGTTAAAGAAGGAAGAAGGTAAATTTGTATTAGGAAAAATAGGTAGTGAGAGGGTAAGGGATGCCGCAAGTTTTGAATAGGGAACGGGACTGAGACTGCAGTAGCCCGCAGAGGCCGGAGTCGCATATCCGAATGTCCTGTGACTGGCGAGACAACTAGGACAAGAACACCAGCAGCACCTTTATTCATCTTAAAATTAATAAAGGTAATATAGATTACCTCGTACATAAATAGTTATGAAACTTGAATGGATTTAATAGACTTAAAATTCCGATCAATAGCCATTAGTCAATCGCCGATGCTATAATTATCGTGTCGCAGTTTCTCCGAAAGTACCATTACGAGCTGAGGTTCAGGATTTGAAAATTACACCAATTTATTACCAAGATAGACACAATTTATTTTAATAAATCACAAAAAACACAGAGAAACTAACAACAACACAATTACAATTAATTATCACTATAACACTTCTAAATTCACTTCGCACTTTACTCGTAAAAAACTCACGCAATGCAACGTCTTATATACCCAACACGTTATCTCATAGACAGATGCGACATCTCGCGAAAACTCGAAATCAATCTAGAACGGTCAAATGTATCGTGGCCATTCGTGGCACATTCTATTATATAATAGACATATTAGTTCCGTATAATTACAACAGATAGCGTGCACTTTAGGTAATCGTCGCCCTCTATGATTTCCTATAGTCGACAAAAGATGGCGCCCGCGGGATATTCGTAACAGAACTGACACTTGATGACTGTCATGTAATAAAAAAGAATAACACATGACCATAGACATTATATTAGTGAGTATAAATCGATGCCCATGACTGATTCTAACGATAATCTAATGCTAAGTTTTACTTGACCTATTTAAGTGAATTTTCTTTTATCGACGAAGTATCAAATAACTTGGTCTCTGACGGTCAGAATGTCAGACGCAGAGCTTGTGAGCTACTTTATAAAAACCGGCAAGTGGATATTGGACGCACGTTAAAGGGTGCCGTAGTGCGGGAAATTTAAAATGACAACAAATAGGACTAAATATTACTGGTTTTTTTTCATACATCGATCTACATCACAGCAAATTAGACTCCAGATACGAAGGGGGATTTTATATTTTCTTTTGCTGTAAAATGTTGCAACTCACCAAGTTTTCGAATTGTACATGTAGGTACCTTCTGTAGGTGAATCTACTGTGTTTATGAATTGTATGTCACACAAGATGCCATCACTAGCGTGAGAGTTGTCTTTTAAAAAGAAACAATATATCATTGTTATACCTTAACCAAAATAGATTATAACCCTTCCAAATTTCCCTTTTAGTTACGGAACCCAACTTTAATAGTGGGTGGATACCAGTTTTAACCATTCTTGCCCAAATCTTTCTTTAATAAACTAGCTGACCCGCGCAACTTCATCTGCGTTTGTAAATTTTCCCCGTTTTTGCAACATGTTCATTGATGCTCCGCTCCTTTTGGTCGTAGCGTGATGGTATATCACCTTCCTCGGTAAATGGGCTATCCAACACTTAAAGAATATTTCAATTCGAACCAGTAGTTCCCGAGATTAGCGCGTTCAATCAAACAAACTCTTCAGCTTTATAATATTACTAGTATAGATTAGTAGAAATATAGTAACTTGACATACATTATATAACTTAGTAAAGAGAGCTGACGGTAAGCGGTCACTTGTGCTTATAAACACGGACACCATTAATACTGTCTCGCTCCCCCATGGCGCTCTGGTCCCTACCCAACTACCCACCAACAGAAACAAAGATACTAACTACTCTGGCAGCGGTGTCCGTCCCCGCAAACTTCTGCATTGTATTGTATTCTAACTAAGTTACATCGTGCAACAGCAATTTAACTAAATGAAACAGCAACAATAATAAAGTAGGTATACTTTAGAACTGTTGCTTTAAAAAAAATAAAATCTGGAAGAAATCGCCATGTGTGATAAGACCGCCGATTGCTATACCCTAACATCTGTAAATTCTTTTACAGTATGTACTATTTAAAGGTGTACAATAAAGTGAAATAAATAAAATTATTATTTATCTTTCAAGTAAAACTAAAATAATAATAAAAAATAGAGTCGTAGGCTGTTTCATTTTAGTTAAAATACATTTTTATTTTCTACTCTTTACCTTTCTCTATAGTCTATTGTATAAAAATACTAGCAACCCGCCCCGGCTTCGCACGGGTACAAATTATACACCTAAACCTTCCTCATGAATCACTCTGTCTATTAGTGAAAACCGCATGAAAATCCGTTCAGTAGTTTTTCAGTTTATCGCGAACAGACAAACAGACGCGGGGGCCTTTGTTTTTTAATATGTATTGAAGTACCTGGATGACCGGTTTTTTTTTTTAGTTTTCTAAAAATGAAACCTAGCTAGATCGATTTATCGCCCCCGAAACCCCCTGCATGCTAAATTTCATGAAAATCGTTATAGCCGTTTCCACGATTCAGATTATATATATATATAATAATAATTATACATATATATATAATAATTATATATATATACTAGCTGACCCGGCACACGTTGTTTTGCCATATTAATTATTTGTAATGAATATTTTGGTAGTCAAATAAAAAATAACTTACTTATTGTGGGGATGGGGTCTATGACTGAAAGAAGAATGGAGCGCTGTGGTTTATTGACGGCCTATAAAAATAATAAAACACCAACCATTCATTTTCCTCATTCAAAGTACTTCATTAACTTAACTGACATATTTAAAGTTTAACAGTGGGAGAGCCATGCTTCGGCACGTATGGGCCGGCTCAAAAGGAGTAATATCATGGTCTCACAGAAAACCGCTTAATAATATGTATAAAAACTTTGGTAGGTAATAAATAAATGAAACAATATCAGCAGCTGGGTTACAAATAGGTACTATAGCTAGGTAACAGAACTAGAAGTCGTCAGTGTCTCGAGGTAACGCCCTGCTGCCTTCATAAACATATATTCAGAGCATATGAACATGTCTAGTGTCTGATCAAAAATCAAAATTTCATTAATGTATCTAACAGCACGCGACAGCGGCGCGAACTTTCCGAGGTTAGAACGCGCGGCCGGTGCCGCTAGTGGGCGCTGGTGGCGCTCACCCACCGCACAGCTTCCGCGTCGCGGCACGCGCCAGTTCACTTGTGCTAATGGACTCGGGTTATAGGAAACACCGCGAAGTAGACGGAAAGAGTATGTGACGAGGGTGACATTACGACATACTGCTAGCATTCTGTATTCTACCATTCCTACAATGTAAAGGGTTGGGTATAAATTTTAATACGGATAATAATAATAAAGTTTCTTAAATAAGTATCGAACGAAAGTTTTCTGTACTCTTTCTATCTTTTGTGTGTAACTGGTTTGGTGCGGATTCCAAACTACTGCATTAGTTTCAAGGTTACTACGAACATAAGAATTATATAATACTGTTAATGTTAATTTATTATGAAAACACTTGGTTTGCCTTAATAAGAATCCTAAACTTTTACGTGTTTTACTGCATAATTTATTAATGTTATCATGGAACGTCAGGTGGCTGTCGAACCATGTCCCTAGGTCTTTAATGGTGGTTACTCGTGATAATACATTATTGGCTATTGAATAATTTCCAACTACAGGTGAGCGAGTGCGAGTGTATGACATAATAGCGCATTTATTTACATTTAGATTTAAGCTATTTTCAATACCCCAATTGAATACATTATTTAGATCAGTTTGTAGTAGTTCGCAGTCAGCAATTGAGTTGATGGTTAGAGCCAGTTTTACGTCATCCGCAAACATTAGGCACGTACTATATTGAATAACAGAGGGTAGGTCGTTAATTAATATTAAAAATAACAAAGGACCCAAACAGCTTCCTTGTCCTATGCCCGAGTTGACGGTATATGTCGCAGATTTTGTGTTTTCAAATAAAACAAACTGTTGGCGGGTCTTTAAATAGTTTGAAAAGAAATAAATGAGATAAATGAATGAATAAATGGTATTATTATATAGTAGATATTTATTTAGAATAACTGACCCGATACAGTTTCCCCTATTAAAAAAATCAATACCTACCTAAATCTGTTTGTAATAGCTTCGATATAATTATAATCTAACGCTTCCATCCCATACAAAAAAGCATTTTTAGTTATTCTCTAACTTTGCCAATTACTGACTCGGCAGTTCTTTCTGTCCCTATTCGTATTTTACAGAAATTTTAATACAAAAATTTGCTAAATCGGTCCAGATGTTTTAGGTGATGTGCTTATGCTTACCAACGATCAACGTTTAATTTCTTTCAGCAAATGTATGGACACAGTCTATAATGAAGATATAATGAAGATCATTATAGACTGAGTCCATACGTTTGTACCACGGAGCAGATGTGGTTTGTACATAGGTACATCCGTAACGTAAAGTTGTCGCAGACCGAGAACAACTCCTACAATAGGATGTCTTTTGCCCGCGGCTTCACTCATGTGAATATAGATTTTGCCAACCAATTCAAGTTTCCCACAGGAACTGTAGGTTCCTTTTTCTGGATGAAACGTACCCTAGGTATGTGTCATTTTCTGTAGGTACCTCTGACATGTGTGCAAATTTTTATGATCATCTGTTAAGTAGTTAAGGCGTGAATGCGATACAAATAAACAAACTTACTTTGGCAATAGTATTAGTTAATAAATAGTGTACCTCCATTTCCAAAATTTTAACTCATAACGCCCTCTAGATCAGTCATAGAATATTTTATTTTTGTGTTTGAAGATCAGACAGGTAAGTTTCTAGGTGTTCTTAATATTGTCACTAGATGGCAGTGTTCTAAGTTTTTTTATTTTGAAAAAAACAAGACAAATTTTTCCAGTTATTCTTTCCATGACAGTGTTCTATAAATTATTCAGTAGGTACTCTTCGTTAAAATTAATTGTGTGCTAAAATAGAAATAGGTTTTGAAGATGACAGTTGGGAAGTTTTACACTATTTGAAACTGCGTTTAAAAATAAATAAAAATCCACCTTGTACAGTTCTGGCGTCTGTGGAATGGGTACAACAGTCTTTGGAGTTCTGAAGGTCTCTTCTGCCTTATGCGGACGGTATATAGGTTTGACGCTGAGCCCTTACCGACCCCGAACCGATGAGGGCGAGTCGTATCTTATAAATATAACCACGATTACTTATGTTGTTATGTCCAACAACCGACAAACTTTCAAAGTTAAAGTACAACAGTTCAACACAGATTTTTTTGTATGAAGGTATATATATATATATATATTATGTATGTGTAATTTGTATATATAGTATACATAATTATGTAGGCTTATTTATGTAACACATATATTCTTTATTAAATTTGTATTCTATTATTTTGTTCTTCTTTTAAATATACAATTCCTTTTATTTCTATTATACACCTGCCACAAACATCTCTGTTTCACCCAAAGGTTGACTGGTAGAAAATGCCTACATATAATATATTTTAGTTTACGTAGCAGGAAGTGTACGTAAGCAAATAAATAAATAAATTATGTCAAATCTTACTAATATTATAAACGTTAA
This sequence comes from Callimorpha dominula, assembly GCA_949752705.1. Classification (NCBI taxonomy): domain Eukaryota; kingdom Metazoa; phylum Arthropoda; class Insecta; order Lepidoptera; family Erebidae; genus Callimorpha; species Callimorpha dominula. Next base: position 2,945,201 of record OX457019.1, on the reverse strand, counting down.
AGTTTGTGAGGATGTATGGATATTTGTTACTCTTTCACGCAAAAACGGCTGAACGGATTTGGATGAAATTTGGCACAGAGAAACATTAAACACACTTTTATCCTCTAAAAATGTACTGTTCCCGTGGGATAGATGTCACCAAAAGTCGCGGGCAACAGCTAGTAAATAATAAATAAATAACATTTTATAGATTTAAAGGCATACAAGTCGCTAAATATTTAAATTGTTATTACATGGTTTTTACTAATAAGGATAAATAAATATAATTATATTACATACTTATCTGTCACCGCATGGGTTTTATAATAAGGTAGTTGAGGAAAATTTATTGTTTAGATACAAAACAGGAAAATTTTTCAATGGTATTGTTTCGATGACGATGTGATAGAAATAAAACTAAAACGTAACATTTTTAAGTATGTTCTACAGCGCGACGTAAAAGAAAAATCATGATTACCTACTACTGATTCCTAGTCATCTACCGACTGATTTATTGATTTTTTGGAAATTTATGAGTTTCCTGTGGGTATTCTTAATGAATCATGACTGGGAATCACGTATAAATACGTTTTGAACAAAGTAGTGTTTATGGATATTAGGTACCTTCTCAGTATTTGCCATCCATCACTAGTTTACAAGGTTATTTTTTTTGTAATGAAACGTAATAGGTACTTATATAGGTTTATTGTTTGAGGCAGCCTGACCTTGGGCAAAATATTAAACAAATCTAGAACAGGTCAAATAGCACGACAGGAAGAAAAGTAGAAAAAGAACATAAATATTTTCATCTGTGTCCAATAATAGTCTCCTAGCATACGCTGGTCCCAAAACGCTCGATAATTTCGTTCAAATAATTTCAGATCTTGGTGGAACCGCTAAACCGATCGTCACTCATATTTCTAATGTTTTCCGGGAAATAATCCAATTAATGCAGAAAATGAATTTTGAGCGGCATATTTACAGCGTTCGTAATGCTGCAATAAATTCGCAAATATATTTTCATAATTTATTAAAATTTGAATAAATTTCAGGCAGCGTTTGTTATAAGACTTCTAAAATTTGTACTATCTAATATTTTCCTAATGTCTTCTTTCTGTTTACTAACAAACGTGGTCTTTCCATGTATGTTCTTGGTTCTTCAATGGTGTCGCCATGACGTGCTTTGCTGATAGCCTCGTGACGGCAAAAGGCAAGACGCACTGCAAAGCAATCATTAAGGCCACGGCCGGGGATGCCCATATCGTTCTAAGGATCACGCAGCTAGGTCTCGAGGAGGCTCTCGACAAATCCAGGGCTGTTTGTATACACGGGCCTTGGAATAAACCACCAGTGGGATCTAGACTCACGGTAGGAGGCATCAGCATCGGCATCGAACCACGATGAAGTACCTACCTGGGACTCGTAGGTAGTCGATAGCCGATGGGACTTCGGGCCCCACTTCCGAAGTCTGGCTCCCAAACTTATGGGGACGGTGGCCGCACTTTCGCGGCTTTTATCCAACTTAAGGGGTCCCGACGCCTCCTGCATATGACTCTACGTAAGGATTGTGCGGTCCATGGCATTGTATGGGGCTCTAGTTTGGGCACCGAGTACCTGAGCGCGGGGCACGCCACAATCCTGGCGGTAAGGCCCGTCATGGAGGAATGGCTAGAGAGGCGTTATGGCAGCCTCTCTTACCGGCTGACGCAGGTGCATACTGGGCACGGCTGCCTCGGGATTTACCTGTGTCACATAGGCCAGGAGCCAACACCTGCGTACCATCATTGTGGGGGCTGTCCCGAGGATATAAATATATTTAAAAGATATCTGTGATATAGTTCTATTTGCTGATGATACGTCACTTATTTTTAAAGTCGATCGTAAGAAAACAGTTTTTGACGATGTGAATGGGGCACTAAATGATGTATTATATTGGTTTTCAACTAACAATCGCCTACTAAATTAAAAAAAAACAAAGTGTGTGAGATTTACTATGCCAAATGTAAAACAGATAGGTACTAATTTAACTCTACATAATGAAATGTTAAGTATTGTAGACTCAACAGTATTCTTAGGAATTACATTAGACAGTAAACTACAATGGGGAGCCCAGATAGACAGCCTTGCAGGTAGGCTTAGTTCGGCAGCTTATGCAGTTTGGAAGGTACGTCAGCTCACTGATACGGACACAGTTAGGCTAGGTTATTTTAGTTACTTTCACAGCGTTATGTCCTATGGTATACTACTTTGGGGCAAGGCGGCTGATGTTGAAACGATTTTTATTCTCCAAAAACGAGCCATCCGCTCCATATACAACATAGGTGCTAGAGTCTCTCTTCGAGAGTTGTTTAAGGATATAGGTATTTTAACTGTTGCATCACAGTATATATTTGCACATATTATGTTTGTTATGCACAACATTAATGACTATCTGAAGAACAGTGATATACACAATATTAATACAAGAAACAAGTCTAAACTCGTTGGTCCTATCATCGCTTACATAAAGTACACAACTCGTTCGAAGGTCTTGGTATACGTTTTTATAATAGAATTCCTATATATATGCTACATGTAATCGACCTTCCTGTGGATAAATTCAAGGTATCTACCTTGTTTTGTCTCTGCATCGCTAAAGGTCGACTGGGAGAAAATGCCTACGGCATTAAGTCCACCTTTGACACATTTTGTGCATAAAATAAATAAAAAAAAAAAAAAGAAAACATTCATACATCCATACATCCACACATCCATACATCCTCACAAACTTTAACGTTTATAATATTAGTAGGATTACAAGAATATGTGTGTCAACTAGAAATGCAACATTTTAACAGTATTGTTTTGCATAGCACGTAATTTTGAATAGTATAATCCTTTGCAATTTTTTGTTTGTTTTACCTATCACACCAGCTAAGTACAACACTTGGCAAGAAAAAGCCTAAAATAAAAAAAAAGCACTTGGCTGTAATGTAACTTTTTATAAGTGAAAGAATTTTCCAAATCGTTTCCCCCCAGAATTAACCCCCAAAATCAAACTTACAATCTATATCTCTTTGTAATATTAGTACTAATGAATACTTTAAATAGTGGTTATTAGATCTCCAATGAAGATAGAATCTTATCTGGATCTTATTAGGAAAGCCTACTATACGATCAACGATTATCTAAATGACAAACAGTCTTAGGCTTTAGGTGTCATTAGGTATATACACACAAACTTCTTTGTCTTATAATTAAGCTAAATTATTAACAAACCATTGTCAGTTGAAAGTAATGCGTGATGATTATTATGATAATTTGACTAGTAGTGATTTTTACCAGTATCTCGACTATGGTTCATCATGCTCACTAAAATGTCATTGCTTGCGGCGTCGTCATGGGGCGGGTCATTTCTTTCCCTCTGATATGGCGAACGGGTGACTGGTCGGCATAGTCAGCGATGCTTTCTCTTACTCCAGTCACGAATTATTTTTAACAGTAGATTTTGTAACTGAATGAAGGTAGATGTGCACCTTGAATGATTTCCATGTTTAATAGGTTCAAACCTTCAACGGTATCACTGAGTGATTTTTATTTTTTAGTACGTTAGCTTTTGGAGCATTTCAATAAAATGAAATCCAGGTCGCATCAGCTTGCATCCTGTTTACCTTTCGTGTAACACTAACACCATTGTAAGTATTGTTCTCATTAGGCTCTACGCATTTTGGAAACTGGAAGTTATAGATCGACACAAGCAGGCAGTAGATTTTGGTTTTTTCACCTAATTTACTTAGACAATCCAGCACATGCTGTGGCGTCTGTTTGCGCCGATCTATGATTTTAACTCTAGCTTCAATTTAACGTTCATAAATGTCACTTAGTGTCTTAATTGAATAAATGATTTTGAATTTGAATTTGATACTGCACTCCACACTCAAGTGGAGTGTCCAGTGTGGGTCTAACAGCGCGAAGACTTCAGGTCCACAGCTATAGGTGTGGGAAGCCTCTCGCTAGAGACAATGGTGTTAGCTATGGCACAGAGCGAGAGCGCATGAGACTCCGCCGCCTCATTTTGCGAGGAGGTGATGTATACCAAAGAGGCAGCGGAAAGGGAACGGGAGAGGACTAGCACTCTCGAGAGCACGCACCAGACTACCTGCTTTGTTTTGTTTTTGTGTTGTTGTTTTTGTGGACAGGTGGTCAAGTCTGTAGGGGGTCCAGGGAGTTCCTTTCTAGGTTATACCTGAGCCCCAGCCATAGACACCCGTGACGGAACACCGTGTGGTTTAAGTCGGTTCGATTCCGACATAATCACTTCGCCGAGTGCTCGGTGGTACGCGTGGGGCTTACCACACGTAAAAAAAGGCAGTCTTTGTTAAAAGACTCTTAAAATTTGTATCATCCAATATTTTCCTAATGTCTTATTGAAAGCTTTGACAAAATCTTTCATTAACACCAACTTTATGTGAAGCCGTGGCAATATAATTTCGTCACTTTTGCCAGGTAGTTTGGGAAGTGTGCGTTCGCGAAGCGGAATGTTGTTGAATTTAAAGATTTTAATTATGCAGATATTTAGTGTATGACGTCGTGTAATTGTGTATGGTAAAAAAAAAATGCGAATGCAACGCACAAGTTTAGGAATTGGCAAGACCTCTGAATGAGGCACCGGTGAGATCCAGAGCTTTATTATATATAAAATCCTACTAATATTATAAACGTGAAAGTTTGTGAGGATGTATGGATGTATGGATGTATGGATGTTTGTTACTCTTTAACGCAAAAAGTACTGTATGGATTTTAATGAAACATTACAATAATATAGCTTATATATCAGAATAACACATAGGCTATAATTTATGAAGAAATTGTGTATATTGGCCAATATATAACGATAAGTGTTAAGTAAGTCGGAAAAAAATATGTCATCTGCGAACTATTCTGGCGTGCGGTGGGAAAACTGTAAGAGTTACACGAATATAATGTACGGTGGGATTGTTTCTCCTAAATAGTTCTACAAAAAAGTCCGCGACAGTATATATCTATCATTTATGTGTAAGCCATTATTACCAAAATAGTTAACCATAAATACAATAAAATTTTATTTTTTATTTCCATTTCACATTTAGCAGTAACAAATTGATTTTTATCAAAATAAATACTTTTATCGCTTCCTGATATTCAAAGTAGATAAACTTTGCCTTTTAAAGTACGTAATTTGGTCAAATATTTTAAAAGTTACGACGATATAAAATTAATATAAAATTGTGCGGTGCGGTGGAGGGGGGGACATCGCTCACCGCCGCGTAACGTGAGCCACCCTAGTCCCGAACGCGCAGATGCACAGAGTACTTTATTATAACTCGCAGACGCGTGAGGGCAGACGTTGTTGACGGTTGTGTCCGTAATGGGAATTTTCAAGACACTAGCGATTTGTTAAAAGGCTCTGTATACAAACATTTATTTAACACTAGCAACCCGCCCCGGCTTCGCACGGGTACAAATTATGCACCTAAACCTTCCTCATGAATCACTGTCTATTAGTAAAAACCGCATGAAATTCCGGTCAGTATTTTTTTAGTTTATCGCAAACAGACAGACAGACAGACGCAGCGGGGGACTTTGTTTTATATTTTATAATATGTAGTGAAGATATTGAATGTGAAAAAAATTGAAAGTTTGTGAGGAGGTTTGGATGTTTGTTACTCTTTCACGCAAAAACTACTGAACTGATTGCGATGATACTTCGTATGGAGATAGCTGGAGACCTGGATTAACAAATAGGCTACTTTTATCAAGATATTCCCATGGCATCTGAGTTACGCGGTTTATATATTTGCTTCTTTACAATGCTAAGTACCTACTACTAACCACCGGTAGCTTGGGCCCTGTACCTGTTTTAAAAATTGATTTTTAGGCATAGGTATCGTGAAAATAACTGTAGAATAGAATAGAATATTCTTTATTGTACACCACAATCATTGTAGTTTAATGTATTATACATTAAACTACAATGATTGATCTTAATATTAATGTTATGTACAATGGGCGGTCTTATCGCTTAGAGCGATCTCTACCAGACAACCTTAGGATGGATTTAGTGGTAGAATTAAGGGGTAGTTGTCGGTGTACTACATATATACACATACATATACCTAGTCTTATACATAAGCGTATAACATACATATATAAATATACTAATATATATCTATTTATAACATGAATATATATTCTGCAAATAAACATTATAACGATAAAAGTGTCACAAGATTTCAGTATACCTCTTGATGGAGCTATAAGGTTAAGTAGTGACTTTTCATCATTGCTTTGAAGGCGTTTACAGTTTGAGCCTTTCTTATTTCTATAGGTAATGCATTCCACAACCTTGTTGCAACAACGGTAAAAGATAAGTCAAAGAACGATGTGGAATGCAAAGGCATTTTTAACTGATCTTAAGAATCTCGAATGTGTGTCATGAAGGAACTCAAAGCGTCCCTTAAGATAGGAAGGTGTGGAAGGGTTAAACAATATATTATATAATAAAGAAAGGATATGAGCATTCCGGCGAAGGCGTATGGGGTAACCACTCAAACTTTTGACGAAATTCTGAGACGTGATCTTACTTGCGTAAACCAAATATAAATCTTATACAAAAACTTTGGAGTCGATCGAGTTTGCCTAATTGGGTCTCGGTGAGATCTGGATAGCTGACATCTGCGTAATCAAGTATTGGGAGTAGTAGCGTGTTTGCAAGTGCAATTTTGGTGACAGTAGGAAGAAAGTTGCGTAGCCGTCGCAATGATCCCGCAGATGCAAACATTTTACGGCTTACTTCCTGCAGTTGTGGGCCCCAATATAATTCAGGGTCAATAAAGAGTATGAACTGTATGAGCTTAAAAAGAAACTATTATTTTGACATACAATACAAACAGACACTTCAATTTTATTTATTTGTATTGAGTATTGATAGATGTTAATAAAGAGAATAATAATAACTTTAGATACCTCGTGACACATGGCCGTCTGATGACAAACTAGGCAGAGCCTGTACTATGGTGACTAGGCTGCTGATAACTAATTTACATATTACTAAATGTATATGCATATTATAGATAAATTAAACCAAGACGCAGAACAAATGATCCTGCTCATCACACAATTATTATTTGTCCTGTGCCGGAATCGAAACCACGGTCTCTGGCTCAGCAGTCAGGGTCACTAATCACTAGACCAACAGGTATGTTTAATACGTATGTATATCTAGGTATGATAATCTTAACACTTAAAATAATATTTTTATGTAGCCATTTAAAATACTAATAATAATTTAAATGACAGGAATATTGAGAACTTCGAAATTAACTTTACAGACGTAATAGTTTGGTCAAATTATTTGTCTATTTACGATTGAAGTTATTGTTATATATCTATCGTCTCCCACTTATTATTATTCAAATATAGTAAGTAAGTATATTAGTTAGTAGTTAGTAGTTTATTTGCCTTTAAATGTTATACATAAGTTATTATAGTTGACATAAGTGCTAACATTTAGTCATTCTGACGTGCAAAAACTTATATTAAATATTACAAAATTAAATAAAAAATTGTATAATCAATTGCAAACTAGTGTACGAATGAAAATCTTTTTCGGTCTTTCAAAAAGATCTTTCAATGTATAAAAACAGTTAGTCTCAAGCCATGGATTCAACTGTTTTTTTTTAAATCTTGATAAAGGTAGTCATGAGCCATGATTCCAACTGTTTTTTAGATCTTAATAAATGTAGATTTTTATTATCTTCTGGCAAAGCGTTAAAACTTTGACATACATGGAACAACAGTTTTTTTGAAAAAGTGATAATTTAAAACCAGTCGATCTCTGTATTGTGTTTCGTAGAAAAATATCTTTAGCTTTGCTGAATACATTTGGATGCGTTTTAACAAATATTCCAATTTATTAATTTAAATACAGGCTAAAGTTAATATACCCAGTTTTTTAAAACATGGACGACACGACTCATAGGGCGGAGTATCTGTTATCGCCCTCACACATTTTTTTTTTGCGCTAGAAAAGCTCTTTGTATATTTGTGGAATTGCCCACACTAAGACCCTTGCTGCAATACTGATCCTACGTTTGCATGATATGCCAAAAGTTCTGTTTCTAGTGCTGCGGTCTTACAAATTCTTGATAAGACATATACAAATTTGTTGCATACTTCGTCAGCATGAATCTTCCAATTGCAAAATCTATCAATAGTTATACCCAATAACACTATTAGCTACCTGTATTTTGCAATAATTGTAGACAACGTTAAATGACTGTGCCTGACTTCGTTTATTTAAAAATTCGATGTAGTGAGTTTTGCTTAAATTTACTTTGAAATTATTGCTATCAAGCCATTTGACTACATTGTTATTGTTTTATTAATTTCTATGTCAAAGTTCGTAATTCTATTACATGTCAAAACTACCGATATATCATCCGCAAATAAGGTACATTTATGATTCGTAATGTCAGGTATGTCATTAATTTATAAAAGAATCAGAAGAGGCCCAAGCACACTACCCTGAGGGACTCCGCATTTGTTTATTAAGTAGGTAGATCTATAAGTGTCAATTGTATGATTTTCCTTTAAATTACAAACTTCTACACATGGCTGATGCCGTGATAAGTAGGACATATCGAAAAACACTGCCACTGTCAATTGTTTACTGTGCAATCTTTTAATGATGGTTTGAGTTGGACCATATGCAGCCAAAGTAGTGGATTTTCCTCTTTGGAAACCATTTTGTTCATATCAACCATATTACAAACGAAATATATTTACACAAGTTATCGCTTTCAATGCTACAGGATAATGTTACATAAATTATTATGTAGGTTTTTGATGAATCAGTTCATGGTTAAACTCCAACCAGGCAAGGACCATGTATTCATACTTGCTTAAATAATTGAATAAATTCAAAGTTTTTACGTCAGTCCTTTGAACAGTGAAAATGTGCAGCACAATAATTTTGATGTGTTTAATTAGTGTAATAACGCGGACCTCTGCAGGTATGTTTAAATATATTATTAATATATTATAATGTAAAGGGGACGAGTTTGTTTTTAGTGTGTCGTTCCTCAAAAGGTAAAAGGGAACGCTTATAGGAGCACGTTGTCTGTCTGTCCATCCGTCTTTGTCAAAATCCTTTTTCTATCTTTTTCCCGTGGAGGCATTTAGTTTAAATTAACATCAAATACTATGAAGCTGTATAAAATCAAGCTTCTAAGTCAACGCCATCAAAACATACGGCCATTGAAGTCTTAGATTTTAACAAATTTGAACATTTAGGTAAATCAAAACGTACTCCCCGTTACTTACTTACTCCCCATTGACCTAGATTAATGAAATTTGGTAAAAAGGAAGGTTTGACAGTATAAGTAAAGGAAAAAAACCGTAAATCGTTAATTTATTGTTATATCGGATTCGTTATTCGATGGTCGGATTTGAAAAAATCATTTTAAATTTAATAGCCCAATGGATGAGAAAGGTTATAGACTATTTCACATCACGCTACGATCCTTAAGATTTTTTAGGTATTTTCCTTAATACTAATGGGTAAATTAATACTTAAAGATTTTTAGTACCGCAGTTTATGTACAGTCGGCAAAGAAAATGGTCTACCAGTATTGACAAAAGTTTCTGTGTCACAACAGTAATGCCTTGCAATCTGTCAATTACTGAAGGAGATAACATAAATGCGTTACATAACGATGTCTTCAATAATAGTGGAATTTCTAGACGGTTAAATGTGTCGCGACAAACGGTTCGCCTTTGGATTACACGTGAAGGAGATGAGGGAAATTTAAATGATTGTCATCGAAGTGGTCGTTGGTCTGATATCTCAAAAAATAAAAGAGCAGTTATAAGACGTGCATATTTAAATTACAGTTTTACACCGACTAAACATTTTGCCGTAATGTTTAATGTGCCTACTCAGACAATCAGAAATCACTTGCATCACATGGGCTTGCATTACAGGCATTATGCAAAGAAAATACATCTGACTGATGCTCATAGAACTATACGATTGAATTTTGCCACACATTACTTGAATTTCGATTGGAGTAACACTGTGACGTGACGAGATAACTTTTAAATCCAGTCATCATGGTCGTTTATATCTTTGGTGATTCATTGGGACACGTTATACATAAGACCATGTTTTACCTAACGTGGAATCTGGTCGAATTTTTGTTAACGTGTATGATTGGATGACTGCTAATTATGTTGGGGAGCTGTGCTGTTTGCCATCGAGCATCGGCATATGATTCTGTACATGTCCTGCAAAATGCAATGTTGCCAGCCGTCCGTATTTTTAACCCAGAATTTAAATATTTACAAGACAATTGTCATTTACACACAGCAATGGTGACGCGTGCCTGGTTCGATACACATCCGGATATATCTTTAATACCTTGGCCTGCAAAATCACTAGACCTGAATCCAAAAGAACATCTTTAGGCTCTTATGGCTCAAAGGTAGTCAAACCGCAACGAAAGAACACGCAGTGAAATTCGTCGTCTTAAATGGACGACGAACTTCAACTTGTGATAAAAACAATTGACACGGGACCAATTTTTTTTTTAATTAATGAATAAGTTTCTTATGTTTAAAAAAATATAACATTCGAAATTCAAACATTTATGAGTGGCCCGGAGCGCAGAACTTTGTGTGCCCTATGTATATGTATACTTATAATAAAATTGTAACAGGTCCAATTCTGTACATTGAAGATATTTTGAAAACTTGTTTTGGGGGGCACTCTATAATCGGACCTACTTACGCAAAACGGAAACAACCCACACAGTGATAGTTTTGAGAAAAAGCCGTTTGTGTCTAAATTTTGTATACAATAAAATTGTATGTTATTTGGGAAAAGATAATTTAAAATATTGTATAAAATACTTTGGTCTATGTATATAAATATAAAATTGATCAAAATCATTTAACATTATTTAGTTACTAAAAGAAAAACTGAATGGTTCCTTTTAGCAAAACTTTGTGTGGGGGTTAGTCCCTTGTTGATTTATTACCTTGGCATAATTTTATAGGTAACATAAAAGAAAAACAGATTTCTTTTATATATTTTACTGAAAAATAATAATAAAACTTATTTTATTGGTATTATGTAATTTAGTTACGTTGAAAATACTAAAATGTTTCCTGGAAGACCAAAAATTACTTAATCTGACCAGGGCGCTATGCATAGCCCCCTAATAAAATTAAATTTATATAAATAGTTTTGTCCTATTTTGTTAAACGTTTATTTTTTTTAAGTAGTCGCCATTGGCAGTAAAACAGGTGATACGTGTCAGAACACATTGCTCCAGTATCCCTCTGGAACACAGCCTTAAACCTCCTCAAAAGCTCCTCATCGCTCTAAAACTTGTGTCCCTTCAGTTGTTCTTTTACATACGGGAATAGTGCACAGCCGCATGGTGCTTAATCCGGACTATGATTAGGGTGTTTTAGCAATTTGTTGCCATCTTGGTGCAAATAGTCCGTAGTTTTGCCCCCTCGATGTGCAGGGGCGTTACCTTGATGCCAAAGCAATCAAAGTTTGAGTTTGGTCGTTAATTTTTTACGGCCTCTAATACTTGAGGTAAACATTTCTCTGTATACCATGCAGCAGGAACAGTCTTCCCTATATGATGAAGCACAACGGTAGCCAGTATTATTCGCTTTATAAAAACTAGCAACCCGCCCCGGCTTCGCACGGGTAGCAGAGCATATTATGTCTACATTTTTTTGTTATCAAATACATGAAGCAATATTATGAAAAATAACTCCGTAATACATTGTTTTTATACAGCTCTATTAGTTTAAGCGGCGCACGCCTGTATAGCTTCCAGTCGTCATTATTTTTTTCTGACATCTTCAACAATCGTCGTCATATTTCAGCAAATTTATACAAATCCCTAATAAAATGAATCACTCTATCCGTACCTGAAAACTGTATGAAAATCCATTCGGTACTTTTGCAGTTTATCGTGAACAGACAGACAGACAAACGCGGTGGGGGACTTTGTTTTATAATATGTAGTGATACTGCAACCATTGCTTTCTTTACGGATCTCAACCTTTTCACAGACGTCGGCGGTGGTTCATCTCCAGACACCTACACATTACTCTGGGATTTAGTAACAACGTCGAAAAGCCAGGTTTCATTACTTGTTACAATCGAGTTCACGTAATTAGATTGGCTGTCTTCAATTTTCTTTTAACATATCTGGAGACCAAGTCACACGCTGCTCCCTTAACGCATCAGTCATCAAGTGTAGGGTACCCAGAGTGAACAAAATTTACTTATTTTCAAATGGTCGTGAAGAATCCGATAAACAGTTGGTGCAAGTCGCATTAAAAACTTTAAATGTCTACATTGTAGATTTAAAAAAAAATAGCTTTCATTTAAAAATATTACCGATTGTAAAGAGTCAGTGTGACGCCGGACACCGTCGCGGCAGGACGCTTCAATCCTTGAGAAAGGGCCCCCGTTGGATCCGAAACTAGTCGGGTATCCCCGAAATACAAACGTGAGTAAAACCGTATAGTTTTTAATAAAGATTGTAAAGAGGTTTACAGTTTCGGAGCTATGAATTTTTCTCCAACAAATTTTGGTTTGGAAAATTTTTAGACCGTTTAACATTAATAGCGTGCCCATAGTAAATACGATTTTTTTTTAATATGAACCCTAAATGATTCCATCCCTAACTTGGGGAGGGGAGGGGTAAAACCGAAATTTGTTCGAAAAAAAATCCATAGCTTCGAAACTGTAAACCTTTTTACAATCGGTAATATTTTTAAATGAAAGTAAATTTTTTATTTTACTCTACAATGAGACATTTAAAGTTTTTAATGCGACTTATATTTTTGGAGATAAAAATTAAAAAAAACACGAAATCTACCTCTGCAGGCCAGGTTTTTTCTTAGATAGTCCGGTTACCATGTAGCATGGGTCTTGTTAGTTTATTGAATAACTGATTTTATGTGGGTTGGTAAACTTGTCATGAAAATGTTTTGTTCAGTCAAAATTGTCGGATCAGTTTGATATTTACAGGGTATAGAAGGTGGATTTTTAAAGTTTTCTGTGAATTTAACTCGATTTTGGCATGTGTGTGGGTTGCTTCCTGTTTGCATAAGTAGGTCCTTATCGATACCGAAGCCAACACTATATTTTTTTCATTTTTGTCTGTCTGTCTGTCTGTATCATTTGGAACGGATTAAAACGAAACTTGGCACGATTTGAGTTCATATTACCCAGGGTCGGACAGGGGATACTTTTTATTCCGAAATTCAGGATGGTTTCCTTGAGAAGGGGGATGAAAGACAAAATGTGTATTTCGTTGTAATTCATTAACAAAGTAGTCAGATTAAAACCATTGGAAAGGACGCACCAACGGACACAAGGAACACCCAGACTCGGGACAATTATTAGTGGATTGCACAATTTTTTTTTGTCCCGTGTGGGATTTGAACTCACAACATTCGGCGTGGCGATGTGGCGAGGCAACCACTTAAACCTTTGCGCCATCCGTGTATAATATAAACATATACAGTATACCTTTAAGTAAACATTTGTAGTGTAATATCTATACGAATATTATAAAGAGGAAAAATATAATTTTCTGTTTGTTTGTTTGTAACGGATAGGCTCCGAAACTACTAGACCGATTTAAAAAATTCTTTTACCTATATATAGAAAGCTAGATTATCAGCATGTACCAAGGGCTATATTTTTATTCCAGTAGTTATAAGATTTCAGCCTGACATAATGGTTTTCGTGATGCAAGCCAGACGATAAAGCGCTTCTGAGCTGCTTTATCCGCGCGTGCTGACTAAATAGTCAGTCATACATAAAAAAAAGTGTGTGCACGTAAGAAGTTATACTTGTTATAATAAATAATACATACCGTCAACTAACCTCAAATTCTACAAACGTACTCAAAGTAATATGTAAAAACAATTTTTATCACTTATAATCGCAGTAAATTATCTTTAAATCAATAAACTGTTAATAAAATCGTGTGGTTGGTAACTTTTTTGAAAAACTAAAATGTTGACCACCTAACTTTAGGGTGTCGGTTTTTTGTGACGGTGTGCGCGCGCATCGTTAATGACTAGCTAGCTTCAGGGTGTCGGTTTTTTGTGACGGTGTGCGCGCGCATCGTATATGACTAGCTAGCTTCAGGGTGTCGGTTTTTTGTGACGCAGTGCGCGCGCATCATAAAAAAATACTCTCAACATTTTCCTTAACGCGCCAAAAAAAGTATAACTTCAATAAGTATTACAAAAGTGTTGGTCTTTAGTAAGTCTAAAAAAAGTTCGGGGTACCATATACGTCACACAATCACTTATAAATAAGGCACAATAACGCATTTTCTATCGAAAACAATGTAAAAGTTACGTATCGTGATTAGTGAAAATGTGGCGACTTCCACATAAAGCAAAAAGAAAACATACTCCAACATCATCTACAACCTACTAATCCTGCATCGCGCTATGAGAGTTCTCGCGCCGATTAGTATATAAACAACTTCCCAACATCAACCGTTGGGCCGCGGCCCGCCAGGCATGATCACCTCGCCTGGTCGGAGGATGCTCCCTTTGTGTTGGAGGGACATAACACCCGTCCCTCCACAAAAACATAAGTGAAAACTTAAAACGACGTGTCGCATGACCGTGACGCGAACCCATAACTTTTGCCTCTACCAAAAATTGTTCAACGCAGCTAAAGAAGTCTCAATTCAGTATCAACTTCAAGTCCGATTTGATAAAATAAACATTATTTTTGGGTTGTTCAGAAGTATTTTTTGCAAGTATTTTTTATTAGAAATTATTTTTATCAACGTGTTAATATAATAATAACATTTTCACAAAAAGAATAATTATTATCTTTATAATAGGTACAAATAAATGTATAAATACAAATTATCATCATCATCATCATCAGCCTTTCACTATCCACTGCTGGACATAGACCTCTCCTAATGTACGCCACTGAGCTCGATCGTCACCTCTCCTCATCCAGTTTTGCGCAGATTGTCACTTCACCTGGCCGCAGGGCCTACACTACGTTTCCCTTGAAGTGGTCTCCACTCCAGAACTACAATATATACAGAATACAGAAATACAAATCAATTTTATGTAATTGAGTAGGTACTTAAAATGGGAAATTTTTGACAGCGCTTCTATTTTCAATTTAAGCTAACGAAGTGTATCCACTAATTACCTTACTATATACCAGAAAAACGGCTACTCAGCAAATAATCTTCTTGAGTATCTAAAAATTTTTAACCAAAAAATATTTCAAAATTAGTTAAAATAAGATTACCTTTTTATCTAATTAACATCTTACATCTAGCTGACCCAACAGATATACTATTTTTAAAACAAAAATATTTATTGTATAACAAAAATACTGACTAGCACACTAAATTATCAAAAGTTATAATGGAATTTCTAAAATTGATTTCTAACAAGCCTTACAATAATATATGTGTCCACGACCAAATTATATTCTACAGAGCGTACATATAAGTTAGGTTTAGGTTAGGTTAGAACTGCGACCACAACGAACCAGAACCAGCTAGAACCGAATTTTATTGTAAAATCAAAAAATTTTGAAACAAACATTCGATATTTTGAACACTCCATGTATTAGATTAATAAGTTTCCATAAAATAGACATCATATTTTATTGTGACTCAAAGAGTTATTAGATTTAATTTAGATAACAGACGATCAAATGGTAAATCAGTTTTGCTTCATCTATTAAACAGTAAACTAAATATTTAATTTGTGTGCATATTTATTACTTTTACAATTACTGAATTACAAATACTGATTTTTGGTGCTACTTTCGAATATTTTGTTAGAAAAAAGGGATTTATAGTAATACGATTAAATACTACTAGAGAATTACTACTACCAGAATTGCTGGCATGTTTCGACTGTACACATATACATGCTATTCTTATTTCCGAATCGTGGCTCAAGCCTTGTTTACCCTCTTCTTCATATACATTGCCAGGATTCAACCTTATAAGGAATGACCGTGCTGTGGGTGGCGGGGGTGGTGTAGCCATTTACTTACGCTCTGAAATTCCATACTCCATTATTAGTTTGTCGCCGCAGCTGCCACCGTCACATGCAGGTGAGCATTCTTTCCTGGAAGTTGATCTCCTACACTCCAAAATTCTTCTTGGTGTTTTTTACTGTCCTTCTTCACGCATTGACTTTTTTACCTCGTTTGAGTTACTCTTAGAAAACTTTATTTCCTCGTACAGTCAAACGATGATCATGGGTGATTTCAATACCTGCCTTTTAAAAAATGATTTCCGTTCTTCTACTTTTCAGTCTATCATTCAATCCAGTAATTTATGCATTCTCCCTTCCAATGCGACGCATTACTTCCCACACTATGTTCCTTCTCTGCTCGATCTTATCATTGTTTCTTCTCCTAATCACGTGGCTAAGCACGGCCAGTGCTCAGCAGATGAGTTCTCGCGACTTAATATACCTCTCCTATCGTCTTCGTCCACCTAAACCTAAGTCCAAGACTATCCTGCAGCGGAACTGTAAGTATATAGATCTTGTTATTTAAGCAGGGATGCCAAAAACATCGACTGGAGTTCCCTCTTAAATTCTGTTTCTATTGATGAGAACGTGGCATTATTTAAAACTAGTCTGAATAATTTATACGATGTGCATGCTCCTATCCATGAAAAATAAATTAAACGTCTCCCGTCACCCTGGCTAACAGCGGACATTAAAGTCCTCATATCAAAAAAAGCGACAGCCAAGTCAAAATTTAAAAAACGTCCAACGAAAAATAACCGGGAAAAATACATAGCTGTCAGGAATCATTGCAGCATGGTGTGCAGGAATGCGCAACGGCGATATATCCACAGCTCTGTTGAAAACGGAGATCCATCCAAAGTCTGGAAATTTTTAAGGTTACTCGGAGTAGGCTAAGCCGTTCAAGAAACGATTCCAAAAAACTTTAATTTAAACTTATTAACTCAGCATTGCTCTGCGACGTCAAATTTTGATAATATGACAAAACAAACAACACTGAAACATCTTTCATCTGTCTCAACTCATGACTGTTCTCCTTTCTTCTTTAGTCAATTCTCTGATTGTGATGTTAAGAAGAGCATAATGTCGATTACTTTAAGTGCTGTGGGATCTGACTGTCTAAGCCGTAACATGATCCTTCCTGTCATTGATGAAATCCTACCAGTCATTAGTCACATCTTAAATTTCTCGATTATTAATAGCGTGTTTCCAACGGCTTGAAAGATGCTCAAATTGTACCCATTCCCAAAAAGAAAAGCCCATCATCTTTTTCTGACTATCGCCCTATCTCTATCCTGCCCTTTCTCTCCAAGGTCCTCGAAAAGCTTATTCACACTCAACTTTCTAATTTCCTTTCCAAAAACCTACTCTTAAATCCATTTATAATTTGGCATTCGTCCCGATCACAGCACTACCACTACCCTTATTCATGTTACTGAGGACATCAGATTAGCTATGGAAAACGGTGAGCTTACAGTTCTTACTCTGCTGGACTTCAGTAACGCGTTCAATACCGTGGATTTTGAGGTGTTACTTGGCATATTGCGTTATCTTAACATATCTCCAACAGCGATTGACTGGTTTCATAGTTACCTGTTTGGTCGCCGATAGCGTATTAGTTTTGAAGACACTGTTTCCTCCTGGTGTGAAACTACAGCTGGTGTACCACAGAGTGGCGTGCTATCTCCCCTTCTCGTCTCTGTCTTTATAAATTCCATCACAAATAATCTCTCTTCTTCCTGCCACCTTTATGTAGATGATCTCCAGATTTATTCTCAGGCTAAACCAGATAAACTGATTGAGGCTATTACTTTGGTTATGCAGACTTAGAATTTATTTGCAATTGGAGCAATTCGTACGGTCTGAGGGTAAACTCGGGAAAGACTCAAGTCATCATTGTTGAAAGCACCAGGCAGATCTCGAAAATTGACTGTTCACTTTTACCACAAATCACTTGTAATGGCACTAACATCCCTAATAGTGACAAAGTCAAAAACTTGGGGATATATATAGATGCCTGTATGTCCTAGGTACCTCAGCTACAGGAGCAGAGTCGCAAAATGTTTGCCGCTGCAGGTTCCTTACGTAGGCTTCGCAACTTCTTACCTACTACCACTAAGATTGCGCTTGCACAATCCCTTCTTTTCCCCATCCTTGATTATGCTGATGCCAGCTACCTAGATCTTACCGAAGACCAACTTAATAAGCTTGAGAGACTCCAAAATCTTTGTATACGATTCGTATTTGGACTACGCAAATATGATCATGTTTCTGAATTTCGCAAAAAGCTCAAGTGGTTACCTATACGCCTTCGCCGGAACACACACATCCTTTCATTGTTATATAATATTCTGTTTAACCCCTTATCTCCACCTTACCTTAAACAACGGTTTAATTTCTTACACGATACGTATCCTAGGTCTTTCAGATCGTCAGAGAACCTAAGATTAAAAATGCCTGGGCACTCCACCAAATTCATGGGTAATTCCTACTCTGTTAAAGCGGTTCGGCTTTGGAATACCAGTGGAAATCAGACGCGCACAATCGCTACCTGTTTTTAAAAAAATAGTCAAGAACTACTACCTATCACTAGGAGATATCAGCACATGATTTCCCTTTTGCCCTTTCGTTAAAGTCGCTGTGCCGCTGTATCCTATATTATATATTACCTACCTATCGTTTATATTCCTACATGTACTTATGTTTTTATGTTTAAAGTTTGCTTGTATGTATAGTAGTAAGATATTTTACGTCACTGAATAGTTTAATAACGTGCACAATACTGCCTAAATTATTTCCATATCTTTTTCTCCATCTCATGGTTGCCTGTAAGAGATTGCCATAGAGCGATAAGGCCGCCAATTGTATTAACCGTAATTTTAAGAAATCTTGCTTTTTTAATGTTTCTGGTGTACAATAACGAGTTATATTATTATTATTATTCTCTTTATTTACTTAATATACATATAAATTACATTTTTGAATACATTCACTATAAAAAAATAGAAACAAATATATTTAAAAATATAAAAAAAAGTGTCCCACCGGTATCGGGGACCAAGCTACCGGTGGTTAGGGTTCCAGAGATAGAAACCTCCTCACAATGCGTGCCGTATCAAGGAGGACTGCCTTCTGCATCAGGCTCTTAATCCAGCTGCCTAACGTGAGCCTCTGAAGGTGTTGGTCGAGGCTCTTAGCAATTAACCCATGGGCCGAAATGACTATCGGCACAATGATTGCTGAATCCACATCCCACATGTTGACAATCTCGTGAGCTAGGTCCAAATATTTTATTTCTTTATCTTTTTCGGCTTTTAAGAGATTGTCGTCATGGGGAATGGTGATGTCAATAATCATTGCTCGGCGCTCTAATCGGTCTATCACCACTATATAAGGCTTATTGGCAACAATAGTCCTATCAGTGATGATAGATCGATCCCAGTACAATGTTGCACGACCATTTTCGAGAACTGGGTCGGGCACATACCTGTAGTACGGTAACTCGACAGCCACAAGATTATATTTAACAGCAAGTTGCTGATGGACTATCCTGGCCACTTGGTTATGTCTATGCAAGTACTCGCCGTTGGCAAGACGAGAACAACCAGAAATTATATGCCTGAGGGTTTCTCCGGGACGATGACACGCCCGACAAATGTCAATTGTGCCGTCCTTCAGGATATATCTCCGATAGTTATTCGTCATAACAACTTCATCTGTAATTGCACAGACAAAACCTTCAGTTTCTCCGAAGAGGTCACCGAACCGTAGCCAGGATACTGATGCTAATAAATCTATATCGGGCCCATTTAAGGCCCGATAAAAACGTCCATGCAACGCCTTGCTCTTCCATATCTCCCTGCGGTCTGTAATAGTAAGTACTGCTGGTTTGCGCCAGTTCTCTTTTCCTAGAGCAAGCGGAGTGAGTCCGTTGTCAACTGCCACCACATCCCGATACACATCCTTGTCAACGGAGAGGAAGTAATCTCTAAGGTTGCATACCTCGCGGTTATGGAGGGTCTTGGCATTTAAAAAACCACGACCCCCACATTTCCGCGGGATATACAACCTCATGACCGATGAACGTGGATGGTGCATTCGGTACGCGGTAAGCAGTGTACGAACTCTTCTATCCAGGGCATCTAGTTCAGTCTGAGTCCATCTAAGTATGCCAAAGGAGTAGGTTAGGACTGGTATGACCCAATCATTATAGGCCCGCACCTTATTACCACCTAACAAAAGACTTTTCAATACTTTTTTCAGGCGGCCAAAGAAACGTTCTTGTAACGATTGCTTCATAGTCAATTCATTTACACCTAACGCCTGTGTCATACCTAGATACTTGTAAGTTTCGTTGGCGGAAAGACATCTAAGGTGTGTGGAATCTGAGAGTTCCATCCCCTCAGATTCCACAATCCTGCCTCTTTTTACATGCATGACTGCACATTTATCCACACCAAATTCCATTCTGATACATTTACTAAAGGTTTCAGTTACCTCAAGTAATTTTATCAATTGGAAATTGTTGCAGGCAAACAGTTTCAAATCATCCATGAAAAGGAGATGGGATATAACCTGACCTTCTTTCCGTAAGCGATAGCCTAGCCCTGAACTCTCCAGTAAAGTGCTGAGAGGATTCAAAGCTAAGCAAAACCACAAGGGACTCAAACTGTCACCCGGAAATATACCCCGCCTGATCTTAATATACTCGCCGTAACCCTGAGACCGCCGACATCCTGGATAGTAGAGTACCGTTCTCCATTGCCGCATACATGCCTTCAAGAAAGTAGAGTTGTATCTACCTTGTACAACTCCATCACTCTCAAGAGCCACGTATGCGGCACAGAGTTATAGGCTTTTTTGTAATCTATCCAACATGTCGCCAAATCCTTTCGATTACGACGAACTTGTTGGTTAATGGTCGTGTCAATAATAAGGAGCTCTTTAGTGCCACGGGCCCCACTTTTACATCCATTCTGAGAGTAAGCCATAATAGTATTGTTAGTTATATGAGATGTTATCTTCACTCTCAGAATAGACGTAAGTAATTTATAAAGTGTGGGTAAACACGTTATGGGTCTATAATTTTTGGGATCTGTGGCACTACCAGACTTAAAGAGCAGGTGAGTTACGCCTGTGGTCATAAAAGTCGGAAGCGAACCTGATTCTAAGCATGATTGCAATTGAGATGCCAATCGTACATGTGAGCTACGGAGCCACTTTTAAGTTATGCAGTCCGTCCGGTCCCGCTGATTTCCAGTTCGGCAGCGAACGAACTGCATAAGCTATATCAGTATTCGATATTGTTATTGGCTCCATGGTATCAATCGACTCACACGAACGTTCGACATCTCGCATCCAATCACCCTCTGTGTGAGTGACAGGCATCGCCCAGATGTCACGCCAAAAGGTATTCGTAATTTCAGCATCTGGGAAATGTGTGTCACTCACTAAATCAGGCTGCTCCCACCTTCTATAAACCCACCTTTCATCCCTTTGGAATGAACGATTCTGAGTATATCGGTCCACTCGTTTTTTGTACCTTCGTATACGGTTTGCCCATGCATAAACTTTCTGTTTCAGAAAGTCAATGCGCTCTGTGACCCGCGCTGCATAATTACAGGAACTGATATCAGTTCCCGAAAAAGCCCGGTTCACAAAACGCATTACTCTCGGGCGCGTGTTACCCGATCTGAAATAAATAAGCTTGCCAATGAGTGCCCTCGCCTCAGCGATACGACGTTCAATCCTGCACTGCCACGCCGGAGCAGCAAGCTTTGACCGAGTAGCGGTATCATTTTCTGGAAATTTAACACCAGCTACTCGACATGCTGCAACAGCCGCGCAGTACAGAATTGAGTGTGTATCACTGAGATCTGTGCTTTCTTCTAAATAAATACCTAATATAAAATCAAGGGCACACACTAGCGCTTTATTTCGTTTATGCATTGGCAAACGCGGTAAACGAGGTCTGTTGTCATAACTCATGGTCCGAGTTGGCGACGTTGGCGGAGAGAAAAACTCGTCACTCGATGTTGAGCTCGAAGCATCCGCAGCGGCCGGTATGCTTGATGCCGTTTCCGGGGGCCGGGCGGCGGAGCTGAGCGACGAGTCCGGGGATGTTAATTATTATTATTATTATTACTACCCCTTAAAACTTGGGTACCTAAATAAAATTAAAAATGTTTATAATAATTATAATAATAATGAGTGTTCATTTACTATATTATAATAAAATATACATATATGCTTTAACTCGACTGCACGGATGGCCCAATCGTTTAAGTGGTCACCTCACCACTACGCCGCGCCGAGTGTTGTGGGTTCGAATCCCACACGGGACAAAAATTTGTGTGATCCACAAATAATTGTCCAGAGTCTGGGTGTTCTTTGTGTCCGTTGTTTAAATGTTTGTGAAGCCCCCCGCGACACAGGAATATTCCTAATGCGGGTGTTGTCTTTTAAAAAAAAAACGTAACACAATTTTAATAGCTTAAGCCTTCTTACTAAAATTCTGTCGTATTAAATTTGTCGTAATTGTTATTATGCTCCTTATGACTAGACAGGCAGAGTTCAATGTTATATGCAAGAATTTATTCCAACCTAAGAGCAATAATAATTATTGCTCTTACATTCCAACACTTAAAATTTCAATATGTTCAGTTTCCTAAGGTTATTTTTTTCTGAGAAAAACAGCACTTATGTAAATTTTAACATTCTTCACATTATCAAATTGATTTTATTGCATAATAACTATATAGCTATAGAAACTAAGTACAGTTTTTAAAATAAATAATATTCGAAAATTTTAGTACCACCTTTGTATTAACCCTTAAATGCATCGTGTTGTAATTCTGCAACACTCAATTTTTTCATCGTATAAACTTAAGTTATATTTTTTTTTTGTTTTTGAGTCTCCAAATATATTAGCAGAATATCAAATCAGCAAATTGGAAAGACTATTTGAACATTTATTTGTCAAATAAATAGTTTCTGTGGGTAGTTTTGTTTAAACATACCGAGTCTCGATTCAGTGAAAGTTCAGTGGACAATATTTATATAAAACTTTAAGGTAAGTCTTTGAAATATAAATCATGCACATACGTTATATGTTCAATTTTGAAAATGTTTTATCTCGATGTGAAATATTTTTTTTTAAGTATCAAAAACTTGAACAAAATAGACTGTTGTAAATTTGCAACAATGCGCGTTTTTGGTAAATAAAAATGTGTTTATGTTCCAGGATGGACCGGTTATCTGATATTCATATAGAAGCATATTTGAGGAGTTTAGAAGGAGGAAATGTGTCTGAAGATGATTTGGAGGAAAGTGGTAGTGAAAATAACCATGAAGAGAGATTTTAGGAAAATACAGAATCCATTTTCAGGATGCTATTTTCGGTGAAGAGCAGCAGCTAGATGGCGATGCTGAAGATCCAGATCCACCTTCTCGAAGATGAACTAGTGTACTGCTGATCCCCCTTGATAACCGAATATGCATCCACCAGCACATCAACAAAAAGATACAGGGTAAAGCGTAATCTTTTGTGGAAGGAATGTAATACAGAAGTACCTCCAAGCAGTTTGAAGTTTACTGTTGTTATGAATATCCTCAAGAAGTTATGGATTTAGATACACGTTACAAGTTAAGTTATAAGTTTTCATATTTTTTCAATGGCTAAATACAAGATAAAATTGTCGTAAGTCGTTGAAGTATCTGCTACGGTTAGGAAGGACAATAAAGCTGTAAGTTTACTTTCTACTTATGCAGGAACATTGCCAGTTACTTCAATCCAGAGATATGATAAAAAACAGAAGAACAGAATAGATATTGAATGTCCAAATGTAATGTGCTAATATGGGAGGGGTCGATTTGATGAATTGTTTCATAGGTCGTTATCGAATTAGAACGAAGAGCCAAAAATGGTCTATGAGACTATTCTATCATATGCTTGATATGACTATCAAAAATGCCTGGATATTATCAAGAAAGAGTGATGCTGTACAGGGTTGTAAAAGTAAGAGATTTGCTGAGTTCAGACTATCCTTAGCAGACACGCTTTGTGAGTTAGACAGTATTCCGGGTACTTCTTCCGGCACTTCTTCACAATCCCTCAAGCATGGCAGACCAAGCAGTGCTTCATTGGAGAAGGAAATCCAAGAAATAAAAAAGAACAAAGTTCCTGGATAAACAGCACCCAGCAAAGATGTTCGTTTAGATAATGTTGCTCACTGGCTGGTGTGGTCTGATAGAGGAAGGTGTAAGTATCCTTCTTGTAATGGATACACTCAAACAATGTGTGAAAAGTGCGGAGTTTTTGTATGTTACACCAAAAAAAAAAAAAATGTTTTCGTAAATAACATGTTTTAAACTAAAAAAAAGTTAAATAAAATAAATTTAAAACGACATTTCTTTTTTATTATGCATTCATAGAATATCTCACAGCTATGCACCGTGTTGTAAATTTGCAACACTCTATTTTTGACCTTAAATACTATGTAAATTATAAAAAAGATTTTTTTAAATATTTTTTCCTCAAAATATAGCGCAAAATACACGTAATATATTTATTTCAATAAAAAAAAAAATATTCGCATTTAAGGGTTAAAAGAAACGTACATTATTATTTTTTATTATATACCACGAGCGAGTTAGACGTGTGTTATAAACACACACCAGTATATGTGTATCTGAGCGTGGCCGTCACGCGAGTCTAATACTTATTCCCCATCCCACAATTGCACAACGACGTGTTATATACCTACACATATTTGTATATATGTATCTGAGCGTGACGGTCACGCGAGTTCAAAAGTGCACAACGTGCCTAAAGAAGTTTTCATTTTAAAAAGTTACTTTATCATCAAGATAATCTTATGTAGATAAACTTTGTCATTTACAGCAACTTATTTGGACGTGTAGTTGATACGTATAAAATCAGAGTGACGCTTGATCGCGCGTTCTCCTGCCGGATCCCTGCGCCATGATTGCGGTGCAGGAGGGGAGTTGACGGCTATGTGTAAGGTAGTCACGCGGCTCACTCGCGCGGTCTGCCCTTACGCAACGCACCAGAGTAAAATAGTGATTTTTTGGAAGAAAAATTAAATATTCGATTGAAAAAAATTCTTTTGAAAGCTAAAAATACCTGAAAAAGTTATAATTTTTTAGAGCTACATTTATGTCAAAGAGAAATACTATCAGAATAATGATATCAGAACTACAACTTGCACATACGAATTTATTCAATTTTAAAAGTTCTTTTGAGAGCTACAAATATTTTGAAAAATTCTTAAGTTACGATCCAAACTACTGTAAATTTAGAGGAATGAGTAAGATTTTCCCTAAGTGCCATACAAAAAATGGATGGAATGATGAAGCGAGCGGTGTGTTGTTGACGTACATTCGTCTTATGTCCGCACATTTTTTTTAAAATGTTTATAGGTGCAATAGTCTCTTTCGGATGACTTCGTTTGAGAATAAAATAAGTGAACAAATTAAGGAAGGAAACTTCATGCCCACTTTTAAGGTCGAAGGGCAGGTTTACCGCCTCGTAGGCAGTCTTTTCCCGCAATCAAACTTATAGTCACAAACTGATTTCAACGCGGCCGAAGCCGCGCACAACTAGTCAGTCATTAGTGTAAAAACTCGAAATTTACAAGTTTAATTTCGAGTTTTTGCCATCTTTAAAATTTGTCCAAACTAATATATGAATGATTAGTATACAACCAACTCCAAATTACAGTGGTATCGCGCAGAATTCACAGATGGCGTAAGTCAAATAAATCAACTTTTTTCCTTACAGCACTCTTCCGCCGAGTGTCTGAAGTGTAACGTTCAATAAGGGTATTCGTAACAATACCTAAATGCCAAAGTAGAGGCGGTGCGTTCTACGCGGATTTGTAAACAGTACAGGTATTCTAATTTAAAACGTTTCCAATACATTCTTTCTTTTATGGCCGGCCGCTTGCCGGACGCCAACCCTTTTTGGGAATTTTCACTCGCTATTCACTTGTTCTATTCACTATGCTTAGCACTTGTTACTCGCAGTATCGCTCAACTAGAACTGAATGTTCGAAAAATATCTCATAGAAAGTTCGTGAACGTTCCTGAAACATCTCGTACAATCTACTTGATTTAACCGCTGTTCAAACTTCTAGAATTCAGTAGGTAGAACAAGATTAGTTTTTGTTAAAAGGTGACGTACGATTCAGTTTTGG
This sequence comes from Callimorpha dominula, assembly GCA_949752705.1. Classification (NCBI taxonomy): domain Eukaryota; kingdom Metazoa; phylum Arthropoda; class Insecta; order Lepidoptera; family Erebidae; genus Callimorpha; species Callimorpha dominula. The sequence continues at coordinate 2,918,904 of OX457019.1, read as the reverse complement.
TAACCTATGAATTCTACTACTCGTCAAAAGATGACGCCCATGGGTTAATTTAGGCTCCCGTAACAATATTATAAATGAACTTTAACACAGATTGTTTTAGGTAAGTATATTTAAACTATCTATGAAGTAAAATGTTATCGGATTTGTTACTGTAAGGTGTAAGGGAGATGTGATACAAGGTGTAAAACAAGTCTTCGTGTAATAGCCTATGTTTTATTTCACGAAAAACTTGGAGAATAAAATTGTAAGAGAAATACAATGCCGTTGAAATAATTAACACGATGTAGGTATTTAGCAATGGCTTTATTCATGTTTTTCTCTTATTTGCGGCAATACCGTTGCAAATTTCACCATATGATTTTTGGGATTGGGATTCTAGCGTTGAATATCTAATATATAAAATTCTCGTGTCGCGGTGTTTGTAATTAAACTCCTCCGAAACGGCTTGACCGATTGTCATGAAATTTTGTGTGCATATTGGGTAGGTATGAGAATAGGACAATATCTATTTTTCATACATCTAAATGTTAAGGGTAGTCCACCTCTAATTTTTTTATTTAATTTTTAGATATTTTTTTTATTTTTTTATGATACAGCATGAGCAACCGCCCCTACCTCCGCCTCCGTGACGGGCGGAACACCATCCTCCTCGTTCTCCCCGTCGTCTCCGGCCAAGGGGGCCATCGACGGGTGTACGTGCTCCACCCGTTGCGGGAAAAGGCCCTCAACCACTTCCTGCAGGAAGCTGGGCTGGAGAGTCTCCGTAAGGGGGGGGGCCCGACGCGCGGAGCTTTTGTTGCGCCGCGCGATATGGGCGTCCCCAGGGGTCACCATTGAGACCCTCCAGCATCTCCTTTCTTTTGTCCTCTTTGGCGCGGCTAATGGCCAGCTTCAGAGTTTTCCGCGCCTCTCGGTACTCTTCATGAAGCTGGTCCTCCTCCCCCTCTTCGCGGTGACGCCGCCGGCTGCGAGTGTAGGACCTCCGGGCACGAGTACAGGCCGCACGGAGGTCCGCCAACTCCTGGAACCACCAGTAGACCTCCTTCCTTGGAGGCCGACGACCTCGGATGCGGGGCATGGCCGCATCGCAAATCTGCGTAATCGCATCGCGAAAGCGGCCCGCCCCCATGTCTGCCTCCTCAGTCTGAGGCCGCGGAGACAGCCAAGCGTAAATAATGGCTGCCTCCTCCAGTAGGTCCCTATCCACTTTTGTAACAGCCCACCGCGGGAAGCGGGAAGAACGCCGCGCCGTGTGACCCCTTCTGGGGTCCTGGATCCGGGAGAGCTCGAATCGGATATAGAGGTGATCCGAGAGCGTCTCAACCTCTTCCAGGACACGCCAGTTCCTTGCTCGTGTGGCGAGAGCAGGGGTAGCGAACGAAAGGTCCACTATCGACCCCCCCTGCTGTCGCACGCACGTGTTGGTGGAGCCTCTGTTTAAGAGACAGAGGCCCACCGATGCCGCCCACTCCTCCACGGCATCGCCCCGTGCGTCCGTCCTGGGGGAACCCCACGCAACGGACTTTGCGTTGAAGTCCCCCAGCACTAGGACGTGCCCAGACGCTAGTCGCCGCATCGAGTTCTCCAGGTTATTAAGGAAAACCTCGAAGTCGCTCAAACTCCTGTTGGGGGAGAAGTAGATACCATATATGGTGATCCCCCCCCATTCGGCGGCAACATATCCATTACCCTTGTCTCTTAGCGACAAGGGCGGGGAATGAGCCGCCGTGGAGCTGACGACTGCCACGGAGCCGTCCCGGTCACCCATCCAGTTGGGACGGGGAGGAACGTAATAGGGCTCCGCAGCTACGGCTATACCGACCGACCACTCCGCCATGGTTTGCAAGAAAAGATCTTGCGCACCGGCAGAGTGGTTGAGATTCGTCTGGACGAGGAGGCTGGAGACTTGGTCCATTTATTGGATTGCCTCTACAGCCACCTCCATGGGCGACGACGCCGACGCATGACTGACATCGGAGGTAGCCTGGGTCGACTGGCTAGCCCCCGATGTTTTCTGAGAAGCGCGGGGAGGCTTGCAGCCCCCTGCCCCATCTGGTGATTGGCGGGCAGATTACCCGCCGCACACGCTGGGCAGTGAGGGGCGGCGGAACATTCCGCCGCCTTGTGCCCCGGTTGACCGCAGCGGAAACATAATCCGCTGCAGTCAAAACAACTCGAACACTTGACGCGGGTGTGTCCCGACCCTAGGCATTTGAAACACCTCATCGGTCTCGCCGTCAGAACTGTGACTCTGGCGTTCACGAAACCGATGAGGACCTTGCCGGCATCGCCCAAAACTTTGGCCGACGTGACGGGACAGCTGACCCATACCGCACCAAGGCCCCCTGGACCAGGGCGGATGGTACCGACTCTGATGCTGTCCGCGTTGCATCCCGTCTTCTCCTGAACGGCAACGCGGACATCTTCCACCGTCACAGAGTCGTCCAGGCCCGAAATGCGCAGTTCTGCGCACTTGGTGGGCCTGGCGATCTTAACACCATCCGTCGTTGCATAAATACCCCGCAGCTTCTCAGCGAAAGTGTCAGCCGTCTTTGCGCCTTCAGCCCCGGGGAACTCTAAAACTCGAGCTCCAGTCTGGGCGAGTCGCATCTTCACGCCTACAGTCCCGAACTCTCCGGCGAGGCTGTCTCGGGCCTTTTTGAAAACGGCCGCGTATGACAGCCCACCGTCTGTCGCCTCCGGCGACACAGTGATCACCACAGCCGCTGTTCTAGGCGGTTGCAGTTTTCGTGCCTTCTTCGTGGTGGCCACTACCACCGACGGCGACTGCGGTGTAGAGGCCGCCTTCTTGGCAGCCTTCTTACCCCGCTTTCGGGACTTCTTACCCCCCGCGACCACTTCCCAACCATCGTTTGAGGGGGTCGATGCTGAAGGGCCAGGCACAGTTTTTGCACCAGTAGGGACTGTCGTGCTGGTCCCGTTAGGTGTAGCAGTGGGGAGCGGAGGGAACTCCACCACTGCTTTATTTGTGGCCTGAGCCAGTTGCCCGGCTTTTGGTGCAGCCGCCTTTGTTGAGGCCTTAACTGGTCGCCCGGCCTTCGGCGCGGCTGTAGAGACCGGCGCTGACACCGCCGCCGCAAAGGAACCTGTGACGCGGCCACCCGATACAGGAAGTGGCGTAGGGGCTGATGCGGTCTTCAGCTTATTTGCTGCAAGTGGCGGTCGAACGATGGGGGCCGGTGGCAGCCTTGCTTCGAGTCCCGCAAGACGCCCGTCCATCATCCTCCACACTGCGTCAATAACCTGACGCAGGTGGGAATCCGGAACTTCAGAGGGAGAGGTGGCGCAGGGAGGAGGCCGCGCCGCAACCGGGCTCAGTGGCCCAGGGACTTCCGAGCGTGCTCGAAACTGGGCAAACTGAGCGCTCAGTTCGGCAACCTGCTTCGTGAGCCGGTGGTTTGATGCCGTAAGGCGGTCATTTGCCTCTTGAAGGCGCGCCACGTCTTCGATGAGGCTTTCAACGGCCACAGACACGGCGGAGGAGGTGTCCTTCAGGGCTCTGACGAAAGAACCCTTCAGGTTGGTGGATTTGGTGGCCACTTTGTTTATGATGGCCACCGCTGCGCACGTCCTCTCCTTCAACGTCACCGGTGATTGAGGGACTGAACCCCCTTCCACCGGCGCACGGATCTTAGTAAGGAGATCCGCGATCTCGTCCTCCGCGACTATTTCGCCCTCTGCACGAGCTCGCGCATACACTTCCGCCTTAGAAAACGCGGAACCCGCCGGAGCTGAGATTGGCGTACGCGATCTCGACCTCCCTCTTAGGCTGGTAGCGACTTTTGGAGGGAGCATCGCCTGGGACGTGTCGGCATCCTCGTCCGTGTTTTCGACTGTCGTTGCCGCGAACCTCCACTTCCATCACCTCCATGTTGTCTACCGTCGTATCGGTATTTCCGTCTGATGATACGACAGACCTGGAACGGAGACGTTCCGAGAATCTTCTGCTGCTCCCAGGAGTCGGATTAACTTCTGGGAGCTTCTCCGAGATAGGCGTCCTGGTTAACACCTCCTCGTCATTAGACGAGGTATCGTCCGCCTTCTCATTTTTCTTCTTCCTCACACTTTTCTCCTTCTTTTTTTCTTCGATGATTTTAGTTTTAAGTATTTCAGTTTCCATAATAGACCCACGAGACGGGGAGAACTAAAAGTCGACCCGGGCAGAGATCCCCAATACCCGGGCAAGCGAAGATTTATGCCCAACCGAGGGGTCCGCAGGTGCCCCGGCTGGGAGTGCGCTTGCGACTGAACTACCCATCAGCCATGCATCCCCTGGTCACGCACCAGAACACGGGATTCGGGATAATTTTTTAGAGAGGTTTTCTTCCTCGCAGTCCGGGCGGCTAAGCCAAGACCCTCGTCCCCGATCGGAGTCGCGAGACATGACCACGACTCCTTTCGGGATTACGATATGCCGACGGTGACAAGGAAACTAAATTTCCCATGCCTGCTCGGTGGCAGTGTGAGTGCACGCCGATCCCGTCCTCCTTCTCCACTGTGGACAGTGGAGAAACTCCGACCCATGGCAGGGTCCCACCTCCATGATTTTTTACCGAGGTTCATACTTCCTCATTGCTCCGAAGAGCGAAGAGCCAACAGAGGAATCGGCAGACACACCCGCTCTGTTGGGCCAAGCCTCGACCGAGTCAACCAGCCGAAGAAAAATGGCCTCCTCTTCGTACTAGAATATTAGCCGTTGACGATGACGCCCTCCTCAAAACGGAGGAAGAAAAGGCGGCGTCATCGCCAACGTTTCCAGGGTGCACCACGTGGAGGTTTTCTAGACAGCACCCCAAATACATACAACCCTGATTTAACCCATTTAAACCCTCTACGATCAACCCCTGTTTTTTAATAGCGATATTAGTATCTTTACTTTCATTGGTACAATTTTTTTAAAGTATTTAACCCAGTGAAAATAGAAAGTGCGATTGTTATAATCGATTGTAATAATCGATTACCGTCAAGTCGATGTCAAACTTTTTTTTTATGGAATAGGGATTAGGATAGAGGTTAACGAGCAGATGGGTCACCTGATAGTAAGTGACTACCGCCGCCCATGGGCACCTGCAACTCGAGAGTCACAAGTGCCTTGCCGGCCTTTAAGGTGGGAGTAGGAGAGGAGGGGAGATGGAGAGATAGGGGGGAAGATAGAGAGAGGGAAGGGTTAGGGCCACCGGAAACCTCACTCGCTTGGCGAAGTACAACGAAGTATTGCTTCACTGGCGGTTTTCTGTGAGGCCATGATATCACTCCTTTCGAGCCGGCCCATACGTGCCGAAACATGGCTCTCCCACTGTTAAACTTTAAATATGTCAGTTAAGTTAATGAAGTACTTTGAATTAAGAAAATTAATGGTTGGTGTTTTGTTATTTTTATAGGCCGCCAATAGACCACAGCGCTCCATTCTTCTTTCAGTTATAGACCCCATCCCCACAATAAGTTATTTATTTTTTATTTGACTACCAAAATATTCATTCACTGGCCTGTTGGTCTAGTGGTTAGTGACCCTGACTGCTGAGCCAGAGGTCGTGGGTTCGATTCCCATCTGAGTCTGGGTGTTCTTTGTGTCCGTTGTTTGTATGTTTGTAAAGTAAGTCCTAATGCGGGAGTTGTCTTTAAAAAAAAAAAAAAAATACTATGGCAAAACCACGTGTGCCGGGTCAGCTAGTTATGTATATAATATATATAATGTTTGAGTTTATATTCATATAAATATCACTTATCAACGCAAGAAATTTTCTGCGCGAATAGTTATTAAGTGGTCTGGATGATCTTCGCTAGATGGCGCTCAAGTATAATTATATTGGCTATTTGTGGTTGTGGCCACAGTGCCAATTCATTCAATCACATCTTCTTATCGTCGTCGTGTTTTAATCAGAAATTATTATTATTCCAGACGTATTGTTTAAAATCGAGTCACACGGGAATAATATGTCATGTTCTCAATGGGAAGAGAAGCCGGCAAATGCTACGGTACTAGAAAAGGAACAGTTGCAATTGGAATTACAGTTTCCGGGTCGCGATCAAACATTCGTCAACTTCTTCAAGTAAGTATACCTACTCTTAATCATTTTCGGACCTAAAACAACGCGCAGTTATATGAATGAATGAAATAACTTTATCACATGATACAGAAGTACAAATATAAAGCTCTTTAATGTAAAACAGTACCTGTGTAGGTAGTAGGTATTATACAGTATTAGATCGTATGAGTACAATATTAATAAGGTCAAGTTGGATTATTACATACCTACTTATATTTTTATTATTTAGATAGTTAGCAATTATGTCATACATAACAATTTTTAGGGTTCCGTACCTCGAAAGGAAAAAACGGAACCCTTATAGGATCACTTTGTTGTCCATCCGTCCGAAGGTCTGTCTGTCTGTCAAGACCTTTTTTCTCAGGAACGCGTAGAGGTATCAAGCTGAAATTTATATCAAATACTCAGGTTTACTGTCCTTTAGAGCTGTGATAAAATCGAACTTCTAAGCCAACGCAATCAAAAGATAAGCCGTTTATGCCCTAAATTTCCGCAAATTTTCGACACTCGAGTGGGAATCTAAACCTACAGGGTACTTCCCGTAAACTTAGAATCTTGAAATTTCAACGTCAAAGTAACGTCTTATAGCACAGATGAAGGAAAAATTGCGCAAACCGTAAATTTTTAGTTACATCATATAATAAAAATATTTTACGGAACCCTCGGTGCGCGAGTCCGACTCGCACTTGGCCGGTTTTTTTTTAATAACATGAGAACTAACTTTTAAACTAAATTTATTTAATTTCGAAACCCTTCGGTTAATTTATTGAACAATTTTGGAAACTATTTTCTGTTTGTAACAATAACACCGACCGAAGCGTTTTCGCGGCAACCCTGTGTACGACTGTATACCCCGTAACACCACGATGTATTTACAAAGAATTAATTGACTTACATAATATTGTTTCCAGATGTTTTGGGAGTCACGAAAAGAAGCAAGATGTATTTGTTAAAGGAACCCAGAGCCCAGAGATAACACCTAAAGTAAGTAAGGGTTTGTCAAAAATCGTTCATTTAGGTAACTTGTTAATGAAATAAAGACTATCCTCTTGTGATGTATAATTCATTTTCAAAAAGCAAGAAAACTACTAGCTGCAAGCTTCCCCTTCTATCTTCATGTGATTGCTACTGTAACATATTATATCGTGCAAGAGAAACTTACGCCCGGTTCTGAAAATCAAGAAACGATTCGTTTTGCTTACGGACGTCCGTAAGCCAAACGAATCGTTTCTTGATTTTAGGAACGCGCTTTATTTAATTCACATGTCGCACACCTAGATCTAAAGGGAGCTAACTCAAAACAGCACTTTTTTCAGAAAAGGCGAAAAACTAACTGTGCACTGCACGAGTTTTGGAGTTTGATATGCAGCTAGAAGAAAGATATTGTAGGAATCTTGTGTTTTAATCATCGTTTTGGGGCAGAAAATTGGATTTTTGTAGATATTACCCTATTACTTAACAATGTACTGTATATTTTTTTAGTTTTTGAGTTGAGCCCGTGTTGATGAATTTAGCGTCTAGCGTCGAGTAGTGGTGATAATTTTAAATTAGGTTTATTGGTCGGTTGGTATTGAGATAAGAAATTCGATGGTGTGCATAACGGTGGTGTCCCTTTAGATCTAGGGGTGCGATGTTATGATTGTCGTCCTGCCGTATTTAATCATCTGCAATAGCTCTAATTGGTACCTGGCCTAGCACAACACTCTGGCTTCCTCGTTAGCTTTCCTTGTAAAATGAAGAATTGTATTCGACAAAAAAATTATTAAAATAAATAGGAATCAAAATTAATGTATTTTTAGGGTTCTGTTTCTCAAAAGGAAAAAAGGATCTCTTTGTTTTCCGTCTGTGTGTCTGTCTGTCGGTCAAGACCCTTTTTCTCAGGAACCCGTGGACGTATCTTGTTGAAATTAATACCAAATACAAAAGTTTGCGGTTCCTTGAAGCTGTAAAAAAGTCAAGCTTCTAAGTCAACGCAACCAAAATCTATGGCCACATAAGTCTTATATTTGATTAAAATTTGAACAATTTGCAGGTAAATTAAAATCTATACAGCAAAAGTAAAGGAAAAAATCCGAAAGTCGTTACTTTGTTGTTATATCACATAAAAAAAATTGTTTTTGTGATTACAAACTTATATTTTGCGGTTGGTTTGTTGAAATTATCGAACATCGCACCCGCAAAGTTGAGTTTGTCTTTCAAAAAAAGACTGTTTGCTTACGGAACCTCGGTGCGCGAGTCAGACTCGCACTTTTCTTGTTTTTTTTTATATCCACCTTCAGGCACTTTTATATGTCAATTTCTTCAGATAAAGCTAGATGGGCCGACAATTTCTATGCCTAGTCTTTTGAAGAAACGCTGAAATAAACTCAAGAATCCAAGTCTACATAAACTCGAAACGTGCAAATGCTATGTACGCATACAGAGAGATCTTTTATTATGAAAAAAACTAAAATGACTCATTTCAGTTTTGAGCTTAGGTACCAGTCCAGCTGATACCTAAAATGGCTCGTTTTCCAATTCCAGGCCAAAAAAGTTAGCAATTTCAAAAGTGCATTCAGCAAGTAGTGAAAATAACACACAATTAAAGAGACCACTTATTTATTTCAATAACAACGACAAAGTCAACTTTTTCGGTGACACATGAGCAACATAATTTCTCGAATGATATTTTTTGATTTACTGATACAATATATGCGTCTCACAGGACCAATTAATTTAAAGTAACTTGACTTACGTTAATATCTACTTCCCGAGAATTTAATAGAAAATTATGTTTTGGCCTCAAATTTAAAAACGACGCAAATCAGTCTAGCCTATACACCAAATTCTAACATATCAAAAAGGACCTTAAATAGCTTTATTAGGAAAAAATACAAAATTTTTGAACATTTAGTAAACAGAAAATAAATTTAGTATCTACATAAATAGCCCTGGCAAATGGTATCTATAAATATTTCGTGAGATATGAAATGTATTACAGAAAGTTGTAATCATAATTTACGATGTAATGTACTTATACTAGAAACACCTCTACGAATCTTATTTAGAAACGCGCAAATTTTACTTGAAAATATTAAAAAAATAAATATTATTAATGCAAATAAGTTTGGTTTGTTTGCATGAAATTTTTGCATACACGTTGCTAAGGGTGCAGCAATGGACATAGGATTCCTTTCATCCAAAAAAAGAACTGTTTCCGAGGGATAAAAAAATAACATTAACGCAAGCTAAGCCACGGACAAACGCTAGTTGATCATAAGGATTATATAACACAAACAGACAAAGAAAAATAATTATTTGAAATTGATTGTAATGATTGTGCAACAATGTTTTGTTGCACAATCATTACAATCAATTTCAATTAATTATTTTTAATCAATTTCAATCAATCAATTTCAATTAAAATATCTGCTTTTCCTCTTGGAAAAGCAGATATTTTATTACCCATTTTTTTTTAGGATAAATCAGCAATTTTTCACAGTATTAACGCAACTTCAGCTATGTCAGGTGTTTGGAATTGTACAATCCTGACCAATATGGATACTGATATAGTAAACCCAATGAGAAAATTTGAAAATTCAGTGGAGGGATTTCCAAAAGGGACTTACACAACGATAAATTGTTATGTTAAAGTGCATGTAAGATTGGTTGGTAAGTCTTAGATTATAATCCTATAAAGTTAATTTGACTGCATGTATGGACGTCTTGCTTAGCGTTGGGGGTGCGTCCCACACCGGACAAACATTATCTATTATAGTCTTATGTGAACATGCTGTGTACACATAGTTAGGGATTTAGTTTAAAACAACTGTAAGGCCACGTTCAGATTATATAGATTATACAGATTATATACAGACGCGTGTTTTGCTACCGCGCGTCAACAAGAACACGCATTTTGTTCGAGTCGTTCACATGCCGCCGTGCGTTCTGGTCCGACGCTTGCTTGAGGCGGCGTCAATGCCCATGGCGTTGATGCTCGTTTTGAGATCATTGGTTTTCTGTACATTCGTTCATGTGAGCGCGCGTTTTCAACGCGTTGACAAGTGATTGTAATAAAAGGATTCGGACATTTAAATAAAAGTCCGTATACCATTTTTCACAAAGCATGATTTCAGTGACACTTAATTTTATGCAGTTTATTAAAATATAACACACAAGAAATTGGTGCCCCAGGCAAGGAACACCGTCGCCCAATATTGGTGAGGTTCGCCACGACGGAGGTAAGGTCTGCTGTCTGAAATGAAGACGACCCTAAAGGGATCCGGTTCCTCGGTAAGAGAATTCTTAACTAAAGTCCGACAAACAGTCTTCAGCATGGCCCGGCAACATTTTGGCACGTCTTCTTGCTGGACGCAGGACGGCACCATTATCATTAAATCCTCCGATAATAGCCGTCACAAAGTAACATCTAAGGAAGAGCTGAAACCTGAAACTGTATTAGTCCATAGTTTAATACTGATGCGACGTAGCCAGGACGTAGCCATGATATGCCATGGTAACGGTTTTGGTATTTGATGTGTTTCTAAGTTTAGCTAGTACATAAACAAATTTATTTCATTTATTACACACCTTTTCTACGTGTGCCTTCCAGTTAAATTTTTTATCTATTACTATACCCAAGAAGTCAGATTATCAGTCAAGTATTTAATGTCAAGATTTTGAGGCCGCTTAGCATAGTTACCAAATTGAATAAATTGCGTTTTCGTTAAATATACTTGTAAATTATTATTGTACAGCCATTGAGTTATAAAAGTTATTGTATTATTAATGTCATTTATGTAATTAATATTGGTATAATTAGTTGACATAATGAGGGAAATATTGTCAGCGAATAAAATACTAGGGTTTTGGGTCACACTTGGAAGATCATTGATATAAATCAAGAACAACAGCGGGCCAAGGATACTGCCTTGGGGCACCCCGGTATTATTAACTCTGTACGAGAATCTGTAAGCTTGTAATTCCCTTTTATTATTAACGTTTGAAATTTCAACGCACTCTTCCCTATTCTTTATATACGTCTCAAGCCATTTGTTTGCCATACCTCGAATACCATATTTTTCCATTTTGTTCAGTAATAGGGTATGAGAAACGAGATCGAATGCACTTTTCATTTTAAAGAATATGCCAGTTGTTTGCTTATTACTGTCTAGGCTTTCAGATATTCTTGTAACAAAATGAAAGCACGCCATCGTTGTGGATATACCCTTCTGAAACACATATTGCGTTTTATAGTAAATGTTTCTATATTTTATTTCATCAAACAATATAAATGTATATAAGAGTACTTGAGTAGGTATAAGTAGGTATAATTATTGAGTATTGTATGTATGTAATAGATGATAAGCATTAACCACATTTTAATTTAACGTCAACTATTACCACCTGTTTAATAAAATAACTCCAGTCCATCCCAAGGTTGCCTGGAAGAGATTGCTTTAAGCGATAAGGCCGCCCTTTGTACACTATTTATAAGATACATCTTCTGTTACATATTCTTTGTAAAACCCTGGTGTACAAATAAAGTGTAATCTATCTATCTCAATTCTAAATTGTAAGGTATAAGTTATTGAGTATTGACTTATTTACAAACTGCAAGGGTACCTGATATTTGGAATATGTAATATTTAATGTTATACTAATTAGATGCAACAATAGAAATGAACATAAAAATTTATTCCTACAAAACCAAAGTATCGGTTCTGTTTATAAGTGTCGCTTAATCTATGACAGGGCGAATTATTTGTAGCGGTACTGATTACAAATAGCTGTCTCTTTTACTCTTATGCTCTCCCTATTTCCTATCGCACTTGTAGCATATGTTTCCTACTAATATTATAAACGTGAAAGTTTGTGAGGATGTATGGATGTATGGATGTGTGGATGTATGGATGTTTGGATGTATGGATGTTTGTTACTCTTTCACGCCAAACCTACTGATCCGATTGCGATGAAACTTGGTATGTAGATAGTTGGAGACCTAGATTAATACATAGGCTACTTTTTATCCCAATGTTTCCACGATACCGGGACTTATGCGAGTGAAACCGCGGGGCGCAGCTAGTTGTTCTATAATGTTTTAAAAGATGTATGTATGTGTCACGGAACAAATATGTTTTGCGTGCAGTACGAAAGTAACAATCTTCCTTTAAATACCATTGCTTCTCAATCACAAGAGCAAAGCGAGGCAGCCCGTGAAACGACTCGGTTGGCAATGCGAAATCGTCAAGCAAACCTAAGAGATCAACAACTAGATAATTTTCGACGCACAAGAAGAAAATTATCAAGTACTGATTTGAATCGAGCAGCGTTTCAATACGATTGCAGCACTGATTACTGCTTGCGTACTAGCGTTCGCATTGGGCCAATGGACGTTGTTTGCGAGTATTGTGGCGCATTGAAGTTTTCCGGAGAAACGCCAGGATTGTGCTGCCTTAGTGGGTAAGTGAAATTGCCATTATTGACTCCGCCACCTGAGCCATTGCATTCATTTCTTCGTGGCGAAACACTCGAATCACGACATTTTATTTTATTTAAATTTTATTTATTTGGGACAAAACATAGTTACATGATATATGTTACAAAAAAAAAGGAAATATACATATGTTTGGTTTGTTCAACATATAACCCACATCATTGTCCACGAGTTAACATTAGATTAAATTAAGCTAAATAGGAGCGAGATGCGGACATTATCGCTACATACATAATAAAAAATCTATATATATATATATATATACACAACTTTCAGCAGAATCAAATACATATAATATATAGTTAAGCATTCAAATTCAACTTCGATGACAATGGTTTTCCAGCAAAGCAATTGTATTGTTTTGAATTTTAGGTAGGATTCAGCAAATATATCAATGACGGCAAAATGTGTGTTAAAATTATCTAGAAGACGACGGAGTGGTGCTCGCTCTCCGGCGTTTGTTCTACACTTTGTAGTATGGAACAAACGAGGCGCACGCACCCCTCGCATGACCACCGTTCTAGGCACTACGTAACAAAGTTTATTCGTGAGATTAATATAGTCATATCTATTGTTGCATATTCCTTGCAACATCATTGCTTTAAGTAGTTTACGCCTGGATTCGAGCGTTAACAATTTATACTTCTGTAACAGTTCAACATATGGCATTCTTGAGTAAAAGCATTTATAATGCATGGTGCGTAGGGATTTTTTATGTACCATTTCTATGCTCTGTGAGTATTTATCGTAGTAAGGACTCCAAATGGGAACAGGATACTCTAGTTGAGATCGAATTAAAGTTCTATATAAATGTAGGAAAGTAGAGGGTTTTTTGAAGTCGTAGAAGATCTCATAACAAAACCGTACAAGCGAAAGGCCTTGCTGATAATGTTCTCAATATGAATATCCAAGTGAAGTTTAGAGTCTAGTGTTACGCCTAGATCACGAACGGTTTTAACAGTTTTTAATGGAACATTATCTAAAGAATAAGTATAAGTGTGAATATTAGATATTGTATTCTTGGTGAAAGTTATATGATTACATTTTGGGAGGCTTAGTTGCAACTTATTGTCCTTGCAGTATTGGGTAAGTCTGTTGAGATCATCCTGGAGTAACCAGCAATCTTGTGTATTTCTACATGACTTGTAAACTTTTATATCATCCGCGTACATTAAAAAATTGGAATTTATGCAGCATGATTTAACGTCATTTATGAAGATAAGGAATAATAGGGGCCCCAAAACTGAACCCTTGGGAACTCCAGACTTAGTAGTAGCACAGTCTGATTCAAAATCATTAACTGTAACGGTCTGAGTCCTGTTATGTATATAAGAAGCAAGCCACCTGAGCAGATTACCTCTAATCCCATTAAATGCTATTTTGTCCATAAGTAATTTGTGGTCCACCTTGTCGAAAGCCTTTCGAAAGTCCGTGTACACAGTATCTACCTGAATACGACAATCCATATTTTCAAATAAATGTAATAAACGTAGTGGAACGGGATTTAACAAAACCATGTTGTTCAGGCACTATAAGAGGTCGTATATAGGAAAATATAGAACTATGTACAAGACTCTCGAAAAGCTTAGACAAAGTGGAGAGAATTGAGATAGGACGATAATTTTCAATATTTGCTTTGTCACCGCTTTTATAAATAGGAGTGATAAAAGCTCGCTTCCAGACGCTTGGAAAAATGCCTTGTTCTAAGCATTTATTATATAAAATATGTAAAGGGATACATAAGCTTTTTGCAGTATGTTTTAAAAAACTAGGAGGTAAGCCATCGGGTCCGGCTCCTTTTGAATGATCCAGTGATTTTAGAGAACTATATATACTGTCTTTGGTGAGGTAAATATGAGACCGGCACATTAAATTATCTGCATAGTTGTTAGGTGGTTGCCAAGTGGAGGGGTCGAATACTGAAGGTTCATACACGGAATTAAAAAAAGTTAAGAATAAGTTACATGCTTCCTGCGGACTGCTAGAAGATATGTCTTTGTAATACATACCTGCCGGAATGCCGGTTTCTCCTTTGCGGCTAGATATGTACGCCCAAAAGTGTTTAACGTTAAGAGGTATACTTTCTTCAAGCGAATTGATATATTTTTTAAAGCACTCTTCACACTGAGATTTAAATCGCTTACGATAAATAAAAAATGATTCATAATCCGATAGCTTACGGTATTTTTTCCACCTAGTCCATGCAAGCTCTTTATTTTTAAAGATATTGATAAGGGTTGCGCTAAACCAAACAGGAAATCGAAAAGTTTTCGGCCGTGTGTCTAATTACCGCATATACAAGGTTGTAAAAAGTATCCACTGCTTGTTCTGGTGAGGGGTCGTTAAGTAAGTCTACCCAGTTTATTTTTGTGAATTCATTGTTAATGTCCTCGTAATTAGCTTTATAATAATAAAATTTCGTAGTCACGTGACGCTTCATTGGCACATAGTGTGCTTCTAAAGAAGTTAATACGCAGAAAGGGGGATGATGGTTATCTGGTGGCAATAATATGGCACCTGGTTGTAACTGGCAGTCGGTGTTGCTAATAAACAGATCGAGAGTTCGGCCTAGTACATTTTCAATTGTGTTGTATTGGAATGCATTGACATATGTCAGCATGTCGATTAAATGTGATGCTCACACAAAAACCGTTACGGTTTAAGTGAGTAGCTTACATGTAGATAATGTTAGATATCTGGAATTATTATGAACAATAAAAAAAAAAAAAAAAAAATGGTACTTATGCGATCGGTTGGTTGAATTAAGGTGTGATTACCACTTACATGCCACTTAATGTCAGGCAAGTTGTAGTCCCCGGCAAGATAAAATGTTTCTGTACTAGGCTCAGTTATAATCTTTTGTAAAGTGTCAAAGTGTGCTACATATAAGTCTTCATGCTTGCGAGGTGGTATGTATATAGCACTGATAACGTGCCGTCTGTTAGGACGCGACGCGGGGAGTATGATCATAACATTCTCGACGCCACACAGTGCGATATTTTCGTAATCTAACTGGACAAAATTATAATAGAATAATTTTTAATGTACACTAACGACATATTGCTTAAAAAATTACACAAAGTGGATATGTACAATACGCAGCTTTAAATATGCAGTGGCATGCTGTAGGATGGAATTCAAAGACATTGTGAAGATTTTAGACGTCTATTGCAATAAGACAATACAAAAATTATGATGATGATGATTTTGATCATTGATTTTGTAATTAACGAAAAAATATATGTTAACAACGTGAAATTATGTGTCAAAATTACAACTTACTCTGTATGTGTATTATCAGATTCGCTATTAGAATTATCATCCTGAATGTCGTCATTTTCTCTGGCTTTAGTTATCATATCTAAAACCTCGCATACTTAAATTGTGATTCGGTGAGCGTTTCTGTGACATTGATGTCATTGGGGTATCACAATTGCTTTGCCTTTTTGACTTAGTAATAGGGTAGGTACATTTTATTTTATTTTTTTTACTTGGTCGCGTATCACATTATATTGATGTGTCGACAGATTGGCATCAATCATTAGTGAGAGAGCTTGATCTTCCGTAAGTTCACGTTTTTAGGGCTTGCTAAACACTTCCGCGCTCTCTTAATAGAGGTACCTCTTTTAGGTGAAGCGAGACAAAGCTCTTTCACGATTGCTGCCGAATCTTTTTGTCCCCCACTGCGAAGTTTTACTTCGGTCGGCATCGATAACTCCTCCATGCTCGATGAATCCAGTAGATGTCGAATTCGTCGTTTTTTGTTCTTAGGCTGGAGCTTCTAAAGTCTTATTTTGGTCTACCAGGTCTAATTCTCGTTCCAGGCTGTGAATCACCTTCGATAGGTGTTGTGACAAAATCAGAAAATGATATGTTTTCTTCCAACCATGAAGAATTCGCTTTTAAAAAGCGCTCTTGGTGTCTCCCCGACTCCGACTTTTTTTCCTCGATTTTTTGACAGATGCTTCTGATTTTAACTTTTAATCTTCTCGTGATATCTTCCGTAAAGGACGGAATACCAAATTCTTGCAAAATATAACTTATCAAAGCACCCAGTCTTGATTCTTTTGAATTAACAAACCAAACATCAAATAACGTTCGACTTGAAATTTGCGTAGTCATAGTGAACAAAATGAAAACTTGTATGGGTGTCGCACTAGTTCGCAAGCAAATACACTTTGATTGTAGAACCAACATGTTAGTCTTTCATAATAACGTAATACGATAGTGATATAAGTCGATATAATGTACTAAAACTACATTAAAAACACTCTTTTCCTTTTTTTTTTTTACTTCTTAATAACCTATAGTCTAATGGTGCTCACGACTACGTTTAATGATTTATGATTAAAGAAAAGTATTTGAACTCACCTTAAAACTCCAAAAAACACAATCACAACAAACAATCACTGCTAGTTTACAAACACGTAGCGTATTCATCTAGCAAACTCAAACGAATATTGCGGTCGCTTGAAACAATAAATTGTCGAATTGCGGATAGCTGCATGATCAGACCTTTTTTTCTATTTTTTGGCACTTCTAGCTATAAATTAACCTTAGTATCTTGCAATAGGACACGTCTACTATGTATGTTAACAGCTATTTCATCTCGAGAAGAAAAGTGAAAAATTTAATTTTGTCTAGCTAGATTACGAAAATTTCGCATTGTGCGCCAGCGAGAACCGGCCGCATCGTCAGTTTCGCCGGCCGCAGCTCGCGCAGTTCAGCTATCAATACTCCCCCACCTTCTTGTTTATTTGTTTCAACACGGTCGCGATCATCTCTGAACACTAAGTAGCGGTTGTCGATAAACTCATTATCCTGTATACTAGATGTAAGCCATGTTTCGGTTAATATAATTACGTCAAAAGAAAACGACATAATATTCATAAATAAAGAATGTAATTTTGTACGGATTCCTCTACAGTTCTGGTAAAATATTGATATGTTATTGTAATTGAGCATTAAAACAGGTATAGTAACAAAACAAATGAGTACACTTGTAAATGATTATAGTTGTAGCTATTCCCACATGAAGGCAATGATAAATCACAATTACTTAGAAATGATACAATTAAAATGAAATAAGAGTATTCAAATTTATGCTTGGGGAAACGTTTGATTTGTGTTTTATAATATGTACAGGCTATTAGCGAACGCCATTGCAAAATTTTCTAGCAAACACTCAAAAATACAATAGTTGTTTCCAAATGACCTCATTTGGGGCAGACATTATCGAAGAACGAGCAATTAATCCGACATTCAAGGTATTTAGTTATTTATTTATTTTTGTACTTACACACAACATAGTAGAAGAATAACATACTATGCTTATTCCTATGTATTATGTATGCTAATTTTAAAAAGAGTGTTTATAAATCAGTAATACTGACTTTGCTTTTGATTTTGTAGATACAAGGACAGATTCACCATCGAATTGGATCATTGCAACCTCTCAAAGATGCATAGCATAAATTTTTACAAATATACTTCATGGGCAACATGGAAGAACAACTTGATCGACGTCAAGAGATCAATGCAGCAATGAAAAGAGCAATTCTTCAAGATCTGCAGCAACTACTTCATGAACATCATGCGTTGGTCAGGCTGCTCAAGAGTGCTTTGGAGCGCATGCCAAATGATGACTACAAAGTCGCGATCAGAGCGGATAAACGACCATCTGGAACACACGAAAGCACAAACGAAAAATGTATTCTATCACCAAAATACATGGCCAATAAAGAATAATTAAAATACTTGAATTTTTTCATTTATATTTATTATCCTAATAAGAAATGTAACTTAATAAAATCCAAAATATGCTCATTTATTGTCATGTATCAATATAGATTGATTTTTTCATCTATATATGTGTAAGCTTTGAATTAATATTTAAAATTTGAAATTTTGATGTGAGATAAAAATAAAAGTACGAGTAAGTAGTAGTAGTTTTTGGCATTTCTTGTGTGTTATGTTTTTATTTTAATAAACTGGATAAAATTAAGTGTCACCGAAATCATGCTTTGTGAAAAATGGTATACGGACTTTTATTTAAATGGCCGAATCCTTTTATTATAATCACTTGTTGACGTGTTGTGACCTATGTGAACGAATGTACAGGAAACCAATGATCTCAAAGCGAGCGTCACCGCCATTGGCATTAACGCCGCGTCAAGCAAGCGTTGGATCAAAACGCACGGTGGCATGTTAACGACCCGAACAATATGCGTGTTCTTGTTGACGAGCGTCAACGCGCGATAGCAAAACGCGCGTCCAACGCCCGTCATCTGAACGTGGCCTTATACGTAGGACGCTACATAAGTTTTGTCGTATGCGAACTAGACACATCAAAAAAGTTTAAGTAACATGTACGCCGTACGGTTTTGAACGCGTTTTACTATTGTAATATATTTATATTTCTTTTATAAATAATAACTAAGCATTCTTTGACGCATTCGTGACTAAAGCAACAAAATCCTTCATTAATTTGTTCATTTAATCACAATAATAAACAATATGTGTACCGTAACATACGTAGTGTAAAATAAAGTTAAAACAAAATTAAACTTTTCAGGTTTTACAAAATTAAATAACGACATTTTTTTAAATTATTTATTGATTTAATACAAAGTGTGACCGCCTCTGTTGTTTAAAACTTGTCGGCAAAGATTTTTCATTGGATTTATAAGATTGTTTATCTGATCCTGCGGCAATCGCTCCCAATGGAATTTTAACAAATCTTACAGTTGTTGGGTTGTCGACACTCCGTCCAGGTTCTCTAGAATACGTCTCTGTAGCATGTCCCATGCGTGCTCGATGGGATTGAGGTTTGGCGATTGTGGAGGCCACGGCAATACCCGAATGTTTTCCATTGCCAAGTACTCTCAGGTCCTCCGAGCTGTTTGCGCATTATCTTTGAAATCTGAGCCAACACTTTGTGCAAAATGGTGAACATAAGGCCCGAGGACATCTTCAACGTAAGTTTCAGCGTTCATATTGCTATCTACAAAAACGAGCTCAGTTCGTCTGTTCTTCACATTACCCGCCTATACCATCACTGTGGAGCCACTGTAAGGGTGCACTTCCTTCAGCATTTCCGGGACGACGATACACTCTTACCTTTCTCGTATCAGGCCTAAATGCAAACCGGGACTCCTCGCAACATAAAATTTTATCCCATTGCTCCTAGCTCCATGTCAAGTATTCCCTACACCATTCGTTTCGACGGGTGAGATTCCCATAGCGTATAGGTGGGCAGCTAATTTGGCATCGCGCTTGTAGCATTCCTACAGCTCTCTGCATTTCATCAGCAGTCAAATGTAAACTAATTTTTTTCAAAAACTGTATATCTCAAAATGATAAAAGTGAGATAAATACCAATGTGCAAAAAGTTTTAATAAATAACAAAAAAAAAAAAAAATGCTGTTTTCCGAAAAAAACGTCGCGGGCACAGCTACTTAGTCATAAATGCCTCGGTGTACTTAGAATATGGTGTCTTGCGTTTATCATGTTTTAAGAGAGAAAGAGAAAGAAAGAAAGACTCTCTCTCTCTCTCTATCATGTTTTAAGAATATTATATTTTGCCAATATATTATTCGCAAATCTGTTTATATTCGCGAATATCATATACGGCGACGGAGGGGTTCTGTTTTGTGTACCGTACCTAAACTAAATAAATGTTTTTTCTTAGACATCTTAGACATAGGCGTCATCTAGAGTTTTAGTAAACTAAGCATAACATGTACTATTTGTTCAAGAACACGGACACATACGGATACTTAATTTGTTTTTTGTTAATACATACAAACATATTATACACTTTAACACCGACTTTTAATTTGCATATAATGCCATCTAGTGGTGCCACGCAAAACTATACTAAACCAATTCATAGGACATAACACTACATGAACACGCAGTCATTATATTGAATATTATTTTACAGAAACTCCTCAAATCATCCTTGTAAATAACATGAAATTAACGACTCAACGAATAGAAGATACGGCGCAACTTGTCGACCATTCTGCTGTCTACAACTATTTAGATGGTGATATGGTAAATGTGTCGTGTATTCCGGGGTACAGTGTAATAGAGCCTGCGGGTCGTAAATATTCAATTGAATTTAACTATGATTACGCTGATAATTTGGATGGTAAGTTGATAATTTAAAAAGAAATGAAAGAAAGGCTAAGTACAATAGTAAGTAAGTAAGAATTTTGTGTGAAATTGCGATCTGCCGGTGCATACTTCTCGTTCCCACTCATGCGCGCGTCCCTATCGCACGCCGTATAAAAACGCGTGGCACGGACGCCGTCGCTTAGTACCACAGAGTACTTTATTATACTTAGTACACAAGAGGTCTCGACGCTGGTATGTTGCTGAACGGTAATGCGCCGTAATGAATGTAGTCCTACAAGTTTTTTTGCATCGGCTATTAATATAATTTGTGATAAAGTTTCAAAATACACAAAAAAAATTTTTTTTTTTTTTCAACACCCCAATTCGCGTTTGAGTATTTAATAACCGAAAGTTAGGAGTTAGGTGATTTTTAATGCCTGATGATAAATACATATTTATCATATATATATATTTTTTTTTACATATTTGCACTCGGCGGGAATCGCATTTATCTAGATACAAAGAATTGTAATTTAAAAGAATCCGAAGTTTTACAGCAGCTCTTACGACCACCAGAGAGCTCAAAGCTGAAGCTATTGAGGACACATAATGGCCCGTCCATTATGTGTCCTCCCAAATCTATAACAAGAGTTTATTAGGGCCAGGATAGGAAATACTTCAGATTTAAAAATCAATATTTCAGACATTATTGTTTTTTGTAAGGAAACAGGAGTCAAATATGAAATGTTTTATTTATGGAAAAATAAAAATGTGAAATTAGAGTTAATTTTCGGTTATTCTTGTAAAGAGTTCACTTAATTTAGTTATGTAAAAAAACAACTAAATTTTTATGGAATTTTGAAAAAATGAACATGTAATTGGTAGCCGGTTAACAACCATTTTTTCCCTTTTATCTACCGATTTTGTTTCGAAGCTGTTGACGAGTTTTAGTGCTATATTTCGTTCAAAGTATAGGAAATGATTATGGAATGGAAATGGTTGTATTTCGACCATTGAGCATATATTGTAAAGTACATGCGTGTATATAAATATGATTGATGTACTACCTATTATGCATTTATTTTATCTATTTTTCCGTATTTTTTGCTTGTTAATAGAGACTAAACAAACAAAATAAAGAAAATCGGGGAACAAACAGATCGTTTATAATTAGGTATAATTAATTATATGTTTTTTCTAGGCATGTTTAAAGAATGGAAGGACCAGCCAAATGAACTTGGCTATGGGTTTCGCACGAAGCTAAAAGTTCAGCACAACAATTCCGTAATGAAGTGTAAATACCTTGGACCAGATGACTATATACATACCACAATTATTGTAACCTTTGTTTTAAAAGAAGATTTGGGTGGTAAGAATACTATATATTTTTTTTTGTAATTTGTAGGAATTCTTAATAGGAGTATAACTGGACGATTCGTCGTTCGTTTTCTACCAGGAAAACTAAGTGCGACAGAAAAATATTAATCACTTAAAATAAACTAAACATTTCTGAATGCTTGTAGTTTTGTCACGTCATTCACATAACTAATATGATCTCACAGAACAATAATATTTATCTACGATGAAATAAATTATATCAGCAGCAGATTAATGATGACGCAGAAAAGATAAGAATTAAAAAGAAGGATATTTACACTGCTTTTATGTCGATTTGACTCGTTATATCCTTAACGTCTTTATAAAACGTCACTAAAACCTGGTCTCATTTCCAGCAATTAAGAGGACGATAAACGTATACGTTTCTGAGCTTGAGAGATGCGACGCGACTCACAACACTAGGATGACTAAGTTCATTTTAAGTAATATATCATTTATAAACGTATACGTTTCTGAGCTTGAGAGATGCGACGCGACTCACAACACTAGGATGACTAAGTTCATTTTAAGTAATATATCATTTATAAACGTATACGTTTCTGAGCTTGAGAGATGCGACGCGACTCACAACACTAGGATGACTAAGTTCATTTTAAGTAATATATCATTTATAAACGTATACGTTTCTGAGCTTGAGAGATGCGACGCGACTCACAACACTAGGATGACTAAGTTCATTTTAAGTAATATATCATTTATAAACGTATACGTTTCTGAGCTTGAGAGATGCGACGCGACTCACAACACTAGGATGACTAAGTTCATTTTAAGTAATATATCATTTATAAACGTATACGTTTCTGAGCTTGAGAGATGCGACGCGACTCACAACACTAGGATGACTAAGTTCATTTTAAGTAATATATCATTTATAAACGTATACGTTTCTGAGCTTGAGAGATGCGACGCGACTCACAACACTAGGATGACTAAGTTCATTTTAAGTAATATATCATTTATAAACGTATACGTTTCTGAGCTTGAGAGATGCGACGCGACTCACAACACTAGGATGACTAAGTTCATTTTAAGTAATATATCATTTATAAACGTATACGTTTCTGAGCTTGAGAGATGCGACGCGACTCACAACACTAGGATGACTAAGTTCATTTTAAGTAATATATCATTTATAAACGTATACGTTTCTGAGCTTGAGGGATGCGACGCGACTCACAACACTAGGATGACTGAGTTCATTTTAAGTAGTATATCATTTATAAAACGCGGGAGGTGTCTTTGGGTCACCCGATGGAAAGGACACTCCTTTCACTATTTTATCATATAAATATATTTAATAGTTAGAATAAATTCTATTAAAATATAGTAAATATTGTTGAAACTCGAAAAATAAAACGAAAAATGCTGACCGCTAGTTGATTTATTTTATTACGCCATCTGTGGATTCTGCGCGATACTACTGTACTTTGATGTTGGTTGTATAATAATATTATCCACATATTAATTAGTTCGGGCAACTTTTACAAAACTCGGAATAAAATTCCGGGTACGTAGTATAGTAAGTACACTTTTTCCGTTTATTCCGCCGAGCGTTTGAAGTGTAACGTTCGATAAGAAACTTGGCTCCAAAAGTTTTAAATTGACTACAAAGGCCCAGCAAAGGACCCAAAGGAGTTTCCGCACGTCAAAATATAAAGTTTATATCTATACTAGTATTATACAGCTGAAGAGTTTGCTTGTTTGGTTGAACACGCTAATCTCAGGAACTGCTGGTTCGAATTGAAAACTTATGATAGCCCATTTATCGAGGAAGGCTTTATACCATCACGCTACGATCAGCAAGGAGCGGAGCAGTGGCCTATAAATGCTCGTGAAACTGCGGGCAATGGCTAGTTGTTAATAATAAGGGGGAAGACGCCGACTCCTGCACAATTGATACTAACGCAGGAGTCAGTGTATGCATATTGTTTTTCAATGTTTATGGCTACAAAAAATGTTATATTTTTATTTAAGCAATCAACGTCGTCGTTACAAAAAATGTCGCTAAGGGTTCCAAAAATACGCCAAATATATTTTTGGTTTATTGCAATACTTATGTCTTGTCTAGCCCATTGTGTTGAAGTATTCAGCGACCATTCAGTCGATTACCATTACGGTTACAGTTTGTATCATTGAGAATAGACACAACGAAATAAGTCCACTAATGGTCCACACTCTATGGAATGTATTATGAAAAACATTGATTTATGTAACGAAAAAATTAGTAAAAACACAAAATAAAAACCCAAAAAGTGACAAAAGGCTGTTGCTTTTGAATTTTTGTTTTTTGCTTTCTTTCTTATGACAAGCGGCGGTAGCGTAATGGCTAAGGCGTCGGACTTGCGATCAAGTGGTTGCGGGTTCGAACTCCACCCAGTGCACTACCGGCGTGAACCCACTCCTAACACAAGCATTTTAGCTTAACTGGAGGGGTTAACAAGAATACTAGTAATGTGTGACCCACGTTGCTAGTATTCTTTCTATTAAAAAAAAAATAAAAAAATGTGTGTGTGTACCAGAGTACACAGGTACGAAGTGAAACTTCTTTACGACATATCATTTTTCTACTATTTGCAACTTCACGAAAATGGGGTAGATAAGGCTTAAGCCTTAAGAAATTATAAAACGAAATATATAATCACTCTCACTTTTCTTGTAAATTCACTTAAATTTGAATAAGTCTTTTTATTTTATCACTTTCAAATTAATATATTGTTATTCTTATTTCAAACCAAACTTCAAAACTAATATATTGTTGTTATTATTATAATATATTACATTATATTCTTTATGTCACTTTACTAAACTTTGATAAAAAAAGCAACATGGCGCGTAACCGAAAAACGTGACGATTGCTACAAAAATTTCTCCCATACGTCGATAAAGAAGTTTCACTTCAAAAAAAGTTAGTGTATTTTTGTCGTACACAGGTATGTAGTATTAAGGTACATATTTATTATGAGTTATCGAATACAATACTTTTATTGCAGGATATATTGAAGCCAATGGCTTAATAGGAAGGCCACTTGGTGAGGTAAATGGGTTTAATATTGTGCACTTCAATATCGATTACTTTTGCTTGAAAAATGAAATTCTAAACATAGTTTGGAAAAGCAACAAAAATGAATTACAACCTGAGAAAAAGTGTATTGGTGAGTTCATTTTGCTTCTTGCTGTTATTGTTTGTATCTTTTACGAAAGATTAGCTTAAACCGTAAATTTTTAGGGTTCCGTACCCAAAAGGGTAAAAACGGAATCCTATTACTAAGACTCCACTGTCCGTCTGTCTGTCTGTAACCAGGCTATATCTCATGAACCGTGATAGCTAGTAGACAGTTGAAATTTTGACAGATGATGTATTTCTGTTGCCGCTTTAACAACAAATACTAAAAACAGAGTAAAATAAACATTTAAGTGAGGCTCCCCTACTCTACATAGTATTCAATCTTGTACGATGGTGCGGAACCCTTCATGCGCTAGTCCGACTTGTACTTGGCCGGTTTTTTTAAGTTAAATTTGTCAGTTTCAAAATAAGATTTCTGTACTTATTCAAAATCATGAATTTTCCTAAAATAATTTACTATTATACGATCTTAAAATATGACCAACCTTTCTGTAACATTCTGCGCATATACATTTATAATAACATATATTTTATTTATTTATTTAATATACTACATACAGCCATAATTACAGGTAATACTTAACTAATGCGATGGATGTAGAATTTACTTAATATTATATACAAAGAATAAGACGCCTGTGTGAACTCACTCAGTGAACACGAAAATTCAGTCAACAGTGTCAGACACCGCGCCGAGCACACGCAAGTGTCAGCAGCGATAGACCATTCATGGTATCTTACAAGTTATACTGGCCAATGAAATACCCAAAAAAAAAAGAACTATGGTTATAATTCAACCACTATAAATACTCACAAACAAATAGTTATAGTATTGTCGTTAACTAGGTACAGTATACTGATACAGGCCGTGGCACTAGTATTTTTGTGTGCTTCCGAGGGTCACTTTTGAACTTAGGCAGCGCATTCCATAACCGTGTCGTAACAATGGTACAGGATATGTAAAGAAACGTTGTGGCATGTTAAGGCACTTTAACTTTAGGATTCCTGATAATCTTAGGCGTATAGTGACATATTTAATTAAAATTACAGGACCACAATCATGTTTACCGCAACTTGGGGATACGTATAGCTGTGGCACATACAATAGTAGTACACAGGTTGAGGCAATACGTGTCAATACAAATCTATTGCATAAAGAATTTAAAGGTAAGCCATCAATAAATATTTTATATTGTCGACCAAGTGGCGCCACGGTAGAGTATTAGACTGCCACTTTAAGAGAGGTGGGTCCCAATCCAGTTCAACCAATTTGCTTAACTTGGTTATAGTAAAGCGCTTTGCAATGTCCCAGAATATTATTATTATTCTTAAATTTACATATTGTTTCTTCGTTTTCTGTTATGTTCACGTACCGTTCGTTCGTTCAGTTGAGTTGATTAATGCCACGTTCCAATAAACAAAAAAACTGTATGATCATGGGAGATTTTAACACGTGTCTGTTAAAGAATAACTACCGCTCTTCTTTCTTCAGCGTTGTTGAGTCGTGTAATATGTCCATCCTCCCCTTAAATGCTACTCACAACTTTCCTGATTGCACCCCATCCCTTCTAGATCTTATTTCATTTATTCATTTATTTATTCAAACAATAAAAGCTTACAGTTTATGCACCAAGACGCTTACATGTTATGTCAAAGAAATGATTGTGAATATTCATATAAGTACATCAAATAAGTAAAAAAAATAATTAATAAATTAAAATATTAATTCAATTAAGTACAAATTCCTTGAAAATAGAAATGTCAACATAATAAGATCATACATTACAAAACAATCAAATATTATTAATGAAATGTCATGATATATCAATAAAAAGTCACAATAAAAAAAAAACTCGAATTATTCAAAACCATTTAAGTATGTCATTATATTATTACTAAATACACTAGTATTATCAAAAAATAGGTCTGCATTTGGATTAGTTTCCAAAAAATCATTTATTAAATTGATCGCTGTAACGGTGGGACTATTACTAGTTTTTGTAATATGCCAGAATGATGGATACGCAAGCAGTTGATGTTGTCTACGACGTAGTTGTCAGGCACGTAGAGATGTATAGACTCACGTACCGATGGATTGTTCACTTTATTATTTAATATCAGATAGTAATGCGTTATAAGCATATACTTCCGTCTGAGCTCTAATAATACATATATATCTATAATTTTTCTTGAGGAGCCCAAATAACCGCATTATTATCATTATTATTATATAATTTACTACGTACGTATGCATTATATAGTAGTTTCATGACGTGCACATTAATAAAATTTGAGGCAGTTCTGATTATAAACCCTAAACATTTGCTAGCGTCCTTGCTGATTCCTTTAATATGTTCATGGAAGTTTAGTTTGCTGTCAAGGGTTACTCCAAGATCACGTATTGTTGTGACACGTTCGAGAGGAGCACTAGATACCTCATAAGTCGTTGTAATCGGGGACCGAGACCGGGTGAAAGCTTATTACCTTACATTTTGACGTGTTAAATAGAAATTTGTTTTCTTTGCTTCATTCAACCACCGCATTAATGTCGTGCTGGAGTGCGACACAATCGTCTCTTTCGGTGATTGTTAGAAACAATTTGAGATCGTCAGCAAACAGGAGACATTGCGCCCTAGAGAGAACACTTGGTAAATCATTGATCATGATTAGAAATAGGGTGGGTCCTAAGGTGCTGCCCTGGCTTACTCCAGATCGTGTGTAATATTCGCGCGACTTATAGTTTTCCACCTTAACAAATTGCTGACGATCTCTAAGATAGTCAGCCATAAATATGAGAAGCCTAGAATAGAACCCCAGTGAGGAAAACTTCATTAGAAGTACATCATTATCTAAGAGATCGAAAGCTTTCCGAAAATCGAAAAATGCAGCGTCAACTTGACATCCTCTCTTCACCCTTGTACTAATGTAATCAACAAAGTTTATCTGGTTACTTAACGTAGAGCGCGCAGGACGAAACCCATGTTGACAACTGGTTAAATGTCCATTAATCTGTTGGAATATGCATTGATTGATGATAGACTCGAAAAGCTTTCCAAAGGCAGACAATACAGCAATCGGTCTATAATTATTATCTGTAGATGATCCCCCCTTAGATACGGGGGTTACCCTTGAGATCTTAAATCTACTGGGATAGATCCCCTGTTGAAGTGACAGGTTGTATAAATACAAAAGAGGCTCCTCCAAGACTGATGAGCAATCTTTGACTACGAATGGTAGTATATTATCAGGACCATAGGCAGAAGATGGCTTAAGACGCGCTTCTCAATTCAGACAAATTAATATGGTCTATTTTTATTTGTGATACACAATGTGTGTTAGTTGCTGCCCGTTCTGCTGCTTCCGGGTCTAACTTCGGAACATTGTTATGGAAAACAGAACTAAAGTAATCCGCAAAGCTATTGGCGGCTGCCTGTCCTTCTATGACTTTATTTTCAAATGTGAATTCTGTAGATTGTTGCCTGTTTTTCCGTTTTTCTTTTACAAATTTCCAAAACGCTGAGGGTTCGCGAGTTATATTATTTTCTAATGTATTTATATATTTTTTTAAAGCAAAACAAATTAAATCTTCAACCTTAGTCCTATAATATTTGAATAATTCTCTATTGGATTGAAGTCCACGAATTTTGAACATTTTTAAATTATAGTACTTTAGTTTTATGTATCGAATTATTTCGCTGGTGTACCATGATGGATAACAGTATTTACTATTGGATATTACTTGTTTTACAGGGACATGTGCATTAATAACGTTAGTTAACTTATCAAACAATTCATTTACGGTCATATTTACGTCCTGCTGGTTTAGAAGGTCAGTCCAGTCTATGTTGGCTATTTCAGAATACAGGCTATGGAAATCCGGTTTCCGGTAATTCCACTCAGAACTCAGGTTGCGTAATTGAATTTCAGTTAGTGGTTTCTGAACTTTTGTACTTTTTGGTAATGTGAGCAACACCTTCAGTGGAGGGTATTAAGTGTCCATCGGTACAGGAGGTTCAACATCCGACATTACACTAATGTGTTCAGGTTCGAGATTCGTTAAGACTAGATCCAAGATACACCCATATTTATTACAAATATTATTATACTGGGTAACTCTACAATAATCAACAAAGTTGTTAAACTGATTTATAACAGATTTACTACAAGAGTTTAGATTGAAATCACCCACAATTACACACTTATATTTTGAATGATATGTAGTGATAGCATTCTCGAGACAGTTCAACACATCCAGATATTGTTTATCATTGTACCAAGCTAGGTGGTAAGTATACTACGCCTATGAATATTTTAACATTTTTACATGTAACTAATGCAAACAGTAATTCTTTATCGTCAGTTAGTTCGTCCAAGTCAGTAATCCTTTTTTGTGTAGCAGTCTTTAACAGCTAGCAAAACGCCGCCCCAACCGACGTCGCCAGCGCGATCTTTACGTAAAACTATGTAATCAGAAGGAAACAATTCGGCGTCTATTATAGAACTGGTCAAGAACGTTTCGGTAATAGTAATTAAGTCATAAGAACATGGAGCAATGTTATTCAAGAACATAATTGTCTTAGATCGCAGACCCCTGACATTCTGGTAATATAACACATTTTTTTTCGTACACTTGTATTTCCTACACCTCAGTTTATTCTGACGGGAAACAATGGTTTTGCTTTGCGTTCAATTTTTACAGTTATAATCATTCACGAAATAACTTAATACTATCACAGTCTGATTCTGTCGTATTATAATTATTATTCGGCACAATTATAGATGGACTACTATTACATAATATGTCATAATTAATATCATTAATTAAAGTATTATAAATATTTTTAATGCCAGCATTATTGAGTTTCCCAGTTTTATAGGAAAACATGTCAAAGGAGAGATTACGATTTGTGTCAAAAAAGTACGCATATGAATTGTTTTGGGTGTCAGAATATAACAGGTTATTAAATAATTAAATTTTATAATTGTATGTAAGTGCTCCGCATACATAAACGGGCGTACATAATATGACGTTGGTGTGGGTAATGTGCTGAAGCGATTCTTTAATACGACTTTATCAGCTCAGTATGGTTACACGTACGTTTGAAATCTCTTTCCCCAATCATCACGATGCAATAATCATGCATATTATAATTAAACAATTAAGTATCAATAATCTTAAGAAGTTGTTTTATGGTACAATGCGGAGTGATATAACGACAATAATCAAACTCACGACCAAAGATATTTTCAATAGTTGAGAGCTTGCTACTGAAGCCACTGTTTGTCAAAATACATAATTTACTCTTTAGATGTTTTCTTTGTTCAATAATAGTTGAATCTATGTTCCGCAGAGAAGACGTGGAACCAATGTTTTCTTTCATTTGAAGAGCTTTCTGTAGAACGTTAATTTTTTCAGTAAGGCTTAACATTTCATTTTTTGCTTGCTGTAACTGTTTTTGAAGATCAGCTACCTTCTGTTGGATGGTTAAAACAGCTTGACAGGGCCATGACTCTTTATTACGTTTTGTTGCTAATCTCGGCGGCGTGAAGAAAGAGTACATATCTAAATGTAGCGAAGAGGGTTTAGTATTTTCCACTGAGGTAACCTGTAGTGGCGATTGCGACAGGAATTTTTTTAAAGTTGTGTTTTTCTTAGTTAGCCTAATTATCTGCTAACGAAGGCCGTTATTTTCCAATATAATATTTTCTAATTCTTGTTGCGAAGTACCAAGCTGTGACTGTAGCTGTAGAACGGTGTCTTTCATTTCCAGGACCGAGATTATATTAGTTGTAGTAGCATGATCCATACTTTTTGACAAGACTGGGTCACTGGTACCCTGTAACAGATCCAGTGTACAATCTGTAAATGAATATAATGCATCTTTTTCACATAGTATCTATTGGTGTCGAGCATGGTGTGGAGATCTGTGACGTACTTGCTTTGCTTACTTTGGGCGATTCCAGTTTTTTCCTTGATGTTACAAAGCATGGTTCAGGTGATGTTGCCTGTACCTTCGCCTTCCACTTTGTTCGCATGCTTTACAGTTCCAGTTCTTCATTTCGGAATTTTTGAGACGGTTTGGTTTTTTGGAATAGCCAACACAATCACGGTCAAAGTGATTCTCGCATGCGGAACATATAATTGTAGTCTTGTAGTCAACTTTCCTTTTGCACTTAAAGCATGTAACTAGTGGCGTCACCTTGCGGCCACTGTTGTTCGCAACTTTTGTCTTTGACGACATATTATTATAGTTTCTGTAGTCGCAATCGATCAGAGAAACCAAATATACAATTTCTAGTAGAATATAATTATAATTTATAAAGGTCAAAAACACAATTCACTTCGCCGGTAGGATACGAAACCACAACTTAGTTGTAATAGCCGATATCTACTACCTCCAGACTATGCACTCATTAAGTAATAGGGTGAAACTGTTGATCTTAAGGCTCGTACTGGCTTATTATTTTATTTCCTGATCCATATATGTCGTTATTTCACGCAGTTGCACAAGTCCTACGCACACTGTATGTAACATAGATATCTGCTAACAGTAGCAGTGCACTTGTTCACCGTTAGATGGGGAAGTTATCGACCACTGATTTTGCACTTCTTAGTCCACAGAGTCGCACAAGATTGAATATTTTGAATATTTATTGAAGATTGAATATTTTGAATTTATATTAAGATATTAAACTCTTTTCGCTAACTTATAGAACCGCTTTTCGCTCAACCAGGCAAATAATGTTTTATTATATACCTTACTTTAACTATTACTATTGCTCTCGAACTTGTGGACTTAATTCATATATATCTAAAGTTCTTATTAGCATTGCATTATTAGTGCAATATATTTTTTCAACTCGCGTTGTATGTACCTTACATTTTTGCAATTCTGGTAACTTTTGTATGATTTATGATGGCACCTATTAGCATTTTTTATCAGAATGTTCGGGGTCTGCGAACGAAAACAAATACTTTTTATAGAAATGTGTGTGTAAATTACGTTGATATAATTTGTCTTACGGAAACGTGGCTTAACGAGGGTATTTTGGACAGTGACCTGTTAGATAATCAGTATCTTGTATGGAGACGGGACCGTAATTATTTTATTACCAATCAAGCAATCAAGTTAAGGGGGGAGGTGTTCTTATAGCTGTGAAAAGGGAATTAGCGATTGGTGCTCGTCTGCCGAGGATTTGTGGATTACGCTAACTGTGAATCATAAGAAGCCCAAAGCTTCCTATAAAATACATATTTGTGTAGTGTACATACGAGTATGTAACGAAAATTTAGGTAACACATTAGCACTTCCGTTAAGTAATTTTACTAATAGTTTTACTGATATTATCCTTAGATATCCGGCTGATACATTTATAATACTAGGCGATTTTAATCAACCTAATATAACGTGGTGCTCATCGAGCGTCAATCACTCCCTCAACCCGAGTAACCTACAGGGTGTCGCGCAGACTGACCTAATTGACAATTTAAATATTTGTAATCTGTTGCAATATAACAGTTTTGTAAATATTACAAATATATTGGATCTGGTACTGTCGAATAACGAAATCTCTGTTAGTTGCAGTGTTAATCCTCTTGTACCTGAAGATCTTAATCACAGAGTACTCTGTGTTTCAGTCAACTACGTTCAGTTACACCGCCTATCTGTTCGTCCTCGTATACAATACTTATACAATAAGACCGATTACGATACCATAAGACACAAGCTGGATTGTACAGACTGGAATTATGAACTGAACTGTAGGTCTTTGGAGGATGCTGTAACGTATTTCTATAATGTCGGCAACGATTTACCTAACTTTTATATACCAATAAAAACCTCTAAACGCACATTCTAAGTATCCTGCTTGGTACAATAATTCATTAATAAAAATAATAAAGGAAAAATCAAAATTTCTTTCTAAATTTAAAAGATATAGGAACCTCTCCGATTATCATTCTTTTGTCATCTTGCGTCAACGGGTTAAGTATTTTGAAAACGAGTTATTTAACAATTACATTACTAAGATAGAATCCAATATTAGTCGTAACCCTCGAGCGTTTTGGGCTTATGTAAAATCTAAAAAACGATCTAGTAGTTATCCTTCTGTTCTACAGTATGGTCAGCGTTTCTCTAGCGATGGCGACGACATATGCAATATGTTTAGCGACTACTTCCATTCCAACTTTTTAGAACAGAGTACTACGGATAATAGTTCTTCTGTACCTAAACTACATGACGTTTATGATGCGGCTGGTAGTGTCAGCTCAGTTATTGGGTCTGTTGAAGAAAGTACGGATGAGGTCAACAGGTTACTGAAGAAGGTAGATCTCAACAAGTCTTCGGGGCCAGACAACCTTCCACCAGTATTTATAGTAAACTACGCTGAAAGTCTCACTGTACCGCTTTCAATCCTATTTCGTCGCTCACTTGTTACTGGTGTAGTGCCTACTATCTGGAAGTCTGCTTTTGTTACACCTATTGTCTATAGACAAGTGTATTCAGCGCTCAAACTCAATTTTAGCGAATACCAACACGGTTTCCTGAAGGGTCGGTCAACAACATCAAATCTTATTCTATGAAGCGACTTTTTGTCCCATTTTATGTCACAGAGATCCCAGGTAGATGTTATATATACCGATTATAGTAAGTGTTTCGATAAAATAGATCATACCATACTTATGAAGAAAATGACATCCATGGGCATTCGGGGCAATCTCTTCAGATGGTTTACGTCATACGTAGAGAATAGGTGCCAGACTGTAGTCCTGAATGGGTACTCCTCGAGAGCCATGCGCATTCCCTCAGGCATTCCTCAGGGATCGTTGCTAGGACCTCTATTGATGACATGAAAATCATGAAGCAAATTGACACCATTGCAGACACTGTCTCTCTACAGGAGGATTTGGACAGATTCCAAAATTATTATACCTCCAACAAGCTTGACCTAAACGTCTCCAAGTGCCACATTTGCACTTTTACCCGTAGACCACAGCCTATTAACTTTATATTATACACTCCAAGATACTCCATTACTCAGGGTTACTCACTTTTGACTGTAAGCTCCTCTTTGATACACACATCAACAGTATTATTAACAAGGCAACGAAAGCGTTTGGTTTCATTTTAAGACTCTCGTCTGACTTCAAAAATATAAAAACCATCAAAATTCTATATTGCTCTTTCGTTCGCAGCCACCTTGAGTACGCCTCACAAGTGTGGAACCCGATCTATAATACTTACATAGACCGTCTAGAAAGCATACAACGAAAAGTTCTGAGGTACATTCAATTCCGTTCAAATTGTTATTTGCTTGATTACCATAATCGTTGCAAAAAATTTCATATACTTCTCCTAAAAGAGCGACGCAAAATAGCGGATTTGATATTTCTGTTGAAAATTTTCAACGGATCAGCAGATGTACCCGAGCTGGTAAACAAAATGGGCCTGTGCGTACCAACAGTATTTCTGCGTAAGCCAAACTTACTGCACATTCTTATAGTAAGGACTGCGTATAGGCAAAATTCCTATCAACTACGTGCTAGCCGTACATACAATGTAGTAAGCCGGGAAGTTGATATAGATCTCTTCTTCACAAGTGTTCTCAAACTAAAGAAAGTCTTGTGCGACCATTACTTCCAAGAATAACTAAATGCTCATATCAAGCTCATGCATAAAAATTTCGTTATTAAAAAAAAAAATAGTATTTAAAAAATGTTACAAAAGTCGTAATATTATCCATGAAAACTTTTAATTGGCCTTTACCTTGGTATTAATATATTATTTATTGTACGAATTTTAGCTGCAAGTTTTCCTAACAATGTAAAATAAAATAAATTAAAATTTATTTCACGCTGTATTACTGATATCAGCGGTATACGTGTGCAACGATCACTTTAATTAGTTTAGTTGTCAAAAACAAGTCTTTGATCCTGCATACTAAAATTGCACAATATCTTCCTGTATTGTTTATGAAATCCTTCTCTAACACTGACACGGTTCAATTATGATTATATTTAAAGTTTTTACACCACTCTGGTTAAAAAAAACTGGTTACACTATTTTTAAAACTTAAAGTCAGGGAGCAGTAATGCTAGACGTATTCACTTATCAGCGCCACCTAGCGTCAAAGGTCAAAATGCTTATACTTGTTTCCTCCCCTTATTCAGTTGCTAAGCACGGCCAGTGCTCTGCTGATGAAATTTCCTACCATTACCTAATATTTATATCCTATAAACTTCGCCCTCCTAAACCTAAACCCAAAATCCTTTAGCAACGTAATTTTAGTGACATGAATCTCGAAACACTTCGTCAGGATGCCGGCAGAATAGATTGGAGTGCACTTATAGCTAATGAGTCAATTAACGAAAAAGTAAGCATATTAAACAATAAACTGACTAGTCTCTATGACATACATGCACCAGTCCGGGCCATAAACACCTGCCCTCGCCATGGCTAACAAGCGATATTAAATCTCTAATATTTAAAAAAGCGGTAGCCAAAAGCAAGTTGAAATCTCGGCCAACACCAAGTAACCGGGACAAATACATTGCCATACGAAATCTCTGCAGTAAGGTTTGTAGGAAAGCACAACGCCAATACATTCATAATTCGGTCGAGAACGGAGACCTAGCAGAAATTTGGAAGTTTCTCAGAACATTGAGGGTCGGCAAGTCAAATTTACATTCCATTCCTAAAAAAATTGACATCGAGTTGCTAAATCAACATTTCTTCGTCTAAATATAATCAGACTAGTAAAGAT
This sequence comes from Callimorpha dominula, assembly GCA_949752705.1. Classification (NCBI taxonomy): domain Eukaryota; kingdom Metazoa; phylum Arthropoda; class Insecta; order Lepidoptera; family Erebidae; genus Callimorpha; species Callimorpha dominula. The sequence continues at coordinate 2,882,954 of OX457019.1, read as the reverse complement.
AATACCTTAAGATATCTTTCTTCATTTCCAGATCCCCAGTACCGATCGTTCTTTTTTAATCAATTATCTACTTGTGATGTTAAAAAGTGTATAATGGCGATAACTTCCAAAAGCGTTGGAAGTTATCATAAGCAGCAGTTATCACATGCATAAGAGAGAATTGCATAAGTCGTAACATGATACAATCAATTATTGAAGAATTATTACCTACTCTATGTCATATCCTAAATCATTCCCTTTCTCGCAGTGTATTTCCAGAAGCTTGGAAAGAGGCACAAATTATCCCTTTACCCACAAAAAACAATCCTTCATCCTTCTCTGAGTATCGTCCTATTTCCATATTGACCTTTCTTTCAAAAGTCCTAGAACGCCTAGTACACACTCAATTAAATTAATTCCTTACTAAAACCAACTTTTAAATCCTTTTCAATCCGGTTTTCGTGCAGGTCACAGCACGGTTAGTGCGTTGATCAATGTTACAGACGACATCAGGCTAGGTATGGAGAATCTCACAGTTGTTTCCTTACTAGACTTTAGCAATGCTTTTAATACTGTAGATTTCCACATTCTGTTAGGCATATTACGCTGTATTAACATATCTCCAACAGTAATTGATTGGTTTCAAAGTTACCTGTTTGGTCGCAGGCAGCGTGTGCGCTTTGAAGATACCTTTTCTTCATGGTGTTGTACGTCTGCTGGCCTGCCGCAGGGTGGCGTTTTATCTCCCTTACTTTTAACCATTTTTATAAATTCCATCTCTAAGTCATTAGTCTCATCCTACCACCTTTATGCAGATGACTTTCAAATTTATACGCAAGCACCATTCCATAAATTAACGGAAGCTTTTACCACTATTAGTTTGGACTTGGCGCGCGTGTCTGAATAGAGCATCATTATGGACTGGTAGTGAACCCTTCTAAGACCCAAGTTATTGTTGTGGGCAGTCCCAGGTTGATATCAAGAATTGATTGGACTGAACTGCCGAACATCATGTTTAACGGTACTGCATTACCAATGAGTACCTGCGTTAAAAATTTACGAATTTTTATCGATACTGCCTTATCCTAGGGTCCCCGATTGTGAGAGGTCAGGGCCTCCCGTAACCTCACTCACGCGGCGAAAAGCAATGCAAGCATTGTTTCACTACCGGTTTTCTGTGAGGCCGTGGTATCGAGCGGTGTCGAGCCGGCCCATACGTGCCGAAGCATGGCTCTCCCACGTAATACTCAACGGAATACTCACACTCTTTCTATACTTTATAGTATTTTTTTTCATCCCTGTACTCCAGCTTATTTAAAGGAACGCTTTGTTTTCCTCAATGACACACATACAAGATCCTTGAGGTCGTCCGAATCTCTGGAACTGGCAGTACCCACTCACTGTACCAAGTTTTACGATAAATCGTTCACTGTGCAGACTGTCCGATTATGGAATGCTCTGCCAATAACTATTAGACGTGCCAAAACTTTGCCTGTCTTTAAGAACATGGTCAAAGAACATTACCTGACTTCTTAATCTATTATTTGCCTAAAACATATTCTATCTGTTGTGTACATTTGTAATTTCTGTATCAATATAATATATTTATTTATGTATGTTTGTATTCATTATCTGTGTGTATATGTTTACACAGACTGTATATATGTACTAGTGTGTATATATGTATTGTTAGAAATAACTAAACATATATGTATATACATATATGTTAGTTATTTTTATAATTTTACACTATCACCATATCACATTATATATGCTATATTATAAGTATGTTATAATTCTTAAAAAAAAAAATATCTCCAATATCAGCATTTCACACCAAAACTACCCCTGATTTCATATATTTATTGTCGATTTGTCCATCCAAAGGTTGCCTGGAAGAAATTGCTTTCAGTGATAAGGCCGCGCTTTGTACATATTCACCTGATGTATTTCTTGCAAAAACATTTTTTGTTGGTGTACAATAAAGTTTATTTCTATTCTATTCTATTCGTGTTGCTTACGGACGGTAAAATTTTCGTTGAAAATTCAACAAAAATTTTACCGTCCGTAAGCAAAACGAATCGTTTTTTGTTTATTAGAACGCGCCATAAAATAAGAAGAAAATTATGAAAAGAAAGACGTGTTGTAGAAGCAGGAGAAAGAGAAACTATGTATACGTAACGACAACGACGCTACGGGAGTAAAGTAACAAAGATACAAAGCAATTCAATAAAATGTAGATGTATGCGTCAGACGCTATACATATGTAGATATGTGTACACCTAAAGTATCCGTGAGAGAGTGTGGCGTAACATACTCCAACATCATCTAGCGAAGACGAGCTGAACTATGAAGTAACTACTAATCCTACATCGCGCTATGAGAGTTCTCGCGCCGATTAGTATATATACAACTTCCTAACATCAACCGTTGGGCCGCCGCGGCCCGCCAGGCATGATCACCTTGCCTGGTCGGAGGACCCTCCATTTGTGTTAGAGGGACATAACACCCGTTCCTCCACAGAGTAATTTTTTAAAGAAATTTCACTTCTATCACGTGCAAGAAATTTTTTGTACATTTTTTTTTACAGAAACCGAAAGACTTGATGTGAATTTAAATAAAAGTAATATCTTAATAGAGGTATATAACTATAAATTACAAAAACGATATTCTTGGATCTATTATGAATTTGATGAAGGTGACACCGTGAATCTAAAATGTAACAAGGCATGGGATGGTTCCGATACGCCAGAAGTTAAATATAAATTAAATAACACAGGTAAGCTTAATTGTGACGAGTGTAAGTTCAAGGAGGGATTATATCTGTTTAAAAACTATCTCATTAGCACACCAAAAAGATGCTAAATCGTCATCTATAATTCAAGAATTTCGTTTATATTATCATTCATATCATTTAAAAAGCATGGCTTAAAAATTTTAAATACTCTTGACTCATATATCCCTTAATTATATTCCATTCTTGAATTATAGCTAACGATCATGTTACCGAATCAAAAAAAAAAACAAAAACTGTCTATCTGTTTACGAGCTACAGTGCCACAGACAGACACAGACATACAGATAACATACAATAAAATTAATCTTTAGTGACTACATATTACGTAACTTAATAACAACTGAAGTGTACCACTACTTCAATAACTACATCTAAGTCAAGGTAGTTGAGTGGTTAAGTACACTGAGTAGTGCGGCGTCCACAAGACCTGATCCTTTTTTTTTTTTTACGTGTGGAAACCTACGGGTGATACCACACCGGGGCTATCGGTGAGGCCGTATGTCGGAGTTTAACCGACTAAAACCACACGGTGTGCCATACTGCGCCTACATTGGGTGGACCGTCGGTGCTACGGTGGTATGTCCTCAAAGGGCCACCCGGCGCCAGCCCGAGGAGGTGGCAATCGGGCTCCGTCTCTTAGCTGGGCGATGTTTAGACACACACGGACATCACCCCTTCGTGGGAGGCTCTATTGCGGGTGGTGGACATAAAACCCGTCTCATCCACCCGCGGCCATTGCTAGGGCGGCATGAAACGCTCGTGAGCGCGCCTACGCCGCCCGGGGCGTCGGCGGCGAATCGGATCCGCTTGGAGATCCTCCTCCCAGATCCGCTCCGCCACCTCCTTCCGCGAGATCACACCCTCGTAGAAAGTCGCCACCGCGGTAAAACACCTGTCGCTACCGGCCATGGAGCGTAGGATAGCCGGCAGCGAAAGATCGACTCCGACTACTACAGAAAGAGCAAGACGCTGCGTTACCCAAGCCGGACAAACCTCGAGCGTATGCTGCGCCGTGTCCTCTCCGCAGTCGCAGTGGTGGCAGGCGGGACTCAATTCCCTCCTAGCGACCGAACAAGACCTAATCCTGACCTAACAGTCTATCTTTTAGAAAACATATTTTCACAATCTACGAAATAAAAGCTATGAGTTTGTTTTAAATAAATGGAAGGTAATAAATAGAAAAATAAATTTAGTGGGAGAGCCAGGCTTCGGCACATATGGGCCGGCTCGACCGGAGTGATACCACGGCTTCACAGAAAACCGGCCGGCAGAAAAGCAAAACACAACGTTTCGCCGAGCGAGTGAGGTTACCGGAGGCCCTACTAACCCTTCCCTCTCCCCATCTTCCCCCCTCTCCCTCCCTCTCTTCCCTCCCTTCCCCTACTCTCACCTTAAAGGCTGACAACACACTTGTGACTCTCGAATTGCAGGCGTTCATGGGCGACGGGCATCACCATCAGGTGACTCGTCTGCTCGTTTGCCCCCTATCCCATAAAAATAACAACGTGTTGATTATCATATGATGTTGACGATATAAAATAATAACAAAAGGCAGCGAAGCGTTATGCTGCGTATTGTGTGTAAGCCGGTTTACATACTATCTTCAGAAACCTTTTGTGTTTAAGCCGGGATTCGCATTTCCAGTTTCGTTCCTGCTTGCTTATTTGATAGCCAAGTACCCAAGGCCATACGCCTTGGGTACTTGGCTATCAAAGGTTTCAGCTCTTCCGCGGATGTTATTTTAAACATATATTTCACAGCATTTATTAAGCTGCATCATTTTATCTTCTTCTTTTTGTATGTTTTTAATACAATTTATCCAAGACGCCGCCCGTACGAATTTGGCTTAAGCCTTCTTTAATTAACTCCATGACTTCAGCCTTTGTAAAACTTTTGTTTTTTTTTCCAATATGCGATTTTAGTTGTGCGCATATTAATTCAATTGGGTTCACCGCCAGACTATGTCTGGCGGTGAACTTGTAATAAAACTTCAGTATGTATCGAAATTCTTCGTTAGATTAACTCATTTTTTGAAGATATACGCATTTAAAATGTTTAATAAAGATTATTTACATATTCGACTACTGTGGGTAACCGGTCTGCACTCTTCTGGGCAAAACGGAAACTAACGATCGGAATTATTAGCTGTGTAAAACTGTAAATGTATCTTTGTCACATGTATATAATAATATCGGGTCCGAAACTAGTCGGGCATATCCTACTCACATTTATAATATTAGGTAGGCCTAATATTATCAATGCAAATGTGAGATTAACTGTTTCTTACTTCTTCTTGCTTTGTAGCCTAAGCCTTAACTACTGAACCGATAACCATGAAACGTTAAATACACATTGTTAGGGGGTAATAGGAGTTTCATTTAGAAAAAAGGTATTGTTCCCAAGGGATATCTGAGTTGATGGATAAAATCTGTATTAACGAGAACGAGCCATGGATGAGAGGAAGTCTTTAATAAAAAATATGAATACCACCCATGGAAGTTTTTATTCAAATGTTTTAAATATTTTCAGTTACCATCGAGAATACTGTAACACTGACATCTAACTACAATAATACAGTATTTGAATGTCAATTACAGCCGAAGGTTGAACAGGGAGAGGAACCACCCACCTTTTATAAACTTATTAAGGTTTTATTCCGTAAGAAACATTTGCCCATCACAACTTCAACTACAACGACTACAAATTCTGGTAAGTTAATTTTCATAGTAAGTTATAGGGTATTTGCCAGGTACACTTTTGGGACGGAACATTAAATTATCGGGACTTTGGGTTTTATATAGGAACAGCTGTAATAGCTACAAAAACAACAGATTTTTATGAGACGTTATTTATGTAAAATGAATGACGAGTCATTGCTTAGTACAAGAAACGTAATAAAATGAACTTAGATTTGATAAACTTCTAATCATAATCATCTTATCTAATTTATTAGTTTTAGAATAATTTGCAAGTATTTTTAAGAGTTTTTATATTTGTATTATACTTATCGTTAGATTTCACTGCGTTCAACAAGTAGGTCTTTTTTATCGCATGTTCATAAATATGGCTACATGAAAACTTGAAGTTAGACTTTATTTGTAAGTCTGCTTTGACAGGCCCGAGAAACAATCTGTTAGGACTCCTCTCGGTACCTAATTATATTAGTTAAGAAAAATTATATTTTGATGTCATGAACGCAAATAGTTTTTATAGGTTGGGAACTTTTTGTAATTCAAATAATTATAATTTGTGCCATTTCTGTAAATTTGTTAGGTCCTTGTTCTTTACTGCATTTAAAAAATCGTTTTTTTTTATATCAGGCTGTTTCAGAAAGATGTGCTCAAATTTAAGGAGCGTTGTGAGTAGCTGAAAAATTGTTTATTTAGCTTAATATATATTTTTTTTAATATTTCAATATACATCGCACCGCGTTCAGAATAGCACCGTCATTGTATTTGACCCGTGGTTATAGAAACCGTTCAATTCTTCTCGTCCTTCTAAGGTCCTTCTCCGTCTTCTTACCAACTACACTAAATTGGATTTCTAAAGCTTTTTAAATGGATATTGATTAAATCGTTTAATAATAGAAAAAGCTTCAGATAACTTACGTGAGTAACACTGAAAGTTTTTAGATTAGGCCAGTAAGAAAAGCAGCCGATGAAAAATTTAATTATATTTCGAATTAGGAACTCTGGGAATCTCTAGATGTTTAATGATTTCATATGTCATTTGTTTTTACAAATGGGCGTCAATTTAAAAGGTGTCTGTCGCGCATCGAAATGGATTTGAATAGAGAAAGTTTTCGCTCAATGATTTATTACGACTTTCGTTGCTGTCTTACTTAACAACAATGTTACGATAGACTTCGATTGGCATTTCATTACGAAGCCCCATCTCGTGCAACAACTGGTACTAATGAGTTTAAACGTGGTCGAAGCAAACTCACTGATGATTCTCGAGAAGAAAGAAAGAAGAAAAGAAAGAAAATATAGATTATTGCAAAAACCTCAGCGTACATTTTTCTTCTTCTTCTTTTTATGTTACCTTAGTCTGTAATTTAAATACACTTTGTTAGTATTAACCTATTTCACAAACATCATTTTTTAGTCTATGACTGCTAAGTCTAAAATGTGTCATATGTCATGTAGATGTGACGTGTCTTGCTTGACGTGGCAACATGTGGTTATTCCTTTTATTTTTTTTTGAAATGATTGAAATTGGAATTATTACTCATAGTACGCTGCTATTTTGCAATTTCGGGTTGACACTCAGCGTACATTGAGATGATATAAAACATCCCAGTACTGGTTTTCAGTGCCAACCACAGAAGGACGTCCTTCTACGGCGACTACTGAAAATAACGTGAGTGCTGTGCGGCTAATGATAGAAGCTGATAGAAGGGTGACATATGAGGCGGTACGAGTTAAGTACAAAAAGTCTAGCATGAATATTTAGGCGTCAGAAAGCTTTGTACTACATGGATACCTCATAATTTGACGGAAAATAAAAAATGCCGTCGTTTGGATTAGTGCCGTTCAATACTGTATATGATATCGTCACAGGTCGTCACAGGTGATTAAAGCTATATATATTGTTACGAACCTGAAACTAAAAGAATCTACGCAATGGATGTTTTTTCATTCAAATATTTGCCGACAGTAAAGAAGGGCAGAAGTCAAGGAAAAAATGCCTCATTCATTGGAAGAGAAACGGCTGTTACTGCAGATTGGTATGTCAGTCATTGTCTACCAATTGTCTTGGAAAATGTTAGGCAGCAGCGCCCAAGAAGCAGGATCCTCCTTCACTATGGCAACGCTCCCGCTCACTCGTGTGGAGCTAGTGAGTCATCCTCCTTACAGTTCTGACCTGGCACCTTGTGACTTTTGTTTATTTCCAAAAATAAAAGATAAACTTAGAGGAAATGGTTTTATGAACCCGTTTGAAAAAGGCATGGAAGAGATCCCTAAAGAAGAGTTGTTGTAAATAAATAAAGCACTTGAATACTTACCAAACTGTTTCAGACATTTATCAAATTTGTGATTTTTAGATTCAGTTCCATTGTCACTTCTAAATATTTTAATTTTACAATCTAACTTAATTTACTTTAAAAAGTAGGCAAATACTTTTTTGGAAAAATCATCAGTAAATGTGAGTAAATACCTTGCTCCTCCAATAGACTGGTTCTCCATCGGTCCACACACATGACTGTGGATGAGCTCTTGTAATTTTGATGATCTGGAACCTTCATGCTTAAATGGTTGTCTGGACTGCTTTGCTTGTAAACAAGGAGTGCATGTTATTTCTTTATTTGTTTGAGACATTTTTACACCCAGTGTACAATCTGGAACCTTATTTAAATAATTAAAGTTGAGATGACCTAGTATTTGGTGCCATATATATTTGCCTTCAGTAGTGGCTGACAATGCTTTTCCACTATGACAGGTCGATAATTTATGTGTGTTATTCACTAACTTTGCCCTAGCCACCATATTTCCTTGTTTGTTTATAAGTGCATTTTCATTGAATTCCACTCGATTTCCATTACAAATAATTTTATTTACAGACAGTAAGTTTGTGGATAGGTCGGGTATATACAATACATCATTTACCTGAATACAGTCAGGAATTCCAGTAGTTTTATTGGGCATTTGAATAGTGGCCGTGCCACAGCTGTGTACACGAAGTATCTTACTATCAGCAATCCTGATGTTATCAACAGGCGGTGCTTTTACATTCTGGAGCCAGTAGCCATTCATTGTCACATGCTGATGCGCCTGAATCCACATACCAGCTGGTATTGTCACAACACAATGATGCTGAGATAGCGGCAACAAACCTGTTCTTTTTATAATTATTTTCGTCTTTTTAAACCAACAGTGTTTGCTGACATGACCATATTTGTTACAATTAAAACATCGGGGTCCTTTAGATTTTTCTGAGTGACTAGATTATACATTATATTTACTTGGTCTAGAGTTTTTGTCTTTCTTTGAATTTGCATAAAAAGCGGTTGTAGTATCTTATTTCACTTCTTGTAACAACTTTATTTTTATCAGATCGGCACTAATTATTATGCCAGAGCTCTCAATCCCCATAATCATGTGCTTGTATTCTTCTGGTAGCCCAGCCAATATAAACGTACCGAGCCAGTCATCATCAACACTGACACCTATTCCTCTCATTTTGTACGCTGCTGACATATTTCTATTGATATAATCTTCTAGGTTTGTACTTGCATTGAGATTCGTATTTATCAGATCTCTTAGAAGCCCAACTTTACGGAGCAGACCGAAGTCTTCAAATGCTTTAGACAATTTGTCCCATACCATTTTCACAGTTGTGGCGTCTTGAACATACACATATAGTTGTGGGTATATTGAGAGTGTAATCTTAGACTTAGCTTTGATATCCTTCTTTGTATCTATGAAGTCCACGGAGGTTATACACTCCCACAACTCTTCATGTTGCAAATACGCTTCCCTTGCAAATTTCCATGTTGAAAAGTTATCTCTTCGAGTTAATCTTTGTATTGATAATGTATTTGTAGCCATAGCCAATAGTTTTATGTAAAATACACAATTTACTGAACTTTATCAAAATATGGTAGCAGAATTGTCGGGGCCCATAACCTGTTGTAAATAAATAAAGCACTTGAATACTTACAATGCTTTTACTACGATAACCGTATTTTACAGTATATTAATAGACGCTGTCGCATCAGAAAGACACATGCAAAGAAGACAATATCAAAAATGTAATAGTGTCCGCAGGTGAGCTGGCTAGAGAGAACCACTATTTGCGTTTTACTTCAACAAGAGTGGGCTCACTGATTCAGTCAATGGTTCCATCGCATGCGACGGTGTGCTTAGAAAGGAATGGAGACAACTTCGAAAAGCAATAAAAACATTAACAGGGGTCTATATCATTCCGGTTTTTAATTTATAAAAACTTTCAGTTTGACCCCCGTATTATGTGGTGCAGGCATATTGTGGCCGTTTAAACTTTTCTTTCTCTAACTTCTTTCTTTCTCCATCCACAGTAAGATGTTAGTTATAAACAGTAATATTGCTACGAACCGGGGTTCGGGATTAGAAAATATATTCACCAACTTGTTATACTAAATACACACAATTTATTTAAATAATTCATAATAAATAGAATAATCACAGTTAACAATAATGGTCTTCGTTATTTTTCGCACTGTATTATATACTATACAACGAAGCTACCCACATATGTTTATAATTATATGTCTTCCACCTTAAATTATCACAAAAGAACTTACTTACTAAAGGACTTAATTATATTTTAATGTGTGAAAATTTCAACTGTCTACCTATTACGGATCATAAGATACAGCCCGCTGACAGACAGACGGACGGACGGACAGCGGAAGCTTAGTAATAGGGTACCAATAACCAACGGGTGGTTACCCTTAAGGTACCGAACCCTTATAGGATCACTTTGTTGTCTGTTCGCATTTGTTGTTATGTCACACTTAATAAATATTTTTTGCGATTACATATGATGTGACCTATATTGACATATGGGAGAGTATTTTTAGAACTGCAAAGTTAAGTTTGTCTTTCGGAAGAAAAGGCAAAAAATCTTCTCTAGATGAATGAACTATCTGCATACAAGTTCTTTTGCTTACGGAGCCCTCGGTGCAAGAGCCAGACCCGGTTTTCTTAAGGGGCAATTAAAATCAATTTATTAATATGGAAATTAAACTAATAATAATATGCTTCGTAGCAATCAATAGAAGTTTCGTACATATTACAGTGCTATCTAAAAACAAATTAAGCATGGCTTGAACTGGGGTTCTTGAACACCAATAAACATACTTAGATATTTTATTTTTGTAAATACATTCATATTTTACATAGAAACACCTTATGTAGGCACACAGTAATCCTAACTAAGCACCACGTTCCTAACCGGCAGCGAGGCAAATCACGAGTGTGCGGCACGGTTGTAAAGGGGGCCTTTACAACCGTGCCGCACACTCGTGTCCTTGTTCTTTATCACTAGTAATTCTGTAAACTTTTGTATCCTTGAATCTTAAAATACGATAAGTGAATATTCCGAAGAAATTTATTTTTAAACCCGAAGACACACCCCTAAATTATACTTTACATACTCGTAAGTCGAAAAAAACCCCAAACGATTTTTTCTTATACTAACCAATCGAAATTTATGCATACAGATATTTGAACAAAGCCGGAATCGATCCTCTAACGTGGCTGACGAATACAATACCGCTGAACCACATACATAGGTCGTCTTACAACAATATAATTTTTCTGGATATTTATATCTTATATATAAAATTCTCGTGTCACAATGTTAGTTACCATACTCCTCCGAAACGGCTTGACCGATTCTCATGAAATTTTGTGTGCATGTTGGGTAGGTCTGAGAATCGGCTAACATCTATTTTTCATCCCCCTAAATGTTAAGTAGGTTAAGTTACGTAGTCCACCCCTAATTTTTTTTTTTAATTTTTAGATAATTTTTTTTTTTATGATACAACATTAGAAAATAAATACAACCTTGAATTTTCAACCCTCTACGATCAACCCCTGTTTTTTAATAGCGATATTAGTATTTTTACTTTCATTGGTACAATTTTTTTAAAGTATTTAACCCAGTGAAAATAGATATAAGCATTGTAATAATCAATTGCAGTCAAGTCGATTTCAAACTTTTTTTTTATGGAATAGGGGGTTAACGAGCAGACGGGTCACCTGATGGTAAGTGACTACCGCCGCCCATGGGCACCTGCAACTCGAGAGTCACAAGTGCCTTCCGAAGTAGGAGAGGAGGGGAGATGGAGGGGGGGGGGGGGAGATGGAGAGTGGGAAGGGTTAGGGCCACCGATAACCTCACTCGCTCGGCGAAATACAACGTAAGCATTGCTTTATCGATATGCCGATCGAGCCGACCCATACGTGCCGAAGCATTGCTCTCCCACTGTTTAACTTTAAATATGGCAGTTTAGTTAATGAAGTACTTTGAATTAAGAAAATGAATGGTTGGTGTTTTGTTATTTTTAGTCATAGACCCCATCCCACAATAAGTTAGTTATTTTTTGACTACCAAAATATTCATTAGAAATAATTAATATGGCAAAACAACGTGTGCCGGGTCAGCTAGTTCTTGTATAACTTCAAGAGTAGAGGACGATCAATGAAAAGATGAAACGAACGAAAACAAAGTAGAATGAAAGAAAGCTAACATGGGAAAAACTCAGTTGATGCACTTTAACCAGCGTGTATTTACTCCAGTACTTAATGTTAACTACAGAAAACAGCCAGTTGTTAAAGTACAGACAACAAAATTCCTTGGTGTCAATATAGACAATAAATTAACGTGGAAGTCACACATACAACAGTTATGCAAAAATTTCGCAAATCGGTCTACGCTCTTCATGAATTAGCCCATATAGTAAGTGTAGGTATGTCATTGACGCCATATGATGGCTTAGTAGTTTTGGTACTGAGGTATGGTGTAATTTACTGGGGAAACTCGACTGATAAAGATCTCGTATTTAAAGTACAGATAAGAGGTATTAGGGCTATGTTTGGGCTCCAGACAACTGAAACCTATAGGCCACTATTTGTGAAACTCAAAATTTTAACTCGTCCTATGAAGTCGCAGTCTTTGTTAGACTTAATCCAAATTACAGTAACAGTAACAGGTCCCAGAGAGATAGGTATCGACTGTGTATACGTAAGACCAATACCGCTGTAATGCACAATGTGTATTCCATATGGCTGCTGTGATTTATAATAAATTGCCAAAAGAAATAAAGGGATTGAATATAAGTTTCATTAAGAAAAAATTTAAAAGCCTTTTAGTAGATGAATGTTATTATACTCGTAGTTTAACAGACTAGCTAAATAACAACTGAATGTAAAGTTAAAACTAAAAGACTTTTTCTTAAACAACTGCAGTAATCACCTCCAAGTATAAGCCATGGAGGGACATTTAGGAGATTATTTCTAGTTCTCATAGTGTTATAATAAGCTAACACCTTGCCTAGATAGACAGGCCCGGACTTAGAGGGCTAGGGCCCCTAGGCACTTGGAATTGGGGGCCCCCTCCCCCATCTCGAGATCATTCCATTTTGGTTTAGCAAATTAAATGCACTAGTACAGAACAAATAATTTTCAATCGACTGTAATTACTTTAAGAACATCAGAACTACGCAGTATATGTTACATAATCGTCACGCAAATAGTAAATAGTTACGTAAATGTGTTTTATAGAATCATACGGCGAGCTTTCTTCTGAGCAAAAGAACTGTCAATTGTCTGCATTATTTCTTACTCTATGTACATTACAGAGAGTGGACTTAGCCTGTTCTCGACTATGGTATTTTTTATGTAATTCTTCACCCTCTTTAGCGCTGAAAACGAACGTTCTGCTGAGCAGTTTGTGTACAGTGTGTACACAATAGAATTCGGAGCGGAATGCCTACGTTTGGATAAATATCCAAAAAGCCCTTTTCTAATAAATATTTGTTCAGCTTTAGTGCCGATAGCTCTATAACTTCATCATTGGATGACATATGAGCTCGCAGGTGCAGACACTAATTTTCCAAAGTTCTTTCCAAATCCTCTGGATAAACAGCTGATAGCTGTTTATCCAGAGGTTGTATTATTGTATAGTATTTGTATGTATCCAGAGGTTTCTGGCTCCTTCACTGATATGTTTAGATTCCAACCGATGGAGTAACGTAAGAAAGTCAAACTTTTTACTTAACTCCTTATAAGCAGATCCGCGTCTCTGTTGTTTAGTTTCGACAACAAAACTTCCCACCTGTGTGTTGATGCAGAAACAAAATTGTACAATGATTGCAAAATTCCAAAGAAAGATATAGCAGCTTGACAAGACTCGGCCGCACATGTTCCAACAAGATTAGTAATAGAAGAGCCGAAAAGGTAACGAAATCGATCAGAGGATTCACTTGTTTTATTCTCGCTTGAAACACACCACAATAAGATCACCAACGTATAAATATCTCGTATGAGTAATATCGTTTCAATGCTTCAAAGAGATTTTTCGATAAAATTTATGAATAAGGCAAGCTAGGCTTTTGAGCTTGTGTGTAGGTGGTCCCGCCACTAGAACTGGGGCCCCTAGACTGGCTGCGCCCCTAGGCTTGGGCCTTGTAGGCCTAGGCGGAAATCCGGCACTGTAGATAGACGTATAATTATGTAAAAAATATTGTAACTGTGCGGTACTGGCTGTCTGTGGAACACTCCAGAAACTTTAGTAGTTTACAGTGTTATGTTTATATAATTCTTGTATTTTTCTTGTTTTATATCATAAATAAATTAAAAAAAATAATTGTAATATATTATCCGTTGATTAATAGACATCTATGTATAGTGACATTTATTATTTGATGACTCATGAAGTCATGACATGACAATAATAGTATTCAATTTATATCATTTTGCATGCCTATTCAAAGGTAGGTTCTTCTACCTTTAGACATATTATGAAATTGACAACACCATTGTAACAGTGCTTTCTGCAAAACAATAAATCAATTTGATTTTAGAAAAAATAAACATATTGAGCCGACCCCAAATAAAATAGGGATGAGGGTAATAAGATGATGATGATAGAGAACGTCTTTACGTGTGGGAGAGCAATGCTTCGGCACGTATGGGCCGGCTCGACTCCGCCCGATACCACGGACTCACAGAAAACCGGTTGTGAAACAATGCTTGCATTGCTTTTCGCCGCGTGAGTGTGGTTACCGGAGGCCCTAACCCGTCCCTCTCCCCTATTCCCATCCTTCCCCTCTCCCCCTCTCCTCCCCTCTAATCCCCCTCTCCCATCTTCCCGCTCTTCATCCCTCTCCCCCTCTTGCCCTATTCCCACCTTAAAGGCCGACAACGCACTTGTGACTCTTGAGTTACAGGTGCCCATGGGCGGTGGTAGTCATTTACCATCAGGTGACCCGTCTACTCGTTTGCCCCCTATACCATTAAAAAAAAAGTCAAAGTTAAAGTTATTTCTGATGTGATAAATGTAGAATGATTGTCTTTTATTCCTTAAATAAACAAGTAACGTCTTCTGATCATCGCACTGGTATTGTTGCAGCACCAAAAGGAACGGAGAGACCCCAGTCGATTACCACACCAAGTACAAAGTTATTAGGTATGAATATTTATCTATTTCTTGACGGCACTCAAATTTTTTTATGGATGTTCAGCCCTCACTCCGTTATTTATGAACCAAAACTACAAATAATCATAAAATTAAAACTTTTTAACAAAAAATTAAACCGACGAAAAAGAACTAAAAAGCAAAAAAGAAATAGACCATTTAAGTATTGAGCTTATTTATGTACCTATACTATTAAATTTTATATAAACTAATTTTGAGTCGGCGCCAAATAATAAGATGAATAATTACCTACATAGAACCTTCTCCGTTTCTACGTAGGTACATGTAAAATTTAGATAATTAATCAGTTTGTTGTTTGGCGATGACTCAAAAATAGGTTTTTTATAAAATTTGCCTTCCGGCAATATAGTTCGATTACGTTGTTAGATCAATCGCACGACGAGGATTTTTAAATACACACTGTTCGATCGATCGAACGATGTCGAATTTTATATCCTCATAGTTCGATCGATCGCACGATGTGGATTTCAAAACCCTCTAAAATCGATTGACTTTTGTGTAACACATACAAACAAGTAAAAAATATAAACTTCTCATAAAAAATACGAAACAGTACTGCAAGTACTATTTAGGCGCCATTTAATCGAACAGTGTGTATTTAAAAATTCTTGTCGTGCGATTGCTCGAACAACGTAATGGAACTATGTTGCCGGAAGGAAAATTTTATAGTTTACGTTAATAAGCTCAATACTCAAGACTTAAAAGGTTTATTTATTTTTGCTTTTTAGTTCTTTTTTGTCGGTTTAATTTTTATGAAAAAAATTTTGAAGTCACAAGGTTTTTATGTTTAGTAAACTTGCAATTATTATGTAACCGCATTTATTGACCTTTCAACGACAATCAAGGATTTTTGACAGACTTCAAAAAAGGAGGAGGTTCACAATTCGTCAGAATCTTTTTTTATGTATGTTCCCCGATTACTCTAAGATGCCTGGACTGATTTGGTAAGTTCTTCTTTTGTTTGAAAGTGTATACATACTTCTCTTTAAATCGAGGGTACTCTTCAAATTTTATAGGCACAATTGAAGCGATTTGGTTCTTTTTAGGCGCATTGAAGTCTGTAATACTTTTTTTAATAGATCTTGCTTGAATAATGATATTTTTCCAACTTTTGACGACACACAAGTCTATTATGTCTAGTAAAGTCATTTCATTTTGGCTTTTAGCCTCTACTAGCAAACCCGCCCCGGCTTCGCACGGATAAAAATTATACACTTAAACCTTCCTCATGAATCACTCTGTCTATTAGTGAAAACCGCATGAAAATCCGTTCAGTAGTTTTTCAGTTTATCGCGAACAGACAGACAGATGCGGCGGGGGACTGTTTTATAATATGTAGTGATGTAGTGATTTAGTAATGATATTCTTCTACTTTTGACGGCACTCAAGTCTGCTTAAACAATAAATATATAATATACTAGCAACCCGCCCCGACTTCGCACGGGTACAAATGTACACCTAAACGTTCGTCATGAATCACTCTGTCTAGTAATAAAATCATCATCAGCCTATCGCCGTCCACTGCTGGACAAAGGCCTCCCAAGGCCAAGGAGCGCCAACCATCCCGGTTTTGGGCAATCCGCATCCATCCGCTGGCAGCCACCTTCTTTAGGTCGTCGGTCCATCGTGCCGCAGGGCGCCCTACACTACGTTTGCCTAATCGCGGTCTCCACTGAAGCACGTGTCGGCTCCAGCGACCATCAGTCCGCCTGGAGACATGACCGGCCCGCTTCCACTGCAGCATACTGGTTGTATGTGCGACGTCGGTTACTCTTAGTTCTATAACTTCATTTCGAATTTTACCGACTAGAGAAACGCCGAGCATCGCACGCGCCATCGCACGCTGAGCGACTTTAAACTTGTGGACCAGTCCTGTTGGACTGGTATGGAATTTATTCCGTATTCAATTTATATCATTTTGCATGCCTATTCAAAGGTAGGTTCTTCTACCTTTAGACATATTATGAAATTGACAACACCATTGTAACAGTGCTTTCTGCAAAACAATGAATCAATTTGATTTGAGAATAAAACATATTGAGCCGACCCCAAATAAAATAGGGATGAGGGTAATAAGATGATGATGATAGAAAACGTCTTTACGTGTGGGTCTTTACGTGTCGATACCACGGCCTCACAGAAAACCGGTTGTGAAACAATGCTTGCATTGCTTTTCGCCGCGTGAGTGAGGGTAAAGGAGGCCCTAGCCCGTCCCTCTCCCCTATTCCCATCCTTCCCCTCTCCCCTATTCCCATCCTTCCCCTCTCCCCTATTCCCATTCTTCCCCTCTCCCCCTCTCCTCCCCTCTAATCCCCCTCTCCCGTCTTCCCGCTCTTCCTCCCTCTCCCCCTCTTGCCCTATTCCCACCTTAAAGGCCGACAACGCACTTGTGACTCTTGAGTTACAGGTGCCCATGGGCGGTGGTAGTCATTTACCATCAGGTGACCCGTCTGCTCGTTTGCCCCCTATACCATAAAAAAAGTCATAAAAGTTATTTCTGATGTGATAAATGTAGAATGTTTGTCTTTTATTTCTTAAATAAACAAGTAACGTCTTCTGATCATCGCACTGGTATTGTTGCAGCACCAAAAGGAACTGAGAGACCCCAGTCGATTACCACACCAAGTACAAAGTTATTAGGTATTTTTTTTTTTATTTTTTTTTTATTATAAAAGACAACTCCCGCATTAGGATTTAGTCCTGTGTCGCGGGGGACTTTACAAACATACAAACAATGGACACAAAGAACACCCTGACTCAGATGAATCGTATGAATATTTATCTATTTCTTGACGGCACTCATAACGTACGGAGCCGAAACGTGGACACTCACCGTTGTGAGTGTCCACGTTTCGGCTCCGTACGTCATTACGGGTAGGACGCACTGGTTAAATGTCTTGGTTTTTAAGAATTGAGGGATCGGTGACTCGAAGATATGACGAAGCTTCCCATACGCCGCCCAGCCAAGACGAATTGTTCTATCGGCCTCCCGATCGCAGTTGTGCCGGCCAAGTTGGATAGTTTGGCCAAGGTAGATGTATTCTTGCACAACCTCGAGAGTAGCGCCATTTTCGACCACGGGACTCGGGGATACATGCCTATTATGCATGACTTTGGTCTGACCAATCATCCCAAGTCCCACTCGTCTTAAAGAATCGTCCAGACTGTTGAGCATTCCCTCCAAATCATGCAGTGATTCCGCCAGGATGACTATGTCGTCTGCAAATCGCAAGTGTGAGATGTATCGGCCGTTAATATTGATTCCCCGTCCGTTCCAATCGAGCGTTTTGAAGACGTCCTCCAGTGCATTGGTAAAGAGTTTCGGAGATATAACGTCTCCCTGTCTTACCCCGCAATGCAATTGGATTGGTCTTGTGCTCTGTTCTTGTACTTGGACGGTCATCGTTGCGGCTTCGTAAAGACATTTCAACACCTGGACATATCGGCAATCGACACGGCATCTCTGCATAGACTCCAGGACAGCCCAGGTCTCGATGGTGTCGAAGGCCTTTTCGTAGTCCACATACGCTAGGCAAAGAGGCTGATTATATTCTTCGGTCTTTTGAATAAATTGCCTTAATGTTGTATGTGGTCCACGGTGCTGAAGCCTTTTCGAAACCCGGCCTGCTCCACGGGCTGGAAGTCATCGAATGATTGGGCAAGTAGATTCGTCATTACGAATCGACTTGCCCAAAGATTCGATGACTGATGACTGGACTGGAGGGTTGTTACCCTCGAGAATAACTTGTATACATGGCTCAGGAGCGATATGGGGCGGTAGTTCTTCAGTAGGCTTTTGTCTCCTTCTTCAGGAATAAAACCACCACGCTCGTGCTCCATGCCTCCGGTGTAGTGCCAGTATGGATGACGGAATTAAACAGCTTTGAGAGCTCCATCAGTACAGGATTTCCTCCGGCTTTAAGGAGCTCTGTTGTAATTCCGTCTTCAACCGGAGCTTTGTTGTTATTAAGTTGTCCGAGCGCCATTCTAATCTCGTCCAGATCGATGTCGGGGAGCTCGTCTGTGTGGTGGCGTGTCAATCTGGCATGCGGGTCATCCGCGCTGTGGGTTTCGAGTGGGATGCTTCGTGAGGTGTACAGGTCCTCATAAAACTTTTAAACTTCGGCGAGGATCTCTGTCTTAGAGGTGACGGTGGTGCCTTGTGCTGTTCTGAGTTTGGACAGGTGACAACTGGAGGAGTGAGGCTTGCCAAAGACTTTCGAGCCCTTGTTTCGAGCAATTGCATCCTCATTCGCTCGAGTATTTGACTGCTGAATGTCTCGTCTTACTAACCTCTTTACCTGCCTGACGTTCAGATGGGGTGCCGTTTACTGTTTCTCGTCTTATCCTCATTAGTTCTAGAGTATCGCTTGTAAGCTTCGACTTGCGTCCAGTGCTCTTCGGTCGAAAGTGTTTAGAGCCCACCTCGCGGACGACACGCACCAGATTTTCAGCGACGTCGTTTATGTCCTGTACGGTTTCCAACAGGTCGAACCGGTTTTGAAGCTCCAGCTGGAAGCTTTCGCATCCAGCCTCGACCTGGGGCAGAGTTGGTCTAAGGGTCGACTTCATCAGACGCGCCTGCTCTGTTCTGATAGATAAATTTAAGGTTCCCCTTACGAGTCGGTGATCACTTCCGGTGTAAACCTATGGATCACAGAGACATCCCTGAATATTTGGCGTTTATTTGTGATGATGAAGTCTATCTCGTTTTTCGTCACGTTATCGGGGCTTAGCCAGGTTCACTTTCTTTGGGGCTTCTTCTGAAAGAAGGAGTTCATCAGATAGAGCCCCTGAGCCTCGAGAAAGTTTACCAGCATTTGCCCCCTGTGATTTCTGCACCCGTATCCAAAAGTTCCTATCCTCGATTCGCCGTATTCTTGTACTCCCGCTTTCGCATTGAAATCGCCCATGACAACCGTGAAGGAAGTGTTGGTATGAGACAGAGCCTTAACTATGTCTTCGTACATGGCTTCGATCTCGTCGTCAGTAAAGTAAGTAAGTAATGAAAACCGCATGAAAATCCGTTCAGTAGTTTTTCAGTTTATCGCGAACAGACAGACAGACAGACGCGGCGGGGGACTTTGTTTTATAATATGCAGTGATATAAAAAAACTAAAACTGAACTTCCCAGCCGATTTCGGCTATGGTAACTGCTACTAATTATTATCAGAGGAGCTAGGATGATCAGCTCTCGCATGTGCCCTTTGATGGCTGCAGTATCCAATTCTGTGAGTAAACGTGCGCGAGCATTGGTTGCACGTGAAGACACCGTCAACATAGTTATAAATAAATATGGGTAGTTTAAAAGTCCAATATTCATGAATTGTCTTAGCCTTTAAGATGAAATAAAAGCCATTAGGTTAAGTTGTCAACAAGATGAAGGCAGGGGGAAATGAGGAAGAAGGAGAACGAAAGAGACTTTGAAGACTCAATCTCTTTTTAACTTTCTTCGTTTATCATAATAATAATAATATAAGCCTTTATTCAGATAAACAATGTTTTTACAATAATTTATTATCCTATATTGACGACTCGTGAGTCTATGACATCGACTACTTGGTCTGTTTGCCCTACTTTGGCAAAGGCCTCCTCCTTTTCTTCCACTCTGTTCTGTTTAGCGCTTTCTTAGCCCAAATTTTCCCTGCATTGACTTTTATTTCGTCTTCAAACCTTCTAAACTTCTGCCTCGTTTTTGTTTTCTATTTCTAGGGTACCAGAATATATTTTTTTTTCTATAGCTCTCATTGTATGACCTGTCCAGTTCCACTTAAGTTTTGTTATTCTCGTTGTTACGTTTTCTATTTCTGTGCGTTTTCTAATAGTCCTATGCTTATTCTGTCAGATTTACCTATATTAAGCATGCTCCTCTCCATAGCTGTCTGACAAGTTTCCGATTTCTTGTTTTGCGCTTTAGTGAGTGCCCAGGTTTGGCAGCCATAT
This sequence comes from Callimorpha dominula, assembly GCA_949752705.1. NCBI lineage: Eukaryota > Metazoa > Arthropoda > Insecta > Lepidoptera > Erebidae > Callimorpha > Callimorpha dominula. The sequence continues at coordinate 2,862,028 of OX457019.1, read as the reverse complement.
GTTAAGACTGGTAGCATACAGGTGTTGTGTAGCTTTGACTTGACGGACATCTTAGCATCTGAGTTTTTCATTACTTCCTTTAGCCGCCAGTACCATTTCATTTCTTTACCCTCTTGTTAGGTAGATTTTTTGAAGAAAAGTCTACCTATTGGTTTTGTACCAGTTGTCGAGTTTTCCAAAAATTTCTTTACAGGAGGTCCCATAGACCCCAAAACAACCGCCAGTTAAAAAGTATATATATATATATATATGTATGTACCTCAATTTTACCGGCACGATAGAGGTCGCAATTATGCACCGATTACTTTCAAACTTGGACGACAAATCAACAGGGCAAAAATGAAGGTTAAGTTCGTGAATGGCGGATATTCCCCCAAAGGGGAGGAATGGGGGCCAGATTTTCAAACATCTGTTTTTTCAGCATAACTTTTTTCCTACGGAAAATCTTTGGACCGTTTAACATTAATAACATGCCCATAGTAAATACGAACGTTTTTTAATATGAACCCTAAATGATTCCATCCTTAACCTAACTCTACAATGTAGACTAAAAAAGTTTTTAATGCAACTTATACTTTTTGGAGATAAAAATTAAAAAAACACGAAATCTACCTTTGCGGGCCTGCTGCGGGACCGGATTTTTTTTAATTTAATTCTAGCTGTGCTAGAGTGTACTTATGTTCGACTCCTTGGTTCTTCAGACAGTGCCAGATGTTTTCGTGTTCTATTGAGTCGAATGCCTTATTGTAGTAGATAAAGTAGCAGTAGAATTAAATTCTTGGTTCTTCTGAAAAAAATGTCTCACAGGATGTATATGGTTGAGTATTCTGTCCTGAAGCCGGCCTGCTCTCTAGGCTATTATACAACATGCCTCACACATTACATGATGCAATATTTTATGCGGTCAGTAACTCACAACCGTTAAGGTCTCAGAAAGGGTATAGTTTAGTAGAGAAGGTATAACAGATTTCTGCTTGAATTGGAGCAGCCCGACTGTGGTACAACCACAGCTTTATTATATTAGTATATAGATATAGTAATATAGATATATTATATTACCGCGGGTGAAACTATGGGAACATCTAGCACACCTATATGTAAACATGAGAGATAGTTATAGAATGAATGATGTTATTTGATTCAATTCCAGACGCATTCCCCCCTATTTGGGCTATCGCAGCGGGAGCCGTAGTGATGTGCATTGTCCTCAGCTGTGTGGCCATCGGTATATACAAGATGAGAAAGCGAAGCCAAAAGGTAGGCCAATTCCATCAGGTTAAGTTCTAATTTTTCAGGAATTTAAATTAGTAAATATATAGTGTTTTCCTCTCGTGTATATTTCGGGGATGTCGGACTAGTTTCTGGTCCGCAGGGGGCACTTTATCACGAGGTGAAGCGTCCTGCCGCATTGATGTCATGCTACTGGGCCGAATGAAGGATCCTTGTTGGCCGGCAACTAACCGTGCATGATCGAAGATGAATCCTGTCATCAGCAAATAGTCGTGGGAGAGTCATGCTTCGGCACATCGGCTCAACCGGAGTGATACCACGGCTTCACGTGTTTCGCCGAGTGCGTTACGTTACCGAAGGCCCTAACCCCCCTTCCCCTATACCCTTTAAGGCCGGCAACGCTCTTGTGACTCTTGAGTAGTCCATGGCCGGCGGTAATCACTACCAAGTTACCATCACGTGCCCCTACGTGACGTCTGCACGTTTTCCCCCTGTCCAAAAAAAATATATATTACACGCTACTCGACAGCACTCAACGGACGTCGTATGTGTGGTGTGTCAAAGTACCGGCAGTACGGACAAAAATAAAAATAAAATTAATGAAAACTAAGTGCGGGTAATTACCGAAACTCGCACTTCACGGAGGCGTCACTGAGCTCTAACCGATTCACTCGTGACCACGATCGATGCAATTCGATCGAAACGGCGTCTAACCAAAAAAAACGCTTAAGGTGTCTTTGGGACACCCGGTTGGAACGAAGTATAGTGGTGGCGCCATCTATGGAAGTTTTCCGAACTATATTTGGTAATATGTGGATAATTATAATAGGTACTGCCAACATCAAAGTACAGGAGCATCGCGCAGAATCCACAGATGGCGTAAAAAAAAAAAAAACCAACTCGTGGTGAGCATTTTTCTTTGCGTTGACACTTTTTTCTGTCTAGCCGCCGCCGCCGTCCGCCGAGTGTCTGAAGTTTAACGTGCGATAAGGAACTTCATTCCAAAAGGTATTGCGATTATCGGGCATCCCCAAAACACACCGGAGTAAAACTATATTATATAATATGAATACCACTCACAAAAGTTTTTATGTTTTGTCAATGTTGTCAAATTCGATCAAATATACCATAGATGTTTGATCGGTGCTCAAAAAATGCACCAACTAAAATGTGCTTAAATGCAGTTGTAAGCACAGTTGAGCTATCTCCAATCACACTCGCTCAACGTAGAGCGTACACGCTCGCGAAAATAACACTATCGCGTTAACTTGAATGTGGAATGTGGGTCTAATTATAGTCGCCCTAGTTTGCCAGCAACGCCCCAAGCCGAGTGAGCTATCAGACGCTTCGTTTCAGGTATAGCCAAAAATGCTAAAACTACGCTTAAGAAAATATGCAAAGGCCTGAAATGTCGTCCTTGCGCGATAAGATTTGTTTTGAAGTGAAAACTTCTTTAGGCACGTTTGTGCGCTTTTGCTATGGGGAAAAAGCACTGAACTGGTGACCGTCACGCTAATAATACATATACAAATCTACTAGACATAGAGAGATCTATTAATTCATCTTTAAAAATATAATTAGTTCAATAAAAGTGAAAACAAAATACTAATTTGTCTAATTTGATAACAAATAAATATAATAACCGATGAAAAGAACTAAAAAGAAAATATAAATAAACCTAAGTCTTAAGTATTGAGGTTATTTACATAAACTATAAAATTTTATAAAAACTTGTTTTGAATCGGCGCCAAACAACAAACTGATTAATTATCAGAATTTTATATATACCTACTGTTTTATTATTTGGCGCCGACTAGGGAGCTATTCCACCAAACTATCGCATTTAAAATAGAGATAGGTTTTTGCTAACAATTTTTTGGTTGAATGTAGGTTGAATGTGTGTTTCCGACATTCAAAAACAAAGACATTCAGAAAATCAGTCATTTTGGGAAAAGGTGATTTTGAGATTTGTTCATTATGTGATCAATACAATATAAGAAACTGTCCTAACAGACCGGAAGCGAAATATCCAGGGATACCGGTATCACTTATTTCAATGATTCACGATACATTTAAATTAGGTACTCAATTACATCATTATTAATATTATACTAACAATAATGTTAAATAACAAATAGAATACTTTTACATACATACAAACACTGTTCATTGAAGTGATAACCTCTTTAGGCGCGTTGGGCACTTTTGGTATGGGGGAAAAGCACTGAGCTCGCGTGACCGTCACGCTCAGATGACAGATGTGTCAGTCATGTTTTCACTTCTGACGTGCAGTCCTACGACTGACACTTTTTTTTAAGTGAAATTTTCTTTGTACGTTTGTACACTTTTGCTATGGGAAAAAAGCACTGAACTCGTGACCGTCACGCTAATAATACATATATAGATCCACTAGAGGGCGTTAATCTGAACATTGAGTTCTGTCAGCTCCTTATTAATTAATGTCACCAACCTGTTAATGTGACGTTTTAAGTTCGTCGTTTCGTTTAAGTTTTCACTTTTGTCGGCATTCTCATGACTGCCTGACTGACTGTTTTTTTTTATCGTAGCTTTAATTTTTAATATAATGGCACTGTAACAAACGATAATTTAAAAAGTTAGTTATTTTTTAAATAAGTAAGGACAGGTATGCAGGTAAGGTCATTCTCGTAAGCGTACGTTTGGAATACGTATGGGCCGGCCGGGAGGCAGCGTTGCATTTTTAATTGATTTCACGTTGTCTTAAAAACAATATATTTCTTTCAGACAGAATCAGGTGTCAACAATTACGAAAACCTTCAAAATCAGAATAGCCAAGCATCAATACCTCCTTACCCGGAACAGTGGGCGCGAAACGAAGAACAAGTATACCACGTGCCTGTAGACATTAGAAACGATAGCAACACATACGCGGAACCTGTGCGAGGGCAAGATAATCCTTATGCTACTCCTATTCCAAAAAGTCAAAGACCTCCCAAAAGTACCCAAGACAACCTAGACCTCACTTACGCCGAACTCGATATTGCCAGTGGGGGTAAGACTATGTATACTAAATCGGAAGACCCACAGTACTCCACTGTGAAGGAACTCTACACCCAAGTTGTACCCAAAAATCGTAGAAAAAATAGCCGAGGTAATTACGATAACGTATTTCCCGATTCTCGTTATGTTAATAGTGAAAATACTGAATACGTAGAACCTACTTATTGCCAATCGTTTAAATAGTAATGGGGTATATGATTATTTCTAATTATTTCACGATCTTAATGAAATCAAGTGTCATATAAGGCTGAATACTATTTTATTAGTCGTCACTATTTTATTTCTTATTATTTTTTCTTATTGTCAAATCAAAGATTATTTAAAAGGGTTTCACATTGTTGTGACTTCATTCAAAAGATGAATTGTGAATAGCTTAAGACTATATACATATATTATATGTTACTATATTGTATCTTACGGTTATTTATATATAATAATATAAAAAATATTAATATTAATGTGACTAACTTAACTATTAAGCAAAACTATTATATTATATTTTTATTATGGGCCAAGTCTCCAGCCTCATCGTCCAGACGAACCTGAACGACTCTGCTGGCGCGCAGGATCTTCTCCTGCAGACCATAGCGGAGTGGTCTGTCAGTGTAGCCGTGGCCACAGACCCCTAATACGTTTCCCCCCGTCCAAACCAGGAAGGGGACTGGGACGGCATATATTTATTATATATTTTTTTCATTTAGGCTAAGTTATTTCCCGCCCTTTTTTATTTACGTGGGGATTGCACGATGACGTGGTTATGTCGGACTCAAACGACTCGACTAAAACTACACGGTTTACGTAATTATATTCGACGCCGCCTGTCAGGACGTCAGGCGGCGTCGAATAGTGTGAGGGGAATTTTTTCTCCCTCCTACATAGAGTTGTGTGCGTGCGTGGGATGCGTTACGCCACCGCTCCAGACCTGCCAGGGATTTTTAAGATGTTTTAATGTATATAACTTTTTTTAAATAAATGTTTAGAAAAATCATTAGGTTTTTTTTTATTTACTGAGTTTTATTTATTACTTGCAAATTTCTATAACAAAGCTTAAGTGGACTAATGCCGCGTTCCAATATACAAAAAACGATTCATTTTGCTTACGGGCGGTAAAAATTTTCATTGAAAATTAACGAAATTTTACCGTCCGTAAGCAAAACGAATCGTTATTAGATATTAGATAAGTTTATTTTAAATTCAATTATGTAAGCTATATTATTTTTTGTACGTTTTTTAGCAAAATAAAATAAAATGTTGACTATGACCTAATTGTTTTATTGTTGCTTTGTAATATCATGAAGTTTGCCCTCGCATTCCACGGTGTAGACGCCGACTGATCAGAAGGGGGCCAAGGTCTGAACGGGTTCTAAGCGGCTTTTTTCTTAGGGTATACCCGGGTTCCCTGCTGTAGACTCACTTTTGACTGAACACCGTATCGTTTTACTTGGTGCGAAACTGACATAAGACTTCGCCGGTAGACCTGGTGAGTTGATAACCTTTCGGAGGTTGTTTGTATACACATTCAGTTCATCAGACAAATAACATTCAGTTGACGGAGAAGGTTTAAGCTTGAGTCCAAAAACATTATGGGCCACAGAACGAAACAGTTTTTCACTGCGGAGCAAAGGCTGCTTCTTTATAAGTCCACCCACATATGGAGTACTGCTGAAACCTTTCAGCATAGGAACTAAACTTTTAAAGGATTTGTGGCGACTTCCACATACAGCAAAAAGAAACATACTCCAACATCATCTACAACCTACTAATCCTGCATCGCGCTATGAGAGTTCTCGCGCCGATTAGTATATATACAACTTCCCAACATCAACCGTTGGGCCGCGGCCCGCCAGGCATGATCACCTCGCCTGGTCGGAGGATCCTCCCTTTGTGTTGGAGGAACATGACACTCGTTCCTCCACAGTGGTGACCCCGACGTGATTGGAAGCAGCCTTCATGGATGGATCAGCAGCATCATCATCGCTACCGTCGTATACACTCCTACAGCAATGAGCGGTAATCAAGTCTCAGCCAGCCAGCATCCTCGGCCTCAACAGGGATATCCTACGACTGCAGCGACCGCTCCAGCCTGGTTACCTCTACGGCCTCATCACCGTATAGGCACAGCACACTGCACCTACGGTCCACGTAAGAAGAGCATCTCTCTCACGTCTACGCAGCAGCCAGCCACTACGCAGCAACCGCCCCGACTCACTGGGGACTTCACCGCAGCACCGCACGCAGCACCGCACGCAGCCCCGACTCACTGGGACTAGCGGCATTCAGTTCCGACTCACTGGGACTAGCGGCATTCAGTTCCGACTTACTGGAACTAGCGGAATACAGTTCCGACTCACTGGAACTTGCGGCACTCAGTTCCGACTCACCGATACTACTCACTACTGGCCCTGGCACGCTCCTTAATAGAGCATAGACAGCTGACTCATCAAGATATCGACCTCCGGTCTTGGAGGGGAGTGATGTGGCGACTTCCACATACAGCAAAAAGAAACATACTCCAACATCATCTACAACCTACTAATCCTGCATCGCGCTATGAGAGTTCTCGCGCCGATTAGTATATATACAACTTCCCAACATCAACCGTTGGGCCGCGGCCCGCCAGGCATGATCACCTCGCCTGGTCGGAGGATCCTCCCTTTGTGTTAGAGGGACATACCACCCGTTCCTCCACAGATTTGTAGTATGCGTAGGATGAACAAGGTAAGGAATGAATACATTAGAGGGAGCCTAGCCTAGCGCCAGGGGACGGGCATGGAAGAGAGTTTTACCGTCACCGGCGCCGTCCGGCTATTCGCCTGTGCCCGAAATTGGGCGAACTGAGCGCTGAGCTCTGTGACCTGCCCCGTTAGTACATCGTTTGCGGCCTGGAGGCGCGCCACGTCCCCAATGAGGGTCTCGACGACCCCAGAGATGGCGGAAGAGGAGTCCTTAAGGGCCCTAACAAAGGAACCCTTAAGGTTCGTGGACTTGGTGGCCACTTTTTGGATAACGGCCACCGCCGCGTTCGCTCTCTCCTGCATAGTCGATGGTATGTGGGGGACAGAACCCCCTACCACCGGCTCTTGGATTTTAAGCAGGAGATCCGCAATCTCCTCCTCCGCTACACCTTCGCCCTCCGCTCTAGCTCGGACATAGGCTTCCCTCCCAGAGAAGGCGGAGCCCGACGGAGCCGAGATCGGCGTGCGCGACCTCCCTCTATGGCTACTAGCCACTTTGGGAGGAAGCATCTCTTGGGACGTGTCGCTGTCCTGACGTGAGGAGCGTCCGCCTTTACGACTGTCATTGCCGCGGACCTCAACCTCCATCGCCTCTTGGTTGTCCGTCGTCGTACCGGAATTTGCGTCCGACGACACGACAGATCTGGAACGCAGGCATTCCGAGTACCTTCTGCTCCCAGAAGTCAAATTGACTTCTGGGAGCTCTTCCGAGATAGGCGTCGCCAGTAAAACCTCTTCTTCATAAGATGAGGTGTCCACCTTCTTTTCGTTCTTCTCCTTCTACCTTCTCCTTTCTTTCTTCGGTTGATTTGTTTATAATTTTATTAATTGACTCCATAATTTAACCCACGAGATGGGGAGAACTAAAGGTCCACCCGGGCACAGATCCCCAATACCCGGGCAAGCGAAGGTTTATACTCAACCGAGGGGTCCGCAGGTGCCCCGGCTGGGAGTGCGCTTACGACTGAACTACCCATCAGCCATGCATCCCCTGGTCACGCACCAGAACACGGGATTCGGGGTGATTTTTTAGAGAGGTTTTCTTCCTCGCAGTCCGGGCGGCTAAGCCAAGACCCTCGTCCCCGATCGGAGTCGCAAAACATGACCACGACTCCTTTCGAAATTACGATATGCCGACGGTGGCAAGGAAACTAAATCTTCCCATGCCTGCTCGGTGGCAGTGTGAGTGCACGCCGAGCCCGCCCTCTTTCTCCACTGACGACAGCGGAGAAACTACGACCCATGGAAGGGTCCCTCCTTCGTGATTTTTTACCGAGGTTTTCATCCTCTTAGCTCCGAAGAGCGAAGAGCCAACAAAGGTATCGACAGACACGCCCGCTCTGTTGGGCCAAGCCTCAACCAAGTGGAGGAAGAAAGATGGCCTCCTCTTCATACTAGAATATTAGCCGTTGGCGATGACGCTGTCCTCAAAAACTGAGGAACAAAAGGCAGCGTCATCGCCAACGTTTCCAGGGTGCACCACGTGGAGGTTTTCTAGACGGCACCCCGTGTTGAAGGGCCCTAGACCAGCCACAATCGCCGCATAAGATGTTTCAACGTTACCACCCGAAACAGTAGTCAGCACCGTGACCGCACTGGGAGCCGGCAGCAATATCATGTCTCTACATCCGCGAGGCGTCCGTCCATCCTCCACCACACTGCCTCTATGAATTGACGCAGATGGGCGTCAGGAACAGAGACAGGGGAGGGAGAGGGAGCAGGCTGACCTACAACTGTGACTGCTCAGGACGTTCTGACTGCGCCTCCACCCGAAACTGTGCAAAGCTCAACAGCAACCTGCCCCGTAATTTGCATTTGCAACAAAGTTTTGGGATTTGATGACCCGTGATTTAGCCTATTCAAAGGATCCTTCTTTTGTATCGGAGGGACATAACAACCGGTCCTATACATTAACATTCCGATGCTTTGGTATCATCAGAAGAAAACAATTGTCCCTCTCTGTCTTGCGTTTGAAAAATACCTATAAGAAAGTTATTGATTTAATCAAGACTTGGCATATGTTACAATCGTTTAGTTATTTTAAATCAATTATTTATAAATTATGGCCCTAACATAGGCCGCTTTTTTGTAGCCATCCGAACTTGGTCGGGTTATGTAGGTTTTCGATGCTTTGTCAGTATTTTAAATGTTTCTCTTTAATTACTGAATTTAATGAGATGAAATTTTGCATGTGAGTAGTTGAATAAATACATTAATTATTGGAATACATTTTACTACGCAATTCCTTTAGAACATCGTGATATTTGACAACTTTGTAAACAGTAGTCTATTCATGGCAAATTGTCCTATAACTCTTTAATTACTAACGGAACATCATTGATACTTGGCAACATGTTGCACACTCTTACAAGGTTTGTATAAACGTGAAAATCTAGATCCCAAAGTGCATACTTTACGAACTAAGACCTAATAAGCGTATTTTACGTTTATATTTTTTTCTTTTAAACCCTACGATTTTTTCTAAATCTGTTTTTAAACAAATATAAACAAATTTAAAACAACGTATGTAAAAATCTACATCTCTCTATATAAGCGCTTTATATGAAAACTAGCTAATGGCCAAACGTTCGCGTAGCGGAAACTTCAATTTCTCCGAAGTTTATGCATGCACTAATTTTATTCATACATACATAAATACACACTAATTTTAGGACACATTTTTTTTTCTCCACAATGGCTGCATGCACAAATTTTTTCTTACCATACACAATTACACGACGTCATATACTAAATATCTGCATAATTAAAATCTTTAAATTCAACAACATTCCGCTGCGCGAACGCACACAAGTACTAAAATAGATTGCATTGTTAGTCATAGCTTGTCTTTGTTAACGTTATAGGGAAAACTACACACTAATATTATAATAGTTTAAAATAAATTATGGCATGGTAAAGCAGCATTGTTTGAAAATACAATAAAATAAGCTACAATACTGTGAAATAGTTGGATATATTTATCTATAGAGAAAGGAGTGATTTTGTTTTAATGAAACAGACGATTAAACAATAAGTTTCTCATTTTATAAAACGTCCACTTAAACCAAAAACGTAATGTATCTATTTCAACACTTGACATTTTTATGTATTTTAATTTTAAATAAGCAAGTTTTTGGAAAATGGGCAAAATCAGGTATGTCAATTTTGTTTATTTTGAAAATCTTTAATTAAATACCTGTTAAAGAGCTCTTAAATTAACATAATGGTGATATGCTAATTTAATAAAGTTGAAGACATTGTTTTTGAACGCATTAATCTCTCCCTGTAACTACCAATTGGATTAAAAAAACTTTTTGCGTTTGATTCAATTCAATTTTTCAAATTCAATCCTCAAATCAATTCAAAAGATCTCAGATTATTTACCATGATATCACTTTCATCTTGCATTTAGAAAATTTTGAATTGTACAGGTGAGGACTGTGTAGTCACTTACATATTACTTAAGGTAATTTTCTATGCTGCCTGGCAGTTCTGAGTACGGTATGTCATGCTTGGCTAGAAGTCCTGCCGATGGTGGCGTATGTGTACGTATTCTGTATCCTTTAATATGGACAATGGCTCATGCGTCATGCTCGTGAACTTATGCCGTTGGTCGGGGCTAGTCATCTCTGGACTGCTATTACATACTAAAATATAGTAGTTATTGGCGCTACTGTTTATACTTTATAACAATATGTTTTAAGCAATGTAACTAGAAACTTGTAAAAAACATGTTGAAAAAGTGTCCTTGGAGTATCTCGACTGTTTTTCTCCATATGATCTACGTATTGGAACGGGTAACCAGCTTCACGGCTGACTTAGTCTGACTGACTACAACTCTTGACAATAAAAAAATACCTATAATTGGTTTTATTGAAATAAATGATTTTGATTTCACGCCGTGACCCTTATAAGCGGATTTAAACGCGGGTTTCGCGGCGGAAACTTCGAGGAGTAGCCAGTTTCATTTTCATTACGAAAACTTTTATTCTGGCATTCGAGACATGAACACATACGAACTCTCTTAGAAACTATAAACTAAGGGTCCAAAGAAACAATAATAACTTGATAAAAATAAATTGATACACAGCTCACACACGGTCGTCCGATCCCAAACTAGGCAGATCCTGTACTATGGTAATCAAGACTGCTGATAAACATACTTATATATTTCTTAATACATACATGTTATAGATAAATTGTGTGTCATCCAACATCGATGGCGTGATAAGTTTACTGACGTGTTGCGGGCAAAATCTTGTAAACCTGTACAGAAAAGGAGATTTCCAGCGCTAATTAAAATGAGCAAGGGAATTAAGTTAGGGATTACAATAAAACAAAAATATACCTATTTTTGGGACACTGTACTACAAGCAAGGTATTACAGAAAGGTTTGGTCGAATAGTAGACCCTGTTGTGACAATTAAATATACATTGACCTAGATTTTATTTTGATACTGACAAATTGATATTGAAAATTGGCCGATAAATGCATTTCTTCAGGGAGAGAGAACGGAAATGAACGGTAGTATGGGTATCTACCTACTTAATACCCAGGATGTTGATGGTATATTCTAATTTTTCCGACAATGCCCGTATGATGACCAACTATTAAAACTTGAAAATTTTCCATAAATTTAGTTTAATCCCACAAATATTATTAATGTGAAAGTTTGGATGGATGGATGGTTGTTACTCTTTCACGCAGAAACCACTGAACCGATTGCGATAAATTTGGTATTTAGATAGCTGGAGACCTGGACCTAGATTAACGCATAGGCTAGTTTTTATCCCGATGTTAACACGGGATCGGGACGTACGCGGGTAAAACCGCGGGGCGCTGCTAGTATTGTAAATGTGAAAGTTTGGATGGATATTTGTTTCTCTTTCACGCCAAAACTACAGAACCGATTGCGATGAACCGTGGTATGTAGATAGCTGGAGATCTGGATTAACATATAGCATAGCTAACTCTTGACAAGAGTACAGTAATGGCAGAGAGGTATCCAGTGGCGGATTTACACATTTGCCGCCTGTAGGCTAGTTAAATTTTGAGGCCCCTACCTTCTCTTCGATTCGATAGGCAATTCACAATCATATTATTTACAACTTTTATTTTGTCAATGATTTGTGCACTAATTACACCAGTAATTAGTGCACAAATCATTGACAATAAAAGTTTCCATAATATAATTAGTATGATTGTGAACAAAGGAAGTCATGTCTCAGTTTCTAGATTTTTTTACAACCCAACGATTTAGCTAAGATTGATTGTTTTTTTTATGGTACCTTACTTTATTTCTAAGCTAATAAAAAAGCTCAATCGTGTGCTACTGTTAAGGTGGGGTTACATTCAATAAACCTTCAATCCATCAGCCTATAGCAGTCCACTGCTCTCCTAACGTGCGCTAAAGCACCCGGTTATCCGCCTATCGCATACAATCTATCCCAGCTACCTTTCTCAGTTCGTCAGTCTATCTGGCTGGGGGGCGTCCTACCTTCCGTTTACCGGTTTGCGGTCTCAACTCCAGGACCCGTTTGCCCAACGACCATGCCAGGCCACGTCAGCATGCTTATTCTGCAAACTATGTCGGTAACATTGGTTCGTTGTCGGATGACCTCATTACATTTCGTATCATTATTTGATCCTTCAAAGCAACTAACACAATAAAATATTTTTTTTAGAATCACATAGCAGACTCTAAACTTGCGTTGGAGTTGAGTTTCCCAAGAACCATGTTCAGTTGAGAACACTAGCATTCGACGCATGCGCAATGGTTATAAAGAGTCGAACAGCCAGCAATCGCTATCCTCGTCTGACTAGTGATGTTACGCGCTAACTCTCTTTCACTCTACCTTAACTATTTAACATCTTTAATACCCAGCAGCCCCTATTTGCGGCCCAATTTAATTAGGCAGCTGTATATCATAATAAACAAAAAAAAAATGCTTTAATTTGATATATAAATAATAAATGTACGTTATGAACGTATAAATGTGCCAAAATCATACCTGTTTACACCTGGCTGCGAAGAGGTGCGGCCAAGTGCGTAACGGCAGCTGTGTTTTTTCAGGGTCTTTATATACTCGTATATTGCCGTGAAGTGGACGATATTTTATTTAAAAAACTAGTTAATGAAATTAACAATAATTTAATTAAAAATACTAGCTAGCACATTTTGATAGGCAGCTTGGTAGATATATATTCTCCTAATCATAAATATGCGTAAAAGTTTGGTTTTTAGCAAATATTCTATGAGCGCACTAATTCTACAGTTGGATCTCGTACATCGGTTTTTTCGTTGGAAGATTGTCAGCTTGAATCTATTATTTTTAATTTTAACAAGATTTTAATTTTTATATATATATAAAGATTTTTAACGCCGTCATCCAACACGGTTTAACACCTAGGGCATGGAGCGGGAGTGTGGTGGTACTGTTCTTCAAAAAAGGCGACAAGACCTTGTTGAAAAACTACAGACCCATCTCACTCCTGAGCCATGTCTACAAGTTGTTCTCGAGAGTCGTCACAAATCGTCTCGCGAGAAAGCTCGACGAATTCCAGCCACCAGAACAAGCCGGGTTTCGAAAAGGCTATAGCACCGTGGATCACATCCATACTGTTCGCCAAATAGTACAAAAGACAGAGGAGTACAATCAGCCGCTGTGTATGGCTTTTGTGGATTACGAGAAAACCTTCGACTCCATCGAGATCTGGGCAGTTCTGAATGCTCTGCAACGATGTCAGGTCGACTGGCGATATATCGAGGTGCTGAAAAGCCTATATGATACCGCCACAATGACCGTCCAGCTCCAAGACCAGAAGACGAAGCCTATAAACCTGCAGCGTGGAGTTAGGCAGGGGGATGTTATATCACCTAAACTTTTCACCAATGTGCTTGAGGACGTCTTCAAAACACTGGATTGGACTGGTCGAGGAATCAATATAAACGGTGCGCACATCTCACACCTACGGTTTGCCGATGACATCGTCCTATTCGCAGAGTCGCTGGAGCAGCTGGATGGGATGCTGCACAACCTGAATGGAGCATCTCGACGGGTCGGTCTTGGTATGAACTTGGACAAAACCAAGATTATGTTCAATGAACATGTCATGCCCAGACCGATGGACATCGAAGGTTCGACGCTTGAAGTTGTTCAAGAATATGTCTATCTGGGGCAGATTATCCAGCTCGGTAGAAACAACTTCGAGAAAGAAGTCACCAGAAGGATCCAATTAGGTTGGGCAGCATTTGGCAAACTACGTCGAGTTTTCTCTTCGCCATTACCGCAGTGCCTTAAAACGAAAGCGTTCGATCAGTGCGTCCTACCTGTTATGACATACGGCGCCGAGACGTGGACACTAACGATGGGGCTAGTCCACAAATTGAAAGTCACGCAGCGGGCTATGGAGCGAGCTATGCTTGGAGTCTCTTTGAAGGATAAATTTCGTAATGAGATCATCCGACAAAGAACCAAAGTTACCGACATAGCTCGCAGGATAAGCATGCTGAAGTGGCAATGGGCTGGCCACGTATGCCGAAGGACCGATGGCCGTTGGAGCAGACGGGTCCTAGAGTGGAGACCGCGAATCGGCAAACGGAAAGTAGGATAACCGACGACCTGAAGAAGGTAGCAGGGATGGACTGGATGCGGAAGGCGGAGGACCGGGTGCTGTGGCGCACATTGGGAGAGGCCTATGTCCAGCAGTGGACTATGATAGGCTGATTGATTGATTTATAAAGATCGTTTTGAGGCAAGCAGTAGTGTATTAAAGAAAACATTATAGGTACAGGTTTTTATAGAAAGTTATTTTTATTTCGTAGGTATTTTTTACAGAAATATGGAAAAGCTGTTGCCGACATATATTATGTCAAAATGGAAGAGAGTTTCAGAAGTATAGGACCTATGGTCGAAACGGCAATCATAAAAAATATTATTAATGTGGTGGTGGTGAAAGTGATTCATCAAGTTATGACAGTGACAATGAGTCTTATGTCCATAGACATATTATTATGCATTGTAGAATATTCAATATACATTGTAGAAATGAAAAAGTTGAAAATGTCAAATTATTTTAAAATTTAGATTCTGATTTTGATTATTCATAGTATTCATACGGGGGTCACACTGAAAGTTTTTAGAAAATAAAAAACGGCATGATATAGAAGCCTGTTAATACTTTTATTGATTTTCGAAATAGTCTCCGTTCCTTTCTTACCATCGTCCCATGCGATGGAACCATTGACTGAAGCAGTGAGCCCAGTCTTCTTTAGGGATCTGTTCCACGCCTTTTTCAAACGCAGCCACGGCATCTTCAGGGTTCATAAAATGAATTCCTCTAAGTTTATCTTTTGTTTTCGGATCAAAAGGTGCCAGGTCGGGACGATAAGGAGGATGACTCACTAGCTCCACACATTCGATAGACAAATATCCGTCTGGCGGAGTGAGCTGGAGCGTTGTCGTGGTGGAATAGGATCCTGCTTCTTGGGCACTGCTATCTAACATTTTCCAAGACAAGTTTTAGACAATGACTGACATAGCAATCTGCAGTAACAGTCCTTTTATCTTCTAGAACTATTGTTGCGAAATGACCCGTCCGTCCAAAGGATGAAGCAATCATCTTTTTCCCTTGACTTCTGCTCTTCTTTACTTTGGCGGCAAATCTTTGAATGGAAACATAAATTGCGCAGATTGTCTTCTGGTTTCGGGTTCGTAGAAATATATTCAGCTTTCGTCATATACAGCATTCGAGTCACCTCCGTCTTACTTTTGAAGCATTGAGCGGCACCAATCCAAACGAAGGCGTTTTTGATCTTTCGTCAAATGATGAGGGTCCATTAAGTACAAAGCTTTCTGACGCCTATATGTTCATGTAAGACTTTTTGTACTTGAATCATACCAATGCCTGCCCGAATCTGTTGATATATCACCCTTCTAAGAAGCTCTTAGAAGGGTGACATATCATTAGCCGCACAACACTCACGTTAATTGCAGTAGTCATCGTGGAAGGACGTACTTCTCGAGAATTATCAGTGAGTTTGCTTTGACCACGTTGAAGCTATCTGAAAACGACCGAGATCAATCTGGCATAAAGGAAGTCCGGATATACATGCGTTGCGATAACCTACGCCGCTACCGCGGTCATGTCAAGGGGTATAAAGGAGTACAACATCCGCATACTGTCAGACAGTATGGTCGTCCTAAAGGCCCTGGAGGGCAACACAATGAACTCCGGTCTCATTTACGAATGCCACCAGACCCTGGAACGACTAGCCTCTGCCAATGGACTAATTCTCCACAGGATCAAGGGGCATAGTGATTCACTCGGGAACGACGCCGCCGATGAGCTGGCAAGGAAGGGATCTGTAAAACTCTGTAAAGGTCTAACTGTACTGCTGCCGCTTCCATTTAATCAACTTCACTCATGGGTAAGGCAACGGACTCGTGAAGCGCACAACGGCCGTTGGCCGACACACCCGGCTGTAAGCAGTCTAAACTGGTGCTGACGGAGGTCTCACCACGTTTAACGTGCAGACTGCTCAGTCTCAACCGATTTGACATCAAAATAGTTGTAGGAACCATTACGGGCCACTTGGCCCTAAACCGACACCTATTGACTATCAATGCGACAAGTAGTCCTCTATGTAGAGGCTGTCTCAACGCGGAGGAAACGGCCGCCCACGTTGTCCTGGAATGCGAGGGAGTGGCCACACAATGGGCAAGTATCCTCGCGGGAGCGAGATCGTTCCTAGAAGCCTGTGAACGCCCCCCAAGAGGCTTCTGTGCTTCTGGAAGGAGCTAGGCTGGTTCAACTAGTCAGCCTATCTGAACGCATAATGGACCGCATATGAGTCTTGATGCGGATACAGAGCCCTATACCAATACCAATACCACGTTGAAACTCACAAAGCCAGTTGTAAACAGTGGCACGATATGGGGCTTCGTAATGCAATGCCAATCGAAGTAAGACCGCAACGAAAGTCGTAATAAATAATTAAGTGAAAATTTTCTCTAGTCAAATCCATTTTGATGCACGACAAACACTTGAAATTGCCGCCAATTAGTGGCACCCGTAGCTACATTCTTACGTGGTGTAAGATCTCAAAGTGGCACCCACCCCTATAAATTCAAAACCTTAATGTCCCTTTACTTTGCAGCACTGATTATAAATAGTATTAGATATACCTAACAAATAAATATTTAAGGTGTAGGTGTTGTTCTGCTCATCCCCGCATAAAAAAAATGCAGTCCATCCTGCTTTCATCAGTGCACTGCGTTCGGCAACGCCAAACACGTGTGAAATAATAGCAGTCAATAATTTTGTTAACAATATTTCTTTACACTTTTATGCTGCACACAATCTTAAGAAAGATAAAAGAACTACCATCAATCAATTAAATGAAAAAACTAGACTCCTTGTCAATTGCAATTTTGAACTTTGATAGTGTGAGTGTATCAATCATAGGGTACAAAATGTTCATCTTAAATAATTATTCAGGATCTGTTGGTGTCTCATCTACGGCTGCGTAAACAAATAGTCATTTCTTTTTTTCCCTGGGATTGGACTGACTTAAAAATTGGATCTATTTCAGCCTAAGTAGCTTAGTCTTACCTGTTATTAATGCAAATGAAGAGGCTCGTTTTGTTTCACAAATTCCAAGCAATTTTTAAGCAATTGTTAAGCATTTTGTTAAATTTCAAAGGTTCACTTGAAATAATATACCAGGCCAAGCCAACATGTAACTTTGAAATTCAATTGTACTGAATTATCGACAAGACCTCCGATGCTGCAACTAAGTCATATGTTTCTTTATGAATATTCAGAAGGACATCACGAAATGAAGTGTACTTAAAGCAAACAACAGTAAGGCTAGAATTCTACACTCTCAAGAAGATTTACAAACCTTTTTTCAGCCATAATCCAATAAGATATCATTTCCTACAGCTTTGTTGATACAGAGAAACAAACAGTCTTTAAAGAAACCTAAATAAAGAGACCTATATACGGAAGTTTTGGCTGCATCGGTTATCACCGAATTCAAACTGTGTCACCAACTTCAATGCACCTAAATTATGATAAATTTTCCTAAAGTTTCGACCATTAGAGGTGTAATATTTTTTTCAAATTTAAAGGGTAATTTAATTTACTACCTTAATTATAAACAATTCAATTAAACAAAGAATGATTGAAATGGGTTCACAATGGGTGAAGATATCGCGAACATATACACTTTTTCAAATTACTGGAACCAAGGGTGAAATGGTATATCGGACTAAATCCACAGTGTTCCGTCGTAAGTGAGTCTAATGCAGGGGACCCGGGATACTTCAGGAGAGTGCGTATACTCTCCGGTTCCCGTTCCACTGCCTCTTTAGAAAACATCACCTCCTCGCAAAAGGAGACGGTAGAATTCCACGCACTGTAACTTTGAATCATGGACTTTGAACCATAGTTTCAAGCAAAGACTGCCCACACCAATAGGTCGTATACACCACCAAAGTGTGGAGTGCAGTGTCCTCGCGACAGCCTCGCAGTGGTGGTACGCAGGCGTTGGCTCCTGGCCTATGCGACACTGGTACTTACCGAAGCAGCATGTCCAGTGTGTATCTGCATCAACCGGTAACCTCTCCAGCCAATTCTCCCGCCTCTTACCGCCACAATGTGGCATGTCCTGCGCTCGATCGCTCTAGTCGTTCTTTCCACTTGGCCATTAGGCCACTATTTGTCTCAACATGTGTACAGATGGTGTTACAGTAGGTATAAAATTTGTTTCAACATGCTTGGTCCATTAATTTTAGACATACAAATATAATTGTTTTACATCGATTTGAATAAAATTATAGTAAATTACAATAAAATATTGATAATTGCAGCAACAAAATTACAACTTTATTTCAAGATATCTAAGTTATGAAATTTAATGGAATTAATTTAATAATCATAATAATAGTAATAATGTAGGTAGTTACTAGGTACATGAATCACAAGAAACTTACAGTAAAGTTAACATATTAAAGTTTGTCATTGAGGTATGCATTTATAGTGTAGTAGCATTTGCTTAACAATAAATTTGATAAATTATTTTTAAACATATTTGTATTCAAGTCTTTGTATGAGTTCGGAACCTTATTATAAATTTTTGGAGCCATACATAGGATACTTTTCGTCAGTAGAGCAGTACTTGCAGGATATATACATAGCCTCTTATCCCGTCTATTTCGTACTGTAACATCAGATAGACGAGGAAACAGCTGAGGATTGGTTTTAACAAAAAGGGCTGTTTCAAGTATGTATAGTGAAGGAAGAGTTAATATTTTATATTTTTTGAAATATGGCATGCAACTATCAGTTCCCTGTAGTCCAAAAATTTCCCTTATGCAACGTTTTTGCTGTTTAAATGCAAGGTCCTTATCCACAGAGTTACCCCAAAAAATGATGCCATATCTTAACACAAAAGCAACTAATCCATAATAGGCTGTAAGGAGTGTAGGAGTGTTTACTGTAGGTGCTAATTTGTAAAGAGCGTATGAACTGCTACTTATTCTCTTACATAACAGTTCAATATGAGCTTTCCAATTAAGTTTCTCATCTATTATTAATCCAAGAAACTTAGTCTTATTTACATTATTTATTTCTAGATTTCCATATTTTATATCAGGTTTTTCTATAGTAGTTTTTCTATGTATAGTTTTCGTTGAGAAAAGTGCATTATTAGTGTTTTACTTATATTAGTTTTGAGATTATTATTATTTAACCATTTTATAATTAAAGATACTCTAATACCGTAGCACTCTAATTTCTTTTCCAATATACCATGATGTACATGATCAAAAGCTTGCGTCATATCGCAATACACTGCGCAAACCGGGTTTTTTGAAGTGAAACTTCTTTATCGACGTATGGGAGAAATTTTGTAGCAATCGTCACGTTTTTCGGTTACGCGCCATGTTGCTTTTTTTTATCAAAGTTTAGTATAGTGACGTAAAGAATATAATGTAATATATATTATATTAAAAACAACAATATATTAGTTTTGAAGTTTGGTTTGAAATAAGAATAACAATATATTAATTTGAAAGTGATAAAATAAAAAGACTTATTCAAATTTAAGTGAATTTACAAGAAAAGTGAGAGTGATTATATATTTCGTTTTATAATTTCTTAAGGCTTAAGCCTTATCTACCCCATTTTCGTGAAGTTGCAAATAGTAGAAAAATGATATGTCGTAAAGAAGTTTCACTTCTTACCTGTGTACTCTGGTACTCACACACATTTTTTTTTGTCTATATTGGTCATTATTTTATTTAAAAAGTTATAGATAGCCATATTTATGGTAGTGTTTTGCCTAAAACCTTTTTGTTCATGACATATTATTTTATTTATTTCTAAGTATCTATACATTTGACAGTAGATATATTTCTCAAATATTTTTGAAAAAATGGGAATCAGTGCGATTGGTCTATAGTTTGACATTAGGTCTTTATTGCCTTTCTTATATACTATCTGCGAATATCCCTGAACTAATACTTAAGTTCAGTATATAGCTTAAGTGAGTACATATCGTTTCACCTACTGATTTTATTATTCTAGTTGCTATTCCGTCATAGCCTACACTATATTTTTAAGATTTTTTATCATATTTAATATGTCTTGTGGTACACAAGGAGACAAAAACATTGAGTCTTTACTACTATTTATAGCTGATGTAATATTTTTTATATCCCTTACAGGATTTGGCACCACTTTATCTATGAAATAATTATTAAAACAATTAACCTATGAACTTAATATAACTAAAAACAATTAACAATTAACCTAACACTAATATTAGTATTAAGATCATTTGTATTGCTATGTATAAGGTGTACAATAAAGCATATTCTATTCTATTCTATTCTACTTATAATTGAGTAGTTTTGGTGGCGATCTATCGTATTCACCTTCTGTTCCACTACACCAAATGTGTCGAGAGTAAATGCACGAGTTACTATAAAAATATCCAACTCGCTATAAATGTGCCCATAATAGTTGTAGTTCGGTCTACATAAAAAAAAGATCAGATGAAACTCCTCCTTTTTTTTGAAGCTTTTTAAAAATACTTGACGATATTGGTTCAGAAATTTAGTTTGGACACATTTATTTATTTCTACCGTGTTCGCTCTATTATCTTATCCATTACCTCGATAATGGTTCATGTCCAAGTCACGTTCTTGTACAATTGCATCATCAAGAAAGAAGCCAGTGAGTCCTGGTTTTGAGGTCATTTACCGGCTTATAAGCAACAAAACACTCTCGTACTTCGACTTCCTCTGCATAAGTGTCATGTCAATAGTACAGTCCAGTATGATAGAGAAGTATTTAGACGACTACGAAAGTATTTACCATAGACATCAAATTCTTAGCTTGCCCCTATCGTCAATGCCCAAATGACTGCAGATTGAAAACGATTATAGTAACGAGTCGGTGACCCATAGGTACCTGGTGGTAACGTTTCGGTTGATTTCGGCGCCCCCCACAAGTCGGCGCACCGCTCGCACCGCCCTAGGGCCGCCTCTGCCGCCAGTTTGTAAAAACAAATGACATATTGTAAGAAACAGTCTCAAAACCACTGATATAAACTATGAAAATCACTATCTAACAGCAACTGCCAAGTTGTTCGTACCTCTGTTTGCACTCAAGTTCCATCGTTCTAAAAATATTCCTACCATTTTATAATCCCACTATTTGTTAATATTTATCAATCGACCAATAGTATTGCGTTACCGGTATAACCAGTCAAAATAATATCTATTAACTTATTTTTATTAAATAGTAAACTGTGTTATCATCCATTATAGTTTGTCCCTATTTTTAATAACATAAGAGTTTTTGATGTGGCGACAACAATATGAAATCATTAAACATCTACAGATTGGTAAAAGAGTTCCTAAATCGAAATTTAATTCAATTTTTCATAGGCTCCTTTCCCTACTGGCCTATTCTAAAAACTTTCAGTGTGACCCACGTATGGTTTGATTACTTGCTTGGACCGGGATAATGCTATTTATCATTATGCATGTACTATAATAATATGTATGTACATTTAAAAAATAAAGCTTCTTTGAATGAGTCCAAAATCAATAGTGCTCTTGTTACACGCTTTATATTAGCTTCACTTGTATATTTGTTTGTAACCGACTCCTTAGTGCGCGATTTTGACCCACTTTAAACGGCCATTTCATTTCATTCTAATTTTGCACACCTGTCAAAGACCGATAACAATACAATATTCGATAAAAAAAAAAAAAATATAGTTTAAAAAACTAAAAAAACACGTCTTTATAGAAAATCAAACTAGAAAATAGAAAATAAATTTTAATAAATTTATTATTGGAAAAAAGCGTGGGGTGCATGCATAGTTATATATGTTATATATGCACTAATCGCTTTTTTCCAATAATAAATTTATTTTCAAATTATTAGTGGAATTGACAAATATTATTATTTAATTTTACCCTACAATATAAAAACTGCATTCTGTGTCACTTTATTTAAACATTTGTACTATTTATTTATTTTTCTACAATGACTTTACATTCTATTTATATATATATATATATAGAATTATACTATATACACAGTTAATACATTAATTTTATCTATTTCTATATATAGCTTATATATTTACATGCATTCGTCATAAAATTCCTCCGCATCGTTGCCTACTGGCAGTGTTCCCAGAAGGCTGGCAGCATTGCCCCGTTGAATTGCGGCAATGCTAATTCTCTAAGCAAGAAAAAGGCTCGCCTTCTGGTCACGAGGTGTGTCGATCAGTCGCTTAGCTAATTCCTTATAAAGGGAACGAGCACTCGGACCTCATGACCCTAGCGTTTCGACCCCAAACGGCTCAAAAACATAGTTACCAATTAAATTATTGTATTTACGCCGTTTGAGGCTTTCTGCTGAGGCAGCAGCAGTGCCAGCACAACCAGCTGTACTTGGAAGATGTTGGTCAGGCGTGTAAATAGCCCGACCAGGGTGTGATTGCTCAACAGTTAGCGTACGAGGTGTAGGGAAGTAAACCACTTCTATCGATCAAAACAATCATGCCAGCACTAACCTGCAACACCGACCAAGTCCCGATCCTCCAGAAGGCAGCGAGCAGTGGCGAGGTTTCTACGGTCTCTTGCAAGGTATTGACCGGCCGGTCACGATCGTAGACTGGAGCACTCCACATACACCTTGTAAAGGTTACAAGCGAGTCCAAACACTACACGGCTATAGGACTAACGGAAAATCAGCTTCTTTTCACGAGAAATATAACTGATGTCCGTGGCGGAACAAAATTTTTATATTAAAGGGTCTTCTTAGCGAAAAGCGATGAGAGCAGGGTATGTCCGTTTTTTCTTGCACCAATCAGGTGCAGCGCGTTTACATTATTTGAAGACTGCTAACGCCATCTCTTGAGATCGTCGAGTACATTGGCAATATTACAGCAGTACCAGCACTAATTGCATTCGACAAACAGAATGTGGTTTACTATAAAGACTATGAAATTTATAATATAACGAAATATATTATGGTGCGATTATGTATGCATTTTATAAATATATTGGCGCTCCACCATGCACCCCGCCTTGGAACATCACAAGATGTTTCAAAACACGCGAATTTTCTAACTGACCGAGAGTAACACATGCATTATGCGATTAAATAATAAATATGATAAATATAGCGGCCTAAACTAAAAAATAAGGTTTAAACTAAGTTGAATTTATTGTGTAGGAATAGGATATAATTTAGTTACAGCGCGTTTGTAAATTCCAGTTTGCGTTTTAACTATCGCCACGCGTACAACGTTATCAGAGCCTCTGAACACGTCCGTAATTACTCCTAACGGCCAATGCAACGGTGGAGAATTCTCCTGCTCAAGAAGAACAACAGTTCCGATTTCTACCGGTTTGTCGGGAGTAGCCCATTTTTGCCTAACTTGCAACGTGTGCAAATACTCTAAGTGCCATTTCTTCCAAAAGGATTGGACCATACTATCTAACAACTTTTTACGTTCTAACAGACTCAATCGTTGATCTGACAAATCAGCAGCGGGTAAATATTGCAACGGAGTAGACATCAAAAAATGCGCGGGAGTTAACACCTCAGGATAAGGGTCTGACGATAATACGCTCAATGGACGAGAGTTAAGAATACACTCTATCTGAGTAAGAACAGTTTGCAGTTCTTCGTATGTAAGTAACTGACTTCCTATTACTCTATATAAATGCGTTTTCATGCTCTTTATATTCCCTTCCCACATCCCACCAAAATTTGGTGATCTTGGGGGAATCATCTTCCACTCTATGCGTCGAGAGAGCAACTCATT
The DNA here is from genome assembly GCA_949752705.1 of Callimorpha dominula. NCBI lineage: Eukaryota > Metazoa > Arthropoda > Insecta > Lepidoptera > Erebidae > Callimorpha > Callimorpha dominula. The sequence continues at coordinate 2,837,661 of OX457019.1, read as the reverse complement.
CGACAGCGCGTTTTTGAAGCTAGAGTTCAATAAAAAACTATACAGCTCATCTAAATGTGCCTTCGCACCGATGAAAGTAGATCCATTATCGGAATAGAGACATGAAACTGGTCCTCGACGGGAAATAAAGCGTTTAAAAGCGGCTAGAAAGTTTTCAGTAGTTAAATCACTGGTCACTTCAATATGTAGACTACGTGTGACCATGCAAACAAAAAGAACGATGTACGCCTTTTGCGCATGTTGACCTCTGCGGCGAGAAAGGATTGTCCTTATCGGACCAGCGTAATCTACACCAGTGTGACAAAATGCCTTGGCCTCTGAAACACGGTAATCAGGAAGATCAGCCATTATAGGCGTTGGATGCGTTGGGTTGCATTTAAAGCAAGTGTTGCACTTTCGCAACTTGGACCTGATAACAGTCCTGGCAAGATCCAGTAGCGTTGTCGTATAATAGACATAAGAAGTCCAGGTCCGGTGTGACAATTAACAACATGAAAATGCTGTATTATTAAGTCAACGACATGATCGCGTTTAGGGAGAAGAACCGGATGTTTAGCTTCGAAAGGAAGCATTGATCCAGAAAGTCTTCCTCCAATGCGTAAAATCCCTTGTTTGTCTAAGAAGACGAAGAGGCTTTGCAGCTTTTTTGAAGGTAATTTATCAGCCTTGATCAATTTGATATCTTCACAGAAGTGCACAGATTGAACGGCGAGAATTAACGCATTCTCAGCACTTGTCAACCCTGCTATAGAACGAGGTTCGACCTTAACTTTAGGTCTTGCGAATTTTAATACATATGCGGTGATACGTAGCAACTTTTCCCAAGAAGAAACACGTTGTGCTAACGTACACAGCAACGGCGGCTCTGTGTGAGTAATGGCAGCCAACACATTTGCCTTGAGTTCAGGCAAGACAGAGCAATTATTAAGCGAGAATGGCTTAATCGGCCACTTCTCAGATGAGCTGCGAATCCACGGAGGACCTTTCCACCACAAATCGTGGGTCAAAAGTTGCGATGGAAGCATACCACGCGAAAGACAATCACTTGGATTACTAGCTCCGGCAATATGATAAAAATGTTTAGAGTCCAAGTTTTCTTGGCACTGAGCGACGCGATTACCGACGAAAACTGACCAACGATGTGGTGAAGAATGAACCCATGATAAAGCAATAGTGGAATCAGAAAATGCGTATATCCCGGCAATGGTCATACGTGTTGCATATGTGTCTCGCACAGTTTTTATTAATTTTGACATAAGTAAAATAGCGCATAATTCTAAGCGAGCGAGCGTAGTGATTTTTGTTGGCGAAACCTTTGATTTAGCGCAAAGAATGCGAGTTTGAATGCCAGACGGGTAGGTACAATGGGCATAAATGACACATCCCAGACCATTCATGCTAGCATCACAAAAAGCAACAAGACGTAATTCACAACCAACTTCGACGCCTACATGACGTGGAATCCTTAAAGTGTCAAGCATTTGAAGTTCTTGCGCAAGAGCGAAAAAACGGGTGCGTATGTGCTCCGGTGCAGGATCGTCCCAATCACACTTGCTGAGCCACAGTTCCTTAATTAACAACTTGGCATAGAGAATCACAGGCGCGACCAATCCGAGCACGTCAAATAGTCGTGCAACCATCGAGAGTATGTTTCTCTTGGTGCACCTTTCATTAATTGCGGCGCATGTGAAATGAAAATTATCTTCACATGGTTCCCATGAGAGACCTAAGACCTTAGAGACATTATTGTCAACATCAAAATCAAGCGACTTGCGGTGCGTGTCGGGAAGCGAGTCAAGTAGCACTGGTGAATTGCTAGACCACTTCACTAAGTCAAAGTCACCCGATTTGAAAAACTTAATCAAGTTGTGAGCTAATTGCGTGGCAGTATCCTCATTTGCAATAGAAAGAACCAAATCGTCCATATACAGACAGGTCTCTGCCACTTTCGCGGCATCAGGATAGAGCGGACTCATGTCAGTAGCCAGCTGTCGCACAGTGCGCATAGCTATGTAAGGGCTTGACTTGAGACCGAAAGGTTGCCTATTAAAGGCATAAGTTCGAATTTTTTCCGATTCGTTGAATCTAAATAAAATGCGTAGGTATTTATGTTGGTCTACTGGTACACCAATCCGTAAATAATATTGTTTTATATCAGCGTTCATTGCAATAGGAAATAATCTAAAACCTAACAATAATAAAAACAGATCGGCCTGTAAATTGGGTCCAATATGTAATATATCGTTAAGCGAAAGTCCTGTATGCGTTTTAGCACTCGCGTCCAATACGATGCGCGGCATCGGTTTATCAGGTCGGACTACTGCGTGATGCGGTATATAATAACCATCAGAGGACAGCTCAGATTCTTTAACAGGACTGAGGTAATTGTTATCAATATAATCCTGAATAACCTTGTTATAATTTTCGCGCACTATCGGTGCCTGACGGAGCTTACGCTCGAGTGAAACGAAACGGCGATAAGCGGTAGCGTGCGAATTACCTAATTCCGAAGGGTCCCTACAGAACGGTAATGCAACTGTATAACGACCTACGTCGTCACGGGTCACGGTAGCCGTGAAAATATTTTCGCAATCTGTCTCCTCTGGTGACAACAAGCGTTTCATGGGTACTTCTTCAAGTTCCCAGAACTTTTGCACTATATCATTAAGCGCTAACGCAGAAAAAGACGCGGCAGTAGGTAAAATATGTTTACGCGGGTAATCTCCCATAAGTACGTAACCAAATGTTGTAGATAAAGCACACGGTGCGCGCGGCCCACACTCGACCATATTTCCTAAGTATATAAATGGGAATAGCTGGGCACCTAACAATAAATCAATCTTGCCCGGAATATTCCAGCTTAAGTCAGCGAGCGGAAGGTTATGAAAATCTAGGTCGCGATCACAATCGATAAATTTCGAAGGCAATTGATCCGTAATGCATTCTACAACAAGCGCATGTATAGTGTATTTCTGATCCGGATAAATACGGGATTCAATGTCTAAATGAACATAACCGATTATCGGACTTGAAGCGGAACCAACACCTTTAACATAGGAATTATTCAACGGTATTATCGGTAAATTTAATAAACTAGAACAAGCAGATGTTATTAGATTATTCTGCGAGCCATTATCTATCAAACACCTAACTACAGATTTGATACCAGCGCTACCCTTAGAGCGCGCGTATACCTGAGCGGTTGACAAAAGTATATCACCCTTATGACAAGAAGTGTAAGACTGTGTATGTGTAACTGGTTCTGTAGCAAGCGGGGGCGCTCGAATGCATGACGAAGTCGTGTGAGCGCGATGAGAAGGCGCGGGCGAAGTAACGGTCGCTCGATGAGCGGGCGGCGGCGAGTACGCGACGGCGGTATTTACCATAGCCGCATGCGATTGCGAATTATTACTATCAAAATGCAATAACCTATGGTGTCTTTTATTACAGAAACAGACTGACGTACTCTTACAATCCGGAAGTTTATGTAAAGTGCTTAAACAATTAACGCAACCGTACTTCGATTTAATAAACTCATATCTAGCCCTTGCGTCTCGCATATTTTTAAACTGAGCGCAATCATATAAATGTCGATGGTTACCACTACACAAACAACAATTCGCGGTAACTGCTGCGGGCGCCGAATATGTGAGAGTATTTGCATTATTAGCGGACTCACTGGCGACAAAAGATTTGGAGGTGTGATGAACGCGCCGGTCGCGTGAGGGCGACGTAACAACAGCAGCGGGTTTCGTATATGACGAATTTCGCGGGTTTGAGCGCTCCAAAATCTTAGCCTGATCTTGTATAAAAGCGATAAGCTGTTGTGTCGTAGGCACTTCCACATCCCGAATCGAAAGTTCAAAGGCTTGGATGGTTTGAGGATCCATCCTTCTCAAAGCGCATTGAAGAAAAATAAAATCAGTTAGATCTGTTATGCCTAATTCTTTTAGAGCTGAAATCGAAGCGGAGTATTTACTAACAAAGGTATCAAGAGCGTTCGCAGTGTGCGAGCAAGTTTTTAAGTCCAGTATATTATTGAGATAATATGTACCTAATGAGCGTTTGTCGTGGTATTTCTTAACCAAACTATCCCACAGTATTTTATATGTTTCACCTGACGGAATAATACCGGAAGTGAATTTTAGTGCGTCGTGGGTGAGTTTAGAAATTAGATACTGTACACGTTGCGAGTCAGAAAGCTGTTGATTCAAATGAATATTAGCTTTAAAAGACTGATAAAAGGTATTCCAGTTTTCAGGGCGTCCGTCAAAACTCGGAATTACTAAAGGTTCTAATTTCACTACGGACTTGATCGAGCTACTGGTCTCGAGTGAACGCACCTTAGAAGTGGTTAATATTTTATTTCTAACGCGTTTAACTCTCGAGTATAAATCATCAAATGAATCGAGGCAAGAATACTCGGGATTGACCGTAATCTTTGATAACAAATTTATATTATTTATTTTATCAACAATGGACTCAAATTTATCGCGTAACTCATCTATTATCTCCGTTTCAGCCAGAAAATTCTCGTTAGCTCGCGTTGATGAATCGAAAGAAATTATACCTTTCGACGATGTGTACATACGATTAATACGTTGAAATAATAATTCTTTCTTTTGATTCAACATAACCAACATGACTTCGCGGCTTGATTCGCTTTCCGTCATGTTTATAAAATAATATCACAATACAACTACAAAGTGATAGGTATATCTACCTAGTTAGTGTAAAAACACAAGTTAAATTTAAATCCTAAAATGACTTAGCGTAAAGTACAGTGGTGGAGCGGTTAATAAGTGGGTAGGTATAAATAAGTTCAACTAAATTGAGTATAATGGATATTATTACCAATTAATACGTAATTCACCAAATCTAACAATTAATTATATTTAAATACGAGTCTACCAATAATTACGTAGTTCTCGTGCGTTTTAAACACAGAATTTACCAATTTTACGTAAATCTGTGAGCGAGGAAATATGGCGGCAAGAATTCACTAGAATTACGTGAATCTATTTTATGATATGAATAGAAAAGTAAATTCACCAATATTTACGTGAATCACTGGCCTATCCGTACTCGTAAGGACCAAATTATATGGTCAGGCGTGTAAATAGCCCGACCAGGGTGTGATTGCTCAACAGTTAGCGTACGAGGTGTAGGGAAGTAAACCACTTCTATCGATCAAAACAATCATGCCAGCACTAACCTGCAACACCGACCAAGTCCCGATCCTCCAGAAGGCAGCGAGCAGCGGCGAGGTTTCTACGGTCTCTTGCAAGGTATTGACCGGCCGGTCACGATCGTAGACTGGAGCACTCCACATACACCTTGTAAAGGTTACAAGCGAGTCCAAACACTACACGGCTATAGGACTAACGGAAAATCAGCTTCTTTTCACGAGAAATATAACTGATGTCCGTGGCGGAACAAAATTTTTATATTAAAAGGAGTCTTCTTAGCGAAAAGCGATGAGAGCAGGGTATGTCCGTTTTTTCTTGCACCAATCAGGTGCAGCGCGTTTACATTATTTGAAGACTGCTAACGCCATCTCTTGAGATCGTCGAGTACATTGGCAATATTACAGCAGTACCAGCACTAATTGCATTCGACAAACAGAATGTGGTTTACTATAAAGACTATGAAATTTATAATATAACGAAATATATTATGGTGCGATTATGTATGCATTTTATAAATATATTGGCGCTCCACCAGATGTGATGGCGCGAGGGTGTAATTTTTTAGTTGGATTTTCTATAAAAGTGTGTTTTTTTAGTTTTTTTAAACTATTATTTATTTTTTAATTTATTATCAGTGCTTCATCATAGTACTCATTAATATGGTTATGTCTTTGTGTGTGTCTGTTGTATCATAGCTCCTAAACGTTTGCCAAATTACTTGGGTACGACTATACTTAGTGTTGCAATAAAACGCTTTTTTTTTATTTTCCTGCTCCGAATTGACTTAGTAGAAAGTAACATTTTTTAATTTGAAGAGTGAGAACTGGCAATTTAACTTTAAAAAATACTTAAAAAAGATGAAAATATATATTTTTTTCAGAACCCAAAGGAGTTGTTGGGTCTGAACGAGTATTCAACTGTAGTCATGATCACACATCGCAAATACAGTGGCAACAAGAATTTAGTAAAGGTAAGTTAATTAAATACAAGACCCCTTAATCTTATTATTATAGATGTTATGAACCCAGTGATTAAAACAGCACTGTTTATAATTCTCTTAAATTAAAAAAAATATATATTATATGTTAAATCGGGCTGTGTGTAATGAATATTTACAGTTACAACGGTAAGTTAGTTTTCTATCACATAGTCTGACCATTATGAATTTTTTAAAACATAACTGTTGGGCAAGGTGATAATTTACCAATTAAGGTACATTATTAGACAGGGTGCTGGGATAAAGAACATACATAAAAGGAAAATGGTCATTAGCAAACACGCGCTGCTAAATAGTCCTCATCTACGTACCATATTGATTTTATAATAATGATGTAAGTATCATTAAACCAACAAAGAATATGCATGTATTTTTTTTTTATTTTAAACGAATTTATTGTCATTACCATTACTTTACCGGAAAAAATATAACACAGATGTGAAAAAAAATACAAAAAATTACAATAAAGAAAATAAAAAATAAAACTGCAGTAGTTTTAGGGTAATTTAAACACCGGCATTTCGGCGAGCTTTTCCTGTAGCGTCAAGGACCAAACGTATTTGATTCTATATTGATTTATCAAAATAAAAGTAATAAAACCTTCTTATTATTTTTGAAAGAAAAAAATATTTTGAATATTGTATTGTTTCTATTTTTTTAAATATGATTACGCCTGACAATTTAATTTTCAAATACCGCGTAATAGGAATTAAAGCAAAAAATGGTGGTCCAGACGGTCAAGTCGAAGCCTAAAGAAACATGACCGGGAGACCGGTTAGGTAAGGTCATTTCCTACTGCCAATAAGAAGCTTGTTATTGGTAATCGAGTTATTTACCCCACCCAAACACGGCGTTCTTGCTTATTGTGCACGACTAAGAGGACACGTGTAGGGAAGATCTTAAATGGACAGGATGATATGTCCTACGGACGCGAGTAACTTTGCTTCACCGTTCCTAAATTAGTACGGTTGTCTGCCTACGTCATGGGTATGCTTCGAATCAGCTGTGTAACTAATTTGCTTAAATAATGTTATGGTATTATGGGTGTTAGTTGGATATTTGCGAGGATCTTAGTGTCTTAATTCAGTTTGTTAGTGTTTAAATGTTCTGTGGTTGCTAAAAATATATTATAGACTAACTAACAGACATTTTATCAGAGGATTTAGTATAATTTAGTGCTTAAATTCTAAGCTCAACAACGGAAGGTAAACAATAAGTATAGGTAAAAATTAAGGAAATACAAGTAATTATTGTTTTATTTTAGTTCTGTTTAAGATGACTGGGATGATCTGGAGTATTGCTACTTGTAAGAATAATAATGAAAAGGCAGATGAAGAAATTGTTAGGTTTTTTACATTTCCGAAAAACACAGTGAGTTCCCTGAACTCGGTTGCTAAACATATGAAAATAAGGCAAGAAATATGCATTGATTTGCTATGCCATCTTGGGTGCAAAGTCTTTCTTTTGGAAGCCTTACTGAACCGTCACTTTCATGGAAAGAAAATATAGAACAACTTGATAAATGGTTTATGAAATTACATGGTAGCAACTTTAAATTTAAAACAGATATTGGTGCCGATTCTATTGTACACTCGACTAAACTAAAACCTGACTTAATTTCTTAATATGAAATCAACCTAGTGTTCTTCGTAATAAGGTCTATTTGTTACTAGCATCTATTTCTCAGCGCCGCTAAATTTCAATAAAACCTGTCAACGTATACTCAACTTTATTTCCACGCAGCGAGAGTCTTCATTTATTCAAACGCTGTATAATTGCCGTATAAAAACTTGTTCAAAACGAACAAGGATGACGTGTTTTTAATCTACACCTACAAAGACGCTTACTAAAAACACAGAGCAAAAGAGATGGCATTCAACGGATAGCGGCTCTCGCTACGTGGTATTAAAGTTTATTTAAGCGTATCAGACTTTAGTCAACAAATAAATTGCTTATTTCGATAGCGACATATGTTACCTACTTGTTTCAATTTGAAATAAGACCTTGTTTCTAAGTGTACAAGGTTTACTTCTTATATGAAGAAAATTTAGTGAATTTTAATTTTGCGAGTGAAGTAACAGAATTGGGGCCATTGTTGAACCATCCGATTTATATTTAAAAAAGAATCTAATATTCCATATAATTAGTATACTCATTTGTTAAACAGGGGCAGTTAACGAGGGGCTCGTGGCTAAGTTATATATAACCGAGTAGGTTAGCACATTACAAAGTTAAGTAACACTAGCCAGGTCAGTCTAGGATGGGTGATCATTCTCAGTCAGTCCCGGGTGCCATACGAACATCTGTGGCATTCGTTACGGGTAGTTGGAGCCTTAAAAAGTCCGGCAATCTGTCTAACTACAGAATTTCGATTTCATCTAGTAATTGGGCTGTGGAGGTCTGATGGCAGTCGCATCACGTAAAATATCAAAGTTCGGCCGTATCGTAGTTACACTAAAAACCGACCCCAACTTAGTTGGAAAAAGGCGCGGAGGATGATTACTCGTTTTTTAAACAATGCGTGTTCATAAGAATTAAATTCATTAATACAAAAACAGAAGAATCTACAAAAAAACGAAAGCACGACGACTCCGGGACTGATGAAAGTCGAAAAAGGGCAAAGACTTTAAAGAATTGTAAGATAATAGATATAAATACTTAATATGTACATTTCATAGTAATTATTGTAAATTTTTGATAAATGCCGCACCTGTCTTTTCTAAAAAAGAAAAGACTGAAAACAGTAATTTAGTCGTTTTATTTCATTTGCCTTCTCTTACCTTAGGTACGTTTTATTATAAAACTTTTAAAAACAATAATTTTAGTACTTATCTACAAATATGAAAAAAACCATAATCAATGCAAACAGTTTACAGCATACTTGTTTCGTCATCAGTTGCTGTGTTCTGATTGGTCAGCAGTTACCAGACAACCGTACTAACTTTGTGACATTGTTATGTCAAAATATTGTAAGCTTTTTTTTTCGTGTGGAAACCCCCACGGGTCATCACCTCACCATGGCTATCGGTGAAGTGGTATATCGGAATCGAACTGACTAAAACCACACGGTGTTCCATCACAAGTGAGTCTATCGCAAGAGACTCGGGTATACCCTAAGAAGGAAGTCCCCGAGAACCCAGGCAGACTTTGGCCGCCCTCAAACAGAAAAACAGAAGGCACCCCCACACCATTGGTAGCGGAGGGCCTTGCCCTCCTTCCAATTTAGAGAGGCGCACGCGGAACACGTCGCGCCACCGTCTCAGGCCTGCTTCTGCTAGGGTAACGGGCAGCCTCACCCGTTACCCCCAGGCCAGCGCTCATGGAGGCCGGAGAGCATTCAGCGCTCTCCGGCGCCTGGTGCGTCTACTGCGGGACGGGAGAGTACTAGTCCTCTCCCGTTCCCTTTCCGCCGCCTCTTTAGCGGACATCACTTCCTCACAAAAAGAAGCGGCGGATTCCCACGCACTCTCACTTTGGACCATGGACAGAACCATGGTCTCCAGCGAGAGGCTTCCCACACCGACAGCCGCCGCTAGCTCGCGGCGCTGTTGCATCCACGCTGAGCACTCCACAAGAGTGTGGAGTGCAGTATTCTCACGACAGCCTCCGCAGTGATGGCACGCAGACGTTGGCTAACGGCCTATGCGACACAGGTACTTTCCGAAACAGCTGTTGTCGGTCAGCACCTGCGTCAGCCGGTAGGAGAGGCGGCCGTGCTGCCTCTCCAACCAATCCTCCGTGATGGGTCTTACCGCCACAATTATGGCGTGCCCTGTGCTCGGTCGCTCTTTCCACTCTGCCACTAGGATCTGACGGGGCTGAGACCGTTGCACCTCAATTTCCTGAGGAGTGGGTCCCAGCTCTCGCTCCTTGCGCCATTGATACAACGACGCAAGTGTCTTCGCCTCGAGGTCCCATGGTGCAGTTCCGGCTAGGAGACTCGCCGCTTCGAAGGAAACCGTGCGGGATCCCCTTATGACTCTGACGGCCATCGCTCGTTGTGGTCGCCGCAATATATAGGAAATCCAAATCCAATCTCAAATAGGAGCTCCATATAGGGCCATGGACCGCACGATACCATAGTAGAGTCTCCTACAGGAGGTGGCGGTTCCTATACTAAATCGTAAGCTGTGTTTTGACAAGACACTGTAAATGATGTTAGTGTTTTATCAAAACTGATCTTTATAATTTTAGAAATACAGTGTTTATTCCCTTTGGTTTTCTCAGTGTTTTAAAATAAAAATAAATTAAAATTCCATGCCATCGTATGTAAATCTGTACGAAAAAACATTTTTTTTTGTGTTAGTACAATACACTGTATGCACAGATACAGTGGTTTGTCATGGCACGGCATGCAGCCTGGTCCATTTGCTTAATTCAATTGCTATTATTATATTGACTACCTACTCATATTGGCCATTTTTTAACGGTCTGGATATTATGAACATTGCTATATTAATCACTTGGTCTATAACATACCTATATATATATAAATAAGATGCTGTTCGTTGGTAAGGGCATAAATTAAAAACGGCTTACAGATGTGTCTATTTTTTCTTTAGTTAGTCCCAATAAGGTTTTATTAAAAAGTTGGGAAATTTTCCCAGAAAATGGGAAAATCCGGGCAAACAGAAGAACACATATTTGACTTATTGAAATTTTAAGTGGACAACGTCTATCGTCTAAACATTTTAAGAACTGGCTTCGCGTATTGAAGATATCTTTGTAGTGAAATATCTAAGCCGGCCTTTCGACAATATAAGAAAAGTAGGGAACTAATATCTGGCTATTACGATCTGTATATGTCTACCCCAAATTGTAAACGTTGTATTTTTACAGACAAATTAATTTTTGGACCAATTTTAAATGGAGTTGAAAGCAAGTTAACTATGCAATTGGAAGATTTTGATGATAACACAGCCGCAATCTGCAACCTGATAGGAGCACGTCCTGATGGAAGTAAAGAGTTTATGCGTTATCCAATTCATGTATCAACAGGAAATTGTAAGTAGAAAACAATACCTGTATTTGGATCATCTATCGGTTATGGTCACTGCCCCACTCTTAAGGTTCGTGGCGTGATGATAAATAACGTATATAAATATAAATAAATAATCTAAATAAAATATAGTTTAGTGGTTAGTGACCCTGACTGCTAAGCTAGAGGTCGTGGGTTCGATTCCCACCCAGGACAAATAATTGTGTGACGAGCACGATAATTAGTTCTGTGTCTGGGTGTAATTTATCTATAATATGTATGTATTTAGAAATATATAAGTATGTTTATCAGCAGTCTGGTTACTATAGTACAGGCTCTGCCTAGTTTGTGATCAACAATTATGTAAGTAGTTTCTTAATTACCACAATGTAACGTATAAGGCTCGTGGTGTGTATTACATCTGTCAAAAGTAGTTAACTTTTGGAATCGACTTCATGAAATGAGTTTTTATAGTACCTACTTGAGGAATGTGATCACATGTATTTTTTAATTACAAGAAAGAATAAATTTTTCACCTGATGGTAAGTGGTAATCTTCTCCTATAAGATGCATGGCAGGTATTTTGATATAACCCTACAAGGGACCCAGTGCCATATACGGGACAACCACTTTTATGCTTCCTACAGGTTAAAGTAATACTCGTAATTATATCTATTGAAGTTTTATAGATACACTACAAAGGTAGTAACGATATGAAGTAAGACATTTCGCATAGATGTTGTTACTTTTGCCAAGCTGTCAGCAAAGTGCGAAATTTGAGATAAAACTTACAAGTTCGTAATTAGTGGAAATTCAAAAAAAAAAACAGACTTCAAAAACTAAAAAGTATAAAATAACTTACTAAAGATTTAATTTAATACACTTCTTATGCAAACCTAATGCCTTTAATATTAATAAAATACTATTATTTGTATGTGCTACCTATTGATAGGTTTTAAGTCTGTGCCAAGCCAAATGTAATAGTAGGTAGCTACATTCGCCGCGTGTGACTTTGAGTGGCATAGCTTCGTCTAGATCAAAACAACCCAAGCGGGCAGACACGACAGAGAATAATATAGGTTTAACATAGCTATAGTTACTCATTTAGGTATTAATCTATACTTATAATAATATTATATATATTTTTATCATAAAGTTTTCACCTGTTTCACATTAATTCACATTGTTCTTTAGGTTTATTTACGTAGGTTAATATTTAGTGTAGGAATTTCATTACAGTAAGTAAGCTGTTTATAATATTAAGTTTTATTTTGTTTAGCGCTTGGCACCGACTTCAAACCTATCAATAGGTAGCACATACAAATAATAGTATTTTATTAATATTAAAGGTATTAGGTTTGCATAAGAAGTGTATTAAATTAAATCTTTAGTAAGTTATTGGATATTTTTTAGTTTTTGAAGTCGGTTTTTTAAACGTAGTTTTTTTGATTTTTTACTTTTTAGTGTCTGTGATAAGTTGTTCTGTAAACTGCAGTAGGATTTTTCTAGATTACATCAGGTAGACTATGACATTTCGTTGCTTTTTATTGTCATATATTAAATAGTAATTTTTTTAAGTAGCTATGGGTAGGCCTACGGAAGGTGCCGCGTGCCTTAAACAATATATTAATATTATCTGACAGATGACAGAAGCGTTCGGAAATACACTTATGAATATAGGAAAATTTAATTTGTTTTGTTAAATAGTGTGAAATACAAGTATCTATGTATAGTAAATGTATAGTATATGATTATTTATATAACATTATTGATATTATTTATATGTAAAATATGAATATAATTACAATATGTATATTTTTTATTAATGTAGATATTTAAATTTAATTGGGGCCTGCGAGAATACCAGCGTTGCAGAGTGATCTGCGACACTAGCTGACGCAGGTACCCTATTTGGTCTTCAGTACCAACCTAGTCTTAAGGCATATGATTTTTATTGTTATAACTGAAGATACAAACAAAATATTTTTCTTTCTTTCTTTCTTTCTATATAGATCCCAAGAAACGGGAACGGAAATAAATTAATACACAGACCACATGATGACAAAGCACTACAGGAAATACAACGATTAAGACAGTTAAATCTAGATTAATTGTTTTTTTATTTTTGTTTCTTCGGTCCGAGATTTTTTGCAATCGTATTGGTTATAATATTTCTCAGTTTCTCTACTCCGCTCGCTCTGCTTCAATGACAGGTAGCCTAAGATCCACTTATCGGGACACGGGTTAATAATAATACATAATTAACCTAAATGAAAACTCCTAAAAAAGCCGTACACAAACTAAAATTACATCGTCCACGTAAGCAAAAATGTTCATAAAAAAATGTTCATAAAAAAACTACTGGGCCAAACTATGTAAATTTTTTATGGGACCAAATGGCAACTATTCCGCATCTAAAGACTAAAGAAGAATCACGTAAATCGGATTATAAATCTCAGCGTAATCGTGTACATACATAAAAAAAAATACCAATCGAGTTGAGAACCTCCTTTTTGAAGTCGGTTAAAAATTCATAAAAAATACTAACTAAAGGATTTTGGACCGTAAAAAATATTGTGATATGTAAAAAGTGTTTATTATACAGGGGTAAGCTAGTTTTTTTCAATACTTTGGTATTCGTATTAGAAAATTGTATTTTCATCCATGTTCCACATAATTGGTACCGTGAGCTTTAGCTGTCTGTTTTAGGTATGTATACAGACCACAACTGTACTTACGAAATCTTTGTTTTTTAAAGATTATGTCGTGTAGATTATTACATGATCACAAGATTATCTCGGTATACCTTCAAGTAGTGAGGACGAGGAAGACCATTCGGAAGTTGAAAGTGATGATGACATCGCCAAAATCCAGTCCACCCTCAATCACTTCGCGGAATCAATCAGCGGTATGGAAACGTCACGAAGTTTGTCTCCAGATAACGTAGATGTTTGCAGATTAACTCCTCGGTTCAGTACATCAGGTACGACTACAGAGTCTAGTTAAGGTGCGACTAGACAATCACGCCAAACGAGACGATCGTCCACTTTCATCACTTAGCTCACAGAATTAGAAACCAAGGCTCTGTATCTGTCATCCAAAGGAAGAAGAGAAAATTCATATGGTAAAAGAAAGTTTTTCAACCAACACATCCCCCGTTCTCTGGTAACATAGATTTACAGTCACCGATTACGGAATTCGAAACATCTCATCAATTTTTTTCATGGTTTTTTGATGAGGAACTTCTGAGACATATTGTTGAAGAAATGCAAAAATGTAGTGTCCAAAAAGATACTTTACGATCAGGATCGATTTCTTCGGCAACGCCTACCAAATAAGCCACATAAATGGGGGTATAAATTGCTGGTCCTTTGTGACGATCGTGGCTGCGCTTACGATTTTGAAATTTATTCAGGAATGGAGAACGATCCAGAGCGACGGTAGATATTCAAGTGAGCCTTTGTGTTATGAGCCATGGGCCGTCGATTATGAAAAAAAGAGGTAGACCGTCAAGTTTACCTGATGAAATTGAAATAAAGGGAAAGAAACAAAGCCCAATACATCGCTCCTACCTCCTATTGATGTTAGACTGATGGATAGTGTCACCTTCCTGTTTGGGGTCAAAAAAGGCAGCGGTGTAAATATCCCAGTTGCAAAGGAAAACCCTTGATATCCTGTGAGAAATGCGCAGTTGAACTATGGCTGAATAAAGATAGTAATTGTTTTAGAAAGTTCCATCAATAGAAGCTTAGTCATTTTGTTATATTCTACCTGATTGATTTGTTTTTACGTTGCACACACGCTCTCTCTCACACACACATCCACTCAAACATACACACGCACATATATATACATACACACACATACGCACATGCACACACGTATACAAACACACACGCAGGCACACAAACGCGCTAATTCATATGCTACACTATTCCTAAAATTTATTCAAGTGTTCCAGTTCATTACCAAAAAAGGAGAGCTAAGGCACAGTGTACCACATATGGAACATAAATAAAATAATAATTTTCTACTACAATATTTGGTTTCCATCACTTTTATTTGGTTTCCCTAATTTCTGAACACTAACTACATCCTATATAATTTTATCAGCCATGAAAAAAATATTGAGCCTTGTAGGGATAACCATCCTTAAAAAAGGGCTTTGGAATGCAAAAAGAGTTTTTTATGTCCGACTGGTACTTGCGACTGATCCGATCGATTCGTGTGCGTTCGCGCAGCGGAATGTTGTTGAATTTAAAGATTTAATTATGCAGATATTTGTGCATGCAGCCATTGTGGAGAAATTCGCTAAAAACTGATTCCGCTGGGCGAACGTTGTCCTGGCGGAACTTTGTTTAATCCATGGACTTAGAAGAAAAAAAATGTGTCCAAAAATTAGTGTGTAATTGTGTACGTATGAATAAAATTAGTGCATGAATAAACTTCGGAGAAATTCAAGTTTCCGCTACGCGAACGTTTGGCCATTAGCTAGTTTTCATATAAAGCGCTTATATAGAGAGCTGTAGATTTTCACGTTTATACAAACCTTGTAAGTGTCTGCAACATGTTGCCAAGCATCAATGATGTTCCGTTAGTAATTAAAGAGTTATAGGACAATGTACCATGAATAGACCACTGTTTACAAAGCAGTCAAATATCACGACGTTCTAAAGGAATTGCATAGTAAAATGTTTAAAAAGTAAAACGGTTCGTAAACACAGATTTTTTTTATACTGTTATTTTTCTTACGGACGGTAGAATTTCGTTGAATTTTCAAAGAAAATTTTAACGTCCACAACGAAAATTTCACCGTCCGTAAGCAAAACTAATCGTTTCTTGATTATAGGAACCGGGCATAAATCTATATTTACATTTATAGTGCTCAGCGAATTAATATTCATACCATGATAAACTTCGCCCTCCCAAAACTAAATTGAAGAATCTTTTTGCAACCTAATTTTAGTGACATGAACCTCAATAAACTACGTTAGGATGCTACTACGGCAGACTAGATTGGACTTCACACCTATAGCTAAGTCTGCTGACGATAAACGGGAAGACGGGAACGCGATTTGTCAGGACAGATGGATGTTTGATACCCTTTCACGCGAAACGACTGAACGGATTTGGATGAAATTGATTATACAGAAAGTTTATGACTTTTAATCGTGTTTTAATCTTCCATCACGGGTGATGCCTCACCGGGGCTATAGCTAAGACCTATGTAGGACTGAAACCATACGGTGTGCCATACTAAGCCTAAAATGAAAGGGCTGTCGCTCGGTACTGCGATGGTACGTCCACAACAATCAAACGGGCTCCATCTAATAATTTGGCGATATCCAGATACACAAGGGTATCACCCCTTCGCGGGAGGCCGTCTGTTTGGCGCCGACTCATATTTATTTAGGTATTTAGTGTAGGAGTAGTTTAGTTAGGTTAACAAGTTTATTTTTTGCTTTTTAATTCCTTTCGTCTTTCATTAGTTTAATTTTTTGTTACCAAGTTTTATATTAATGCTAGCGAAACCAAGCAAACTGTAGTAGTAATTTATTCTTCTTGAACTGTTATAATTTATTTTACTATTGTTTCAGCTTTAAGCCCTACTTATTATAATGAAACTTCTGAAATAAAATACGACTGTAAAAATTTAGGAGAAATTAAAGAATGTAAGTACTTAAATAATTATTATATTTAAAAAAAAAGTATCACCGACTTCAATGTGCTTTTTAGTGGAAAGTATTTTGTTTAAATATAATATGGGTAGGCCAACTAAACGAACTGCTCCAATGAGACAGCGATGTTTCGGAGCTAACGAAAATATCATCGATGTATACAATTTTTAGATATTAATGTTGATTTTTCAAAAAACCGTTCGACTGATTTCTATAAAATTTAAATACGCTTAGTATGCTTTATACGCTTTGAAACAAAAAAAGATTTTTCCAAATTGGTTCCGACATACATAAAAACAAAAAGATTCCGACGAATTGAGAACCTCCTCCTTTTTTGAATTCGGTTAATGAGCTGCACTAGCTCAAACACCCATTAAATGAATACTGAATGGCGGATTTTTGAAGTGAAAACTTCTATAGACACGTTTGTGCACTTTTGCTATGGGGAAAAAGCACTGAACTCGTAACCGTGACGCTAATATAAATACATAATTATATAGATCCACTAGAGAGCGCTAATCTAAACATTGAGTTCTGTCGGCTCCTTATTAATTAATGTCACAAACCTGCTAATGTGACGCTTTAAGTTCGTCGTTTTGTTTAAGTTTTTACTTCTGTCGGCAATCCCATGACTGCCTATTTTTTTAATGAGTTTATCGCGGCTATATATATAATCTAGGGCTTTGTTTTTATTTCCGTCTTACCATCTTGAAAATTATGCTTTGCTTATTACCGGTGTTACTAAGTTAATAGCGATATACATTTGTTCGTTGATTCATTAGCATCGTCTAACGTATATAGAGTTCGGTGAAATTTATGTTATTTAGGTATCTTTTTGGGGTTCTGTTTCTAAAAGGAAAAAAGGAACCTTTATAAGATTAGTTAATTGTCCGTCTGTCTCTCTGCCAAGACCCCTTTCTGCTGCGGTCCCTTTAAGTTATATCACATAAATATACTTTTTGCGATTACAAACTTAAACTTTGCAAAAAATTCTATATCTGAAATTACTATTGTTGGTACATTCTCAACATCTTTACATCTTTTTGATTTGATTGATTGTGTAGAATTCTCTGTAAATTTTGTTTACCTATTATGTCTTGAAGTTTGGTTATTTTGTGTTTGGTTATTTACATACGTAATATTCAGTTAATCTTCATTTATTTTACAGATAAATATCTGATATCTATACAGGACAACGTTATTAAAACAATAATAAATTATACGGGTCCAATAAACCCGACATTTGCAAAAGAAGATAGCCGCTCGATTTTATGTTGCATATATTTCACTAAACGAAATAAACATGAAGTTGTAAGACATGTTTCTAACAAAATCGTGTATGTCTACAAGCCAGATCTTCATATAAGGGGACAATCAACAACGACAAGTCCTATTACTAGTAAGTATTCAATTACACGTAAAGTCGCGGTCATAATGGTCATTTCTGAACTGCTATTACTTACATATAGTAGTAGTTTGCGCGACTGTTCATAGTTTAGAACAATACGTTACATTGTCCTCACATTTAACTTGCGCATATAAGCAATGTAACCAGTGATTTGTAAAAAACATGTTGAAAAAGAGTGTCCTTGGAGTTTCTTGCCTGTTCTTCTCCACTGGATCTACGAATTGGAACAGGCAACTAGCTTCACGGCTGACTTAGTCTGACTGACTACTACTCCTGACAATTCAAAAATACCCATATGGGTTTTATTGAAATAAATGATTTTGATTTTGATTTAATGGCTAAGGCGTCGGACTTGCGATCAAGTGGTTGCGGATTCGAAACCCCACCCAGTGCACTACCGTCGTGAACCAACTTCTAACACAAGCGTTAAGCTTAGCTAGAGGGGTTAACAAGAATACTAGTAATGTGTACCACGTTGCTAGTATTCTTTAATTTAAAAAAAAAGCAACGGAAAATTACAGCCTAAATATATAAGATCTTCTTCAGTTAAAAGTAAAATTAGTAGTAAAAGTTAGTTCCGAAAATATTGATTGAACACTCCATCATCATCATCGCGTTGAATCCCGGTTGCAACCGAAGCTTCCGCTTCGGTGCCCGGGGTCCGCTTTCCTACTTTTTCTTCTCCACTTCGCACGATCTTCGGCATCCCTGGTAGTAAGTCCATTGGCACGCATATCACCCGTTACGACGTCAAGCCAGCACTTTTTGGTCTACCCCTCCTGCTGATTGAACACTAAAGTGACAAGAGACAACTAAAGTTAATTTGACACTATTAGATGTGATAATTGGGACTTAATCGCGGTAATAATTACAAGGTACATTAGCTTTTTGGTTCTAAAATTCACCATGACCTGTATGCTGCGCCGAGGACTAGTTTGCAGGCCAAGGAACTCTTCAGCGATCAACCGTACCGATAACCATTATCTATATTAATATGATAAAGCTGAAGAGTTTTCTTGTTTGTTTGTTTAAAGGTGCTAATCTCTGGAACTACCAGTAGGATTGGATTTTTTTTTGTATTGGGTAGAGTATTCGTTGAGGAAGGCCACGTAACATCACGCTACGACCCTTAGGAACAGAGCGGTGACCATAAACGCGGGTGAAACTGCGAGGAATAGTATCAAATAGCACATGTCACAAAATGATGGGTTTCACTTAATTTAAACCTTATTTTCTTCTTTTTTGGTGCATTTAATATGGTTTTTGAAGTCTTGCACAAGCAATTTATAATATAACAAATTGTGGTTATACATTGTTGTTGTAATTCCTTATGTATATCAGGAAAATGTTAACACAATAGGAAAACTATATATATAATAGGTATATTGGGCCACACCACAGGCACAAAACAGTAGGTTTTGTGTTTATTTACTTTTCATAACAGTCGGAGGCAGTGGGGGGCGACAATGCTTCTTCTTTCTGTATGGTCAGCAAAATTTTAACGACTCTGTTTCTCATAGTGTCCTTCTGAAGATCGAAGTCTCCAGCTATCTACATACCAAGTTTCATCGCAATCGGTTTAGTAGTTTTTGCGTGAAAGAGGAACAAACACTCATACATCCTCACAAACTTTCACGTTTATAATATTAGTAGGACTACTCGTTCACCGTTCACATTTCTCAAGAATTAGGATATCATCATCATCTACTTACCCTTGTCCCAATTTTTTTGTGGTCGGAGCAATTTCTTTTACTCGTACTGCATAAGATTTTGGCCGATTCTTTTTATGGCTGGCCGCCTACCTGACGCCAACCATCCTTGGGAATATTATCGTTTTAAGACAGGAAAACAGGAACAAGGTATATTGGGATAGGGAAAATGGGGGGTAGGGGAAGGAAGCTAGGGGATACCGCAGGTGCCCGGTGAGGAACGGGACTGAGACTGCAGTAGATAGATAGATAGATAGATACTCTTTATTGTACACAAACAAATAGTTTACAATATTTTACTTATATCTACTTACTTACGTGTTCCAAAACACTGATAAAAATACTAAAGATTTTTTTTTTCATAAACACAAACATGTTATATCGAATCCGCGACCCTTGCAGAGGCAGTCGAATGCTCTATCGTATCCTGGTCTTGGAACCAGGTCGAATAGTCAGATAGTTCAGAGCTATGTACACATTGTACACACCGAAACCATCCCGTTAATTCTCGTTATTGTAATCGTTTAATTGACCTACTGATATTTGTTTATCACGTGGAGACCGCTTTAACAATATATAATATTAATAATTTATTTAATAAATACTAATGCTTATTACCTTCATAACGATTTGTAACTGACAGTTTCATTTTGTTCCGTGATGTGACAATTGTAAACAAAACGTTTCGATTGGTTAGACTGAATCTATATTTAAAAAATGTATTTAAGGATTTATATTTTGATTACGGCTACACCAGTATCAGTATACACATGCGTGAGTTACTCAACCAATCCAGGTATGATTGTTTATTTTCTTATTTCTAAGTAACAAAAAATCCAAAAAATTAAGATATTATGTAATTTAAATTATTTATTTGCTTTATTTATTTCCCGGGACCCTAATTCTTTTTTCCAAAATTAAAGTAGCCAAGTTACTCCATATAACACCAGTAATCTGCCAGTAATAGTTATTCTAAATCTTGCAAGACCTTCAGTAATTATTATGGATAACGCTAGCTATCATTCTGTACAGATTAAAAACCACCCCCCCCACACAAGCTTATCACTGATATTTATTAATTTAACAAGCTTGAAAGACTTGCAGCTAAAATATCATCGTAGTAAACTACATAATAATGTGTCAGTCAATGACAAGTCTCCACTTATAGACAACATTATTAGTGTGTGCACAGACAGGGTATTAATTGCTAATTGCTTATGATTTCTTAATTCTTCAAAAAATAAAACAGTTAAATATCAACTTTCAAAAACTTACTTTAAAAAGAAAAAAATATATATATATATATATACTGTCAAACTTAAGAGGATGCCGTTAATATTAATTGGTCAGATCTATTAAACTCGCAGTGTGTTAATGAGAAAGTCCAAATTTTCTCTGAAAATTTGTTACAGCTATATAACTTGCATGCGCCCTTGCGATGTACTAAAATAAAACATTTACCGGCTCCATGGCTTACCGACGAGATATGGCAGATTATGACTAAAAAATCTACAGCAAAAAACAAATACAAGAAAAAATATGTATCCCTGAGAAATCACTGCAATAAGTAGTGTAGAAATGCTCAACGCCAACATACGAGTATCCACTCATCCGTAGAAATCGGAGATCCAGCCAAAGTCTGGCAATTTCTGAGAACATTGGGAGTTGGAAAGTCGCGCCAAGACTCTGTTCCTAAAAATATTGATATCGATTCACTTAATAAACATTTCTCTACTTCGTCTAACTTTAATGAGACAATTAAAGCTAATACTCTTAGATATATCTCTTCTACATCAGCTCCCGACTATACTAGACCTTTCGTCTTTGATCAACTGTCTGCTTGTGATGTTAAGAAGACTATACTAGCAATCTCGTCAAATGCAGTAGGAAGCGACTGCATTAGTCGAAATATGATTCTCCCTATCCTTGACGAAATCCTACCCATCCTTTGCAATATTTTAAACCACTCCCTGTCAAGTGGTGTCTTTCCAACTGCGTAGAAAGATGCACAACTTATTCCTCTACCTAAAAAAGTAAAACCCTCTTAATTTTTTGATTACCGTCCAATCTCTATTTTACCTTTCCTATCCAAAGTCCTCGAACGTCTTATCCTATATTTATTTTATTATATTTTCAATTAAGTAACTTTCTCTCCAAAAATTCCTTACTGAACCCTTTCCAATCTGGCTTTCGTCCTGGTCACAGCACTACTTCTGCATTAGTTCACATTATGGACGATATCAGACTAGGCATTGATAGTAGAAATATTACAGTACTTATCTTAATGGATTTTAGGAACGCATTCAATACTGTAGATTTTCACATTCTGCTTGGTATACTACAGTCTCTTAACATATCTCCAAGGACAATTGATTGGTTTCATAGTTACCTGTCTGGTCGCCGACAGCGTATACGCATTGAAGACTCGGTCTCGTCTTCAATGGCAACTCGTCGCACATTGGCGAATGGAGTCATAATTATGGACTCAAAGTCAATCCCTTAAATACTCAGGTATGTGTTATTGGCAGCCCTGGGTTAGTTTCAAGAATTGACTGGTCAGAACTGCCCCAAATCCAATTCAATGGCACCACATCAAAGATCAGCACTAGTGTCAAAAACCTGGGAATTTACATGGATAGTACCTTATCTTGGGGACCACAGCTGCAAGAAGTCAGTCGTAAAGTCTTAGCTTCAGCAGGGTCCTTGCGAAGGTTACGTAACTTTCTTCCGACTGCCACTAAGGTTGCACTTGCACAAGCACTTCTCCTTCAAATTCTCGACTATGCCGATGTCAGCTATCTGAATCTCACTGAAGCACAACTTGATAAGCTTGAGCGACTTCAAAATTTTTGTATAGGATTCATATTTGGGCTACGAAAATATGATCACGTTTCTGAATTCCGTCAAAAGCTCAGGTGGCTTCCAATTCGTTCTCGCCGGAATACTCACATACTCAGTCTTCTTTACAATATCTTATTCAATCCTAAGGCCCCTTTTTATCTCAAAGAACGGTTCAAGTTCCTTCATGATACACATGAAAAATCTCTGAAGTCATCAGAGGATTTGAGACTGGAGATGCCACTACATTCCACAACATTTTATGACCAATCCTTTACTGTTGAGGCTGTACGTTTGTTGAATGCGTTGCCAGTCACCATTAGGCGAGCGCAATCAATAACAATTTTTAAGAAAATGGTTCATGAATATTATTTATCACATTAGGTTAATTATTTCCTTATTAAAGTATGTTGAGTATAAATTAAAATATGTATATATGTATGTTTGTTATATGATAGACTTAAGTATATATTATATGTTTATGTATGTAAGTAGACTAAATATACAGGATATCTGTATATTTTCATATTGATTTAGTTATAGTAATTTTAGTTTTTCATAAAAAAATTGAAATGCACCTCCAACTACAACTGTCTCTCCGAAACACATTGATCCATCCTAAGCTTGCCTGGAAGAGATTGCATTTTGCAATAAGGCCGCCCTTTGTACATTATCTGTATGACAAATGTATGTATGATAATTCTACTGTAAGACTAGTGTACAAATAAAGTGTTATCTATCTATCTATATATACTCGTATATATATATTTTTTTTTTCTTTATGTGTTCTAATGTTTAATGTATATATATATATATATATATATATATATATATATATATACATTAAACATTAAGGCCTGACTTAGACAACTTTTAACTGAAGTCAATTTTGTGTAACTATCAAAGTCATACTGTTTACACAAATTATTAAAATTGCGGCTCGCTCGCACTATGTAGCTGTTCTGTCTTTAGTTGGTACAGGCAGATGTTGCTACTCTCATCGGTGGGAGTGAATTTGAATGGAACATTTAATGAGAATTTAGACAAAAGTTCCGAACAGTCGATATCGTTGTTAGTAATTTTTAATAAAAGAATACAATCCACGATCTCACGGCGTTTCACTTAAGGTAGAATATGTTTTTTTTTTACGTTCGTAATTAGTTTACGTTCGGGTGTGCGGTTTCAATAAACGAATGCCTATCCAGAGATCTTCAGCTGTGCTATGGAACAGGGGCTGAGAAATAACTGACAACTCCCTACGCGTTGCAATCAAAACACTGCCTCCCTTCGTTTGATTGGTTAATTCATATTTCCGATCCCGACGCCAAACAATGTACCGGTCAATAAATAACTCTGACCTTAAAACACCATCTGTTAACCACGTCTTTGTTAAGACAATAATGTCGTATTCATCAATTAACATTTGACGATAAAATGTATCGGTTTTAGTCCGAAGACCGCGTGCATTCTGGTAGAATGCACTTAAACTTTGTTTATTTGTGTCAAACATTGTTATACAATGTATTTAATAACAGAATATAAACTGACAGAATAGTTAAAAGTATATAAATGTAGTAAGGTAAAGTACAGTAGATTATAAAGGTCTGTAAATCTCTGTATAGGTCTGTAATATGTAAAGCATTGTTGATCTGTATACATATTAAAAATATAAAAATACGGAGGTATTATTGAATTACTTGAATAGCAAATCAGCGAGATGCAAAGCTGCACTGTGCACTGTCTATGAATGGGAGTGAGACGCAATTATTAACATGTGTTAGGTTTAATAAGCGATAACGAATAAAATAGGAAGAAATATAGAAACTGGTTTGTCGCCCGTATATGGCACAAGTACTAAACATTTTGTACAGGTTCAAACCGAAAGTATTTGTTTTGTAAATCCCACTAATATTATATATGTGAAAGTTTTGATGGATGGGTGTTTGTTACTCTTTCACGCCAAAACTACTAAACCGATTGTGATAAAACTTGGTATGTAGATTGTATGTAGCTGGAGACCTGGATTAACATATAGGCTGTTTTTATCCCGATATTCCCATGGGATCGGGACTTACGCGGGTGTAAACGCGGGGAGCTGCTAGTACGTGATAAGCGATTAATATAAAGTAAAAGTGAATACAAGCGTATTTGTAGATAACACCTTAAACAATCTTGTTTAAATCAAGTTCTTTCCTGATTATTAATAGTTTGCTATTATTGTTTTTGAGTATACGAATTTTACCATGTTTTATCCAGACATCTTGATAGTTCTTATCTTTGGCAATGAGTTTCACTTTACTTAACAGCTTTTTTTGTTCTATACTTAGATGGTCATTTATATAAACCCTATGAGATGTGCCCTGAAACCCAATATCCGTTGCAACCAGGTCTTTGACAGCGCGAGCAGCTGCCCATAAAACCTTCCTTTATATATCTGTTCAAAAACTCACGATTATTAATTTCTCTTTGGAATTGAACATAGGAACCCGTAAAATGTAGTTTATTTGGGTTTTAGGAAAGGTATAGTCTATTTTGAGACTTATGGCTTCAACTATAGAGAATAAGTTTCTCGTATTTTTTTTTCGGTATTTCCTTGATCTCAATGTTATTCAGGTTTGTATTTATTTGTCTATTGCTCTCTTGTGTGTATATTCTTACGAGTACACTGTATGTAAGATACTTTCTTTATTTTACTTGTATATTACTTTATACAATTGGTGGCCTTATCGCACTAAGGCAAACTCTTACAGGCAACCATGGGATGGATCGAATTGTATAACGGAATTGTATAAGCCACCAAACATTGCTGTGCACTCTTTCAAATTATTTTGGTGTACAATAAAGATATTCATCATAAATCAGTGTCAAGATCATTCCATCTGATTTCCCTGGTATTGCACACCACGAGTTTTAAATTCTCTATTTGCCATGAGATACTGGTAGACCTATGTATAGTGTAGTTTGTCAATTAAAATTTTTAAACAGTTTGCCATTTTACCGATGAAGCTGAATTTTTTTTGTTGGCATTTGCAATACCACTACATTGTGCCACCACACTATTTTTTTTTAATTTCAGTTTCGAGTATTCCAAAACCAGAATCCGAGTCTGTCGAAATTGGTGAGTCATACTTATATATATATTATATATTTTCTTTGATACTTACAAGCAGAGTTACTTAATCGTAGTTATATTTATAAAGTGACATGTCTTTTTCTAAACGAGGACGAACATACATCGTTATCGGTCTTGCTGGCGCAAAAGTCATAAAATTCATTAAAATAAAAATATATGCCAATTTCGGTCGCGCTATTTTGGGGTTCAAGTTTTTCAAGTTTCAACCCTTCGATTGTGATATCAAAATGAAGGGTTTTAAAAGATGATTATAAAAATCACAATAAGTTTGTATAAATTACTTATAAATTTATTATAATATTCTTGTTGGTTACGTATACTCAAATAATTAACAAGAATAATTGATTGTTTTAAGTGAATAAACGCTTTACATCAATAACCAGTACACTACAGTCTACAGTGGAGTTCGTACCCGTAACCCCTCGATCGCAATTCCGATACTTTAATAATTAGTTTATTAAGCTACCACCCATTATTCATTTCTGTCAATATCTAATGTTATATAGTAAACCTCGTGGATCTTAAGCACTGATTATATTTTATACTTTTTTGTTGTTGTTGATGTTATTGCATTTTATTTTTTATTTTTAGAGAAGAATACTAGTAACGTGGGTAACACATTACTAGTATTCTTGTTAACCCCTCCAGCTAAGCTAAGTGTTGTATTAGGAGTGGGTTCACGCCAGTAGTGCACTGGGTGGGGTTCGAACCCGCAACCACTTGATCGCAAATCCGACGCCTTAGCCATTACGTTACCGCCGCTTATTTACTACAGTATTTGGTATTATTAACATAAAATGAAATAATAATAACTTCACACATCTCATACACGGCCGCCTGATTCCAAACTAAGTAGAGCCTGTAACGCAGATAATAATAATAATATAAGTTTTTTTTTTCGTTTAGTTTATTTTATTTCTCCTCACACATAACATTAACGTTCTTACAAAAATTATACTTATATCTAATTTAGTACAAGTACATTCGTAATAATGTATAAGAATATGGTATGGAGCTGGTGTGTGAGTTAGACATATAAAAATGGCTGTATTACAGATCACCAGGCCCCCGCCCCAGTAATAAAGAAGCCTAAATTTCTGAGCTCTATACAATCTTCTATACAGTTTTACAAGAAAATAAATTAAGAAGTAAAAGTCTGAAGCCTCCGAGTGGACATAAATTTTTTTTTGAAAACAAATCCCACTTTAGGAATTACTCCTGTGTCACGGGGGACTTTACAAACATACAAAGAACACCCAGACTCAGAGGGGAATCGAACTCACGACGTCTGGCACAGCAGTCAGGGTCACTAACCACTAGACCAACAGGCCAGTCAAGATAGATAGATGTACCTACTCTTTATTGTACACAGAGCAGATTATAATATTTTCTTATATCTAAATACTTACTAGCTAATACTGATGTACAATTGGCGACCTTATCGCAGTTTGCGATCACTTCCAGGCAACCATTGGATGGATAGAGAAACAGACATGAAAAGAGGGCTGCAGTGTACATGGAGCCAAATCAAATCAAATCCATTTATTTCAGTTAAACCAATAATAGGTATTTTTGAATTGTCAGGAGTAGGAGTCAGTCAGACTAAGTCAGTTGTGAAGCTTGCCTGTTCCAATTCGTAGATCCTATGGAGAAGAACAGGCAAGAAACTCCAAGGACACTCTTTTTCAAAATGTTTTTTACAAATTTCTGGTTACATTGCTTATAAGCGTAAATGAAATGTGAGGACAATGTAACATACCTATTTAAGTAATAGCAGTTCAGAGATGACCAGCCCCGACCAACGGCACCCGTTCACGAGCATGACGCACACGCCAGCCATCGTACAGATCAACCATATTGAAGGGAACCGAACGACGCGACATATACGCCACCATCGGCAGGTCTTCTAGGCGCGCGTGACATACTCAGTAGCCTATGTAACAATTAATAAATAATATATAAGTACTAATTAAAGATACTAACTATATATATTAATAGTTTGCAAATAAATATCATGATCGGTACACAAATACATACAATCCTACACACGCATATATACATATATGCATACTCATAAACACACATAAACAATGCATAACAAATACGGAGGTATATATAGCCCAGTCAAGGAACGAAAATACTATAATACCCGTTTTTATAACGATAGTTTGAGGTATACCTTTCTTTACGCGACGCATATAACGTAAAAGAAGTATACCTCAAAATCTATACATATAAAATTGTCTTGAATGACTGACTGACGGATCATCGCACAGCCTAAACCGTAGGTCGCAGAGACGTGAAATTTGGAGGACGTGTTCCGTATACGACGTAGGTATCCGATAAGAAAGGATATTTTCTGCGTTCTACAACAAAGGAATTTGAAAAATCAGCCCTTGAAGGGTCAAAATAGGGGATGAAATATTGCATGAAACTTTGCCATTTTCGAAGTAAGAAATGAAAAAAATATGAGCTAAAAGTTAGAAACAAGAATTTTAACACTTTAAGGGATACATTTATGATAAAAAGGCGACACAGTAAACACCTTTTTTTCGGAAATATATCCCTTAAAGGGTTAAAATAGAAGGTGAAAGTTTGTAAGAAACTTTGATTTGATTTGATTGACACTTTGATTGCATCACGCATCGATTTTTACTCAACTTAAAAAAAGGAATTTTCTCTACTAATATTATAAAGCTGAAGAGTTTGTTTGTTTGTTTGCTTGAACGCGCTAATCTCAGGAACTAATGGTTCGAATTGTTAAATGATTTTAGCGTTGGGTAGCCCATTTATCGAGGAAGGCTATAGGCTATATAACATCACGCTACTTATACGTAGTATACACGTATTTTATTTTAAAAATATTATAATACTACTAAGCTAAGTCGCACGCATATAATAGACTTATAATATCATATAACATATTAATTTTTTTCCCACTGATCAAATCTATACTTTATCAGGTGGAAAGGGAAGAGTTTAAATGAAAAGGTCCAAAGTCGTGATGGAATGCTTCCACTCTTC
Organism: Callimorpha dominula; assembly: GCA_949752705.1. Lineage (NCBI taxonomy): Eukaryota > Metazoa > Arthropoda > Insecta > Lepidoptera > Erebidae > Callimorpha > Callimorpha dominula. The sequence continues at coordinate 2,808,707 of OX457019.1, read as the reverse complement.
TCAGATATCATCAAGGATTTTAGGAATAGAAAATATATAAACACTGTAAAAACTCAACATGAATTGTTGATTGTTACTTGTTAAATCCAATATTAAAACTTTTATGATTTTAGGTGCCGATATCATGCAAAAAACATGACCGATAAAGCTTCGTATAGAAACTATTTAAATAAGTTTTTTTTTCAGAAATAAAAACAGTAATATTAAAACTGACATGCCTGTTGGTCTAGGTTAGTGACTCTGACTGCTGAGCCAGAGGTCGTGGGTTCGATTCCCACCTGCGTCTTGGTGTTCTTTGTGTCCGTTGTTTATATGCTTTTAAAGTCCCCCGCGACACAGGAGTAATTCCTAATGCGGGAGTTGTCTTTTATAGAAAAAACAAAGAAACTATTTAAAGCATGTTTTTTACCATTGTTCATATTTCGCTCGATGTCAACATAATAAGTACCTACAGAATCCTAGAGCCGTCTGAGCTACAAAACATAAGTAAACAATGCACTAATTTTATTCATACATACACAATTACACACAAATACACATTAATTTTTGGACACATTTTTTTTCTTCTAAGTCCATGGATTAAAAAAAGTTCCGCCAGGACAACGTTCGCCCAGCGGAATCAGTTTTTAGCGAATTTCTCCACAATGGCTGCATGCACATTTTTTTTTTACCATACACAATTACACGACGTCATACACTAAATATCTGCATACTTAAAATCTTTAAATTCAACAACATTCCGCTGCGCGAACGCACACAATTTTCTCAATTTGACGCTTATATAGGTATTTCCGGAGAACGAAATACCTTCACGGACATTAGCCTCAACGAATTACCATAGACGGGGAATCCAAACCGAACACCCTCTACAGTGAGATATACTTATCAGGCGTTGCAAGTACCTCCAAACCCTTAAGCTTTAAATTGCAATCTTACGCTTGCATGTAATAATAATTCGACCAGTGTTTCGCCTCTAAACGGGGCCGCGGGCACAGATAAGATAATAGTTACTTCCCGCGGGGCATCCTCGGGAATATTCGGCAGCGACGTAAAATATTTCTTTGGCAATTCGTTGAGGTTTATTCTCGGCTGTGGTCATCGTTTTGGTCTACAAACCGAAAGTGACTGGTTGGTTTTCCCTCCTCAATTACTATCTAAACCACTCGGGTCATCACCTCAGTAGGGCCAAACAACAAGGTCGGGCTCGATCCAACTAAAACCACACAGTGTTCCGTCACCGGGTCTTATGGCCGGAGCCTCTGTTGTGCCCTAAATTAGATTACCTACACTCTACGATGTCTGATGTCCGCCACCACGCGGTCGAAGTCGCGGGCATAAGCGGGCGTTATTAAATCGGTTTAAATCGATATTTCTTAAAAATTTCAACGTGCTCAAAAACTCAAATGGTTTTTTGAATTTTCGAAGCTGGTCCGACTAGTTTTAGTAGTTAAGAAAAAAAGTGGTGCATTTTGGCCTTTTTTAAGGCTAAAAAAAATAAATGATCGTTAATAAATTAAAAAGTTTAAAACCAAACTCGCTGAAGTTTATAGCACTTTTTAATATCATCACAAGTTACAATTTCAGAAAGTTTCAGACTTCTACATACGTTCCTTTCAAAGTTATGAAATGTTGAAAAAAAAAACGCTCTGTTTTAACTTCGACCTTCATTTGCTGTTAAACAAAAGCACTTAGCGACTTTGAACTCATTTTGTAGGTCATTTAATGGAAAACAAAAAAGCTTATGGCACATACGACGAGAAACAAACGGCGAAATGTAAAAAAAGTCTTTCTTTTCCGCTAAATTGTTCAAAAATAATGACGCCCACTTTTCCAGACTACGGGTAACCGAAATTCTTAATCAGCGCATTTTTTAAATATTTATCCAAAAATAAAAATGCGTGGTAATCAAAAAGTACATTTTGGATCATAAAACAGCTAGGTTGACTGGGCTTATATTCGTGTTTGTGTGTATGAATGAATGAATTGTTATTGTGCGAGTATATGTGGGTTTCTTTGTTAGATTATGCTGTGTGTAATGTTAATGTAGTATTAAGGTGCATGTCTACACTAAATCTGGAGCAAGTTTTCTGTAAGGTTATAGTCTAATTTTTGCGGCCATTCTGAAACCAAGGATTTGCATTTATTTCTTGGAAGGGAATAGATTGATAACACTCTAACTTATTGTACAAATTTGCGCCTTGATAGCAGAAAAATCGGTGAGCAAAACTGGTTCTAAAAAAAGTTGTTGTGCAAACTCTATCCTGGCGACACTGGGTTTCAATTTTTGTGTTGTTCATATTTGAAAGGATAATGCTGTTTAATCACAGTATATAAAATATAAAGTTGACGGACCGTTAAGACTTCCCATTTCTGATAGACGTCTAGGGTTGGGTAATAAGAAGGAAGACATATTAAGCTTAGTTTTAGAAGGGCTCTTTGCGCTCTTTAAATTTTTAAGAAATGGGTTTTTAGTGCACTTCACCAAGAGGGGATGCAGTACACCAGTTGCGACTGACAGAGCGCAAAGTAAGCCATTCTGATTACTTTTACAAGGCCTTAAAATTACCATCAGCTTCCGTATTATTGCAGCAAGAAGGTAAATGTGATAAGTGAAATTTAATTTATAATCAATTATTACGCCTAAATATTTTGTCACTGGTGTGCTTTTGAGCTTAGGGTATAAGCAGGTAGTGTTACTAAACTGATTACATAAGTTAGAGATAATGTGATATGAATCGTCGGGCTTATCAGTGATTCTTGTGTAAAAGGTAAAGTAGTTGGTTTTTGCAACACTGAGGGTTAACATATTCTTACTCAGGCAACTAGTGATAATGTTCATACCCTATTGAGCATTTCAAAATATTAAAAATACTTCATCCCAAGAATCACCACTGAAAAGCAATGCAGTGTCGTCCGCAAAAGCAATAAGCTTTTAAGAAACTGGTAAAGGAACATTACCTGGGTGATATCAACAACATATTTGCCTTCTCATTTCAGTCAATATAGTACAGTATCCTATATTTGTATGTTTTATCTAATACCTTTAAACGAGAAATTCTTGTATATATGTATATAATTATATATTATATAATCTGAATCTCGGAAACGGCTCCAACGATTTTCATAAAATTTAATATGCAGGGGGTTTCGGGGGCGATAAATCGATCTAGCTAGGTTTTATTTTTAGAAAACGTAAAAAAAAAACCGAGCAAAGCTTGGTCAGCCAGGTACTTTGATTTATATGTGTATCCCTATACTGTATTTGCTTTTTTATGGAATATAGCAGACGGGTCACCTGATGGTAAGGGGGCGAGGAGGGAAGAGGAAAGGGTTAAGGTCTCCGGTAACCTCGCTCACTCGGCGAAAAACAACGAGGCATTGCTTAACTGCGGGTTTTCGGTGAGGCCGCGATATCACTCCGGTCGAGCCGGCCCATACGTGCCAAAGCATGGCTCTCCCACTTGAGAACGTATTTATTTGTCTATTGCTCTCTTGTATGTATATTCCTACATTATATGTAAGATAATTTATCTTTTTTTTACTTGTATAATAAAACTACTGAGCGTATACCATACTGCCCTTAAATTGATTTCCTATGTTCGCTGCATCCCATAGTTGCCTGTAAGAGATTGCCTCAATGCGATAAGGCCACCAATTGTATAAGCCACCCAACATTGCTGTACTCCTATTTTTTCAAATTATTTTGGTTTACAATAAAGATATATATATTATTATTATTATATAAAAGAAAAAAGAATCAGTGTCAAGATCGTTCAATCTAATTTCCCTGGTATTGCACACAACGAGTTTTGATTTCCCTATTTACCATGAGATACTGGTAGACCTATGAATAGCTCTTGACGAGTTTTAGCGTTGTCAATAAGAAATTGGAAACAGTTTTCCATTCTACCTGTGAAGCTTTATTTTTTTTGTTGGCAATACCACCACTTTGTGCCACCACTAGTTACACTTTTACTGTTTTTTTATTTTAGGTTCGAGTACTCTAAACCCAGAACCAGAGACTTTTGAAATTGGGAAAGATGTGGTTTTTAACTGTAGTCATAATTTTGACTCAAAGTTCTCCTCAGAAAACGAGTGGAAGCAAGTCTTTCCTATTGGTGAGTTATACTTACTATTAATAAAGTGACATGTCTTTTTACCTGACTACGGCGAACCCCAAAAGGAGGACGAATTATACATCGTTATATTGGTCTTGTTGGCGCAAAAGTCATTAAATTCATTAAAATAAAACAAAAATTGGTAATTTCGTCGCGCTATTGTGGGGTTCAAGTTTTTTTTCGAAACCCTTTATTGTGAAATCAAAATGGAGGGTTTTAAAAGATGATTACAAAAGATTACACTATTTTTTTATAAATTACTTATAAATTTATTATAATATTGTTGTTGGTTACGTAAACCCACTTTTAGAACAAGAATTAATGATTGTTTTAAGTGAATGAAGCTTTACCAGTCAATAGCCAGTACGCTACAGTCAACTTTAAAAATTACGTGACAAGACTTAATGAAATTACACGCAGTACGTCCAGTATATGTGATTACCTGTCATGGTAAGAAAGTGTATACAATGACAGCTCAAGTTTTACTGGCCATAAAAAAAGCCATGGTCGTAATTCGACCACCACGTGATCTCTAGTTTATACAAATAGGCAAAGACGAAACAACATTGATGAGCTCTAGAAAAGTTTTTGTTTCTTATACGGGGCTTAGCTTTATTAATCTATCTATATAAATAAATATGAATGTCTGTATGTTTGTCCCATGCTTTCCAAAACCATTGATCAGATTGTGATGAAACCTTAGTAGGGTGTTCTGGGGACGCCCGCGAGGGTTCCTGCTGCCTGAAAAAAAAAGGCATTGCAATGTCATGGCACGGGTCACCTGATTGTAAGGGACTACCGCCGCCCATGGGCACCTGCAACTCAAAAGTCACAAGTGCATTGCCTATCTTTAAGGTGGGAGTAGGGGAAGGGAGGGGAGAGGGGGGAAGAGGGAGGAGAGGAGGGAAGAGGGGGAGAAAGGGAGAGCGGTTGCTACTAGGTTTTCTGTGAGGCCGAGGTATCACTCCGGTCGAGCTGGCCCATACGTGCCGAAGCGAGAGTCATTTAATAAATTACGGTAGAAATTCGACCTCTAGTAATCACAAAATGTTTGGACAAATTTTCTGACGTCTAATGCATTTGTTGCAGATAACCTGACTATTAAATACAAACCGAACATAAATGGCAAAGAATACATTCTAAGATTAAGGCTGCAAGAATTTGATAATCATACCACTTTAACTTGTCAACAAAATCATACCATAATATTTTTACCTACAAATTGTAAGTATCTTACTAATATTATAAAGTCGAAAGTTTATGAGGATGGCTGGATGTCTGTTATTTATTATTGTTTGAGTGCTTACTGCCACCTCGACCATTTCTGGTCTTTTGTAGCGCACTTTTTGCTTTACAGTTCACTGCTCAGACTTATGCTCTGGACTTCGAGAAACCTCCAGATCCTTTCAGCAGTGATTGTTTGTATTTCCTGCGGTTGCATGATGTGTAACCCTAGGTTAATACTTCGGTACATAGAATATGCATTGCTCTCCTCTTGGCAGAATCTGCATATTGTGTTCTCGCCCAACTTTAGGGTGAACATATGTTTGTTCAGTTTGCAGTGTCCGGTGAGGACTCTTGTTACTGCACAGACTTTGTATCTTTTGAGCTCTAAAACTTCTTTGGATACTTTATTATCATAGCCCTTTATAAAGGCTTTCGAGTGTTTTAGACCAGCCGTGGTCTTCCATCTCTTAATAGCCAATGATGTATATTGGGCGTTTATGATTGAATATGCTCGCTGTTTGCTGATGCCGCAGAATGGTTCTGGGCCATGCTGTCGGTTGGGTGCACCGGCTTTGGCGAGTTCATCGGCTTTTTCGTTGCCATCGATGCCTGAGTGGCCTGGTACCGATCTTAATGTAATTTCGTTTAGCTTTGAGCTAGTCTCAAAACTGTTTAGTGCTGATAGCGCCGCTTGGCTGTCTGAGTTGATGTAGATGTGTTGATTTCTTACTCTTCTCTCAAGGTTGATCTCTACATCTGTCTGTTAGTATTTCACGCAAAAACAGCTGAACCGATCTCGTTGAGTTTTGGCACAGAGATAGATTATGGTTTGGATAGCACAATATAGGCTACTTTGTTCCCGTGGGATAGATTTAACCAAAATTTTCACGTAAACGACGTCGCGTGCAACAGCTAGTATATAATTTCCATATCGGGAAAGACTCTATAAAAGTATGAACAGATGATGGATAAAAAAATTAGCTTTTTAATTCTTACCTGCAGACCAATTATATTTAGCTGTTGTTTGTAATAAACGTTAATTTGTTGGTGGCATATTTGGTTGATATGAGTAGGTACGTTCAATCATAATTTTATAACCATGTCGGTTGAAATTTCGTTAACAACGTCTTAAAAATAGTTTCTATGACGAAACAACGAACGGTTTTTTTTGAGTTTAAATTAAACTCGGAGCTGTTTATTAATAATTTTATTTAGAAATTTTATAATAAAAAATGGCACGACTGGCCTGTTGGTCTAGTGGTTAGTGACCCTGACTGCTAAACCAGAGGTCGTGGATTCGATTCCCACCCAGGACAAATAATTGTGTGATGAGCATGATCATTTGTTCTGTGTCTGGGTGTAATTTATCTATAATATGTATGTATTTAGAAATATATAAGTATGTTTATCAGCTGTCTGGTTACCATAGTACAGGCTCTGCCTAGTTTGGGATCAGACGGCCGAGTGTGAGATGTATGAAATTATTATTATATTATTATAGATTATTATACTTTATAGAATAGAGTGCTTTCCCTAAATCCTTTTAAACGAACTTAGACACACCATAGAATATCATGCACATTTACTTATAGAGAGTATTAACCAATCAAATCTTAATATAATAACTGTTTAATTTAATTTATATTTTTAGTAACATCGGGTTTATACATAAATGAAAAATATTATAATGAGGAAACAGTTGACTCTGATTGCAACAAGTATGCCCATCCAAATTGTAAGTATAATATTTTTAGCTCTGAGTAAATAGGCCGAACTACGATACGGCAGCGTGAGAGAGAGAGAGAGAGAGAGAGAGAGAGAGAGAGAGAGAGTGAGAAGTAATAATAAAATGTTACTTAACAGAAACGTAGCAACTCTTTTTTGTCTTATTCAGCGTGCCGGTTATTAGATGGCTATTGACTTTAATTACCGTACAAACATCGTATGCCATCGTGTTCAAATTTTTATAGTATTTTATACATCAGTGATAAATATCCAGTAAGGTGGTTTAATGATTCGTGTTATTATTTGAGTTTGACAGGCCTGGCTTATATTGTCTTCATTCATGAGGTAGTTTCTCCAAGATTTTTTAAGAATAAGTATATCCCCAGAGTTAATTAGCTATAAGAATGCAGTATATATTTTGTTGTGCGTATATGGATTCCTTCTATACTTAAATGGGTCTTATAAACATGCATTTTGAATTGTCGTTTCTTTGAATCTAGTTGTATACTGATTGAATAAAAAAAGCATAGTCTTTTTAAACCTACTTATAAGTATAAATTAAAAATGTTAAATACCCCCGACACAATATCGCACTGCTATTACGAGACTGTATCAACTCAAAATAGGGTAAATTTGAGATAATTCACTTTTCATACGTAAATATCAATTCCCTATGCGTCAGTAAATATAAAATAATAATAATGATTGTAATAAGCTAAATTTTTCAACAAATTTAAAAAAAAATATGAATAATTTTTAGTGGTTTTACTAAAAATTATTCATATTTTTTTTTTAATTTGTTAAGACAATAGAGTATTGAGTCAAAAATTGGAAATAACTTTATAACCTGCAATCTCTTAAATAATTCATTAATACAGAAATCCCTTAATTTTACCAATAATCTATATACAGTGTTCACTTTTTATAATCTTTAACAGGTAGCGAGTAATCAGTTTTCTGTCGTTTCTGAAAAAAGCTTCATTTTGAGTTGATACACTCTTGTAATAGCAGTGCGATATAATAACAAAAATGCTTTACATCATTTGGAAAAGAGCTGATACTCTTACACTGCTGGACCGATATTAACCAAACATAGCTAAGAACCACCCGCAAGGAAACTGGCACACACACACAGACATCGCGTCGGGGGTTAAAAAAGATTAGAAGTTCTCGGTTTGGTGTTTATTTTGGTTGTTCATTAATTTCTCGAAATCTACAAATCGAACTTCTAGTTCTATTTGCTTTGATTATTCTTAATCGATGTAACATACTTTAGAAAACCATTTTAATTTAGGTAATTAAGTTTGGATAGTTATAATAATTAACATAATATTTAACTTACTTGGTACTTCACTACTACTTCTTCGAAGTAAGCGTATAAAAATTTCTAGGGGTTTTATCAGTTCTATTTAAAGTCGGCGTTTTCAAAAGTTTAAACAATAGGTCCAAACGTACATGTTTATAGGGATGTAGATTAGATACTAGAAATTACTGAAAGCTTTTTTATTTTCAGATTTAATACAGGTAGATGCCAACAAACATATAACGGTTTTATCACCAAATATGAAGAAAAACTTCAATAGAGCGGATAAAATAGACTTATTTTGCATGTATTTCAAAGCAGAAAATGAGTATGAAGTTACAAGATATGTAAAAAAAATAAACTGGCTCAGATATCAAAAGAAAAGTGAACTTGTTTGGCCCCCGGATAATAGTGAGTTTCAGTTGTGACATATATGTTACTAGCCTTTGTTAAGTGATTCAAAAAGAAGAACACTACCTTGAAGTGCCATTAGATAATAATTTATCAATCAGACTAATATGTAATACACCCCGGCCTCTGGGAGAGCTACTGCAGTCTCAGTCCCGTTCTTCATCCGAGACTTGCGGTATCCCTTACCCTAGGTTTCTCTCCCTACCTATTTTTCCTTACCTATATAAATTTACCTTACCCTTTTTGTCCATCTTAAAACGACTGGGTATAGTTCGGTCAAGTTAGTGAAAATGGTGGCCACAAATAGTGGTTGTTAGCTCTTGCGAAGCGACATGAAAGCCTCTCCTACCGGTTGACACAGGTGCTCACAGGACACGGCTGTTTCGGTAAGTACCTGTGTCGCATAGGCCGAGAGCCAACGTTTGCGTGTCACCACTGCGGAGGCTGTTGCGAGGATACTGCACTCCACACTCTAGTGGAGTGCTCAGCGTGGACGCAACAGCGGTACAACCTCGTGACGGCTATTGGTGTGGGTAGCCTCTCGCTAGAGACCATGGTCCAAAGTGAGTGCGTGGGATTCCGCCGCCTCGTTTTGCGAGGAGGAGATGTTGACCAAAGAGGCGGCGGAACAGGAACGGGAGAGGACAAGCACTCTCCCATCCCGCAGAAGACGCACCAGGCGCCGGAGAGCGCTGAATGATCTCCGTCCTCCATGAGCGCTGGCCTGGGGGTAGCGGGTTGGCTGACCGTTACCCCAGCAGAAGCAGGCCTAAGACGGTGGCGCGGCGGGTTCCGCATGCGCCTCTCCCATCTGGAGGGGGGGTAGGAATAGATAGGGTAGAGGTTGCGGCCAACTGCGCAACGGCAACTATCAAGTATAAAATAAATCAAGCGGCAAAATCAAGTACAGTTTATTTTAATAAATAGTAAATAATTTGTTTTCAAAAAGTCAATTATTATTAATTTAATTTTAAATACTAGCGTGCACATTTTAATAGGCAACCTGGCCAAAACAAATTGACCATTTTATTATGGTTTATAAAAAAATAATTTTGGTTAAATACTCGATGAACGTAGCGATCTTGCAGCGGGATCTTAGACTATAAGTTTGTTTGTAACGCGTTCATTTAACTACTCAACGGGTTATCATGAAATATTGCATACAGACTGGGGTGCAGAACAGAAGATAGGGTAGGTAAAAATTATTTTAAGCGAGCGAAATCGCGGTTAAATCTAGTTATAACGATACCTATTAACGATATATTTTCATTGTCCTTTTTTTTCAGATTTCAAAGTTTACTTCTATATAGGAGGGGCTATGATTGGGTTAATGATTCTCATAATTATTTTTTTTTTGTGGAAGCGTCGGCAATGTTGTAACAAGTCAAAACAACGTGCAGAATCAGAAGATGTTAACGTACGTATTTTATAGATATTATCCCCCATTTTACAAATGTTTATACTCACTACTCCATTCCCAAGGGTCGTAGCGTTATGCTATATAGCCAATAACCTACCTTAGGACTAGGACTATCAAGGGCAAAAAAAGAATTTTACAAATCTCACTGCTTGTACCAGAGATTAGGGCATTCATCCAAAAAAAACAGATTAGGACGTTCAAGGTCTATGTTTATAATATTACTGATACTGTTAAACTAAGAGAATATGCTGGTAATATTGACTGGTCAGATCTGAGGGGCTCGTAGCTAAGTGCTAACCGAGTAGGTTAGCAGATTACAAAGGTTAAGTAAGTAAGTAAGTCTTATGGGTGAAAATTCTGAACACATCGAGACCCTTCCGTGCCTCGTAGAGCACGTTAAGCGGCAGCGTTAATTGGTACCGGTTGCCGTACGAACATCTATGGCATTCGTTACGGGAATTTGGAGCCCTAAAAAGTGCAACAACTTGGTCTAACTTCAGAATTTCGATATCGCCTAAGGCGCGGAGGATGATGATTGACTGGTTAGATCTGTGTGCACAACGCAATGTGTTAACGATAAAGTCCACATTTTCTCTGATAAGTTATTACAGCTTTACAACTTGCACGCTCCATTGCGAACTATTAAAATAAAACATTTACCGGCTCCATGGCTCACGGACGAGATAAGGCAGATTATGTCGAAAAAAGCTGCAGCTAAAAATAAGTACAAGCATGGACCTCCTGACGGGAACTTTGAAAAATATGTTTCCTTAAGGCGGGCGCCAGACACAGACAAATATTTGAACAAAGACTTTTGCTTTGCGAACACGTTCGTTTCATAGTGTTCAAATAGACAACAAACAGGATGGACGAAGATTTTGTACACGCGGTATACTTGTTTTATTTAAATGTATGTAATTATTTATCACATGTGCAAAAAAATAAACTAAGGACACGTTCGTTGCTCCAATCCATCTTACGTCTGAACAAAGCCATCAAATCGCTCGGTGCAGGTACCAGGTTACGCACACATTTGAACTTTGCACGCTTTATATGTGCCCCGAAAAACTGACACCGAATGGCAAAGTGCAAATATTTAACTAATCAAAATTTGAAAAAATACCTAAATACCCGTGCCTAACAAATGTTCAAACAAGTGCTCAAATAAGTGTTCAAATGTTTTTGCGGTGTTTGGCGCCGGCGTTACTGCAATAAGATGTGTAGAAATGCACAAAGCCATCATATCCATCCTATCTCATCCGTAGAGAACGGGGATCTAGCTAAAGTCTGGAAATTTCTGAAAACATTGGGAGTTGGGAACTCGCGCCAAGACTATTTCAAAAAATATCGATTCTCTTAATACGCATTTCTCTCCTTCGTCCGATTTTAATTATACAATTAAAGCTAATACTCTCCCACATATTTTTTCTACCCAACCTAACTCCCGACTATCCTTTAACCTTTCTTGTTTGATCAACTGTCCGCTTGTGATGTTAAGAAGACTATACTAGAAATTCCGTCTAATGCAATAGGAAGTGACTGCATCATTCAAAATATAATTGTAGCTATCTCCTTGACGAAATCCTACCTATCCTATCCAATATCTTAAATAAATCCTTGACCAGTGGTATCTTTCCATCTCCGTGGAAAGATGCACAAATTATTCCACTACCTAAAAAAGTTAAATCCTCTTCAATTTCTGTCTATCGTCCAATATCTATTTTGCCTTTTCTATCCAAAGTCCTTGAACATTTTATCCATTCTCAATAGGGAATATGCATGTTGTTTAAATTTACCTGATTAATTTTCCCTTGAATCTTTATTGTCCAGATATTAAGCCTAAACAATTTTATTATTTTCTTATTTAGTTCGTGTTTAATTGCAAAAAATATTAATTAAAATATGCAAAATAAGGTCGCGAAATTCAACTTTGCAAAACGCTTCACCATTGGTCGAAACAAAACATGACGTGACATTCCACGTTCTGTCATTTATCGGCTCTTATATTCGTAGTGTTACGGAGAAAGATAGGTGTTCCTGTAGTTTTTGCTCTTAGCTAGTGCAATTTAAGTATTCTAGTGATATTAGAAATCATCTACGACAATGACTGAATGTAGTTTTGTCAAAGCACAATCGGACAATCTACCGAAAATAGGTGCATTCATGATGACTATATATTTTGCATCATATCCAGATTTTACGTCCGCTGAGGTTAAAGGAGTGAAAGCCGCAAGGTAATTATTATAATACTTGTTATATTATAATCTAAAGAATAGGTAAGATATGTATTGTTAGTTGTATTCATGAAGTTTTATTGGAATTTTGTTACCTAGTTTAAGTAGACAAGCAAGTTGCCTTCTGCTTGATATTTGAAACAAAAAAATTACTGCTGAATAATTCACAGTTTACTAGCAATTAAATTGTAATATGCTTACATTAAAGTGATCTTCACAACAATATAAACACGATGTTGAAGATACTTCATCTCTTCTCATTAATGTACACCATTGTTTTCGTATTTTACATTATTATTTTGTACAGGAAAAAATACTGTATTGGGTGTACTTCATACTAGTGTTTTTACACTTAGGGACAAGGCAATACCTATAAAATGGTTTTTTAACTTTATCCATCGTCTATTAATTACAATAAATAGTAATTACAACTGGAAATCGGTATAAAATTACTTAATTCAAGTAAGTTTATGAAACAAACACTGAGCGTGGAACGTGACGTCATCCAAGGCCCGCGAAATATGGCGGCGTTCAAACAGATCAAATTTTATCGATGTTTTCAATGTTATTTTAAAAATTAATTTGAGCATTGCCAAGGTTATTTATATTTTTTATTAGGGAAGAATGATGAAACAAGTCAATAAAAAGGATTAAAAAAAAATACATGCATATTCCCTATTATGCTAAACTTTCTCACTAAGAATGAAATACATATTCTTTAAAAAATTTAGTTTATGCACTTCTACATATAAATTTTAAGTACCTATTCCAAATTTCCCATTCGTCCTTGCGCAAAATTTTGCTTAAAATGGGGTACAAAAATTTTCATCTCGAATTAATATATACATTATATACCTACATCAAAATATGTTAAAATTGTATTTATATTTGTAAACATTTTTTGACCATAGCTACTTGTACGACACAACATGAATTCTACGACAAATTCATCGTCATCGTCCTCTTCAACTTCTCTTTTATCGAAAACGAGCTTGCGCCTGCGCCGCATACCCGCAACACTGATGGGCGGAACATCAGTGTTCATGACCGTGTGATTTATGACCGGGTCTGCAGCAAGTTATTAATAATATATACTTACAGGCGAACGCGGGTCAAGTGACGTATGCCGAGCTAGAACTGAGGCCAGTATCGAACAACACACCCACAGTCGAAGAGACACCTTATGCTGAAATTGTTAGTATGATATTTGACATTTGCTAATTAAGTCCTGTTAAATTATACTTTTAGAGAAGATTATTCATCTAAGGTCGAGAAATACGATTGTATTTCCTTGCCTGTAGTGTGTTTTTTAATAACATCCACTAATAATATACTAATACATCCAATACTGCTGATTATGATAAAGGCCGATGAAATTAACTGTTACCAAATCTTGTACCTATACTTCAGCCAAATTCGATATGGAATGTTTACTAACAAAGCGTTGCTAAGCAGCCACTGACGGGCAGGTATTAATAACCTGTTGGCAAATATATACCTTTAAAAGCATTTGTTCACACATCTTTAAAAACCTTCAAAAAATATATAACTTTGAGGCTTACGTATTTAAAATTAAAAGATCCTCTATCAGTATAAATGTATTATAAAGATAAATGATTAGCAAAAAAAAATCTGGAAAACCGCACAGTGGTGGATTGCCAATTATCCAGGTGATGGGGATGAAAGTTTTGTTAAATTCTTATTTTTTAGAAGTAGATATGGTGAAAAAATGTTTACAAATACAAATACAATTTTAACTTATTTTGATGTAGGTATATTATGTATATATTGTTCTCATATCTATGCAGGAACACCCCAGTACCAGCTTTCTCAGTCTCTTGACCGCATTCAACGGAGAGCGACTCGAATCATCGATTGCCAGGATATTTCAGATCGGCTTGACCCCTTGGCGTTGCGTAGAGATGTAGCCTCACTCTGTATTCTCTACCGCATGTATCATGGGGAGTGCTCCGAGGAATTGTTCGGACTTATACCGGCACGTTTTGCTATCGTTCAACGCGACAAAACTTTCATCCCCATCACCTGGATAATTGGCAATCCACCACTGTGCGGTTTTCCAAATTTTTTTTGCCTCGCACGACCAATCTTTGGAACAAATTGTCGCCTGCGGTGTTTCCGGACCGATACGACCTTCAAACCTTCAAGAAAAGAGCGTACTCCTTTCTGAAAGGCCGGCAACGCACTTGTGACACTTGAGTTGCAGGTGTCCATGGGCGACGGTAGTCACTTATCATCAGGTGACCCGTCTGTTCGTTTGCCCCCTATAATATAAAAAAACAAGTCATTCCGAAATAGATTATACTTGATAACTACAGTATATCCAAATAGAAGGTGAAAAATTTTTTTTTTCAGGAGTTCAGGGTTTTATTTGTTGTGTTTAAATTACATAGTTCGGTTTATTTACTGTTAATAAATAAGAATAATAGTATAATACTAGAGTAGAAGGCTCACCACTATCTTTAGCATCTAGAAAATCAAGGTCTACGGATCTGCATCCTTAGATGCAGATCCGCAGAGTAGGCATCATCAGAGCTTACCTTAGTAAGCTCTGATGATGCCTACTCTATGGTGACACCCTTTATGGACATCCTCCTCTCTGGGCCGCTGGTACTAAGGTGGTAAGTATTCGAGCCAACACCTCAACCAGTATTCAATATAAATTTCAGAATAATCCAAAGTAGATGCATCACCAATGTTAGAATTTCCAAAAAGTAGAATTATTTAAGTTCTAAAACAGAAGGCAAATCGTTGAAATGTAGTAATGTAATTTAAGAATTCTTCTAGAACAGAGATAAACAAGAATGTTGCGAAAACAGGCATGAGGCCAGTGTTGTGAAAAATGAAATAAATTTAAACTTACATGGTAAATCCGATCAGAGATGATTCAAATTCTCTCCTGCCACAAATACAATACAATACAGAATAAAAGTCTGTGTATTCAGCATACAGAAAGAATAAGGGGTTTGAAACGAAATCACGAGACATAAGAAGCTAAAATTACGAAAATCCTCGCCCGCTTGATAACTTGTAGCGATGAACTTGTCATTAAGACTCAATGCAATAACTTAAGCATTACTATTTTAATTTATCAAATCTATTAACTTGAAAGAAATATAGGCCAAAAATCTTCTATCTCAAAAGAAAAATAAGCAACTGACTAAATGTTAAATCAAATCGATAAGCGAAACAAGGAATAAATTATCTAATGCTTCTGGTCAAAAAAATATTATATTATCAATTACCCGAACAAAGAGTAGTTTTTAGAATTTACCTTTAGATATATATTTAAACCATTTATGTTTTGAACACACTTCAAATCGACACAAGTAACAATTTCAATTACAATTTATTTGATTCCACACACTCTCGCTCTCAGTCTCACTGGTTCAGACACTCATTTAAGTTCACTGTAAGAACTTGACCATTGTCAATGACCTGTATCATAGTGTTTGTATACTCTTTGACCTTTAAGATGAATTTGTCAGCTATTCGATCTGTTAAAAAGTCAAGTTCTGTCATTTTTTTCTTCTTTTATTACATTGTTAATACTTTTTGCCGCACTGCAGATGTAATTAATTATAATCCTTCTTGTAGCAATATTTGACTGGCTTGGTGGTCTAGTGGTTAGTGATCCTGACTGCTGTTCGCAGAACCAATAATTGTGTGATTAGCATGATTTTTTTGCTCTGTGCCTGGGTGTAATTTATCAATAATATATTTGTACTAGCTGTGCCCCGCGGTTTCACCCGCGTAACTCAGATGCCATGGGAATATCGGGATAAAAAGTAGCCTATGTGTTAATCTAGGTCTCCAGCTATCTACATACGAAGTATCTTCGCTTTTTTGCGCGGAAGAGTAACAAACATCCATACATCCTTACAAACTTAAAAAAAAAATCACATTAAATATCTTCACTACATATTATAAAACAAAGTCCCTCGCCGCGTCTGTCTGTTTGTTCGCGATAAACTGAAAAACTACTGAACGGATTGTCATGCGGTTTTCACTAATATATAGAGTGATCCATGAGGAAGGTTTAGGTGTATAATTTGTACCCGTGCAAAGCAAGCACGGGTTGCTAGTATATTATAGAAATGTATGTATACAGAGCCTTTTAACAAATCGCTAGTGTGTCTTGAAAATTCCGATTATGGACACAACCGTGCACAACGTCTGCCCTCACGCGTCTGCCGGGTGGCTCACGTGACGCCACGCGGCGGTGACTGCGGTGAGCGATGTCCCCCCCCCCCCCTCCCCCCTCGCCGGCAGTTTTATAGTATAGTCGTAACTTTTAAAATATTTGACAAAATTACGTACTTTAAAATTATTTATTTTCATAAATAATATATAATATACAATATCAACGTTACCTACTGTTAAATGTGAATTGGAAATAAAAAATCAAATTTTATTGTATCTATGATTCACTATTTTGGTAATAATGGCTTATACATAAAAGATAGATATATACTGTCGCGGACTTTTTTGTAGAACTATTTAGGAGAAATAATCCCACCACACATTATATTCGTCAAACTCTTACAGTTTTCCTAACGCACGCCAGAATAGCTCGCTGATGACAGATTTTTTCCGACTTACTTAATCGTTATATTTTGGCCAATGTACACAATATCTTCATAAATTATAGCCTATGTGTCATTCTGATATATAAGCTATATTATTGTAAAGTTTCATTAAAATCCATTCAGTAGTTTTAGCTTGAAAGAGTAACAAACATTCATATATCCATACATCCTCACAAACTTTCACGTTTATAATATTACCTAGTTTCAACCGCGTAAGTCCCGATCCCGTGGGAATATCGCGATAAAAAGTAGCCTATGTGTTATTCCAGGTCTCCTGCTATCGACATACCAAGTTTCGTCGCAATCGGTTTAGTAGTTTTTGCGTGAAAGAGTAACAAACATCCATACATCCACACATCCATACATCCACACATCCATACATCCTCACAAACTTTCTCGTTTATAATATTAGTAGGAAGTAGGATATAAATAAATACATAAGTATGTTTATTAGCAGTCTTGTTATCACAGTACAAGTTCTGCCTAGTTAAGAATTAGACGACCGCGTGTGAGACGCGTCTAGTTCTTATTATTAGTAATGAAATTTCTACCATTTTAAAACTCTGGTTTTACCCTGCAATGTGACTTTTTACCGGCCCCCATATCATCTCAATTGGATTCAATTCACAATAGAACTTCAGCATTATTATTTTTCACCTGAGTGTCTGTATCATATGCCATACATTTTTGTTTTTCTGGTTTCACTATTATAAAGTAAATTTTCAATTTTGTGTGTCTAATTTCAAACTAATCAATTAGTTTTTCATAACAATTTCAGAATTTGACTCAAAGTTAGCAAAAATTTTGTTGCACCATTGTTGAAATTTTTGAATTTATTACCTGTTGATAGTCTTCTTCTACTCTTTTACTTCTAAAAATTAACTCCCTATCATTAACGAATTCATCCTCACTTTCTATAGAATAAACGATAAATACGGTCAGTCATATTATTAATAGTCCAGTCCTACTTATTCTAATAACAATGAAATGAACTAAACATTTTCATAATACTTACCTATAATATATATGTAATAGGTAGTAGCTGTGCCCCGCGGTTTGGCGGTTTTAATTTGAGGAAAAAACCTACTGAAATATATTCCATTTAAGAAGCTATTTTAGGTACATCACGCTATGAAATGATAAATGCGCGCGTGGTATTTGATCATTATTTTGTTGCAGAGTAATTTTCAAACTATGATATCTCCTAAGATATTAATTGAAATCAAATGATGTCCAGAGCAAATTTGTTTAAAATTAAATACTTGTCATGAATAACGTATTTATTTAGGTAAGGATTAATATGATGTTTGTAAAAACACCTTCGCAAATAATGCATTATTTTAGAAGAAATTTGATTACCATAAAAAAGGTTATAGTGAGTCAACCTAAAGATAGAAATATGCAGACGTAGACTTTTTGTTTAGGGCTTTTAAAGGGGGAACAATTCCATCATTATGAATTTTGCGTAACTTTAACCGTTTACGCTGCGTACGCAACGGAAGCTCTCAAAAGGAATATTTTTTTCCCGTTTTTGCAACATTCTTCGTTGATGCTCCGCTCCTATTTGTCGTAGCCTGATGTTATATAGCCTATACCCTTCCTCGGTAAATGAACTATCCAACACAAAAAAGAAGAAGAATTTTTCAATTTGAACCAGTAGTTCCTGAGATTAGCGCGTTCAACCAAACAAACAAACTTCAGCTTTATAATATTAGTATCGATAATGCACGCAGCTATCTGCTTATACCTACCCTACTTCTTGTATACGATTTTGCGCTCTATTTTAATGAAATGAGATTAAACATTTACATTCGTTAATAAAATTGGCTACTGCAGTCATATAAGGGCTCATGACCGGGCAAACCACTGCAGATCCTCAACAACTACAAACAGGCAGCAGTCACCGTAGCCGAAATCGGCCAGGGACACACACACACACACATTTTGTACCAGCAGCGCCCCGCGGTTTCACCCGCGTAAATCCCGATCCCGTGAGAATATCGAAATAAAAATTAGCCTATATGTTAATCCAGGTCTCCAGCTATCTACATACCAAGTTTCATCGGTTCAGTAGTTTTGGCGTGAAAGAGTAACAAACATCCATACATTCATACATCCATACATACTCACAAACTTTCACGTTTATAATATTAGTAGGATTCTATTAAAAGGTTCAAGTACACTACCGGTACAGTTACATTACCGGTGAAAAACTATAACACATACGATGCTATTAAAAAAAAAAGTTTCTTGTGATTTAAAGGCATTTCGGCACACTTTTTCTGTGATGTCAAGGACCATGACGTGTTTGTTACTTTATCGATTTATGAAAATAAAAGTTATAAAACCTACCTATTATTATTAAAAGGACAGAAAAAAACTTATTTTCAACATTGTTTTGTGGAGTCTTGTACATATTCCCATATATATTCATTATAAATAAGCAAATTGTTGTTGATCTGCGAAAATTTAAGAGTTATAGAGTTGTAAGGCGTATAGTTGTTATTTTTTATTTGCTAACTTTTGTTTTAAGGTATTTTTTAAAATACTACGTATTTGGTTGTTAGGCCGAGTTCCAGCAAACACAATGACAGTAAAATCGAATTATAACTAAAAATACAGGTAAAATTACAATATTTCTGCATTCTAATTATTACAACCCTTTTTTTTTAATGTGTGGAAACCCCCACGGGTCATCACCTCACCGGGGCCAGGCGGCGAGGTGGTACGAGTATGTCGGACTCGAACCGACTGAAACCACACAGTGTTCCGTCACCAGGTCTTGTAGCCGGGGCCTCAGGTGTACCCTAGAAAGGAAATCCCCGTGGACCCCAGCAGACTTGGTCGCCTGTTAAACCAGGCGACCCCACTATGAGGTGCAGATGGTTCTGTTCCCTCTAGTTTAGAGAGGCGCGCGCGGAACACGTCGCGCCACCGTCTCGGGCTGCTTCTGCTAGGGCGACAGATAGCCCCTTCCGTCGCCCCCAGGCAAGCGTTCTTGGAAGCCGGAGGTCGTTTTGCACTCTCCGGCGCCTGGTGCGTCTTCTACGGGACGGAAGAGTACTTGTTCTCTCCTTTTCCCTCTCCACCGCTTCTTTGGCATCCATCACTACCTCGCAGAATGAGGCGGTGGAATCCCACGCACTCTCGCTCTGGACCATGACGTAATCATGGTCTCCAGTGAGAGGCTACATGGGCTACTAGCGAGGGCAGGTCCCAGGTCCTGCTCTTGCACCTCCCTGCGCCATCGGTACAGTGATGCGAGGGAAATTATTACAACCCTAAATATGATGACATATGGTTTGTTTACAAAGATTCCATATCCAATTTGGCTCAAGTATAGCTATAAAATATTTCTTGTAAATTAGGAAATACTTACAATAATTATGTATTGTTTAAGCAATTGTAACTAATATAATAAATGCGAAAGTGAGGTTGATTGTTTACTTGTTTGTTATTAACAAACAAGTACTTAACTCGATAGATTGATTAACGAAATATAAATTAACGCGAGCGAAACCGCTGGCTAAATTTACTATTTATTATAGTCTTACTAGCTAGCTAGTTTACCACGGTAAAGATGATCCTATGTATTAATCCAGATCATCAACTATCTGCCGATTAGTTCCGTTCATTCAGTCGTTTTTGCGTGAAAGAGTAATCCACCCTTACAAATTTTTGCGTTTATAATAACAGCCGTTGCCAGTGACTTTTGTTTATTTCAATCGTTTTAATTATATTGCCTCTTATATTTGTAATTTTTCGAACTGTCTGGACATTATCTATACTTATAATAAATCTGTAGCGGGATGAATTCTGTACAGTGAATATATTTGAAAAAAATCGACTGAGGGGTATTAAGATATCGATACTGATGCCGAATATGCAATTCAAACAATTTTTGTCTGTCTGTCTGTCTGTCTTTCTGTCTGTCTGTTTGTATGTTCACGATAAACTCAGAAGTTACTGAAGGGATATGCTTGAAACTTAGTATGATAATAGTTTGAGTGCCTGCGCAGGTTATAGGGTACTTTTTATCCCGGGTTAAACTTTGGTTCCCACAGGAAAATCAATGAAAGCTGTAATAACATTGTAACGTTAGTAGAATGTATATACTTATTTCAAACTACGTTATAGTGAGCGTTTAGCTTATCTGGTGTAGAATACGATTTCTACGAGTTTAGGTGCCGGATCGAATCCCTCTTTGACACTCTTTTCTTTTTTGCACTTTTTTTAATATATAAACTAATTTACTTTTTTAAAGTAGGTATCGTTTTTAACCGACGAAAAAAAAGGAGGTTCTCAATTCGACCGTTTAAATACATATTTCTTTAATTTTTTTTTTATGTATGTTCAGCCTTCTCCGTTAGTTATGGACCGATTTTGATTATTCTTTTTTGTTAGATAGGGTATACTCAAGGAAGGCCCCATGTCAAGGAAGTCAGGATCTGATGATGGAATTCTGATAAAATTGAGAGTAACCTGAAAAATTGTAGAAACGAAGAGTGTTTCTGTTTACTTTTCATTACTTTATGAGGTATTTGCGTTTTGAAATCATCACATCACAAAGAAAAAACTAAACACATAAAAATTTAAACCGAAGAAAAAAACTAAAAAGCAAAAAACAAATAAACCTTTTAAATAAGCTTAATACTTAGGACTTAAAAGGTTTATTTATTTTTTGCGTTTTAGTTATTTTCGTCGGTTTATTTTTTTTTTTATACTTTTTATAAAACCACTCAATTTAATTAACTCTAAAATATTAAGAGTAAAAAGAATCGATTTTTACCTGTGATTTATTAATTACATTAGATTTTACCTGCAAATAGTCATGTCTTTTTGAAAGATTTCGAGTGAATGTATTATTTTTAATCGTAGGATATCAATCGTGCTTTTCTGTGGTGTATGCTGAAGCAGCAGGAGTTTTTTTCTTTGTTTGGTGATCCCAGAGTAATCGATAGCTGGATCTTGACTATGCCAACGAGCTATTTTATCGTACTCGCAGCCATTAAATTCATAAACAACTTTACACACCTCATTCACGGCCGTCTGATTCTAAACTAGGCAGAGCCTGTACTATGGTAACCAGACTGCTGATAAACATACTTATATATTTCAAAATACATACATATTATAAATAAATTAACTGTGGCGACTTCCACATACAGCAACAAGAAACATCTACAACCTACTAATCCTGCATCGCGCTATGAGAGTTCTCGCGTCGATTAGTATATATACTACTTCCCAACATCAACCGTTGGGCCGCGGCCCGCCAGGCATGATCACCTCGCCTGGTCGGAGGATCCTCCCTTTGTGTTGGAGGAACATGACACTTGTTCCTCCACAGTGGTGACCCCGACGTGATTGGAAGCAGCCTTCATGAAGCAGATCTTCAGCATCATCATCGCCACCATCGTATACACTCCTACAGCAATGAGCGGTAATCAAGTCTCAGCCAGCCAGCATCCTCGGCCTCAACAGGGATACCACACGCCTGCAGCGACCGCTCCAGCCTGGTTACCCCTACGGCCTCATCAGCGTCTAGGCACAGCACACTGCCCCTACGGTCCACGTAAGAAGAGCATCTCTCTCCCGTCTACGCAGCAGCCAGCCACTACGCAGCAACCGCCCCGACTCACTGGGGACTTCACCGCAGCACCGCACGCAGCACCGCACGCGGCCCCGACTCACTGGGACCAGCGGACTTCAGCCCCGACTCACTGGGACTAGCGGCATTCAGTTCCGACTCACTGGAACTAGCGGAATACAGTTCCGACTCACTGGAACTTGCGGCACTCAGTTCCGACTCACCGGAACAACTCACTACTGGCCCTGGCACGCTCCTAAATAGAGCATAGACAGCTGACTCACCAAGATATCGACCTCCGGTCTTGGAGGGGAGTGATGTGGCGACTTCCACATACAGCAACAAGAAACATCTACAACCTACTAATCCTGCATCGCGCTATGAGAGTTCTCGCGTCGATTAGTATATATACTACTTCCCAACATCAACCGTTGGGCCGCGGCCCGCCAGGCATGATCACCTCGCCTGGTCGGAGGATCCTCCCTTTGTGTTGGAGGAACATGACACTTGTTCCTCCACATTAACCCACGACCTCTGGCTCAGCAGTCAGGGTCACTAACCACTAGAACATCAGGCCAGTCCAGTAAATATACATATATTTATAAATGATTAATAGATCATTCATAAATAGTTTACTAGTACAATTAATTTATAATTCAATGTTATAATCTAATTATAATTATATTGACAGTAATTGTTTGTCCATCACATGGTTATTTGTTTATGACACCGATCTGTCATTCGGTGTCATAAACAAATAACCCGCCCCTGGTCGCTCCCGGCGCAAAGGTGCCCATAACGCTTGCTGCGTTCCCACGCTGAATGGCTATGGCCAACCTCTGCACCAGGAACGACCCTGAGCGGGAGTCGCCACACACTTTGTTCAGCCTGCGCCCAAGATCGAGAACAAACCCCTTAGCGTCAGTACTCCAACTGCCCAAGGTTTCCACAGCTATGGGCACTAAATAGTACAACGTCTCCAAGGCCGCGTACTTTAGTCTTTTCCTTAAACAGGCGTCCTCCGCGGCGGCTGACGGGAAGCGGACAGTACGACTCAGATGGCTGGCGGCAACCGTGCTGACGCATGTGGCGTCCCAAATCAGGCACTTACCATTTTTCCAAGGCACCAGCGTCAGCCCGTCCGGCCTCTTCCCGTCAGATCTGCTCAGACCCGGAGGCTCGAGCATACAAGGGACGTTGGCCGATATAAAGGCTCTACGAGCTATGTCGTTGAGAGCATGATGACGCGGAAACCTACCTGTGCAACGACGGCAACTAAGAGCAGGAAAGCCATCGGCCTCCACCGTAGAGCCGCAGATGCACGCATGGGGCTCACACACCCTGCAACCCAGGCGGAAGGCCACCGCCACACGTAAAGAGTCGTCGTCAAGTAAAGTGCCAAGGTGAGGCGAAGGCAGCGCGTGCAGCCACGCTCCAGACTCGGATTGTGACACAGCTCGTAATCTAGCCATATCGGCCCCCGAAGCGCCATCCAATAATTCTTCTTGGACGCCCTTAACCCCCACGTCATCCCACGCCCGCTGAACGTTCCTAGCTTCGGGGATAGTGGCACCCGGGTTGAGGGTCGACCAAGCCAATACAGCACCCGACACAAACGGTATGCATACCTCACCACCATTGGGACTCAATAGGACAGTGACAAGGCTGGCAACACCGTGCGCAGACGCCAGAAAAGCTGGCAGGCACATCACATGCGCGACGCACCCCAAGACCACCACACCGAATTTATAAATAGAGTTACAGAAAAGAAGATCCAAACTTTTAAACTTTTGCGATCCATGATAATATAATTATGTTGACGGGAATTCACGCGATCACTTATTTAAAAAGTATTACAGTACCTATAATGTGATCACGGCCACGACCACGGCAGAGCAAAGGTTTTAAATACGTGATCGCGTTGATTCTCGTCAACATGATTATATTAGAATAGAATAGAATTTTTATATAAAGCATCTATGACAAGGAGGAGGTGACGGTGTGAATCCACACCGTCACCTCCTCCTTGTGGTAGAAAAACTTCCAGGTGGAACCTTTTCACTTGCGCTCTCATGCATGCGCTAAAAGTGGCCGTGGGTGTATGGGACGAGTTTTATGTTCTTCACCCAAAGCAGAGTCTCCCGTGAAGAGGGTGTCTGGACATCGCCCAGTTGCCATCCGCTAGCCAGCGCTGGGTGGATCATTGAAGGTAAAACGTCGCCGTACCGACGGTCAACTCATAAACGGTGCTGTGAGGCACACCGTGTGGTTTTAGTTGGTTTAAGCCTGATACGGCCTCACCAATAGCCCGGTGAGGTGAGCGAATTCACACTCTCAAAACAGGTACAACTGAAACGCGAGCGTAGCCGCGGGCAAAAGCTAATAGATAATAAATTTACAATAAGTATTTTAGGTTTTTTGAATAATACGTAAATATATTAACATAATACATTTTATTTTCAGATCCCGTATCAATCATATCTGGATCGGGGTAACAAAAGACCAGAATATACGGAATCACCATATGCTAATTGCTGACGCGGCCATTATTTAAATAAAAGCATACGCTAAGTCAAAAGTGGTTTGTGTATTTAAATGTCACAATTTTTATCCGTACATGTCTGAAGCTTAACACCTTTGTGGGGGAAGGGCCGTGGGGCCACTGTTCGCCTGGCACAATCACCTTTCCTGGTCAAAGAATCCTCCTGAGTATTAAAATCTTGAAAATTGAAAAATGACTTTACTTTTTTATATTGATGCTGGTTAGGACTTTGAATATGTTAAAAGTCAGCAATGGCAAATTGAACGGGAATTGAACGGGCGAGGACAAGCAGAGGAATGGTCCTGAAAGGATTAGAATTCACCTACTGTTTCGTTCAAATCAAATCAAATCAAATAACTTTATTTGCGGGAAAAGTGGTACAGATATGATGGTACAAAAAATGTTGTTCCTCACAATTCACCAAAATTGGCATGCAAATACCAAGAAGAAGAATGGTTACACAACCAGAATTGCACTACACTAATGCAGCCATTCAAATACACAATTATATATTTTTTAAATGTCATCAAAAAATAAATAATAAAAAAAATTATGTCATGATAATTATACCAAGTTCGAATGACACCAATAAAGTTATAACAAACACACTATGTAAATACATACTCGCATCAAAAATATATTATTATATTATCCAGTCCCAAAAAACTCTTTCATTGTGTAAAACGTCTGTTTTATTAACCAGGTTTTCAGTTCCTTTTTAATTTTTTTGTAACGGTAGCTCGCGAATAGATTTGGGCACTTTATTGAACACTTTTATACACATCACATAACAATTATTTTTAAATAATGATGTTCTGCAAGCGGGCATTATTATTTATTAATCTAGAAGGATCTCTTTTGCCTAGCAAAAGCTGACGTTACGTAAGCTGACGTAACGTTGCCTGGCGTTGACGATATCCTTATCACTTCTGATGAAACGAGCCATAAACAAGACCTAGAAGAAGTCCTGAAAAGTTTACAGCAATATGGAGTCACGCTGAACATAAACAAATGTGAGTTTGGTAAGAGTGAGCTAGAATTCCTAGGATACCACATGGACAAAGATAGTATTCGCCCGCTGAAAGAAAAGGTTGACGTTATTACCAACTACCCCATGCCCAACAGTTGAGACGATTCCTGGGCATAGTCAATTTCTATCGCTCCAGCCTACCCCGCGCAGCTGAATACGAAACGGAATTGAACAACTATCTACACAACACGAAGAAAAATGATAAGACGCCAGCTTTTTAAAAGTGTAAAGAAAGCATCCGAAGTGCCGTTATACTCTTTCATCCCTAAATGACGTCACATCCCACTCTCGTGACTGATTGTTCAGATGTCTGCGCTGGTTCAGTTCTCCAACAGAAAGTCGATGGCAAATGGCAACCACTTGGTTTCTTCTCTATAGATCTCAGCAAGACGCAGTGGAACTATTTTACATACGACCGAGAGCTGTTGGCTATATACTCTCTTCCTTCGATCATATGTCGGAAGTGTTTGATCGACATTCAAACACTTCCGACATATGATCGAAGGAAGAGAGTTCACTATACTCAGCGACCACTTGCCGCTCACATACGCACTAAACAAAGCCTCGTCGAGTAATGACACTCCGAGAAGACTTCGACAACTCGATTTCATCTCGCAATTTTGCTCGGATATACAGCATATTCCGAGCGAAGACAACGCAATCGCGGACGCACTCTCAAGAATAGAGGTAATTAGCTTTCCTAGTTTTATAACACGAAACTACGAGGAAATCTATGCGGATCAACAACAGAGCAAAGAGATCCCAGACTTATTAAAAAATCGCAAGTTGACCTTCAAGAAGTGCACACTACCCGGCTGCGACTAACAAATAGTTTGCGAGACTTCCTCAGGCGGATTTCGAAGCTATTTACAATTGCAGTATCGTCTATTATCTTATCTGTGGTATCGTCACCAAGCTTTCAACGCAGTACACGGTCTCAGTCACCCTGTGTGTGTAAAATGTGTTCCTAGGTTAAGTAACATTTTATTTTGATTGCGCATTGCGCATTGCGCGGCTGTACTGTGAGGCAATAAATTTGTTCTTTCTTTCTTTCTTCTTTCATCCAGGGGTATGAAGCACTAGGAAGATGATGACAGAGATATTTGTTTGGCCTGGAATAAACATGTCGGAACATGGGCCAAAACATGCATACACTGTCAAAGGTCGAAGATCAACAGACCTACTGCCTCACAGTTAAGCGAGTTGCCCCGCGCAGAAAGATTCGAGCACGTTCACATCGACATTGTCGGACCACTGCCTATATCTCAGGAGTTCCGGTACTGCGCGACTATGATAGACCGGAATACAAAATGGCCTGAAGCAATACCCGTGGCAAATATCACCGCTGAAACGATTACGCGATTCGGCTGTCCCGTAACAATCACAACGGATCAAGGACGCAGATTCGAGTCGGATCTTTTCCACCAGCTGACAAGGCGATTAGGAATCATCAAGATCCACACGACTCCCTATCATCCACAAGCTAACGGGCAAATAGAAAGACATGCAACAGAGCCAACGGTTCTTTAAACCTATCATAGATTTACTGTTATTTTAATTTTATAATTTCGACTTTTCAAAGTGGGGAGTATTGTAATTGTAGTCTCAATAACATGTATGTCACCTATACCGTGTGTTCAATAGCAGGGACCCAATATAGTTTCCGTATACATTATTTACTTTTAATAAGTTTACTACTTAGTCATCGAAATGTTTGTTCCAGGTGTGTATCGATGTTAGCTCACACACGTTTAATATTATAGGTATTAGGTTTATACTATGGTTTGTTCGAACAAACGTTATATATTTGGTCTACTTTACGTGGTATTCTTATATTATTCGAGTAGCATAGGTATATGTGACTGTAAACCTGAGTCAATTCTTAACAGATTTTTAATGATTATTTATTTTTATTGGACAGGTTAAAAGTAGCTAATAAAAGCATAAACACATTGAAGTAAAATTATTATTGTTAAATTTTAAACTTTTTTTAGGATTTTTTTTGGCTTTTCAAAATAAATGAGTAGGTACAGTAGAGTTTTCAAAACTAGTTTTCAGTCCAAACCGTTAGAAGAGTAGAATATAAAACAGATTAACACAAAACTATACTTATATATATATAAGAATTAGACTTATTTACGGGTATGGTTCGACAGGTCAACGTTCGAGCCAAGTTAAGTAGCCTCTTTCTGCAGTGCTTACTTGCAAGCGTGCAAATAATTTTACGCACTGCACTTGGATTGGTAACAGCTTTAAACACATTGTTCTTTAACCCGCTTAGGGTTCACACAGAACAGAATACTTTCAATTCAGTCAATGGTACTGAAAAATTAAATCTAAAATGAATATCATTGTAAAACAATTAAATGACTTGACTATAGTACGAGATCGGGCTGTAGAACTAGTGCGCTCATCGAGTATTTGCTAAAAACCAATTTTTTACGTAAATTTATGATGAGGAGAATATATATATCTACCTACATAGTATAAATACTTACACAATGTACTAACACGGGGAGTATTAAATAGATACTGAACACGCCACCGCAGTAGGTTCACTACAGTCATTGACAAAGCGAAAGGTCACTCTTAGTTTTAATCATTGTATCATTATTTTTAAAAATTGTCATTGCAGTCGGGGGACCGCACTGTAGAACACTTTTAATCTTATTTTAAACAAAAACATAATTTTAGTTAAGGTGAAAATTTATAACGCCTATAGTGCTCAATAGTGAAAACCTTTATTGAGAATTTCGTTGACGCGACACGTCGGTTTAAGTTTTCACTTCTGTCGCCAGTTCCATTGCACGGCACTGCCTACTTTTTTTATTTCAATAACAACATCTGTCAGACATACATCACCTTTGCAATCATAACGACTGTATTTATTTATTGCATTCCATAATATATATTTACAGGTGGTAAGCTTAAGAGTAGGTATCAATTATGGACCCTGTCGGGCACAGCACTATTAGGAGAGAGGATGAGCTGTTTAGTTATGCTTAAGTTAAGTTTAGATGCAAATTAGATACATTATGATGAATGAATATTAAACAGAATCAAATGTTTATAATAGAATCTAGTCGATGATTTAGGCTATTGTATTTTTTATTGCACAATAATATCACAGTATTTTAGTAGTTATTAAATATATTATTTTATTACAGAATTATTAATTAATTGATATATTTTAATATATTATAGACCTCTTTCTCCTGACTCTCTTCATTATGTTCATTTAGACATTCAGATAAGTAAATTATTATTATTAAGTAAATATTAATTATTGCACTTTTCCGTACTTTCGTATTATGTAGTTTTAAGTTCACGATATAAACAATATAAGGGTTAGGCGCCATGTTGCTCTCTTGAAACCTTGCCCGCGGGCGTTGGGAACTTTGGACCCTTTGATCAGATTATAAGGTTGCACTCGCCTCTGAAAAACAAGTAGGTTTGAAGTGGACAACTGAGGTAGATTTTTATACTGATCAGGCTGTTCTATCGTCTGCCTTTATTTGCTTTTAATTTTAAACTAAATAGAAAACAACTGCGCTTTGTGGCCCTGTAGCAGCCCACGTTTGTAAACGGTCATGGTCCTTCCAAGTACGTTATTGAGAAAGGACCAAGAACATATACCTGCCTTGACCTGACTTGTTAACGGATCTTACAGTTCCATAAGTACCTTAATTATCAAATTGCCCAACAGTTATGTATAGCCTGACCAGGAAAGTAAAAAACCTCGTCAAGTTGCGGAAAACAAATAGAACTAATTTCTTTTAGTGGCAACAGTAACTTTGAAACGTCATTAAGATGACCTCATTGCTTATTGTTAATTGTGGTCTATTTTTGAGTTTGTTACATTAAAATGCCAAAAAACTATTCATAGTCGTAAGGGAAAAGTGGTTAGTAATGCATTTAAAGGCAAGCAATCGAAATGATTTGGGGAATAGCAAATGAAAAAATTACTTCAAATAATGTTGATTTCGATAATATTAATTCCCTAAAACTTGTACAAAATCGTTTTGAGGTAAATATTAGACGCTTTATTAAAAAAACATTATAGGTAAATACATAAAGTTGTTTTTATTGTTGAATTTTGTTTTTATTTCGAAGGAATTTTTTTACAGAAACATGGATCAGCTGCTTTTGTAGCAGCTGATCCATGTTTCTGTAAAAATAAAATATAATAAAATATAAATTTCTGTAAGAAACATAATAAAACTCCTTCAAATTCAAATTGTCGAATCTGCCAGCTTGCAGATCTTGCCCCTTCAACCAACCCATTTCAATAGCCAGGGAGCAGACACTTGGCTAGATTTAATAATTACTACAGTCCCAACACTCGTCCGTAACCATGGTCAAATTACTGCGCCTGGATTTTCCAATCACGACCTTATATTCCTCTCGTACGTCCTAAAACCACCCAAACCCCCTCCCAGAGTATTGCACATGCGTTGTTTTGGTCGTATGGATGTAGATAGGCTTCATAGGGATGCTTCGGAACTAAACTGGGACATCGTAACGAAGGCGTCAAGTGTAGACGATAAAGTAAATCATTTTAACAATGCACTTATTGCTCTTTATGATTGCCATGCTCCTATTAGGAAAATTAGACTTAAGAGACCACCTGCACCCTGGATGACGGAGGCTGTTCTCAAGGCTATGCGGCGAAGAGATAGGGCCTTTTGTAAACTTAAAAAAGATCGTACAGAGGAAAAGCGGAACCTTTACAAAGCTGCAAGGAATCGGTGTAATCAGATGATACGTAAAGCCAAACGCCGATACATTCTCGACAACATCACCTGTTCTTCCCCGGCCAACACCTGGAAGTTTCTTGGAACTCTGGGTATTGGTAAACGGCGACCCACGAATCTGCAGAAGATAGTTGGTTTGGATGACATAAACCGTCATTTTTCAACCTCTGCTTACCTGGATCACCAAACCAAATATCGCACTGTTGATTACTTGGCAGGCTTAGACTGCCCTAATATTAATCCTTTCCACTTTTCTCCAGTTGCATCGGATGAGATCAAAAAAATCATTATTTCCATTAAATCTGATGCCGTTGGTTGTGATCAAATTAGCAGGCGCATGGTCACAACAATCCTTGATCCACTCTTGCCTGTTATCTCTCATATTATCAATTATTCTTTAGATTCCGGAATCTTCCCATCACTTTGGCGCAAAGCCTATGTCATTCCTCTACCCAAAATTGCAAATCCCACACTTCCCAATCATTTTAGACCCATATCCATTCTTCCCTTCCTCTCGCTAGAATCCTGCGTGCTTAAACAGTTATCCAGTTTTATTTACAAAAATAAGCTGTTAAGCCCTCTACGATCCGGTTTTAGGCCTGGTTACAGTACTACCTCCGCTCTCCTTAAAGTGACTGGCGATATTAGAGCAGCAATGGAAGACGCAAAACTGACTGTCTTAGTACTGGTTGACTTCTCAAATGCTTTCAATACCGTCAATCATGATATTCTCTTATCTATCCTTTCCTATCTTATGATCTCACCTGATGCACTGGAATGGTTCTCATCTTATCTTCAGGGACGCCAGCAGTCTGTTCGTGTCGACGAGTTATCATCAAGCTGGAATGATCTTGACTCTGGTGTTCCTCAAGGCGGTATACTTTCTCCTTTGCTATTTTCTCTGTTTATTAATCTCCTAACCCAGGAACTTCAGTGTGCGTATCATCTGTATGCCGACGACCTGCAGATGTACTCTCAAGCTAGGGTTGAGAATATGTCATCGGCCATCGACATGGTCAATAGAGACCTCAAATCTATAGAAGTATGGTCTCAAAGGTTTGGCTTGTCAGTAAATCCTTCAAAATGTCAAGCCATTATAATCGGTAGCCACCGATTGATGAGTAGAGTAGACACTGAGACGCTCCCAGATGTTACTTTTAACGGTACTACTATACCTATTTGTCAATCGGTGAAAGACCTGGGCCTACATCTTGATTCCACATTGAACTGGCGCGATCAGGTTACAAATCTATGCCAGAGGGTTACTGGTACCCTCCGTGCATTACATCGCTTAAAAAATTTTCTTCCTGCGAAAACCAAGACAATGCTCGTGCAAACTCTCATATTCCCAATATTCGACTATGGTTATGTGTGCTACTATGACCTGAATGCAGACCTTCTCGATAAATTAGACCGTCTTCTTAATAACTGCATTCGATTTATATTTAATCTTCTTAAATACGACCATGTGTCCTCTTTCCGTTCTCAGCTTAAGTGGTTGCCCATTCGTCAGCGCCGTATGTTGCGAGCCCTCACTACCCTGTTTACCATTCTTAATTCGCCATCTTCTCCACCGTATTTAACATCATATTTCCAATATTTAAGTAGTAATCATGATAGAAACCTTCGTTCCTTAAATAATCTTCTTCTTCTTTGTCCCTCTCATACCACAGAGTTTGTAGGCTCTTCTTTTTTCGTTCAGTCTGTTCTTCTTTGGAATTCGCTTCCCCTCGAAATCAGGATGGCCACCAATCGTTACTCATTCAAAGTGAAAGTAAAGGAGTACCTTTTTGAACAACTAGCAGAATGAACTTGCTGATAATTTATCATCTAAATCGTTACTATGTTTTTTATTTGTATGTATGTATGTATGTATATGTTATGTTTGTGTACATATTTGTATGTATGTTTATGATATGTATTTTATCCTATATACTTTGTTTATGTATTTTTGTCTGATATTTAGTTCACAAATTTACCTAATAAACTGTAATATTTTTAATGCACCTACTTCCTATTTTCTCTACATCACCCGAAGGTTGACTGGCAGAGAATGCCTATGGCATTAAGTCCGCCTCTGTACTCTATGTGCATAAAGTTTTAAATAAATAAATAAAATTGAAGAAAATTACAGAAGCTGAGGGCTTTGGTTGAAACGGAAATGTAAAAATTATTATTAACGTTGGTGACCCAGTATGAGCGAGTAGGGCTTAAAATGAACATGGCCAAGACGAAAATCATGTCGAATGTCCATGTCGTGCCCACTACAATTAGGGTCAGATAGTCTACGCTCGAAGGTGTCGACGATAATGTAAATAAAACAATCCAGTTAGGTAGGTCCAGCTTCGAAAAAGAAGTCAAGCGTCGAATCCAACTCTGCTGAGCAGCGTTCAGGAAGCTACGCAACATCTTTACGTACAAAATACCGCAGTACCAGAGCAGGGTCTTCGATCACTGTGTGTTGCCAGTGGTGACTTACGGGACTGAGACAAATTGATAAAGCGCCTCACGACGAAGTTCACTGTCACCCAGAGGGCATTGGAAAGGGCTATGCTCGGTGTGTCACTTGGTGATCGCATCCGCAATAATGACATCCGAAGAAGGACCCGGGTCACCGACATAGAACAAAGAATTGCCCGGCTTAAGTAGCAGTGGGCAGGGCACATTGCTCGCAGAACTGATGGCCGATGAGGCTGAAAACTCCACAAGTGGCGACCGCGTACCGAAAGACGTGGAGTGGGTAGGGACAAGGTGGAATGATGACCTTGTAAAGGCCGCGAGTAACCACTGGATACGGGCAGCGCAGGACCGAACGTTGTGGTGATCCTTTGGGGGAGGTCTATGCTAAGCAGTGGGCGTCAACCGGCTGAAATGATGATGATGATGATTTACCAGAACGATACTTGATGTCAAGAAATAGTAATCATGAAAGAATTATTGGTGCTAGACGAGCTCACTGAGGTTTGGCACAGGGAGACCCAATCTCTCCGATTCGTCTTTTTGACATTATTACATCCAAAATTTGTCAGCAAATTGAAAACGTTATGTGGTTCGATAGGTCTCTGTTGTGAATAAAGCACATAAACGAAATAACTGAAAAGTCATCAACATTTTTATACCTCTACAAAGTTTTGTCGGGGCCAACTTGGGGTATTCACCCAAAACATTTGTTATAATTGTACATTTTAGTAGTAAGAAGCAAGATTGACTTCGGCTCGTTTCTCTTTGACAATAGTGCAAAGAGAATCTGAGGTAAAATTGTCAAAATCCAAAACCAGTACTTGAGATGTATCTGATCGATTCATAAGAAATACCTCGCTCCTTGTCATAGAGGCGGAATGTTGTCTATGCCCTCTGTTTGTGAGGAGACAATATGTATCATACCTTCCTATGTGGTAAATGTTATCATACAATAAAAGATTTTCTTGACGATCGTGATATGTAATTAGTAACTTAAAATTTTTGTTTGTCTTATGTATGAATATTACTTCCAATATGCTTAATAAAATACTTGTTTTTTTGTTAAAAAAATGTGATTCGTAATCGAGTAAAATGATAGTCTAATGTCTGTAAAGTAAATATGTGTAATGATAGTTGATAATTGTGTTTACAAATGGTATGGCACCCTAATAGTACTGGAGCCCACGACACTAAACCTAGTTCGATAAGACTACCAGATGATATATATATAACTAGCTGACCCGGCGAACTTCGTACCGCCATATTTTATTTCTCTAATCGCAACTAAGGAAATAAAACCCTTCCGGTAAAATCTAATTAGCTAAATTGAAAATAAAACTAAAGTACTCAATTGAAAAATTCATATTGTTGTACAAAATGACTCGTCCATCAGATGTTAAATCGCAAATAACAGACAAATAATTAGCTAAATTATACGGTATTTCGTTCACTACAAAATAAATTTAATTAATTTTATAGCGTCAACAACACGTGGTAATTATGCTGTTAAAATGTAGCTTATATGACACGTTCGTAGATTTACCATAGCAGCGCCATCTATTGATTACTTACTCAACCCAGTCGAAAGGTATCGACATCTGTTAGAATCATTTGGAGTTAACAGATAATTGTGACTGTCAAATAATAACAGACAAATAATTAGCAATAAATTAAAATTGCGACTAATTTGAGATTTAAACTATCCTATCTCTCAAGTTGGATCGAACTGCACATGGTGTGCGAATTTTATTATAATCGGTTAAGTGGTTTAGGAGTCCATTGAGGACAAACATTGTGACACGAGATTAGTCGCGTTATTAATGGGGGAACACGAAATGGCGATGCTGCAATGCAAAAACCTGGCGGCGCTCTAAAAAAAAAAATGAAATAATAATAAAAAAATCCGGTTTCTAGTATGATAAGACTTCCAAGTTTAGGAGAGGATAATGTAGTACTGCAAGCCCCCCTGATTGGCCTAATCAGTAGCAACAGCATGATAAGCGACGCCTCGAAACAAGTATCGTCGATCTCCTCAAAAAACCAAAGCTCATCCGAAAGATAATCAATTTATGTGTGTATAAGAAAAACCACTGCTTCATTTTCCAAACAGTGGAGAAAGTGGTTGCTGCGGCGATTTAAGTTCGCCCTCCGCGCAGCTGCATTCGGTGTTTCAATTCAGTTTTGTCAGCAATCACCCGGTTCCTTTCGATTTGTACTGATTGAATACGCATGTTACGGTCACGTACGAATAATTTTATTTATTTTTATTTTAAAATTTTTGCACATTTGGTACATTGGCGGACTATTTGGTACATTGCCTAAGGCATTCTCTCTCTCTACCAGTCAACTATTGGGTGATGCAGAGAAAAGTAGTAGGTGCAAATAAAAATTACGTTAAATAATTGTACAGTAGTTTTACGTGTCGTTGATTGTTTAAGCACGTAGTTTACATGTCATGTCATGCCGCATGATCATCTAGGGACCGCTTAAGAGTAAAATTGGTTATGGTGTAGGTTATTATAGCTTAAGTGATGGTACTTTGTCGTCATTCAAAACTTTAAATGTAAACGTATCTATTATGACAGTGGAACTCATTGCAAAAAGTATTCGCGAGCATATCGTAGCCACATCTGCAAGGGTCAGGAAGATCATTCATATCATGAAATTATTAGGGGACGTCGCGGGTCGCTTCAATGAGCTTACTAAAGACTGTGTACATTGCTCGGTGCAAATCGATTTTTGCGTATTGCATTGCAGCGTGCAGAGGTTCGGCATCATCTCATCTTGTCAGTCTAGAGAGAGCGCAGCGTGCTATGTTGAAAACCATGCTGAGAAAGCCCTTCCGTTTTTCGACAACCTTGTTATTTTGCGAAACACAGCTGCTCAGGGTCAGAAAGCTGTATGTAATGAAAGTTATACTAATAACACATAAGCTAGTACTAAAGTGTTGTGACTATGAAGACATGATCACGAAGCGGGTCTTCAAAATGCCTATTACCAAGGTAAACTCTGCCTTTGCCAAGCGTTTCTGTGCTTTTATGAAACCCTACCTCTACAACAAAACGAATAAAATCTGGCAGATATTCAATGCATCCCCGCGCGAAGCCAAAATAGTTACAAGAAAAAAATTACTTACCTGGACGTACGACGATACAAAGAATTTCTTGAAATCTTTGACTTGATTTTAAATAATGTTCGTTTTCTATATAATTTTGTATTTTTTGGTAACGAGCAGACGGACCACCTGATAGTAAGTGACAACCTCGTCCATTGATATTTTTAAATTACTATTATCATTCATTCTATTCAATTATTTGCCTTATTTTGCCTAATTCCATTCTGTTTCATATTATTTTTTTTTTTACGAGCAGACGGGTCACCTGATGGTAAATGACTACCGCCGCCCATGGGCACCTGTAACTCAAGAGTCACAAGTGTGTTGCCGCCCTTTAAGGTTTTCAAATTTCAAAGTTAATTATTTCAAGTATGCATGTTTATTATGATTATATATAAAAATATTTTGTTCAAATACTGTCAGTTTTTATAAGTGGAAATCGGTCATTTTAGGTGCCCCGTCTGCTCGTTTGCTCTCTATAATATATATAAAAAAAAATGAGAATAAAAGAAATCAACGTTGACGAGTGCACTGTGATTATAACTAGGTCCTGACGTCATCACAGTGGGCGTGGCTTATAGTTGACTGTCAGCGTTCGTCTTTTACATTTTGTATCGAAAAATCGCAAATCAGTAAATGTTCGTGGTATTAAGAAGTAAAACATGAAGTGTTGTATTTTATCATGTAAAAACTACTCGGATAGACGCTCTGATGCCATGTATGGCATCACATTTCATTTGCAATTATTTTTTTATTTAATTTATTAAAATAGTTCTAGAAAAATCTCGGTGTTTTTTGAAATATAATTAAACCTATTCGTCACTAGATGGCAAAACTTTGTGTAATGAGAACTAAAAAAAACAAAGGTACGTAGAGCTCAGTATTAGTAATATAAATCATACGAAGATACTGAAATGTGTTCTACATCCAGTCCTAAAGAATTTTTAGCCGTCAAAGTATTATTTTTATGTAATCAATTTTTGAATGAACTGTCATCTATCTTCAACTAGAAGAACATACATAAACAGAACAAAAAGACAGGACCGTAATTAGAACACAATTATTTTACCTAGCAACTATGTTAATCTGGAATTGAAAGTACTTTAAATATTAAAATGAAAGAAATTGTATTTAGGCTGATGATTTGAAAGGTATTTTAAGCTCATTTAGATTATTTCGTTTACATATTGTTCAGTGGCGTAGCTAGGTAACAAAAGGCCCTGGGGCAAAAAATAAACTAGAGCCCCAACTAAACTATTTAAAATCGTTTATTTCTTATTCGTCGTGTATAGTGTTCCAAAGTCAACGTACTCCAGATTTGTCGTAATCCAGGTTCGTCGTACTCCATATTCAAGTTAACAGTGGAGGCCCTAGCTACATTTTTAGGTGATGCGAGACCTCAAAGTGGCGCCCCTATTAATTCAAAACCTTTGTGTTCCTATACTATGCAGCAGTGATTATAAATAGTGTTAGATATATCTAACAAATAAATATTTAAGGTGTATCTGAGCAGCAAGCAGTCTTTCGTGGTTGACATAGCAATTGTTCTGCTCATCCGCGTTAAAAAATGTTGTCCATCCTGCTTGTATCACTCCGTCGCATCCGGTAACGCCTTCGCACTGACTTAAAAAATACTGCTATATTAACCTAAGATGCTATTTCCTTAGCTTATTTGTTATTAATGCAAATGAAGAGGCTCGTCTCTGTTTCACAAATTCCAAGAAAATTTTTAGCTATAAAGCGTTTGGCCAGGCAAATATTGTAAATATCAAATCAAATTGCTCTATGTACCTACTGTATAATCGCTGATGCTGTAAGTGAGTCATTTGTTTCTTTATGAAGATTCAGAAGGACATCACGAAGTGAAGTGTATTCAAAGCGAATAGCAGCAAGGCTAGAAACTCTACACACCCAAGTTTTGTAAACCTTTTTTGATTGATAATTCAAAAAGATATCACTTCCCAAAGCGTTTTGTTGATCAAGAGAAACAAAGTCTTCCAAATAAAGACACCAAATTCACGGAAGTTTTGGCTGCATCGGGTAACACTAAATTCAAACTGTGACAATCATGTGTCACCGACTTCAATGCTCGTAAATTATGATAAATTTTCCACCCTTAGAGCTGTAATATTTTCTTCAAATTTAAATGGGACCAACCTTGAGTTTAAGATTTGAGGCGAAGATATCATTCCACGTATACACTTTTTTATCGTTTGGAACCCCATTGGTTATCACCTTACCGGAACCGTGCGGTGGGAGAGTGCTTGTCCTCTCCCGTTCCCGTTCAGCCGTCTCTTTAGCCAACATCACCTCCACGCAAAACGAGATGGTAGAATCCCACGCACACTCAATTTGGACGATGGACAGAACCATGGTTTCTAGCGAAAGGCTTCCCACACCAATAGCCGTCGCGAGGGCCACCGGGGTTTTCGGTGGGGCGGTGTGTCGAAATCGAACCGTCTGAAAACCACATAGTGTGCTGCATGTGTGTGATCAGGACCCTTCCTAGCACCTGTCCGCAAAAGCGCGGGCACCACCTTTGGGTAAACATCTCAATTAGGTGACATCCAGGCACACGTGGACGTTACCTTCTAGCGGCTGACCACTATAGCGTCCGACCCGTCCACCCGCGGCCACACTCTAGGCGGCATGAGGTGCTGGTAAGCGCGCCTCCACCGCCCGGTTCTTCGGCGGATCGTTCTTCCGCACCCGTTCCGCCTCCCCTTCTGCGAGATGACTTCCTCACATAAAGTTGCAACTGCGGTAAAACTCCTATAGCTTCCTTGATGTAGTGCCTCCTTGCGCCATTGATAAAACCTCTAGGTAAGGTAGGACGCCCAGCGCCGGCCTTAGGGAGGGGGGGGGGGGGGGACAAAACCAAGCTCTGCTTAGGGATACCCAGTTGGCAGGGGGTCTATGGCGCCAGGGGAGAAATAATTTTTTCAAATTGTATTCGAGAGATTAAAGTAATTTTTTTATGATTTCTTAGCAAACTTAATAAAAATGCATTCAATTGTATGACGAATACTTCGTTATCAAAGAAAATACAATCATCTAAAAATGTTAAATTATCGTATAATATGCACGTGCATGCCTATATTTATATATATGTATAGTACCCTAAAATTTGCCTAAGGGCACCACATGTACTCCATAAGGCCGGCACTGCTGACACCACAGTATCGCACATTACGGGTCGTCAACGACTCCGACCATATTGGGGCGTCATGTAAGCCCAAAAAAACTGTCAAATTGTTAATGTCATTGGTAGAAGTCAAGTTTAAGTAGGTTTAAAAATTATGTTTCATTTTTAATTTTTATTTCTCGCTTTTGAGTGGGTCGGTTTGTAGTTTGTCCAAGTTTCAATAGCTTGTAGTGAACTGCCCTTGAAACTTTGCCCTTGAACTGAAAAGGGGATTCCCTTTAACAAAATATTGTTTTTCTCGTACTTCAACTTCTTCATTAGTGTCACGTCAGTACAATTCAGTATGATAGAGGAGAAGTATTTAGAAGACCACGTATTAACCGTAAATTATTAGCCTGTCCCTATCGTCAATACCCAAATGATCGTCGGTTAATAAAGATTATAGTAACGACTCGGTGACTGGCCCTGGTGGTAATTTTTCGGTTGATTTAGGCGCCCCACGCATGACGGCACCCGGTGCGGCCGCACTGCTCTCACCGCCCTAGGGCAGCCCTAGGTTCATGTACGCAATATAATATAATTAGTGGTTTAGTCACAACTCACACAAACCTGATAACTTCTGGTTCTAAAAAATCTGGTTTATTTATATTCCGAACGTGGGAGAAATTTTTACTAGTTCAATTTATAGTTTGTAAGTCAGAGTCCGAGGGGCCCCCTGAGCTCGGGGGCCCCGGGGCACTGCCCCGTCTAGCCCTACGGTAGCTACGCCACTGATAATGTTCTACATTTCCATCCGAAGGTAGCCTTAAACAGCAATGGATCACAAAAATTAATAAACAAGACTGGACTCCGACAAAATATACAAAGATTTGTAATGGAGTGGAAAACATCTGGGTATTACCGTGGCCTGCTCAATCGCCAGACCTCAATTCCATTGAGCACGCATGGGACATGCTCCAGAGACATGTTCTAGTTCTCTATCTAGGTTCTCCTGGACGGAGTGTCGACAACCCAACAACTGAAAGACTTGTTAAAATTCCATTGGGAGCGATTGCCGTAGGATCAGATAAACAATCTTATAAATTCAATGAAAAATCGTTGCCGACAAGTTTTAAACAACAGAGGCGGTCACATTTTGTATTAATTACCAAATAATTAAAAAAAATGTCGTTATTTAATTTTGTAAAACATGAAAAGTTTAATTTCGTTTCTAAAATCCTAACACTCCTTAATTAATATGGACGTATTGAGATAAAAATTAAAAAAAAAAAAATGTAGATGTATATATACAGATAAGATAAGAATAAATAAGTGAACAAATTTTAATTGTCATTCGTGATTTACCACAAACTTTTTATTCTCACACTAGCACTGTCCAGTGCCCATGTGTTAAGCCAGGTCGTAATCTATCTGTGTACCAAATTTTATCCAAATCCGTCCAGCTGTGGGATAAGATCAAGGCTAGGAGAAAGAAAGAACTCACAAACTTTCGCTTTTGTATCAAGATGGTTTACAAAATTAATCTTGAAAAAACTACTACCTATACTAACTTTTAAACTTTCGCGTTCCATGATATAATATTATCTACGTATGAACGGGAATTAACGCGATCACGAAAAGGTATTACATACCTCTGAATTGCCTGACGTTTCGACCAGGTTGCACTGGCCGTGGTCACAGGCTGACTGGCTCAGCGGTGCACGCCCTCCGTCGCCGACATCGTGAGGTAGAAGGTTCTTCATCCACCTCCACTTTTTTGATATTTTTGATCAAAAATATCAAAAAAGTGAGGTATGTAATACCTTTTCGTGATCGCGTTAATTCCCGTTCATACGTAGATAATATTATAACTACTACCTAGTAAGTAAATTCTGAGTACGTCCCCTTAC
Organism: Callimorpha dominula; assembly: GCA_949752705.1. Classification (NCBI taxonomy): domain Eukaryota; kingdom Metazoa; phylum Arthropoda; class Insecta; order Lepidoptera; family Erebidae; genus Callimorpha; species Callimorpha dominula. The sequence goes on along the minus strand of OX457019.1, from coordinate 2,767,137 downwards.
ATCCTATACCTAGTGTGAGATAGCGAAACTACATAGCCACGTCGACATAGAACGATGCGAGTAGTTTTACTATTGTTTGGTAGATGGAAAAAGGTGAAGTGGGCGGAACTTAACACCCCCTCACCCCGCAAATTGTCACGCGTTGTTTCATAGGGAAATCAAGACAAGGAAGGAAAATGGCGGTTGCACTAGAAGAAGACGATAAAATAAAGATCCACAAAGGATATAAAAGGAAATTGTGGTTTAATAAATAATGGCTTGCCGGCATCCAAGCGCACGCGACTTTATCCGACCGGAGCCAAACGGACGGCGACAGCCGAGAGCAAGTGCTAACGGCTAGACGGAGCCGAACAGGCGCGGCGGTAGCCGAGCGCAAGTGGCCACAGCCGCGCCGGTCGGAGCCGACGGGCCAGAAGTTCCATGCAAGTATGAATTTTAAGTAATAAATATAAACTTCAATTTCCTTTACCGTACTAAAAAGCGTTCCCGGCGTGGCCCGTTCCGTGTGAATCGTATTTAACACGCTATAAATAGGCCTACCTACAGTGGCATTGAGAATTTCAGGTAAAAATTAACTTACTTGACTTAATGCCCTTGATCCCTTGGATGAGGCCGAGGGCGTCCACAGTAAACTTCGTAAACTTCCATTTTCCGAAACTAGCAATAATCGGTCTGTGAGTAAAAAAAAAAAACTGTTTAATATAAAAAGAAGTAACGGTAGACTCTGATAGTTGTCCAGAACTCCAGACTCGTCCTACCTAAAGCTTTGTATATTTACATAGAGTTTTACTTTACATACATTGCGGCACGATTAATTGTCATCCACGGCTTTTTTACTGTACGTCAGGCATGGCGGCAGACTGTCAAGATAATGGAAACCTCTAAATAATAATATCCAACGATAAATAAAACGTCACGATCCGTTTGTGATCGAGACAACAAATAGTAGTCGCGACTTGTCGTACTTACGATAAAACTGACGTATATCGTGTTTTACACATATCATATTGTGATGTGCAAAACGCCAGCAGGAGTCGCACAACTGTCGTGAATCATTCATTGTTCGTTCGTCGCGATCCAGTGGGAACAGCCTAGACACGACAATCTTTCCACAATGGAACGAATCGACGACACAGTGCCAATAAATAGTCGTGATAAGATCGTTTTTTACAAAAATCAGATTGAAATGACCTATGCATGCAGGAAGACATGTTAAAACCAATCGTATTTCACTGAAACACATTGTTTTCTTACTACGTTATTTCGTGTAATTCAATGTATTCAGTAATGATTAATGATACTAGGTCTAAGTACCTATATTACCTACTTAATTATTAATATACAATCATTAAATTAATATAATAAAAATATAATGAACTTACTGAAAAACGTAGAAAAAGCCAGTCAAGCCTCCCGCCTTTTTTACTTTTTTCGTCAGAGTAAGTCGTCATTTGTTTTTCACCATTCATCTTTTTTATGAAGCACTGGCACTCAAAGATAGGGATGAAAACATCGCTAAAAAAATTTTCAGGAAAAACATCGTCTAGAAAACATCGATGTTTTATTGAAAGTTTCTTAATTAGCTAATAAATAGGTATCTAAAACAAACAAGTTAGGTGTCGTATAAAATAAAATCACTAACTGTTAATTTTTATTTCAATTAAAGAATATATAAAAATTCTAACTTCAGTTTTCAAAACTACAGCAAGTTATGTGAAAAATGAATTTAAAAATAAAAGTTTTGAAAGCCGTTTTCCCGTCAAACGGTTTCTTTGTTGGGTTATTGTTGGGACAGAGGTACCAAAGACTAGAGGTACTTCTGATAGATGGCGGGCGAAACATCGATGCAAAACATTGTATAGAATAACATCAATACATCGATGTTTTACAATAGTGAACATCGATGGTAAACATCGATATTTTCTTATCGAAACATCGATAATCGATATCGTTTTCATCCCTACTCAAAGATTATCAACGATACAAACACTAGTGGCAGTTGCAGAAAGTTTTATTTACAATAAACTTGCATTGCACAAAAAAACTGCAACTGCCACTAGTGTTTAATAACCCGAAATAAAAATGTTCACATCCATAATAAATTTAATATTACATTTAGATTAGATTGCTCTCATTTGATTTTAAAAGTTTCTTAAATACTTAAATAAATTTATTTTCAAACTCAAATTATTTAGCTTCAGTCGTCGCACACCAAACCATAGACAATATTTATTGATTTGAGACTTGACAAACTGTCAAATAGCGACAATTGTTAGATTATGGATTTAAGATTTTGGCGCACGCGGAAGTGGCTACTGAATGATTTCCTTTTCCTAAAAATTTCAAATCAAAACTCATAAAAACTTTTAATATATTCTTATCAGAAACGAAGTTAATTAAGTTTCGTGATCTCTTAACTGTGATTTGCAGAGTAAGTGTTTTAGTATAATTAAAGAAATGGAGGTGACAGATTTGAACGAGCTGCAGGAACTGCTAAATGTGCGAGCCATCAAGATGGAGCAAGGTGAAAATGGTTTTGATGAAAACACTGTGGAGAATTCAGATCCGTTATCAATAATTCCTCAATACGTTACTGAATCAGACCTGGGTAAGTAATTTACGTGTTGAATATTCTAAGTACATAGTATCGTATGAGTTAGCGAAGAATTTTCCTGTTCTTCATTTCCTGTACAAGATGAGTGATTAAAAATTTAGTATTCAGTCTGAGCTGGTGAAGCAGTAGTTCGATATATACCCATGTTGATCGAGAATCAGCAGGTGTAGCGTTGCCTCTCCAGCAATGACATGGGGACATCACTACATAAAACCTTGCAAGCAGAGGGTTGTAGAAAATTCCACGAACTGAGAGATGCCTGTCTAGTAGTCGGTGAAGTTAGACTGGCTGGTGACACAGCTGTACTATGCACCTGATTTTTGGTACATTGTTTATATGAAGGTTATACTCTTGCACTATGTGTGTTTGTGCATGTATGCATTCCCTGCAGTTTGTCAGTCACAGTAGTTTGTTTATATTCACTGGTCTGGATGGTCTGGGCTCATAAGGATTGTACTGTAGCATGATGGAGGATTGTGCTGTAGCATGATAGAGGATTGTACTGTTCCTGGCGTGTGCGTTATGCTCGTGAATGGGTGCCGTTGGACGGGGCTGGTCATCTCCAGACTGCTATTACTTAAATCTGTATAGTAGTAATTAGCGCATCTGTTTTTATTTTAGAATAATATGTATGTTACATTGTCCTCGCAGTTCATTTACACTTATAAGCAATGTAAAGAGAAATTTGTAAAAAACATTTTGAAAAAGAGTGTCCTTGGAGTTTCTTGCCTGTTCTTTTCCATAGGATCTACATATTGGAACAGGTAACTAGCTTCACGGCTGACTTAGTCTAACTGACTCCTACTCCTGATAATTCAATACCTATTGGTTTAATTGAAATAAATGGTTTTGATTTGATTTGATGTTCTATAGCATTGCACAAAAAAAAACTAGCTTTATTATTAGTACTTAAAAAAATACTAAAATTCTGCACAAGAAAACTAGAGCCAAGCCAAATTCAAGTAGTTTTCAATTCAATAGTTTTGTCAAGATTAATAGCAAAATAATTTGCCACATATTCAATACTCAAAAAAATACATGTTAAATGTATTTTATACTGAGTGTCCTGTATAACAGACATCCTACTATCCACTGTTACACTACCATTTCTGGAAGCTTGTTCCATATAGTAACAACAGGATGGTTCGAAGTGTGATATGATATATGTATTTTAAACACATGTCAATATTTGTATTATAGGGGGCAAACAATTATGTATAGTTATTATTTATTTATAGTTAAACATTATGTCAGTGTATTAAAATTTGCTAAATTAGTATAAACATTAGCATTAGACAGTCATAAGCGAATGGACCTAATGGTGCCGTGGTAAACGAAATAGCAGTAATTCAGATGACTCTTCTGACTGACTGCCATCTTGATTATCAAATCAGAATGTTTTTTGCTTAGTGTTACAAGTGTTTGTAAATACTGATAGTTATTGTTTTTAAAATTTCACAACTACACATATTAGATGTGTAAATTGGGACTTAATCGCTATTATAATTCATGGGTCATGGGTGTGACCACGATCTGTGTAATTCAATTGACAAATTGGACAACCAAATCAGGTACTGTACCTTGGAATTATTATTGTGATTAATACCCCATTTACACATCTAATTGGTATTGATATAGGGCTCTGTTTCCGCATTTAGACTCATAAGTGGTCCATTATGCGTACAGGTGGGCTGACTAGTTGAGCCAGCCTAGCTCCTTCCAGAAGCGCAGAAGCCTCCTGGGGCATTCACAGGCTTCTAGGAGCGACCTCGCTCCCGCGAGGATACTTGCCCGTTGTGTGGCCACTCCCTCGCACTCCAGGATAACGTGGGCGTCCGTTTCCTCCGCGTTGAGACAGCCTCTGCATAGAGGACTGTTTGTCGCATTGATGGTGAATAGGTGTCGATTTAGGGCCAAATGGCCCATAATAGTTCCTACCACTATTCTGATGTCCAGTCGGTTGAGACTGAGCAATCTGCAAGTCAAATGTGGTGAGACCTTCGTCAGCACCAGTTTGGATTGTCTAAAGCCAGGTGTGTCGGCCCAGCTGTTGTTGTGTGTTTCCCGAGTCCGTTGTCTTACCCATGAGCACACATCTAATACTGATAATGCTTTAGGTAGGAAATTATATACTGTTTTTTTTTTATTATGGGATATGGGGCAAACAAGCAAATGGGTCACCTGATGGTAAATGACTACGACCGCCCATGGGCACCTGCAACTCGAAAGTCACAAGTGCGTTGCCGGCCTTTAAGGTGGGAGTAGGGAAAGGGTCTCCGGTAACCTCACCTGCTCGGCACCCACAACGCAAGCATTGCTTCACTGCCGGTTTTCTGTGAGGCTGTGGTATCACGCCCTTCTTAAAAGACATTTGTGCCTATAATTTACTATATAACTCTACGTCTGTATTCCCCAAAGGAGGAGGCCCAGGCATATTAAACATCCACATTTTGCCAATTTTTATTTTTTTATTTATTTATAACACTTCCTGCAGATAAATTGCATGAGGCGGACTTAATGCCGTAGGCATTTTCTACCAGTCCACCTTTGGGCGATACAGAGACGTGCGTGGCAGGTGTATAATTATAATTAAAATTGCGAATATAAATTCAGAAAATGAAGAACAGTATTAGGAACATATGCATTACATATATAAAACTGCTTAAAATACAATACATAATATAAACTAAATAAAATACTATATTATACTATAAAAATACATACACACATATATCTACATACATTTACAAAGTGTTATTCAGACGATTCTACCAATAAGTCTGTGTGGAGCTGTCGTACTTGACCTTAAACGTTTGTAGGTTAGTGGACATCCTGATTTCTAGTGGGAGCGCATTCCAGAGGTTTACAGCTTGGACAGTGAAGGACGAATGAACTATGCTGGAATTATGAGAGGGACAAAGAAGGAGAGGATTATTAGATGAGCGGAGATTTTTTGAATGGTTAGAGTACAAGTATTGGAAATGAGACGTTAGGTAAGAAGGTGAATTAGGTGAGTGGAGAAGAGAGTAAAGCGTAGTCAATGCTCTCAAACTGCGGCGTTGCCTTATGGGTAACCAAGACAGTTGGTTGCGATAGGTAGATACATGATCATACTTTCGCAGGTTGAATACGAACCGAATGCAATTGTTGAGAAGTCGGTCTAGTTTGTTGAGTAGATCTGCATTCAAGTCGAGATAGCAAACATCACCATAGTCGACAACAGGGAACACCAAAGTCTGTACAAGCAACGTTTTTGTCTTGGCTGGGAGAAAATTTTTTAAACGATAAAGACTACGCAAGGTGTTAGTTACCTTCTGACTTACTTGGGCTACTTGTGTTTGCCAACTTAGTGTACTGTCGATGTACAAACCAAGATCCCTAACTGAAGGGCTAATGGGCAGTAATGATTCATTGAAAATAATATCCGGTACGCTACTAATATCAACTCTACTCATCATTCTTGGGATACCTATTAAAATTGCTTGGCATTTAGACGGATTGACCGTTAATCCGAACCTGTTGGACCAGTTTTTTATTGCCTCCAAGTCGAGATTGATGCTAGCTATTGCATCGTCCAGGTGGTCTTCTCTGGCCTGTGAATAGATCTGTAGATCATCTGCATACAAGTGATACGCACACTGAAGTTCATTGGATACGAAATTAATGAATAGTGAAAATAGAAGTGGTGAGAGAATGCCGCCTTGTGGAACACCAGAATCAAAGTCACACCAGGCCGATGAAGACTTATCGGTCCGGACAGACTGCTGGCGTCCTTGAAGATAGGAGGAGAACCATTCCAGTGCATCATCGGAGATCATAAGATGGGACAGTATAGACAATAGAATATCGTGACTGACGGTATTGAAGGCGTTAGAAAAATCAATCAGGACCAATGCAGTTATTTTACCTTCTTCCACCGCCGCCTTGATGTCGAGAGTCACTTTGAGCAGGGCGGACCCTGTGCTATGACCAGGTCGAAATCCTGACTGGAACGGACTGAGTAAGTTATTCTGATGTACAAACCGAGAGAGTTGTTTATGTACACAGGCTTCAAGGACTTTAGAGAGAAAAGGAAGAATAGAAATAGGTCGAAAGTGATTAGGGAAAGAGGCATTAGGAACTTTGGGCAATGGACGTATATAAGCTTTACGCCATAAAGATGGGAAAGAACCAGAATCAAGGGAATAGTTAATAATGTGGGTGATAGCGGGTAAGAGTTCTTCTAAGATAGTGGTAACCATATAGCGGCTAATATCATCGCAACCTATGGCATTAGATTTGATGGATAGAACGGATTGCTTGACCTCCTCTAATGCAACTGGAGAAAATTGAAAATCGACAATATTAAGCCTAGGCAAATTGGCTACATAATCGATTGTTCGAACTTTGCTTTGATGATCCAATGTAGTAGGTGTGATGAAATAATGATTGAGATCATCAGAAAAACTTATTGCCGAAGCCACGCGAGCTTGCTTAACCAAACCTCTAACGAGAATCATCAATAGATTTGCTCATGATGTTATATTATAGCCTATAGCCTTCCTCGATAAATGGGCTATCCAACACAAAATTTTAAGAATTTTTCAATTCGGACCAGTCCTGAGATTAGCGCGTTCAACCAAACAAACAAACTCTTCATTTATAATATTAGTATAGATGTGATGTACTGAGAAATGTAAAGAACAATGTTGCATAGGTATGTAGGTATATTGTTAATGCTCCTTAATAAATTAAAAATATTAAATTTATGGGAAAAAATATAAACACTTATATAGCGTTTCATATAGTTTCATGTAACTTTCTACATTATTTTTACCGTTTATGCATATAAATAATGATGCAATACTTTAATTGAAGTTGCGTACATCTAAATCTTTTCCCAATTAAACGCGTGGAATTCACTACACAAGTAGATGCGTCGTTGTCCTTGACGTCAATAGTGCCGACAAAGCCGAAAGGTGCCAAGATTTGGCCGGCTGGCCGCACCGCTAGCGCGGTGGCGTTTTGCTTCTGGATAAAAAAAAACTACTAAAAGATTTTATTTCTTGTAGTTATGGCATCGTTATAAATATAAACTAATAAAGTATAATTAACTTAAAAATTATAAAGATATGGTATATAGTACTTTCCTAAGTATATATTTTTCCATAAATGGAATCTTAAAACCGTTTTAAAATTACGTATTTTCTTTACTATGTAAATATTTAATAAGAATGGTAAATCATTATTAATTACTTTTATTACAGAACTAGCAACCCGCCCCGCATCGCATGGGTACAAATTATACACCAAAACCTTCCTCATGAATCACTCTATCTATTAGTGAAAACCGCATGAAAATCCGTTCAGTAGTTTTTCAGTTTATCGCGAACAGACAGACAGCTGCGGTGGGGGACTTTGTTTTATAATATGTAGTGATTAACTATTTGTATTCCAAATAAATACTTGATTCGAATGGTTTACCATTCGAATTGAGTAAGTATTTGTACATTAAAGAAAGGGCATAAAAACTCGACACTTTACTTACAACAGAAACCAAAACACATATAAATAGAAAACCGTTCATATATTTGAAAAGTTATACAAACTAAAATAATTACACTAACCTTTCGTCGTCAACAGATAAATGGAAAATCTTTATAACAAAAAATTTAACTGACGAATTATTTATTTTTTACTTTTTAGTTCTTTTCGTCGCGCGTCGGTTTAATTTTTTGTTTAAAAGATTTTTATTTTATGATTTTTTTTCATTATCAGCTCAACTACATGATGTGATGGTTTCTAAACGTAAATATCTGATAAAGTAATGAAAAGTAAACATAAACACTATTCGTTTCTACAATTTTCGAAGGTTTCTCTCAATCTCATCAGGTTTCCATCATCAGATCCTGACTTCCTTGACATGGGACCACCCTTGAGGTATACCCTATCTAACAAAAAAAGAATAATCAAAATCGGTTCATAAATAACGGAGTGAGGGCTGAACATACATTAAAATATATATATATATTATACGATCGATTTGACAACCTCCTTTTTTTCGTCGGTTAAAAAAGAAAGATTTTGTTCATTTTTTCTCTTACTGGATCTACATCCATGTAGGTAGGTAGGTAGGTAGGTAGGTAGGTGGTACAGCAGATAAACTACCAGAAACCATGTCATGCATTTTGTTGTAACGTAACGTACGTAAGTACGTAACAAAAAATTTAACTGACGAATTATTTATTTTTTACTTTTTAGTTCTTTTCGTCGCGCGTCGGTTTAATTTTTTGTTTAAAAGATTTTTATTTTATGATTTTTTTTCATTATCAGCTCAACTACATGATGTGATGGTTTCTAAACGTAAATATCTGATAAAGTAATGAAAAGTAAACATAAACACTATTCGTTTCTACAATTTTCGAAGGTTTCTCTCAATCTCATCAGGTTTCCATCATCAGATCCTGACTTCCTTGACATGGGACCACCCTTGAGGTATACCCTATCTAACAAAAAAAGAATAATCAAAATCGGTTCATAAATAACGGAGTGAAGGCTGAACATACATTAAAATATATATATATATACGATCGATTTGACAACCTCCTTTTTTTCGTCGGTTAAAAAAGAAAGATTTTGTTCATTTTTTCTCTTACTGGATCTACATCCATGTAGGTAGGTAGGTAGGTAGGTAGGTAGGTGGTACAGCAGATAAACTACCAGAAACCATGTCATGCATTTTGTTGTAACGTAACGTACGTAAGCGTTTTGTTGTGACTTGTAGGCAAGGCGAACTGACGGCTGCTTCTTTCACACAAAATATAATATAGTTAGAAACATAGTGAAAATAATAATAAAAGCTACTGAAATGTAAAACATTGAGAGCGGCACGGATTGAGGTTTTTACTTGAATAGGTAGTTATTTGTTATTTAATACTTTTGTGTAACATAATAGGTATGTTATACAAAAGTATTAAATTATCAGAGTATCTTTCTCTTGTCTACGCAACAGCCATTACTAGCAACCCGCCCCAGCTTCGCACGGGTAGCAGAGACATCTTCAACAATCATTTCAACCAATTTACACTAAACCTTAACAAATTATACACCTAAACCTACCTCATAAATCGCTCTATCTATTGATGAAAACCGCATAAAAATCCGTTGAGTAGTTTTTGAGTTTATCGTAAACAGATACACAGACAGACAAACGCGGCGGGGGACTTTGTTTTATAATATGTGGTGATAGTGATGCATATGTCTACAGCATCAACATTTTATGTTACTGTCGAAGGTTTAAGGACATTTTAATTACCTATAAAAATTAAAGATTTAAATTTCATAGCGGAAATAATTTTATTTATCAATATATAAAACTCAACACCCATAAATTTGATTATCAAGTGTTGTTTCGATATGCACTGCGATCACTATAAGGAGTGACGTCAATTTATTATACTGCGAAGCCGTTCCTTTATAATTAGCTATACTGGTTACTGTTTAAAACGGAACGCAGTCCAGTATACTGTCATCTATGTTTTTGGCGCTGTTTTGACGTGAAAATAATTATCATAAATATGTACAAGTTCTCTCAACAATCTGTTCAACAAGAAAAATTATTGTTTGAATGTAGTTTTATTTAAAAATTTAATATTCAAGTCAATTGTCAATTGAATTACTCGCATAATAAAAGTAAGTTTACTTTTTATTAAAAGAAAATATTGTTTTTCAAGTAACCAAATGCATAATAACTTTATAACCTAATTATTTAAATGGGGCTATGTACGGTAAAAGTGATGAACATATTTCGACAAATAATTGTGTATTATTTAACTGGAAAAAAATTGTAGTTGATCACTTAATCAAAGCACTGAGAGCACCTTTCCTCGAAAACGCCAGTGCTCACAGTACAAAAATGGCGACTATTTATGTCGTTATATATTTCCCTAGGATACTGCGGCAGTATACTAGTCAGTCCATGACGAATTTATTTCATTATTTGTGTACTTTGTACAACCCTAGAGTGTCCGGCAGTTCGGCTACACACACAGACGAAGGTCGCGCGGTGGGCAAGGCGTTCTAAACTTTCGATAAGCGTAAATAAAAAAAATGTGTGTGTCAGCTCAGACGCACGACTGGAGTTTACAATTTACTGGAGTCTCAATAGGAAATATGCATGCGACTCCAAAAAAAGTATAATATTTTTGGAGTTACTCCTTAAGAATCGATTTGCATATAAGGCGCCCGGTATGAAAAAAATATGTAGAGTAAAATTTAGTGATCGGAGGGCAGCGTAACGCTTTATTGTGCTTTTTATGCTTTATTGAAGTTTACTCCTTATTCTCGACGCATATAGACTTTTACTTTACTTTTAATCCCGATATTCCCACGGGATCAGTTTTAATTATTATTTTTTACTTTATTGATTCATATTTCATAAGGATTATATTTTTTTCCGGTAATGTAATAACTAACAAAAATACATGCGTATTCCTTATTGAAGAAGAAAACCGGATTGAGTAGGGGCAATTGCTATCTTCTAACTAACCTTAGTTTTAATGTTTACATTGTTTAACAAATACTATTTTTCTTCAGGTCTAATAAACTCTGGTGGTGAAATACTACAGACTCCTTTAGCTGTTTTCTCAGACACTGCTGATGAGGATGACACTATGCAAAGTACAGAAAGTAGCGGTGAGTTTGCACTATTTCATTTATCTGAGTTTTGAATATAAATTATACTTGCATTACACATGTTGCATGGGTTCTAGACGTTCTAGGTTCGATTTCCGGGTCGTATCTTTGAGGGACCCGATCCCGAGTCTTCGAAAAACTAGGTCACTCATTTATTATGAGAAATATTATTTTGAATTACAACTTGATTTTCAAAGAAATTTTTCGTCGCACAGCAAAAACCATTACGGCAAAATGTCGCACCGCAGCATTGCAACTTGTAAATTGTAAAAATAGGGGTTTAATGGTATTGCGAGTACTTTCGACAAGAGACAACAAACACAGCGATGACAAGTTATACAACAAGTTACAACACTTAGGCGTTATGGTCTAAATGTTGTCTTCTTCTGTCATCGTAATTCTACTCCCAACTACTAGTAGTCTAACTTTCTACTTTGCCGTGTTTTCTTTTGAACATGTTACATCCTGTAGTTAAGGAGTGTGATCAAACTTTTTATAGCACTAGGTTTTAGAACAAGCATGGCCAGATGGTGTTCCTGTCTTAGTGGCCTCTCCAGTCCCAGGAAATACAGAACATTCGGGTACGCGACCCCGGCCTCTGCGAGTACTGCAGTCTCAGTCTGTCCATCCGAGATTTTCGGTAACAGTTACCCTAGATTCCTCTCCCTACCCATTTTTCCTGAAATAAATTTACCTTTTTCCATCTTTCCCGTCTTAAAACGACTACATTCCCAAGGAGGGTTGGCGGGCGGCCATAACAGAAACCAGCCAAATCTTTTTGCAATGTTACACGTTGCACCGACCTCAATGAAAATTGGGAAAAGGGTAGGAAGATGATGACTGCACGGATGGCGCAATGGTTTAAGTGGTCACCTCGCCATTACGCCCGGCCGAGTGTTGTGGGTTTAAATCCCACACGGGACAAAAATTTGTGTAATCAGTTGTCCGGGTGTTCTTTGTGTCCATTGCTTAAATGATTGTGAAGCCCCGCGATACAGGAATATTCCTAATGCGGGAGTTGTCTTTTAGCACAAGCCCACATGATAGTAAGATATTCTGGTTTATGTACTTGCTTGCAGCTATAATTATGACAATTTCTATACATTACATTTTGCAGAGGAAGTGATTGTTCAACTAATGGATATAAGGACAAGACTGTCTCGCCTCCGAGCAATGCTGGAAAGGAGATTAGGAGCAGATTTATCTGATTACACTTTCTGGCTACAAAATGCTAAAATGGTAAGACCTACCTGTACTGATGGTTATGATGTCTCAGGTTCGATTTCATTGATTAGATTTTCCTCGGCCCAGTGAGTGATAAGTGCTTATTTTATGTGTAAACTTGTGTATTTGTTATCTTCCTGCTGAAATTACTGGATATATTTGAATAAAATTGTTATAAATTGCATGATGATTAACATTGTGGAGCTGAAGCTGGAGCTGTAAGGCTAAAAATAATGTTATTATAAACGTGAAAGTTTGTGAGGATGTATGGATGGTTGTTCCTCTTTCACGCAAAAGCTACTGAAGCGATTGCGATGAAACTTGGTATGTATCTACATATCTCCAGCTTCTAGCTGGAGACGTGGATTAACACAGGCTTCTTTTTATCACGATATTACCACGGCATCGGGATTTACGCGAGTGAAACCGCTGGGCGCAGCTAGTAAATAATAAAAGTCATGACGAGAAACCTATTATATATAACCTTAAAATCAAAGAATAGAATACACATTGATTTTCTCACCCATAGGACACACTCACTGTGGTATAGAACAGCATTTCCTAGAGCTATTAAAGTTATTTTGTGGCTTAGAAGTCCACTAGTAGAGAACTACTAGAACCACTAGTCCACTAGAACCATTGGTATTATATTAACATTGTGATATCAACTCACTAATACCACTATGAGTAGGTATAGGTATTAAGTAAGTGTGGACACGCTTCTGAAGGGACCCTCCACACCACGGTGAGGGGTTTTGTTTTCTGCCGCCTTGCCTTTGGCGGATTCAGGACTAATCCGTGTAAATATACGGAAATACCTCAAACCCGGTCATAAGCCCCCTGATGGAACACCGTGGTTTTATACGGTGCGAGTCCGACATAGACACCTTCCTTAAGGTTATACCCGAGAGAACTTCCACACGTGAAAAAAGATAGGGCGTAACTGATAACTGCTCTAAATAGAGCCGCCTATAAGTTGTTGTGGAACTTATTCTGAAATATTTATTTCAGTTAGAAAACCACAAAACTTTAGTTGAACAGTGCATACGAGGAGAAGGTGTGGTGCAAGTGAACATACAGATTAGAGCCGCTGAGAGGAAGATCAACATCCTGGACGTGTTAAAACCTGATGAAGAGCTGGTGCAGCTGCCGCACCAGACTGACGATCATCGTGAGTTGTAGCGATCATGTTCTGTTTGTAGTTTATTATTTACCACCATGGAGCATATCACTCGCGGTACGTCTTCCACACGCACGCTTGCGAGAGTAAAAAGGTCAGGTGCGCAGACTAAGTATTTAAAAAATAACTAACTTTTTAAATTATCGACTGTTACATTATTATACTTAAAAAATTAAAGCTATGATAAAAATATTATCGTCATTTCATGCTTTCTTTTGTATTTCTAAAGAATACTTTAGTTTTCGGCTCCACCTGAAACGTCTCACCGCTAGGGCGCGAAGCGTCTGATAACTCAACTGTACTTACAACCGCATTTAAGCTCAGTTGGTGCCATTTTTTGTACGTTGAAAACATACAAAAAGAACTATAGAGAAATTTTCACGTGCCAGTGCCTGTGTCATTGGTGAAAGTTAGGTTATTTCTATTACTTGCTGACAACTATTTGCATCAATACCTTTCATTTAAAAAAAAAGCAAATCAGTTGGGTAGAAGGGTCGGATAGTCTCATAATAGATTATTTTTAATATGTATAATTTCTAATATGTAAAACTACCCATTAGATTGTTATATATCTGGTCATTATTGTTCCATCCCAAGGTTGCCTGCCTTTTATACATTTTTTTTTTTTAAACTTATTTTAAGCAATATTTCTGGTGTACAATAAAGTTCATTCTATTCTACAGATTAGGGATTATTATATGTAATGTTTATTGATTTTCTTGTGTGCAGATTAAAACTAATGTACCTATCATGTACATATCATATCATGTACATAATGTATATATATATAGGACCGGAGTGTTTAAAAAACAAAAAAGACACTAATTTGGAACCAGGTCAGGCCAGGTCCACTCCAAAGTGTAGGTATAAAACTACAAGTACACGGCGGGGTCGACTAAACGTGCCAAAATTCAGTGGGCTGCCGCGCGCCGGCCGGGCCGCACGTTAGTTCAATGCTCACTCACGCGCAGCATCGCGTCATCCGTTCGTATCTAAAAAAAGGTACTAATAACTCGATAGGAGTTATTAGTACCTTTTTTTTTTTTTATCGTGTGGAAACCCCCACGGGTCATCAACTCACCGGAGCTAACGGTAAGATGGTATGTCGGAATCGAACCGACTAAAACCACACGGTGTTCCGTCACAAGGAGGTCTATTGCAGGAGGACCCGGGTATACCCTAGGAAGGAGTCCTCCGGGAACCCTTGCAGACCTTGGTTGCCTTCGGCAGGCGACCACACCATGGACTACGGGGGGCCTTACCCCCCTCCAGATTAGAGAGATGCGCGTGGAACACGTCGCGCCACCGTCTTGGGCCTGCTTCTGCAAGGGTAACGGTCAGCCCAACCCGTTACCCCCAGGCCAGCGCTCATGGAGGCCGGAGATCATTTTGCGCTCTCCGGCGCCTGGTGCGTCTTCTGCGGGATGGGAGAGTGCTTGTCCTCTCCCGTTCCCGTTCCGCCGCCTCTTTAGCCAACATCACCTCCTCGCAAAACGAGACGGCGGAATCCCACGCACTCTCACTTTGGACCATGGACAGAACCATGGTCTCTAGCGAGAGGCTTCCTACCCCAATAGCTGTCGCGAGATCGTTTCGCTGATGCGTCCATGCTGAGCACTCCGCCAAAGTGTGGAGTGCAGTGTCCTCGCGACAGCCTCCGCAGTGGTGGCACGCAGGCGATGGCTCCCGGCCTATTAGTACCTAGCTTTTGTTTATTTTTTCACAAAAATACAGTACACATAACTTACTGGTACCTAATTAATTATTCAGATTAATTATTTAATATAAAGACAACCCTAACGTCGCGGCGTGTCGTCAGAACAGATAAGAGTTACGCGAGAGGCAACTTTAGGTGAATATAACTGTAGGTAATTAGCGCTGCGCGTCTTAAATTGCGACTTTATTGTGTCGGAACAAGAGTTGCTATTTAAATGATGTGGCGGAGTGGGACATCTGTACGTGTACTACTATGTATTCTGTGACAACTGTATCAACCAAGCACAGACCCAGAATCATGAGATTTGGTAAGAAGCCAGGTCTCAGATCACAAGTAAAGGAAAAAATCTGAAAGTCGTTAATTTGTTTTTTTCTGTCTGTCTGTCTGTCAAGACCCTTTCCTCAAGAACCCGGAGGCATCAAGTTGAAATTAACATCAACTACTTATATCAGCTGTTCCTTTCAAGCTTCTTCTTAGTCAATGCAATCAAAAGATACAGCCATTAAGACTTAGATTTTAAATAAATTTGAAAAAACACCAATTTGGAACCAGGTGGTGTCAACTTTATCAACCAAACACAGACAATTACTTCTTACTCTCCACAGTCCTGGGCCCAGAGGTATCCACGATGTCGGTCCAAGAGCAGCTGGTGGACGAGAGCGTGGTGCAGCCCCACGCCGCCACGGTCAAGTGGGTGGTGGACTCCACTTTCAACAGTGAACATCGCAGCAGGGTGCCTGATGATCCTAATGACTGGTGAGTGGACAACTGTTATCAGACAATTTTTCAATAATGCACAAGAATTAAGAGTGAAATTTAAGGGACACGTGACTTTTAGGCATGTTTCGTTACCTGAGAGAGAAGAAAGATATAACCTAGAGAGAATTAGAAAGAAAGAGAAATATTTTTAAAAAGTTTTACTTGTATCACGCGCTGTTTTTTTTTTTTACCTTTTAATGAAAAGGACTTAGTAACATGGGATAAATATTGTTAGTATTCTTGTGAACGCCTCTAGCGAAACTAAATACTTGTTTTGAGAGTGGTTGAAATACACAGTATGAAATCAGTTTTTTATGTTGGATCATGTCAGGTACATTGCCGTTACATTTAATTTATACGCAATGTAACCAGAAAATATAATTGAATTGAAAAAACGTGTTGTTGAAATTCGATGAAACGAAAAACTCACACTAAAAAGAGACAAACAAGACAAACATTCATAAATAGGATAGGAGATAATTTTCTTGTTCTTTGTTTAGTGGTTATTGAGGAGCTTTTTAGTATTGTTACGAGCTGAGGGTTCGGGATTAGAAGGTTACACCAGTTTATTACCAAAATAGACACAATTTATTTCAATAATTCACAAATAACACGATTTTTATTAATTCTCACTATTTAAATTATCACTTGCACTTCGCACATATATTTCCATTTCTCTATTCACTTGTTTCTTCGCTGATCGCTCAACTAGAACTCATACAACTCATGGGTTCGATTCCTACCCAGGACAAATAATTGTATGATGAGCACGATCATTTGTTCTGTGTCTGGGTGTAATTTATCTATAATATGTATGTATTTAGAAATATATTAGTATGTTTATCAGCATTCTGGTTACCATAGTACAGGCTCTGCCTAGTTTTGTTATCAGATGGCCGTGTGTGAGATGTGTGGAGTTATTATTATTATACCGCCTTGAACCTCCTTATATACTTTCAAATTCAAATTGTTTTATTGTGAATCACAGGTACAGAGGATGTTACACAATTACATTACATTACATACTCTGAACTTTATTTCATAAAGAGTTCATAACATTGACCGAAAACTCGAAACCACTCTAGAATTTTCTAATACATTGCGGGACATTCTATAATATACATTAGTTCCGTTCAATGTCAAAAGATGGCTGCATCTCAATTTAGGTAATCGTAAACTTCTGTGACTTCCTATACTCGACAATATATGACGCTCGCGGATTAGACTTCCGTAACAGAATTATAATATAAAAAAAGAGAAACCATTTTTTTGCTGTATCCGACGGAGACTTATTGTTATCAGTAATTTAATTAATATTGGTGGTGGTGTAATAATAATGACGATTGCGACCTCTGGTCCATCACTAGCATCTAGGTATATTGGTTTAATTCATATAAATGTTTTTATATAGTTTATTTGATTTGAATGTTGCTTGTTTTCCATATTAGTAATAAAAATTGAGGTTTACACCCACTATATTGGTTTCACTTGATGTTTACAGGTCAGTTCAGCATGTGAAGCTGTGGATACAATGGGCGGTGCGGCAATTCAACCTCACAGGGGTCAAGCTCTCTGACTGGAACATTAGCGGCGCTGAACTTTGTGCTATAAATAATGTTGAGTTTAAGTGAGTATGGCCCTAAATAAACCTTTAACTTAATATAATTTTAACTAACTAGAGATCGCTTGGTGGTCGCAATTCGACCATTTTTTTTTTCATAGGCCAGTATAACTTGAGCTGTCATTGTATACACATACTTACCATGACAGGTAATCCCACTAATATTATAAATGTAAAAGTGGATTTATGGATGGATGGCTGGATGTTTGTTACTCTTTCACGCAAAAACCGCTTAACCGATTGCGATGAAACTTAGTATGTAGCCAAATTGGTATGCAGATAGCTGAAAACCTGGATTAACGCATAGGCTACTTTTTATCCCGATATTTCCACTAGATCGGGACTTACGCGGGTGAAACCGCGCGCACTGGACGCGTGTAATTTCATTCGGCCGTTTCCACGTCATTTTTAAAGTTGTAAGACATATTGTTTACAAATTTTAGCTTTCTGCACTTCTTTTATTTATTTATTTAAGTTCGGAAACGCGTTCTTTTGTTTTAAAATGGGTACAAAGAATTATAATGATATTATAAATACGAAAGTGACTTCGTTTGTTTTTTGCTACGCTTTCTCACGCCTTATCTACTCATGCCCGGTTCCTATAATCAAAAAACGATTCGTTTTGCTTTCGGACTTTAAAAATTCCTTGAATTTTCAACGAAAATTTTACCGTCCGTAAGTAAAACGAATTGTTCCTTGACCATCACGAAGTTTTGCACTTGTTTTGACAGGTGTACAAAAAAGGACAAAGGGTACCTTTCATACAGAAAAAAGTACTGTTCCCTGAATTGATGCTGGCTTCTCGCCGGGGTTCCAGTTCGATCCCCGGTCTAAAGAATAACTTCGAAGATAATGCATCAGTTTTATATCAATTACTTTAACAGTAAAGATAAACGTCATGAGGATACTTGCATTCCTTAGAGTTCTTTATAACGTTCTTGCTAATCCGCGGTCTATGGTCTAATTACTCTCATATTGAGAGGAGACCTGATATCTGGCTTCACAGCTGGCCCAAAAAAAAATTACTTATTTCTTTCTGAAATAACAATCTTGTGTTGCCTTCACCGCACGGATCATCACTGTCACACGAGGCTCCACTTTCCATTCCTTGGTCGCCAGTTGAGAACATTTCTTCCTTCATAGGCATCGGTTCTTCGTTCTACATAGCCTGCAATTTATCACTTTCTTCTTCTCTTCTTCATCTTATCGTAGACTGCTTCACAATTATATTTATGGGTTCTTCAGTGTCCTTAGACCACGCCCTCATCAAAACAAACTTACCTTTTACAACACTGGTCATAAACTCGTACATTACTGACCACAAACCGCTGCTCTTAAATATTGCTAACAGTAACGCAGAACAGAAAACAAGCCTGCCTACAAAAATCATTATCCAGTAACAGAAGATTTAGCAAGCACGGGTTTTTCAAACCTTTTTCTTCTATATTGATAATCCTCAATCGTTAATCGACTCCTTTATTACTAAGGTAACAACAGTAATTCACAAACATACCAGACGTAATAAAAAACCTTGAAGTCAGAAAACATCAAAGCCGATAACCTCAGGTCTGCTAAAGTGTATAAATAACCGTGAAAAACTGCACATTAGATCGAAAAAAAAAACACAGGAAAACCTTATATTGAAAATCACATACATCCTAAATCGTTAAAAGTTGAAAATCGTTTTCGAAAAAAATTAGTTGACAAAGCCGTAAATAACCTCAAAGGCCCTTGGAAAAAGTAAAATACTACTCTCAACTAACACTCACAAATTATGGTCTGGTCCTGTTAAATGACTAAAAATACATGACAACCCAAAATTATCTATAAATGAGTTATGCAACATTGAGCAACGTAGGAAAAAATCTGGTGGCTCAGGTTCTGCCTCAGTCCCATTCCCCTTCCAGCTCCATCTGTTGGCGTTACCCCTAATCTTTCTCCCTGTAACTCCCTCGTCTTACTATTGGTGGATGATGCTGAATTAAGCATTTGACACACTTTCTATTACTCTACTTATTAAAAAATCAGAACTCGTTGAAAGAAGAGGCATCGCCTTCAATAATTTTAAAATTTACTTCCACAATCGTACACAACAAGTCAAAATTAAATACCTCATCGACGAGGAAACGGTATCAAATGGCGTCCTTCAAATACTTCCCGTATTTTAGGACCAATTTTGGTTCCAAATTTATGTTGACGACATTTGTTATATGATACTTCCAAACGCCAACATATTTTTCTATGCAAATGATACTGCAATAATAATTTCCGGTCCTACATGAGACACTGTCAAAAACAAAATGTAACAAAATGGCTGAAAACAAAATTACAAACCTAACCTTAAATTTCAAGACAACATGCCTCATTCCCTTTATATTACACCATAAAACATCGCCTTTCTCGATAGTCGCACATACATGCCCCTTACCACAGATAAGATAATAGTTACTTCGTAACAGATACATCACTCCCATACAAAACTGAAAATACCTACGTTATAATAGCCTACAAAATTGAAATAATAATACCTGGCGTTAGCTGCGACCAGAAATATATCTTATTTCCGCTTTTCGAAAGTTGAGAACGCCTTGCCCACCGCGCGACCTTCGTCTGTGCATGTAGCCGAACTGCCGGACACTCTAGGGTTGTACAAAGTACACAAATAATGAAATAAAATATTTATTTGGGGTATGTCCCGATATACACTGAGAGCACTGTTCAGTGCTCTTACTGGAGATAACTTCCTTCCTAGGGAAGTATATGACGTCATAAATCGTCGCCATTTTTGTACTGTGAGCACTATCGTTTTCGAGGAAAGGTGCTCTCGGTGCTTTGGTCATGTGATCAACTACAATTTTTTTTCCATTTAGATTATAAACAATTATTTGTCGCAATATGTTCATCACTTTTACCGTACATAGCCCCATTTAAATAATTCGGTTATAAAGTTATTATGCATTCGGTTACTTAAAAAACAATATTTTCTTTTAATAAAAAGTAAACTTATTTTACTTATGCGAGTAATTGTCAATTGACAATTGACTTGAATATTAAATTTTTAAATATAACTACATTCAAACAATTTTTTTTCTTGTTGAACAGATAACTTGTACCTACTTTTTCTTGTTGTGATAATTATTTTCACGTCAAAACAGCGCCAAAAAACATAGATGGCAGTATACTGGACTGTGTTCCGTATTAAACAGTAACCAGTAAAGCTAATTATAAAGGAACGGCTTCGTTGTATACTAAATTGACGTCAGTTCTTATAGTGCCCGCAGGGCATATCGGAACACACACTTGATAATAAAATTTATGGGTGTTGAGTTTTATATAATGATTAATAAAATTATTTCCCCTATGAAATTTATATCTTTAATTTTTATAGGAAATTAAAATATCCTTAAACCTTCAATAGTAACATAAAATGTTGAAGCTGTGTATACATCACTATTACTACATCACTACATTTTACACCGCCGCGTTTGTCTGTCTATCTGTTCACGATAAACTCAAAAACTACTCAACGGATTTTCATGCGGTTTTCATCAATAGATAGAGCTATTTATGAGGAAGGTTTAGGTATGTAATTTGTTTAGGTTTTGTGTAAATTGGTTGAAATATGATTATGATTGTTGAAGATGTCTCTGCTACCCGTGCGAAGCTAAGGCGGGTTGCTAGTAATGGCTGTTGCGTAGACTAGAGAAAGATACTCTTATAATTTAATACTTTTGTATTACATATTATATGACACAAAAGTATTAAATAACAAATAACTACCTACTCAAATAAAAACCTCAATCCGTGGCGCTCTCAATCAATATGTTTTACATTTCAGTAGCTCTTATTATTATTTTCACTATATTTCTAACTATATTACATATTGTGTGAGAGAAGGAGCCGTTAGTTCGCCTTGCCTACAAGTTACAACAAATGAATACGCTGGCAGTCCACACCTTCTAAGTTCGTCACCTTTCGTAGAAATTATGGGTTTATTATTGACGGTTTAATAGACTACATTTATTACAACATCACTCTGGCCAATCACTCAAAACCTGATTTAGTAGAATAGATTTAGAAGCAGCCGTCAGTTCGCCTTGCCTACAAGTTACAACAAATGAGTAGTTCGTCACCTTTCGTAGAAATTATGGGTTTATTATTGACGGTTTAATAGACTACATTTATTACAGAAATAAACGGAACTACGTAGTAACTCCTGATTGTATCTCATTAGTAGTAGATTTGGGTTGTAAAACCAAGATTGGGCAGTGGGTTGTAACCAATAAATCAAACTGCTTCTACAGATGTTATTTTTCTTTCTTAATTTCAGAGAGAAAGTTCCATCTGACCCAGGAGATTTGTTTTGGACCCATTTTGAGCTGTTGAGAAAATGTAAATTCATTGGTATGTATGTATATCTATCAACTTTCAAAAAGGAGGTGAAATGGTCTAAATGTGAACGTATTTCTTTTTTAACCGACTTCAAAAAAGGAGGAGGTTCTATATACCACTCTATATATTTTTTTATGTACATATGTTCACCGATTTCTTTGCCAACTGTGGACCGATTTCAAAAGTTTTTCTTTTGTTTGGTAGGGTATACTTCCAATTTAGGCCTATTGTCACCAAGTCAGAACCTGATGTTGGGATCTCAGGGAAATCGAGGGCAACCCGCAACTTTTGTAGGCAGTTATTAGGTTTTTATTTTTTAAATATTTTCTAATTTTAATTTATCATCATTACAACAGCACATTTAAGTCGGTTACAACTTTTTTATTGTGTGTTTAATACGCGATATATTCACCAATCTAATCTCTAATCTAAGTTGATAGTTATTGTCTCTAGAGTGGTTCCACAAATATAAAATAAGAAATCCATCTACAAATGTGACGCATTTAAAATGTACATTTTAAAAAGAAAATTAATAGTATAATAAATGATTTTTCAGTAGTCTTATACACCATATTTATTCCATCATTAAGGATGGAATAATTATTCTTTTGCAAACAGATCTTATCTCAAATTTTTATAATTTTTTTGAGAATGATCAAAATGTGTATCAAAAGAAATAAATACATTCGTTCTCGCTAAACAAATTAAAAAAAGTATTGAAAGGATATGAAAAGGTTAAGAATTATTTTTAAACTTAGTTGAATGTTATTGTTACCTATAATGAGACATTTAATTTCTCTTCATCCATCAATATATTAAAAAATAATTTTATTATTTGCTAAGAAATAACTATCACAAAAAAAATATCTAATTTATTAGTTAACCAGCAAAATACCTCAGTAGACTGTCAAGTCAAATCAGTTCCGCTTTGTCATATCAAAACCGTATTTTCTAAACAAACGTGTATGAAATAAGGAGTTATGACATACCCTGCTACAATACAATTCAAAAATAATAAGAAACTTGGACACAGTAAGGAATACAGATTTTCACAGTCACGTCAAACGTTATTTCATGAGAAGTGTTAAATAAGTTATTTCAACCACCCTTATGTTCACTGTAATGAAAAATAAACAAACTATTTGATTTCCTTTTCAGCTGTTGTTCAGACTGATGGTAACCAGCCATCTAAAGATCCTTTAGAAGTCCCGCAGTCAGCTATTAAGAAAAAACCAAAGCAGGTACGCCTTCAACTTCTTTCTTCCTAAGACACTAGCTGACCCGCGCATTTTTCATTGATGTTCCGCTCCTATTGGTCGTAGCGTGATGTTATTAATTATAGCCTATAGCCTTCTTCGATAAATGGGCTATCTTACACTAAAAGATCAATTCTCTCAATTCGAACTAGTAGTTTCGGAAACCAAATAAAATCTTTAGCTTTATACATTTGAAAAAAAAAAATAAAACGAAACATTGCAATGTTTGGGGTTAATTGAAAACAAAATACTCTTGTCTATTTTATCTCTTATTTGTTTTTAGATAGTAGTGCGTCCGCCGAACGAGGAGGAAATGACGTCATATGTGACGTCACGCAACGGCAACAACGGTCAGATCCAGCTGTGGCAGTTCTTGTTGGAGCTGCTCACGAGCGCGGAGTACTTCCACATCATACGGTGGCACGGTATTTACTTAGTCATAACTATACTCTGTCCGTTCGTTTATTTTTTTTGACAGTTCGATAAGTAACCAATTAGCGTTGCCCAAAAATGTTACCGATTTGATTACGAGTAACGATCGATTTTATTTAAGAGAATGTTTTAATGGATTAGAAAAATAGTAAAAAGTTAATTGGTTAGTTACCCACGTTTAATATGTTATAACAAGATACATTTATTTAAAAAGAAATACTACCTGCAGAGGCCGCTCGTGACATTTTTTATGGGTGTTCACTAAAAGAAAAATAACCGAAAAAGTGTCGCTTGTTTACCATTTATTGTGTAGAAAATCCATTCTTGTGAAAATCAGACATGGGATTGATTAAAGCGTTTTTTTATGCTTCTCATACATAAAGCATTTGAGACGATCCTGCGCCATAGTATTGCGCGTAAACGTTTTGATTTTATTTAACTTCGTAAAACAGTGCTCACAGTCTACTGAGGTACATACAATATGTAATAGTTTCATGCTTTCATTAAATACGGTTTCCATAACATGTTGAAGAAGAGAGAAAAGAAAGAAAGAAAAATATTTTATTTGTATCTTCTACAGTTATCATAATAACATACGTCTTAACACTAGGGTGGTACCGAAGATCAAATAAGGTATCCTGCGTCAGCTATTGTCACAAATCGCTCTGCAACGCTGGTATTCTCGCAGGCCCCAATTACAATCAGAACATTTAAATATCTATATTATTCTATAAATATCTATATTATTATATATATCATAATTATATTCACATTTTACATACAAATAATATCAACAAATAATCATATACAATATACATTTTACCTTACATAAACACTTATATTTCACACAATTTAAACAAAACAAATTAAATGATTATAATTTTCAAATGTGTATTTCCGAACGCATCTGTCACCTGTCAGATAATATTATTGGGTTGAAATTTATGCAATAATTGTATTATGTAATTTAAAGTAACAATGTTATATAGTGTATATCTGAAGCTATGTTTTTCTATAATATGGATACCATAAAAGTAAGTAAAGTTGCTGCACATATTGATTAAGGTGAGCAAAGGCGTGGTGCTATACATTACTAATAACTCATTTTTCAGTTATGTTTGGTTAGTGCGTAGTATCTATAAGCGTAGAACAGTTTAGACGCCAAAAGGTGGTCAGTATGTACAAATCTATGAGCGTAGAACAATTTAGACGCCAATAAGTGGTCAGTATGTACAAATCTATGAGCGTGGAACAATTTAGACGCCAATAAGTGGTCAGTATGTACAAATCTATGAGCGTAGAACAATTTAGACGCCAATAAGTGGTCAGTATGTACAAATCTATGAGCGTAGAACAATTTAGACGCCAATAAGTGGTCAGTATTTACAAATCTATGAGCATAGACCAATTTAGGCGCCAATAAGTGGTCAGTATGTACAAATCTATGTACGTTTTTTTTTTATGTGATAGGGGGCAAACGAGCAGACGGGTCACCTGATGGTAAGTGACTGACTACTGCCGCCCATGGGCACTTGCAACTCAAGTTTTATTAGCATTATAAACTAGATCATGCTGTTAAGCATATCACTCGCAGATAGCTAAAAGTTTTCTTAAACCCTTGATCGAGGGGCTAAGCAGAACCATGTCAGCGGCGTAAACAAGCGTAAACACTTCCGGGCTGATATACTGCGACACGACCTGTTTGATAGAAAATAGAGCCATATCGGTGGAAAATTCAGTGCGAAAGCCAAGTTGTCCATCGTCTATCTTCAAGGATAGACGTTCAAGCACCCTGGCCACAATCGTCGGTAGAGAAATGGGTCTACAATTGATCACAATCGAGACATCCGCTGTTTTATTCTTAGTTATAAGTACAACTACAGTACGGATAAGATCCGCAGGCAAGTACTGATGCCTCGCACAAAGACTAAAAAAGATAGAGATGGGTAATCATCCTGGTTAAAACCCACAAATGGGTAAAAACCTGGGTGATAACGCATCTATAGATATATGTTTGATACCAAGCGTGGTATCTTTGGACTGGGTGTGTGACACTAGTAGGAATATAAATAAAACCACTGTGCACTGTACTATGGGTTCGTAGGACTCCACGGTTTAATTGGTAGTCGCCTTGAACTAAACTCCAGTCTCGCTCCGTCATACAAATTGTTTGTAGGCCTTATCTACTAACACGTGTAACAGAACCATAGCGCGATCTAAGTTTTGTAACAGCTCCATCTAGAGAGCGAAAAAGTAACTAGTATTTTTAACTTGTGATGATTTAGATCGCACTATGTTGTTGTTGGTCTCGAACATACCGCCCACCAAGGACGCTACTGACGGAATGTCCTTCTTAAAATTGATCTGAACATTCAATTGTTGCCTTAAAAGCACTATACAAAAATATGTTGAACTGTATAAAAAACATTTTGACCTAAACTCTTAACAAATAAAACATAATATGTGTTGTAAACAACTACAATACAAACTTAACAACTAAAACTAATTCTAACATATAGATAAACATGATTTCATTGATAGCAAACAGAGATCAATGAATTCATAGTTACACGTAAAACAATATAAAGCTAAAGAATTTAACATGTGTAAATAAATTATAAATAAGTTTTTTGTATAAAATTAGGTTCAAAAATAATTTCTTATCCCCTTTTATACATCATTTGATTGGCCTGTCAGATAATATTGAACTATATAAAACAATAAAACAAGTCCTATGCAACAACTGGCAAAATGCATATCTTAGATGTTGGTCTTTTAAAAGTTGAGGACTGAGTGCGCACAGTGACTACACGGGTGATACCATCAACACCAGGGTGTTTCTCTAATACTCGACCCATCAACCAACGAGTCGGCGGCAAATCATCTTCTTTAATCAACACAATGTCGCCAATTTTTGGTTCGGGAACTTGAGAAGACCACTTGTACCGACTCATTAAATTACAAAGATATTCTTGGGACCAACGTTTCCAAAACGACTGTAACATCTTTTGAACTAATTGCCAACGTGACAAATGACTTATGTTAGGCCTATCATATTGGTTATCTGGTACATTTACTAATGGCTCTCCGATTAGGAAATGTCCAGGTGTTAAGGGTAACGGTTCGCCAGGGTCTGTAACATGTATAACACTCATCGGTCTAGAATTTAGACAAGCTTCGACTTGGCTGAGAAGCGTGGAGATCTCCTCATACGTGAGCGTAGCATCACCGATGACCCTTCTCAAATGGAACTTCGTTGACTTTACGCCTGCCTCCCATAGTCCGCCAAAGTTGGGACTATGAGGAGGTATGAAGTGCCATTTTGTTCCATTAGCTGCCAGATGTTCGGCTATTGATGGCTGAACTGCTGCTAATTGCACCAGCTCTCTACTGGCACCCACAAACGTGGTACCGTTATCACTATATAAATTGGCGCAGTGACCTCGCCTAGATACAAATCTTCTAAAGGCTGCCAAGAATGCTTGAGAGCTCATATCACTGACGACTTCAAGGTGCAAAGCGCGAGTGGCCATACATACAAAGAGACATATGTAGCCTTTATATGAACGGTGTCCACGACCCTTACTTGTCCTTATATTTATGGGACCAGCATAATCTACTCCGCTGTTCAAAAACGGTCTTGCCGGAGTACAACGAACCGCTGGAAGCGAACCCATAATTTGATTTTTGATACTGGCTCTATGCCTGATACATGTCACGCACTTGTGAACATGCTGTTTGACCAGACTTCGTACACCTATGATTCAGTAGGCTGTCCTTAAATAATTAATCATAATCTGAGGACCTCCGTGTAATGTTTTAGAATGTGCATCAGCTATGATAAGACGCGTTAGGTAGCTTGAGTGAGGTAGAATAATAGGATGTTTCCGTTGTTCTGTTAACTGTGCTTTTTCGAGTCTACCTCTGACCCTTATAATGCCCTTGTTATCAATATAGGGGCAGAGTGATTTTAGTGAACTTGATTTCTTTTGTATAAAGCTATTCTCTTGTAATTGTTTGTACTCTATTGTAAATATTTCTATCTGTGTCAATCGTATACAACATTCAAGTGCTGCGTCTAACTCTGTCTTTTGTAAATAATTTTTATGAAATTGTTTGTTTTCCTTTAAGAATCTTCGACAGTATGCCAGAACCCTTACTAGTTTAGTTAGGGTAGAATACCTTTCAAAAAGTGAATTATCTGGAATAACTGACACATGAACCTTTACGGACTGTTCTAAATCTACATTAAAATTATTTGGTTTATTGTAAATAATGCTACTTTCGGTTAAGAATGATGGTCCTTGAAACCATAAACTATTATTAATAAACAAGCTTGGCAGCATTCCCCTAGAAGCACAATCTGCTGGGTTGTTCTTGGTCGAGACATGAAACCATTGCGAAGCTTTCATGGTGGTCAAGATTTCTGACGTTCGATTGGCCACAAATGTCTTCCATCTACTTGGGTGGCTATTAATCCAGGCCAACACAACAGTAGAGTCGGTCCATGCTCTGACTTTGTCGTTAGAGATATTCAAGACTGCAGCCGTGTCAGCTAGAAGTTGTGACAAAAGTAACGC
This sequence comes from Callimorpha dominula, assembly GCA_949752705.1. Taxonomy (NCBI): domain Eukaryota; kingdom Metazoa; phylum Arthropoda; class Insecta; order Lepidoptera; family Erebidae; genus Callimorpha; species Callimorpha dominula. The sequence continues at coordinate 2,738,689 of OX457019.1, read as the reverse complement.
TCCACATAATTCTAGCCGCGGAATACTGATTTGCTTCACGGGTGCTACTCTGGTTTTTGCAACTAGTAAGGATACGTGTACTCTTCCTTCTCTATCAACGATACGCAAATAAATCACGGCTGAGTAAGCTGTCTTAGAAGCGTCACTAAACCCGTGCAGTTCCAGATCATCGTTCAACTTTGTACCAAGCCATCGAGATATCCGGACACCGATAAGTACCAACAGTTCCTCACGGTAAGTACTCCATTCCCTTTTCAACTCGTCATTTAGCTCCTCGTCCCAACTTACACCTGCCAGCCATAATTTTTGGATAAACACCTTAGCTAAGACTACACTAGGCGCTAACCAACCTAGTGGGTCAAATAGTCGAGCTATATCTGAAATAACTGATCTCTTAGTTATAGGTGCTGTCATCGAAGGCGGGAGATTCACTAAATACTGAAAAGTGTCTGTGCTGCGGTTCCAGGTAAGACCTAATATTTTAATTGTACTATCTATTTTTATTTCTAATGCTTTTTCTTCTTTGTATTCTATTTTATTGTCCTTACTGTATTCTTTTGTGTCCTTTTTGTCCTGATTGGTAATTTATTTTGTTCTTGTTTGATCTTGTTGTCCTTTAGTATTAATATTTTCTATTGATCTTATTTTATCTACTATTTCTTGACTGTTGCTATTCCACTTTTGTAGTTGAAAACCCCCTTTGCTTAACAAGTCTGTCATTTGCTTATATATTTCGATTCCTGTTTCTACGCTATGACAACCTGTCATTAAATCATCCATGTAGAAACTGCTGAGGACTCTATCCTTAGCTAACGGGAAGTTCTCACCTTCATCATAAGCAACTTGATGCAGGGTCCTAACTGCCTGATATGGTGCAGATGCGGTTCCAAAGGTAACGGTCATGAGCTCATAGTCAGTAATGTCTTTTTCAGGACTGTTTCGCCAGAGTATGCGCTGAAATATTGCGTCTTCTTCGGCTATCCTGATTTGACGATACATTTTGATTACGTCTGCTACAAGGGCTATAGAATGAACTCTCCATCTTAAAACAGTGTGTCTTAAATCAGACTGCAGCGTAGGTCCTATCATTAGCGTGTCATTAAGCGAGACTCCGTTGCTGTTCTTTTCGGATGCGTTAAAGACAACGCGAACCTTTGTGGTGCTTTTGTCATCCCGCACAACAGCATGATGAGGTAAGTAGACAGCTATTTCTTTATTTTTTTCCTGTTTCTGTACTGGTCTCATATGTCCTAAATTCAAATATTCTTCCATAACTTCTGTGTAACTATTTTTTAATTGTTTGTTAATACTTAGTCTTTTCTCTAATGCATTAAATCTTTTTTCAGCTATGGTACGTGAATGTCCTGCTTTACAAGGGGGATCCGCGTCTCTAAACGGTAATCTGACTAAATACCTTCCATTGCTATCTCTTTTTGTTGTCGTACTATAAAGCTCTTCGCATTTCTTCTCTTCAGGTGTAAGTATTTTCTTAGAACTAATGACCTCTTCAATTTCCCAAAACTTTCTCAAAAGTTCATCTTCCTTTACCCGAGCATGCATGACATTTATCCTATTTGAACTGTCCTTTGCTTCCAAATTAATTGTACCAGACAGGATCCAGCCCAAGGCAGTGTTCTGTGCTATAAAATTATTCGATGGACTTTTCAGCATACCCGACCTAATTATGCAACAATAAACATCAGCCCCTAAGAGAACGTCAATTTTATTAGGTGTGTTGTAACCTGGATCTGCTAAGTGTAAATCTGTAACACCTACCCAATCCAAGTTTGTATGAATGATACGCTCAGGTAATAGTCCGGTGATCTTACTTAGTATATAAGCGTTTACACTCATTTTAAAATCTGGCTGAATACGAGATTGGATGTTGACCTGTACCATGTTCCTAATCATGGTTGAACTTTGACCACCCAGACCTGACACGAAACCTCGAATTGGTATCTTTTTCAGTCTGAGGGCTTGGACTGTGGCTTCCGTGATGAAGCACGCTTGTGAACCTTGATCCAATAAGGCTCGGACTGTTTGATACTCACCTAATCCCGACTCGGCTTTTATTAGCGCGGTAGCTAATAAAACCTGTCTAGGTTTAGGGACTTTACCTGTAGACAAGCATGAAACTATCGGATTAGACTCAGTTGTTAAACTAGCGCTATTGATAGTTTGATTTGCTGTGGCTGGTCTTTTATTCTCTGGATCTTGGGTAAGATGCAAAAGAGAGTGATGTCGCTTCTGGCAAAGTCTACAAGTGGTTGATTTTTTACAATCACGTACGGTGTGATTGCCACCTAAACAGTTGAAGCAGATGTTGTTTTGTGACTCAAACTTACGTCTAGTCTCGATTGGTTCTTTAGCGAATCTTTTGCAGAAGCAAAGTTTATGTTGCTCTGAGTGTTGCTCTGAGCAGAATTCACATCTTACCTTTGATGAACTAGTTGCTACCATTGCCTTTGAACTATAAGCATTTGAACTTATGTTACTGACCTGATGAACTGTACCCTTTTTTGAACTTGGCTCTAGGCATTCTAGAGCGCGGAAACGATTTTCGATAAAAACTTTAAATTGATTATAACTCGGCAAATCGTTGTTGGAATCGTTGCAAACACTAAGCTCCCATTGTTTTCGTGTTTCACTATCCAACTTAAAAGCAACTATATGTATGATAATAACATCCCATGTAGTCACATTGATGCCTAAATTTGTAAGAGCATTTAAACAATCGCTTGTGGTGTCAAGTAGCTCTTTCAATGATGTTGCTGATTCTACATGCATACGTTTTTGACCAAACAACTTTTTTAGAATGCAATTTGTTAAGTATTTCTTGTTGCTATAACGTTTTTCTAATTGAGTCCAACACTGCATATAATTAGCGTCGGTTATTGGCGTGTGTCGGATCAATTGCTCTGCTTCACAAGAGAGATGGCTCTTTAAATAATGAAGCTTTTGCACGTTGTCCAGAGATTCATTTTTGTGAACTAAAGATATAAAAAGATCATGGAACGTTGTCCACTCTCCATATTTACCCGAAAAAGTCGGTATGGCTATCTTAGGTAACTGTACGAAAGCATTAGTAGACTTAGAAGTACTAGGATTCTGATCGATTTGTTGGACTGAACCTTTAGCAACAAGTATTTTGTTGAGTGTTGTTTTCAATAAACTTTTGTAAATTATGTATATATCCTCTGTTTTATCATAAATATCATTTGCCTCAGAATGTTCTATGTCTTCTAGTTTAAAGGTTTCAAATAATTTAGCATTAGTATTTTTAAATGTAACCCAATCCTTCTCTAATAGTTCTTGTTTTGTTTCAATGTACTCTATGGTCAATCTATCCTTACCGCTTTTCTTAAAATTAATCAATCCCTTATTTATGACATTGTATAAACTTTTCAAAAGGTTAATTGATCCTTCCATTTTAAATTGACGTTTTTGAATGGTATATAAAAGGTATATTTAATTCGAAAATTTATTTTAAACTCAACAAAGCATATGAATCAATCTTATTGATTAAGTTTAAGTTGATCTGAGTAAAAATTACAAGTGGCCTAAAATCGAATCCAAAATTTTCTAAGTCTCAATTATCTGTTAAAATTCTACAAGTGTTTTAGAAACATACAAGTCGAGTAGAAATCGGCCATAAGTTCCCCGTTCCCCCGTTTTTTCATAAATTATTCTAAGTCTTAATTCTAACATGCACATAAGAGAAATTTTACAAGTCTAAAAATTAACAGTAAATATTACAAGTCCCAAATTTCTTGAGATTCTTCAAAGTGATCTACTTCATAGAAATAATGTCTATAATAGTTTGCCTTGATTGTTTGAATTTAATTACTGCTCCGGAACTACATAAAAATATAAATTAATGTACTCACAAATTCGCACTTGACACAAACACTATTTGTTGACATCCGAGTAGCGCCCTCTTGTGGACACTGGTTGAGCTGCAAGGGGCTTCCGATGAAACGATCTTCTAAATTGCTTGCGCTGCGTCCGTGTTGCACTGGATATTGCACGTCCTCTGCGGCGGCAATGTTGAACTAATCTCGCCAACAACGACGACAGACGTAGCTGCCGCTGCTGCGGTGAGCGTGTACTCTAGTGCAGCGATCCACTGCGAGTTACACGAGGGGGGCGACGCCAACGGTGGCACCGTAAAATAGTCCTTATCCGGCGTGCAGGACCAATGTTTGATACCAAGCGTGGTATCTTTGGACTGGGTGTGTGACACTAGTAGGAATATAAATAAAACCACTGTGCACTGTACTATGGGTTCGTAGGACTCCACGGTTTAATTGGTAGTCGCCTTGAACTAAACTCCAGTCTCGCTCCGTCATACAAATGTTTGTAGGCCTTATCTACTAACACGTGTAACAGAACCATAGCGCGATCTAAGTTTTGTAACAGCTCCATCTAGAGAGCGTAAAAGTAACTAGTATTTTTAACTTGTGATGATTTAGATCGCACTATGTTGTTGTTGGTCTCGAACAATATATCTAAGTGTATTAGCTTTGAATGTATCATGAAAGTTAAACGAAGTAGAAAAATGGTATAAACAAATGAAAATAGATAATCAATATATTTTTTTTAACTGCGTGTTTTAATGTTAATTTTACAAACTGGCACAGTTACGTTCTCAAGCAACTGCCAGAAAGGAAAACAAATGGACAGAGTATAATATTATATGTGTATTTGTTGTGTTTCACGCCTGAACTACTCAACAGATCTTTATGAAATTTCGCATATACGTAGTCAGGAGTACAGACTACCCAGAAGTACATAGAGTACCTTTCTAAAATCTCTCATATAGTTACTCCCCCCAGGCGGCGAGGGCGAGTTCAAGCTGCTGGAGCCGGAGCGCGTGGCGCGGCTGTGGGGCGCCCGCAAGCACAAGCCAGCCATGAACTACGAGAAGCTGTCGCGCGCGCTGCGCTACTACTACGACGGGGACATGATCGCCAAGGTCTCCGGGAAGAGGTACTCTCGGCACTTTATGTACCACCTCCCCCCAGGTACAAGCCGGCCATGAACTACGAGAAGCTGTCGCTGCGCTACTACTACGACGGGGACATGATCGCCAAGGTCTCCGGGAAGAGGTACTCTCGGCACTTTACGTACCACCTCCCCCCAGGTACAAGCCGGCCATGAACTACGAGAAGCTGTCGCTGCGCTACTACTACGACGGGGACATGATCGCCAAGGTCTCCGGGAAGAGGTACTCTCGGCACTTTACGTACCACCTCCCCCCAGGTACAAGCCGGCCATGAACTACGAGAAGCTGTCGCTGCGCTACTACTACGACGGGGACATGATCGCCAAGGTCTCCGGGAAGAGGTACTCTCGGCACTTTACGTACCACCTCCCCCCAGGTACAAGCCGGCCATGAACTACGAGAAGCTGTCGCTGCGCTACTACTACGACGGGGACATGATCGCCAAGGTCTCCGGGAAGAGGTACTCTCGGCACTTTACGTACCACCTCCCCCCAGGTACAAGCCGGCCATGAACTACGAGAAGCTGTCGCTGCGCTACTACTACGACGGGGACATGATCGCCAAGGTCTCCGGGAAGAGGTACTCTCGGCACTTTACGTACCACCTCCCCCCAGGTACAAGCCGGCCATGAACTACGAGAAGCTGTCGCTGCGCTACTACTACGACGGGGACATGATCGCCAAGGTCTCCGGGAAGAGGTACTCTCGGCACTTTACGTACCACCTCCCCCCAGGTACAAGCCGGCCATGAACTACGAGAAGCTGTCGCTGCGCTACTACTACGACGGGGACATGATCGCCAAGGTCTCCGGGAAGAGGTACTCTCGGCACTTTACGTACCACCTCCCCCCAGGTACAAGCCGGCCATGAACTACGAGAAGCTGTCGCTGCGCTACTACTACGACGGGGACATGATCGCCAAGGTCTCCGGGAAGAGGTACTCTCGGCACTTTACGTACCACCTCCCCCCAGGTACAAGCCGGCCATGAACTACGAGAAGCACATGCATAGCTCACGAGCTTCCTCTACTGTCGTTTAACCTTTCGAGTACGAGCCTGCCATTTTCGGGTACTTCTGACCTTTCTTCAGAACATCACCAATTTGAATTAAAGAAGAGGCAAACGTAAGTAGAAAGGTCTCTTGCAGAAATATAATTCATGGTGGGTAATTATTCAAGCACGTGAAATTACAAGGGTTTAGATATTTTCTGTTTGTTTCAAAAGATTAATAATATCGTTAGCAACAGTCTCACCACCTCTGCTATAAACTATGAAAATTACTAAATAAGATTAACTGCTATGTTGTTCGTACCTCAATATTATCAACTTGTAATATATTCCTAACCTTTTATAACTCCACTATTCTTCAATATTTATCAACCGAACAGCATTGCTTTACCAGTATAACTAGTCAAAATAATGTTTATTAACTCAGTTTCATTAAATAGTGAACTGTTTTATCATCTATTATAGTTTGGCTCTATTGATTTATAAAATAAAGAGTTTTTGATGTGGCGACAACAATATGTCTAAATAACATTTTTAAGGAAAAATAACGAAGATCATCCAGAATTTCATGATAGTTTTCTTTTTACTGGGAGTGGTAAAATCATAAAATTTATGTTATGAATTTGTTCCGCTTAACTCCTTGATAGCGGGCTCCTCTCGGGTCCGTAACTAGTTGGACATCCCCAAAAGACACACCTGAATACAACCTTAAATTAATATTATAATTATATATATATTATTGGCGTTTTACTGTTTATCGTGACATTACCTCGCTTTTACTAAATTTTATTATTTTGTTTACAGATTTGTGTACAAATTCGTGTGTGATCTGAGGCAACTGCTGGGCTATGGCGCTGGTGAGTTGGCAGAACTAGTCAAAGAAGTACACGAGTCGTCTAATTCGGAGTACAAGTTTGTGTCGGGCTAGAAGATCGGTCGGGTCGGAATATATTAAAAATTATATGAAATGTGGCATCCACATACCATTAAAACCATACGTCAGTGACATCTAGCGACGACGAGCCGAATTACATAGTAACTGTTGAATCTGTATCGCGCTATAAAAGTTTTCGCAACGATTTGTATGGGTACCGCGTCCGAACATCAACCGTTGGGCCTCGCCTGGTCGGAGTATCCTCTTTTTGTGTTGGAGGGACATTAAACCCTATTCCTTTACACGAAAAATTATAATAAGAGACCCAAGCGCTCGAAGACTATCCAAAATATAGTATACTAAATATAGGCAACAGAGCAGTCGACTGTAACATTAGAGGTCTCGTGTTCGATTCCTGTTCAGTGGTCTGGCTGTTTCTTTGTATAATATGTACATACATATCTAAAATATCATGAAAATCAAAAAATTGATCTAAGTACTTTATGTCACAAGCATCTGGTACAAGTTATGCTTAGTTTGCGTCTAGATAGTGTGTTATGGATGTTGCTATTGTTTAAGAAAAATATATTGTATGGACGTATTTGACGTAAGCCGAGCTAATATATCATGTTGTTATTAAAATCGAAAATTATGGCCTGTTGGTCTAGTGGTTAGTGACCCTGACTGCTGAGCCAGAGATCGTGGCTTCGATTCCCACCCAGGACTAATAATTGTGTGATGATCATGATCATTTCGCCTCCCGGCAAAAAAAGTGTCGTAATTCAAATACAGCTATTTCGAGAAAACGCGACTTTTATGCCTGTGAATTGAACAAAACAGCTCAGTGAAAAAGGGAACTTTGTTTCCTTTTTCACTGAGCTAATAACGATGTTTTTACAGCTGACCAAATGCAACATTTGCCATTCAATGCTATAAAAATGTCAAATCGTACCTAACATGTGATATGACACTTTTTTGCCGGGAGGCGATTTGTTCTGTGTCTGGGTGTAATTTATCTATAATATGTATGTATTTAGAAATATATAAGCATGTTTATCAGCTGTTTTCCACAGTACAGGCTCCGCCTAGCTTGGCATCTGACGGCCGTGTGTGAGATGTGTACAGTTGTTATTATTATTACCATCAATGTAATTATCACGTCATTTTGTCTTATACAGTGTTTCTATTTTAACTGTGGCCGAAAACTGTCTTATAAATAACTAACTCCTACAGTTTCACCCGCGTTTATGGTCACTGCGCCTCTCCTAAGGGTCGTAGCGTTTTTCGAATCCGAGTTGTAGTTCCAGAGGTTAGTACGTTTAAATAAACAAAAAAATTTCAGATTTATTATATTAGTACAGATGACATCTGTTTTTATGAAAATATTTTGTCACACATAATTTTTTTGCTCACTGGTGAGTTGTCAATTTCTTCACACAACAGGAGAACACAAGGTACTAAATCTTTACGTTAGGGAGACATTATCTCTAAAAAAAAAATTTGTTCATATTTTTACCAACAGTTTCGTTTATTTATTTAAGACTTCCTGCATTTTACATTGCACAGAGTGGACTTAATGCCACATGGCATTATCTACCAGTCAACCTTTGAGTGATTTAGTGAGAGACATGACATGAAAAAAAAAGCATTTCGCACAATTCATGGTTGACCAACAATTTTGTAGATATGCTAAAATTTGTTTCTTAAAAAAGATCCAATTGCTCTTAAAATGTTCCTGTACCTTTTATGAATACGGATTTTCCCATACATCAAAACTATTAAATTGTTATTTTGTTATCAACATAATCTAAAAATGCCTCATTAATTACATTGTAATGTTAATGCCATTATTTAAGTTTTTTAATTGTTCAAAACTTTTGTTTAAGGAATTGTAATTATATATTCTTAAGTCTCGTAGTGAGAATGGAATCTTTACTGTGGTGTATTTATAAGTAAGTGATATTGTATATACTAGTTGTAAGATATTTTGTACAAATAAATTTTATTTTCATTGTTTTTAAGCAGTATTTATTTTAAAAAAAATACTAGAGATGAAACAGATATCCGGTAACTATCCGATTGGATAGTATACATTGGACGGATACTGGATTATAAGCAAGTATCCAGCCGGGTAATGAAACTTCATTAGCAAAAGTATCCAGCCGGATACCGGATATTAAATTTATTTATTTTATTTAAATGGCATAACAAATAAAGTCGCCATATTTTCATTTACAACATAAATATATAGTAATATAACTAATATAGTGAATAAATACCAATTTCTTTGCATTAAAAGAAAACAAACGGTTTTCCTTGTCTTCGTAGACAAGGCCAGCTTTAGAATATTTCTTCCGCTGTGTACAACTCCACGATGCATCTTTCATATAAATTCTGATTCTGACAAACTTGGTAAAGTATTGTGTATTATCAGCTATAGTCTGTTTTTTAAGCCAGACAAAATTGACACATGCAAATGTCAAATTTACAAATAATGTTGCCAACGCTTTTGCGCAGTGATGTACCTACAATACCGGTTTGTTGAATCGTAACTTATTATCTTTAATAGACGATTAGCTTCAAAGTTTTCTATTTTAAAGCGTATCATTAAAATTCAAGTCGGTACACATGGCCGCAGTACGTGATACACTGCTAAAGAGAAAGCTGACCACGCGACGCTATGCGTGATCCGACCAATGGAAGACCCGTTTATACCGGCAATATTTAGTACGTCGTGTGGCCTTATATACATGTTTCGATGCCTTTCAATTAAAGAAAAAAAAGAAATTGACAGGCAGGAAGTGTTATTCCCGTACAGGGTAAAACAGCAATCTAAATTCTATTCTCTTACAAAACAGCAGAACTTTTAAAAATACGGCAATTATTGGAACCTGACATCATACAAACATTCATATTGAATGAATTACGAAGCCTTTTTGAAGAAGGGCTTCGTCAAGTAACCACGCAGTGGTGGAAAGACTAGCTCATGTAATTAAAATTGAAGATGAAATGTGTCATCTGGGCCATATAGTCGACTAAAGAAGTAGGTGGCGAGTCTGGTGATTTAGAATATTTTTCAGACATGGAGTCATTATCTGAATCTGATTAATAAAAATGATATATTTCGGTCATCACAAAGGTTCATGTACATCTAAGAGAGTACTGCTATAGTATACTACGAGTTACAGAATTATGAACCTCTGTTCCATCTGTAATTAATGAAGTAATACTTAATTAAAAATAAATGTTTATAAAAATTATTATACCTATATAAATATCTATGTCTTATTATTTAATTTTTTACCTACACATTTTTTCAGAATAATTTATTTATAAAAAACGATACTAACTTGATTTTATTAACGTTAATTTCCGATAGTAGCACATCACTATTTAACCTTCGGAAGGATAGGGGGGTGACTCATCTACCCACTCGTTCAAAAATGATAACTTTTGATACGTTAATTGAGAGTTAGTTGTGTTTTTCTGTATTCTCTAAACTAAGAATACGTAATTAGTAGCATATACCACTGATTCGCAGACGTTCGTGGTTTTTGCTATATCAACCTTGCTGGGGTGACCGAACACCCCCCTATGCTTTTACGTTTGTGTTTTTTCCGAAGGGCCAATTGAAATAACAGCATTTTTTGATATAAATGGCGAGACTTACGGACGATTATATTAATAAATATTTGGAAAACTTCTTTGTCACTTGGAAATCTTTCTTGCAACACAAAAGCAAACCACCGTTGACTTCTCAGTTTGCGTTTGATCAGCAAAAGACAAACTTACCGCGAGAAATAACTTAAAATATACACGATGTTCTAAACATGAACCAGGAACTTTCTGGAAGTGAACCCCCGTTGAAACTACAAAAAAAGTGTCGTGAGGAAAAAATACAAAAAAGTTAAAATTGTTTGTGTTAAATGTCATTTGCCTATGTGTTCCGATCACCGTAAAGATATTTGTCTGGACTACATTAAATCTTAAATATGTATAGATATATGCGCATAAACTAATTAAAATGGTTTTTCATACTTTGATTTGAAACTATATTACTTGTCTCATTAAAAATAAAGTAATTTTCTTTGTATACATATGTCTTATTTCCGCAAATAACCGCATAAAAACCCCTACCACCACCCCTATCCTTACGTGTATGCAAGAAAAGCCTATCCTGCCGAAGGTTAAGAGTTGCAAAAAACTAGCAACTCACGTAATGTCAGTTTTGTCTCAGATAAAAAACAGACTTAAATTAGATTGATTGACGCGAAGAGGAATGTAAATATTCGAGAGCAGAGTGGCTTGAAAGAGGGCATACTGATGAAATCGAAAAGAGTATAGAGATATAGAGGGAGCACATAGAAAGAATGAGTGCGGAACGAATGACAAAACAAGTATAGAAGGAAGGTTAATGGTAAGGCCGTTAGGGGTCGACCACGCAGAACGTACTAAATGTGATAAAATCATATTTTCTTTTTTTCTTTCTTCTACGATCAGATTTGTGATGTTTTAAAGAAAATGCAGGTCAGAACATACACAAAAAGTATATTAGCGTAATAGACGGCCGCGTTACTGAAACAGAAATGGTTGTGTGTGTGCGAGTTTTACAGACGTGTGACTGAGTTTTAGGTAGGCCAGGCCCCTCCGCACTTTAGGTATAAAGCTACAAGTACGCGGTGGGTTTGACTTATCGTGCCAAACATTCGGTGGGTGGGTTATTTCGATGTCATCCGTTTGTATCTAGACTACCTATCGAGTTACCAAGCCTAGGTATAAACTCGCCCATACATCGATGTACGATAAAGTCAATTTCCCAACGGCAAAAAGTTTGTAATCACAAAAACCATTCTTATATGATATAACAATAAATAAATTTTTTTTTTCTTTACTTGTGCTACCAGAATGTGCTTTTTACCAAATTGCATGATTATAGGTCAAATGGAAATATCCTATAGCTTTTGATTAATTTGCGAAATGTTAAATTAGTTAAAATCATTAAAAGCTGTTAATGTCCGCATCTTTTGATCCATTGATTGTGTTGACTTAGAAGCTTGATTTTTTTACAGCTTCAAGAGACCGCTGACAGAAGACCTTTGATGGTTTCAGGCGCACAACCTCCGATTCGCAAAACGTCCGGAAAGAAAAAATGGTCCGATTCGCCTGTTATCCTATTCGCAAAACGTCCGATTCGCATAATGTCCTATTCTCAAATTGTCCGATTCTCAGTTTGCGTGCACCATCTGGTTTCGGCCGCATCGACGCCTAACATCAGGCGAGGCGGCAGCCAAACATAGACCTATTCTAAAAAAAAGTCCAATTCTCAAAATCTCCTATGATATATATTAAAAAGTGCTTTTTAAAGGGGAAGAAACAAAAAAAATGTATTTTTGTATTATCAATCACAGTTTAATTACGATCAAACAGAAACTTAATTAAAAAAATTAGTACCTGTAGATAACATTAAGTAAAATCTGTCTGTCAAAACCCTTTTCAAGGCATCGAGTTGAAATTACCTACGTGCAAAATCTTTTCTCTGCGGTCCCTTGCAGCTGTAAAAACATCAAATCAAAGATAGGGCCATTTAAGCCATGAATTTAAACATTTTTTACGTGGGAGAGCCATGCTTCGACACGTATAGGCCGGCTCGACTCCGCTCAACACCACAGCCTCACAGAAAACCGGCAGTGAAACAATGATGGTATTGCTTTTCGCCGCGTGAGTGAGGTTACCGGAGACCCTAACCCTTCCCTCTTCCCTATTCCCGTCCTTCTCCTCTCCCTCCTCTAATCCCCTACTCCCCACCTTAAAGGTTGTGACTCTTGGGTTTTTTTTTTATATTACAGGGGCAAACGAGCAGATGGGTCACCTGATCATTAAGACCGCTAACATAAGTATAACCATTGATGGTTTCAGGTGAGACCTTGCTTCTTTCCAAAGTAAAGATTTGTAGCACACACGTTTATCTCAACTAAAGGAATTTGTATTTCGGAAAAAACGGGCAAAAATCTTCCCACTTGACCGGATTTTTTAAAACCATAATTCAAAGTAAATTAATAAGTTATTTTGTAAATTATTGTTAAAAAATGTTAAAGTCTCTTATCTTGTATCATAAAATATACCATGTATAGTGTTAACATATTAGGAGCCAATTATGTTACAGCGGACAATGGCCGTCAGAGTCATAAGAGGATACCGCACGATATCCTTCGAAGCGGCGAGTCTCCTAGCCGGTTCTGCCCCATGGGACCTAGAGGCGAAAGCCCTTGCGTTATTATACCAATGGCGCAAGGAGGCACTAGAGCGTGACCTGAGACCCGTACCTCGTGAGATCGAGGCGCAACGGTCTCAGCTTCGTCAGGTCTTAATGGACGAGTGGAAAGGACGACTGTAGCGACCGAGCGCAGGGCACGCCACAATTGTGGCGGTAAGACCTATCATGGAGGATTGGCTGGAGAGGCGACATGGCAGCCTCTCCTACCGGTTGACGCAGGTACTCACCGGACACGGCTGCTTCGGTAAGTACCTGTGTCGCATAGGCCGGGAGCCATCGCCTGCGTGCCACCACTGCGGAGGCTGTCGCGAGGACACTGCACTCCACACTTTGGCGGAGTGCTCAGCATGGACGCATCAGCGAAACGATCTCGCGACAGCTATTGGGGTAGGAAGCCTCTCGCTAGAGGCGGCGGAACGGGAACGGGAGAGGACAAGCACTCTCCCATCCCGCAGAAGACGCATTAGGCGCCGGAGAGCGCAAAATGATCTCCGGCCTCCATGAGCGCTGGCCTGGGGGTAACGGGTCGGGCTGACCGTTACCCTTGCAGAAGCAGGCCCAAGACGGTGGCGCGACGTGTTCCACGCGCACCTCTCTAATCTGGAGGGGGGTAAGGCCCCCCGTACTCCATGGTGTGGTCGCCTGCTGAAGGCAACCAAGGTCTGCAGGGGTTCCCGGAGGACTCCTTCCTAGGGTATACCCGGGTCCTCCTGCAATAGACCTCCTTGTGACGGAACACCGTGTGGTTTTAGTCGGTTCGATTCCGACATACCATCTTACCGTTAGCTCCGGTGAGTTGATGACCCGTGGGGGTTTCCACACAATAAAAAAAAAAAAAAAAAAGGAGCCAATTATGTTGCTTTTCAGGATGACAATCAAAAATAATTCCAACCAACAACCGTAAAAAAGGTCACACGGGCCATGTTTTTTTAGGTAAGCTTATGACAAACTGATGTACATATACACCTGACTGATGTAATAAAGGGTGTCGCATGTTTTATTTAGCGAGTGATGATATTTTTATTGGATTGTAAAGTAGACTTGTTCCGATTATGTATGGAATGAAATACCCGGCATATGGCCCCCTCGGCTCTGAACACAGGCTCTTGATCTTTTCATGAAATTTTAGATGAGATTTTGACAAAGATGTGACTCTATCTCACCGATGACGCGTTGGATCTCGGCTTTGAGCTCAGGAGTTGTTTGTAGACCTGAGATTTCAAAAAACCCCAAAGAAAGAAATCGCACAGCGTTAAATCGCACGATTTTGGTGGCCAATTGACATCGGAATTTCGGGAGATGATTCGGTCTGGAAACCGTTGCTTCGATAAATCGATTGTTTCGTGCGCGGTGTGGCAGGTGGCGCCATCCTGCTGAAACCACATGTCGTTCAGATCCATACCAACCAATTGAGGCCACAAGAACTCCGTTAGCATGTTCCTGTAACGAATGCCATTCACAGTCACTGCATTTTTGTAATGTGTTTTCACAATGATAACGCGTTGTTCAGTTGTGTAGCGCTCATTTTTTAATAATCGGAACAATCGTTGTTGCCAGCTGTCGAATATCAGAGCTGCAACCTCCAAAGAAAAAAATGCCGTGAAATTTAAATCGTGCACTTTTATTGAGACACCCTTTACAACAAAAATACGAGGTGTATCTTTTCGATCAGAAATGTCAAACTAAGATTATTACATTCATAACTTCTAATCACATACCGCCATGTGTAAAGTTGGTCTCTATTAGTACGGCATCTAATCAACAATAGAAGGACCTAAAGTCTCCCGCCGCGTCTGTCTGTCTGTCTGTTCGACAATCTGCGATAATCTCAAAAACTACTGAATGGGTTTTCATTTTAGGTATATCATTTGTTAAGGTTTTGTGTAAATTGGTTGAAATATGATGATGATTATTGAAGATGCCTCTACTACTCGTGCGTGCTAAGCCGGGGCGGGTTGCTGGTTATAACATTAAAGTAAATATAACATTCAACCTCCAAGTTTTTTTGTATAGGTAATATTATTATAGTCACATGGCGACAGTGTTACGTCTACATAAATTAAATAATTAGAATGAAAAATCTGTTTATCAAATACCTACGTATATAGTGTACGATAATGATGACTAGCTTAGAACTATACAAAAGAATAAATGAATAACATTTGGAAACAAGTCTTTGCCGAAAGTAAATTCAAATAATAATTGTAATAAGTATATATTTTCAGCTGAAGATTTTTTTTCGAAGACTGGTGTAAAATTGATTTAACTTCCTGCATTTTACATTATCTAACAGTCAACCTTTGTGTAATTCAGTGAGGGATAACGCAAGCACCGACTGGTTTGATGCGGTTTGGCGTAAGAAATGTGCCTCACTGCTGCGCAGGGTGCGCGACAGCCCCTACAGCATGTTGCGTGCGATTGCTGAACGGGCTGATAGCCCTCATAAATTTACAGAATTAGGTGACTCGCACCAAGTCTATGCTAGTAATTGAGTACTAACATCGTTTTTGAGACCATTTGTTACTAAAACAGTCTACCTTTTTGTAGTCTGATAAGTAAATATAAATAAATGATTAAAATAAAATCAGAAATAAATATGGGGTGACAATAAGCTTATTTGACACTTAGTTATATACATTAAAAAATAAATATTTTACAGGATATAATTATACAAATATAGTGTAATGCACACGCTAATGCAGTGAGGGCATTTTCCTACTACTATTTTCCTAACTACTACAATAACTTGATTTATATTTATAACTTCTTCGTAGCTGAGGCTCGCTGACATCCGAGCATCCTGACCAGTCCAGCTGACATCCGAGACGTGAGTGTTGTTTTACTGCACACTTTAAATAGTTCAATTGAAAAGTAATATTCTAATTGATTTAGTTATAACTTCACAGAATGCAGTCTGACAGACACTTATTTATTCAAATAATATATATATACACACATTAATATATATACCAATAAATACAATATATAGATACAAAATATACCTACCTTTGTAAATTATGTCATAAGATATGTCTGCTGTCTATTTCCTATAAACGTGGACATCCTAATTTCAAGAACAAGCGCATTCGATAGTTAAATAAACTGACAGGAGAAAAGAAGAAAAGAGAAGAATAACAATTTATACTAAGGCAGTGACGTTTATTGTACCCCTCCCTACTCCCCCTGGTACTGAAAGAAAACTGAAGTCCAGCAGTGGGACGGTGGGTCTAGTGGTTAGTGATCCTGACTGCTGAGCCAGAGGTCATGGGTTCGATTCCCACCCAGGACAAATAATTGTGTGATAAGCACGATCGTTTGTTCTGTATCTGGGTGTAATTTATAACTAAACTATAACTAGCAACCCGCCCCGGCTTCGCACGGGTAGCAGAGACATCTTCAACAATCATCAACATATTTCAATCAGTTTACACAAAATCTTAACAAATTATACACCTAAACCTTCCTAATGAATCACTCTGTCTACTAGTAAAAACCGCATTAAAATCTGTTCAGTAGTTTTTCAGTTTATCGCAAACAGACAGGCGCGGCGGGGGACTTTGTTTTATAATATGTATGTTTATAGTAATAGATTAGGTAGTATGTTTATAAGCAGTCTGGTTACCATAGCACAGGCTCTGCCTAGTTAAGTATTAGACTGCCGTGCCTCAAGTTATTCTAGTTATTATTATTATAATACAAACAGAAATATTTAAATGTGACCGACATTTCCAGAGATTTGCCTGTTTAAACAAAGAAACAAAAAATCTCCTAACCTTTATTATATATATATTTATTTATTTAATGCATGGAAGACTTATAGCTATATAACAATAGAATTAAAATTAAGAATTTATTAATTATTTTCAGAGAGCCAATAACAAGTCCTCACTTATACTATTTCAGTAACAAACAATATGTAGGAAAACAAACTCAAGGAAACACATCACGCGTAACGCCCAGCAACTAAAATATATCATTAATTAATCAAAAACAACACGTCACATACATAATATAAATTTACTTTGCAATGAAACATAATATCAATTTGCAGGTTTGAAAAATGTTAGACTCAAATACCTTCTTGCCACGGGCACAAAAAGGGTCAATATGGCACTGTCTACATAGCCTGTTAATGTCTCTACTTGCTCTCACAATATGACTATTTTGCCCAAGCAGTGGGATAAAGCAGATTGACTTACAGGGTACATTAAAGGAAAACTTAGATAAAAGCTCAGGGTTATTAATATTATTATTTAATATTCGAAGGGCGAAGATAAAATCAGCTATCTCACGACGATTATAAAGAGGTAAGAGATGAAATTTACGACAAAGTTGACAATAATTGCTAGACTGATATGAAATATGTTGGTGGAAGCAGAGGTATTTGATAAAGCGCTTTTAAACATTTTCAACACGGTTGATATATTTGTGATAACAGGGGTACTATATCTGACACGTATATTCCAGATGACTCCTGACAGTATACGATTTTGAGTGTTTTAGCTTTAGTAAAATTATTGGATAGTCTCGTTATAAAGCCAAGTCTTTTCAACGCTTTTTTGACAATAACATCAACACGTGTCTCAAAGGAAAGCTTGCAGTCATGCTATACACCTAAGTCACGTACAGTGGTGCTTCTTGGTAAGGTTATACCTCCCTGTGTGTATTAAGTGGGTATAGGTGCCAATTTCCTGACAGCAGAGGTCATTGCCAACTCAAAATAAGTTTATATAAAATTTGATAGTTTATGTAAATATATATATATATATATATATATATATATATATATATATATATATATCTCAATGCTTAAGGTTTATTTATTTTTTGCTTTTTAGTTATTTTCGTCGGTTTACTTTTTTGTTAAAAAGATTTTTATTTTATAATTTTTTTTCATCATCCGCTCAGCTACATGATGTGATGATTTCTAAACGCAAATACCTGATAAAGGAATGAAAAGTAAACAGAAACACTATTCGTTCCTACAATTTTCGAGGGTTTCTCTCAATTTTATCAGGTCGAATTGAGAACCTCCTGTTTTTACGTCGGTTAAAAAGTAAAAAAGACAACAATGTCAAAAAAATATTTAGAAATAATGGATAAGTAAAAATATTAAAAGAATTTAACATGTAAAATATAATTATTTTTTTTCTCTTTTTTAAAAAACTCCCGCATTAGGAATTACTCCTGTGTCGCGGGGGACTTTACAAACATACAAGCAACGGACACAAAGAACACCCAGACTAGGGTGGGAATCGAACCCACGACCTCTGGCTCAGCAGTCAGGGTCACTAACCACTAGACCAACAGGCCAGCCAAATTATTTACTTACCTACTTTAATTATTCACTGTTATTTATTATAATTATTTAAACAACACATTTTCAACATTTAAGGTTCTCATTAAGATGAATTAATGTGAACAAAATACGAGATGGCTGCTGTAAGCCGTAGCGGAGTTCCCTCGACCGGCTTCCACATCTATCATCAAATCAACTACAAGTTTCCCTCATCTTGTAGTGTCTTTAGAACTATATAAATGTATGCTAACTTTCAACAAAATCGGGTCACAAGTGAAAAGTCAATGGGTGACCCATCATTTATCCTCTATTTTTCTACTTTCTTTGGGTTAAAATGTTCATTTGAAATTTAAATGTAACAAAGTATACCCTATGAAATAAAAAAGAGATCGAAATCAGACTACTCTGTTAAAGATATGCGCGGTCATAGATAAAAAAAGAATATACGGAATGACTTGAGAACCTCCGTTTTGCCTTCTATTAATAAACGTAAAGTATCATCTACAAACAATGCTATCTCGTGATCGTCCGTAACGTGTGATTGTGTTAACGTGGGAGAGCCATGCTTCGGCACGTATGGGCCGGCTCGACTCCGCTCGATACCACGGCCTTACAAAAAACCGGCTGTGAAACAATGCTTGCATTGCTTTTCGCCGCGTGAGTGAGGTTACTGGAGGCCCTAACCCTTCCCTCTCCCCTTTTCCCGTCCTTTCCTCCCCTGTAATCCCCTTTCCCTTATTCCCACTCTCCACCCCCTCCCCCTCTTCCCCTACTGCCACCTTAAAGGGCGGCAACACACTTGTGTCTCTTGAGTTATAGGTGCCCATGGGCGGCGGTAGTCATTTGCCGTCTGCTCGTTTGCACCCTATAACATAAAAAAGGTTACTCATTAATATAAATAAAGAACTAACATGAGCCGAGAATAAAACCCAGTGGAGCTCCCATATTAGGTATATGGGGCTCCACAGGGTTCTATTCTTAGTATAACTTTTATCAAAACTAGAAACAGTTAATTGGAAATCGCAGTACAACGTAGTTTTTTTTTTGGACTCCTTTAGTGAAAAAAAAAGAATTACAATGGTAATAGGTTGACTTCTGGTATTGACCAAAGTTAACTAATTAGCATTGCAAATAGTTTTAGTTTTTCATTAAATTCTTGGTGATCCAAAAATTGATTGAAAAACTAAAATATTTTTTTATTTCCATACACCCTTAGCAAGCCGAATAGTCGAGTGCAAGTTAAGGTTATACCTCGGAACCGAGCTATAGTGAATTGATTTAAATAATTTTTAGTTTACGGCATTAAAAATTTAATAAAATAATAAACCGGCCAAGTGCGAGTCGGACTCGCGCATGAAGAGTTCCGCACTATCGTACCATATTTAATACTATAAGCCAGAAAATATATATTTCTAGAGGAGCCCCCTTTCATTTTTAATTTATTTTGTTGTTAGAGCGGCAACAGATTCTGACATTCTGTGAAAATGTCAACTGTCTACGTATTACGGATCATGAGATACAGCCCGCTGACAGACAGACAGACAGACGGATAGCGGAGGCTTAGTAATAGGGTCCCGTTTGTTACCCTTCGGGTACGGAACCCTAGAAAGAATCATTACAAACATTTTCATTTTAAGGCCTAACTGCACTCGGCTATAAGTTAAAAGTCAATATTATCTCCAAAAGAAATATTTCAATGTTCATGTCAGACTTGAGCGTTTCAATTTCATTTACTGTGAAAACGTGTGTAAGGAGAGGCAGAGAGTTTTTATAAAGTACGCAGTTTTTATCTATACTTCAATTGCGTTCCGTAAGCAAAGAAACTTGAATACGTCCATCTCGGGAATCAATTCTCAAAGACTTTTGCCCGTCTTTTTCGAAAGACAAACTTAACTTTGCGGTTGCGATGTACGACAAAGTGAACAATCCAACCGCAAACTCACAAAAACTTTTTTTTATGTGATCTAACAACAAATTAAAGACTTTCGGATTTTTCCCATCACTTGTGCTGTCAGACCTTGCTACTTACCAAATTTCACGATTAGTTTTCGACCCAAAACCTATAGGGTACTTCCGGTTTGACCTAGAATTGTCAATTTTGCTTTCAGTACATAAAGGGAAAATTCCGAAAAATAAAAAAAGTTGAAAATGAAGGTAAATTTTGGTATTTACAAGTTTTCGCGAAAATCTAAATTTGCCCATATCTTTTTATCGTGTTGACCTTATTACCATTTTTCATGGTATAGGGGGCAAAGGAGCAGACGGGTCACCTGATGGTAAGTGACTACCGCCGCCCATGGGCACCTGCAACTCAAGAGTCACAAGTGCGTTGACGGCCTTTAAGGTTGGAGTTGGGGAAGGAGGAAGAGAAGAGAGGGAGAGGGAGTGAGGGAGGGAGAGGGGAAAAGGGGGGGAGAAGGAAAGGTTAGGTTAGGTTATCGGTTGTGAGGGGTGCCGTCTAGAAAACCTCCACGTGGTGCACCCTGGAAACGTTGGCGATGACGCTGCCTTTTGTTCCTCAGTTTTTGAGGACAGCGTCATCGCCAACGGCTAATATTCTAGTATGAAGAGGAGGCCATCTTTCTTCGGCCACTTGGTTGAGGCTTGGCCCAACAGAGCGGGCGTGTCTGTCGATACCTCTGTTGGCTCTTCGCTCTTCGGAGCTAAGAGGATGAAAACCTCGGTAAAAAATCACGAAGGAGGGACCCTTCCATGGGTCGTAGTTTCTCCGCTGTCGTCAGTGGAGAAAGAGGGCGGGCTCGGCGTGCACTCACACTGCCACCGAGCAGGCATGGGAAGATTTAATTTCCTTGCCACCGTCGGCATATCGTAATCCCGAAAGGAGTCGTGGTCATGTTTTGCGACTCCGATCGGGGACGAGGGTCTTGGCTTAGCCGCCCGGACTGCGAGGAAGAAACCTCTCTAAAAAATCACCCCGAATCCCGTGTTCTGGTGCGTGACCAGGGGATGCATGGCTGATGGGTAGTTCAGTCGCAAGCGCACTCCCAGCCGGGGCACCTGCGGAACCCTCGGTTGGGCATAAATCTTCGCTTGCCCGGGTATTGGGGATCTCTGCCCGGGTCGACTTTTAGTTCTCCCCATCTCGTGGGTTTAGTTATGGAGTTATCAAATATTATGCAAACAAACAAACAAGAAGAAAAAAAGACGGAGAAGGATGTTAAGAAGAAGGAAAGGAGCAAGAAGGCGGACGACACCTCGTCCAACGACGATGGTACACGCAAGACGCCTATCTCGAAAGAGCTCCCAGAAGTCAATCTGACTTCTGGGAGCAGAAGACATTCGGAACGCTTGCGTTCCAGGTCTGTCCTGTCATTGGCCGAAAATTCAGGTTCGATGGCGGACACACAAGAGGTGATGGAAGTGGAGGTTCGCGACACCGAAAGTCGAAAACGCGGACGCTCCATGGATCAAGATGGCGACACGTCCCAGGAGATGCTGCCTCCCAAAGTGGCTAGCTGCCATAGAGGGAGGTCGCGTACACCGGTCTCGGCTTCGTCGGGCTCCTCCTTCTCTAGGAAGCAAGCCTATGTCCAAGTCAGAGCGGAGGGTGAAGACGTAGCGGAAGAGGAGATTGCGGATCTCCTGCTTAAAATTCGAGAGCCGGTGGTAGGGGGTTCTGTCCCCCAAACATCATCGACCATGCAGGAGAGAGCGAACGCGGCGGTGGCCGTCATCCACAAAGTGGCCACCAAGTCAACGAACCTTAAGGGTTCCTTTGTTAGGGCCCTTAAGGACTCCTCTTCCGCCATCTCAGGGGTCGTCGGGACCCTCATTGGGGACGTGGCGCGCCTCCAGGCCACAAATGAACAGCTCACGGGGCAGGTCACCGAGCTCAGTGCTCAGTTCGCCCAATTTCGGGCACAGGTGAATTGCTCTGAGCAGCCGAACCCGGTTGCTCGGCAACCTACCCCTGTCATCTCCCCCGTTCCGGAAAAAGTGGCAGCAGAGTACCCTCCGCTTCCCACTCCGGCATCGAAGGGGATGACTACGGCTACTGCTCCCTCTAGTGAGCCCGTGCCTGGTCCGTCTATAACGGCCCCCTCCACGTCCACCCCCTCTAACGACGGGTGGAAAAAAGTCGAGGGAGGAAAGAAGCAGTCCCGAAGGGGAAAGAAAAAGGCTGCCAAGAGTGCACCTTCTCCGCCGCAGGCACCATCTGTGGTGGTGACTGCCACCAAAAAGCCCCGGAAACTGGTGACACCCAAAACGGCGGCTGTTGTGGTTTCCGTATCACCGGCGGCAACCGACGGCGGGCTATCTTACGCAGCCGTATTTAAGAAGGCCCGGGATACTCTCGCCGGTGAATTTGGTGGAGTAGGTGTCAGGATGCGCCTCGCCCAGACGGGAGCTCGAGTCCTCGAGTTCCCTGGGGCTGAAGGCGCAAAGACGGCGGACACCTTTGCCGAGAAGATGCGGGAGATTTTCGCAGCCACGGATGGTGTGAAGATCGCCAGGCCCATCAAGTGCGCGGAGCTGCGCATTTCGGGCCTGGACGATTCAGTCACGGTCGAGGATGTCCGCGTTGCGATTCGGGAGAGGACAGTATGCAACGCGGACAACATCAGGATCGGCACCATCCGCCCCGGTCCAGGGGGCCTTGGCGCGGTGTGGGCTAGTTGTCCCGTGGCGTCGGCCAAGACCTTGAGTGACGCCGGTAGAATCCTCATCGGTTTCGTGAACGCCAGAGTCACACTTCTGGCGGCGAGACCGATGAGGTGTTTTAAATGCCTCTCCGCGGGACACACCCGTGTCAAGTGCGCCAGTTGCTTTGACTGCAGCGGACTATGTTTCCGCTGCGGTCGACCGGGGCACAAAGCGGCGGAATGTTCTGCCGCCCCTCACTGCCCAGCGTGTGCGGCGGGAAATCTTCCCGCCAACCATCAGATGGGGCAGGGTGGCTGCAAGCCGCCCCGCACTTCTCGACAAACTTCGGGGGCTAGCCAATCGACCCAGGCTGCCCCCGAAGTCAATCCTGCGTCGTCGTCGTCGTCGCCCATGGAGGAGGTTGTAGAGACAGTCCAGTAATGGACCAAGTCTCCAACCTCCTTGTCCAGACGAATCTGAACCACTCTGCCGGTGCGCAGGATCTTTTCCTGCAAACTATGGCGGAGTGGTCGATAGGTGTCGCCGTAGCCGCGGAGCCCTATTATGTTCCTCCCCGTCCAAATTGGCTGGGTGATTGGGACAGCTCCGTGGCAGTCGTCGGCTCCACGGTGGCTCATTCCCCGCCCTTGTCACTAAGAGACAAGGGTACTGGATATGTTGCTGCCGAATGGGGGGGTATCACCATATATGGTGTCTACTTCTCCCCCAACCGGAGTCTGAGCGACTTCGAGGTCTTCCTCAATAACCTGGAGACCTCGATCCGGCGACTAGCGTCTGGGCACGTCCTAGTGCTGGGGGACTTCAACGCCAAGTCCGTTGCGTGGGGTTCCCCCAGGACGGACGCACGGGGTGATGCCGTAGAGGAGTGGGCGGCATCGGTGGGCCTCTGTCTCCTAAACAGAGGCTCCACCAACACGTGCGTGCGACAGCAGGGGGGGTCGATAGTGGACCTTTCGTTCGCTACCCCAGCTCTCGCCGCACGAGTAAGGAACTGGCGTGTCCTGGAACAGGTTGAGACGCTCTCGGATCACCTGTATATCCGATTTGAGCTCTCCCGGACCCAGGACCCCAGAAGGGGTCACACGGCGCGGCTTTCTTCCCGCTTCCCGCGGTGGGCTGTTACGAAGATGGACAGGGACCTACTAGAGGAGGCAGCCATCATCTACTCTTGGCTGTCTCCACAGCCTCTGACTGAGGAGGTAGACATGGGGGCAGGCCGCTTTCGTGATGCGATTACGCAGATTTGCGATGCGGCCATGCCCCGCGTCCGAGGTCGTCGGCCTCCAAGGAAGGAGGTCTACTGGTGGTCCCAGGAGTTGGCGGACCTCCGTGCGGCCTGTACCCGTGCCCGGAGGTCCTACACCCGCAGCCGGCGTCGTCATCGTGAGGAGGGTGAAGAGGACCAGCTTCATGAGGAGTACCGAGAGGCGCGGAAAACTCTGAAGCTGGCCATTAGCCGCGCCAAAGAGGAGAAGAGAAAGGAGATGCTGGAGGGTCTCGATCGTGACCCCTGGGGTCGCCCATATCGCGCGGCGCAACGAAAGCTCCGCGCGTCGGGCCCCCCCCTTACGGAGACTCTCCAGCCCAGCTTCCTGCAGGAAGTGGTTGAGGGCCTTTTCCCGCAACGGGCGGAACACACACCCCCGTCGATGGCCCTGTTGGCCGGACACGACGGGGAGGTCGAAAGTGAGGACGTTCCGCCCGTCACAGAGGCGGAGGTAGGGGCGGCTGTTCTACGGATCCGTTCCAAGAACACCGCCCCCGGGCCAGACGGGATTCCTGCCCGAGCTTTGGCCCTCGCCCTCGACCACATGTCGGACCGCCTCAGGGAAGTGTTCGACGCTAGCCTGGCGTCCGGATGCTTCCCTGACTGCTGGAAGAGCGGGAAGCTGGTGCTTTTAACGAAGCCGGGACGGCCTACCGACTCGGTCGCAGCCTACAGGCCCATCGTGTTGCTGGACGAGGCGGGTAAATTGTTTGAGAGGGTCCCCTCTGCCCGTATCGTTCGGCACCTTGGCGAGGTCGGCCCCGATTTGTCGGACGCTCAATTCGGTTTTCGAGCAGGGCGTTCGACGGTCGGTGCTGTGATGCGCCTGAGGGCTGTGACCGAAGACGTAGTGAGCTGTGGCGGCGTGCTGTTGGCGGTGTCGTTGGACATCGCCAACGCATTCAATAGTCTGCCATTCAGCTGCATCAGGGAAGCACTCCTCTATCATGGGGTGCCACAGTACCTGAGGCGGCTAGTGGCAGACTATTTAGAGGAGCGTACCGTCATGTACGAGGACCGAGATGAAGTTTTAAGTAGACGGCCCATGTCGTGCGGTGTTCCGCAGGGGTCTGTCCTTGGACCACTCCTGTGGAACATGGGGTACGACTGGGCCCTTCGAGGTGACTTCCCCGCCGGGCTGGGCGTAATCTGTTACGCCGATGACACGTTAGTCAGGAGGCGGCGCGCTTGGCTACCAGGGGAGTCTCTCTGGTGGTCGGGCGCATCGAGGCGCTGGGTTTGCGGGTGGCCCTGGATAAGACGGAGGCCCTTTTATTTCATGGGCCCCGTCGTGGTCCACCCCCTGGCGCCTCTATCGAGGTCAACTCGGTCCTCGTACCGGTTCGGGCCCACACAAGGTATCTGGGCCTGATCCTCGACGGCAGGTGGCTCTTCGACGAGCACTTCCGACAGCTTGCTCCGAAGCTGGTCGGCGCTGCGTCCGCCCTTGGGCGACTCTTGCCCAATTTGGGTGGACCCAGCGTCGCTACGAGACGGCTGTACACGGGGGTTGTCCGGTCAATGGCACTTTACGGTGCACCGGTGTGGGCGGGGGCTCTGACCGCCCAGAATAGGGCACGCCTCTTGCGCCCTCAGAGGGTTATGGCGGTTAGAGCCATACGCGGCTACCGCACCGTGTCGACGGAGGCGGCGTGCGCGTTGGCCGGGACTCCCCCGTGGGATTTGGAGGCGGAAGTGCTCGCCGAAGTTTATCGGCGGACGACTGAGTTCCGGGCGGGAAGCGGCAGTCGGCCCCCGCCCGAAGAGGTACGCGAGTGGCGTGAGGCCGCTCGCCGAGCCACGATGGCTCGTTGGTCGTCCCGGCTGGAGGCTCCACGTGCTGGCTTTGCCGCCGTGGAGGCGCTCCAGCCGGTCATCGTCGAGTGGGCAGGGCGGCAGCACGGGACCCTTTCCTTCCGACTGACGCAGGTTCTTTCCGGGCACGGCTGCATCGGGAAGTACCTGCACTCGGTCGCTAGGAGGGAATTGAGTCCCGCCTGTCACCACTGCGACTGTAGTGAGGACTCGGCTCAGCACACGCTGGCGGTTTGCTCCGCCTGGGCGACGCAGCGTCGGGCCCTCACTGCAGTCATCGGAGGGGATCTCTCGCTACCGGCCGTCATACGCTCCATGGCCGGTAGCGACAGGAATTTTACCGCGGTCGCCACCTTCTGTGAGGACGTCATCTCGCAGAAGGAGGCGGCGGAAAGGGTCCGGGAGGACGATCTCCACTCGGACCTAATTCGCCGCCGGCGAACCGGGCGGCGGAGGCGCGCTTACCAGCGCCTCATGCCGCCCTGAGTGTGGCCGCGGGTGGACGGGACGGGTTTTTCCCCTCCACCCGCTATAGTGGCCCCCCGCGAGGAGGCGGCGTCCGCGTGTGCCTGGACGTTGCCTAATTGAGAGGTTTTTACCCGAAGGTGGTGCCCGCGCTTTTGCGGGCAGGCGCTAGGGGGGGTCCGGATGTCTTAATAAAAGCTGTTCCCGGATCCCTCCTACTTAAGGCGCAGTACGGCACACCGTGTGGTTTTAGTCGGTTCGATTCCGACACACCGCCCCACCGAAAACCCCGGTGGGGTGACGGCCCGAGGGGGTTTCCACACGCACAAAAAAAAAAAAAAAAAAAAAAGGTTATCGGTTGTGACATACGGACAGACACACAAACAGACGGACAAGAGAGTGATCTTATAAGGGTTCCTTTTTTTTACCTTTTGAGGTACGAAACCTTAAAAAGGGCTAATTTTCAATCGAAAAATTTGGTTATCAAATTTTCGAATTTTGAACTTTACCGGTGCTCATTTTTTTCTTGAAATCTCAATTTAAAAAGCGGCAAGCAGAAAAACCTTAAAATGATTTGTCGGTTCGATTTTCGATAAAATATTCGTCCTGGGTGGGAATCGAACCGTCCAGCAGTTAGAAGCATTAAACAATTTTTTCGTTTTTTCGCGTATCAATTCGATAGATTTATATCTAGTCAGTTTAGTTGATTATTATTATAATTTTAAAAGCATAGTGTTACCTCGACCATTTCTGGTCTTTTGTAGCGCACTCTTGCTTTAAACTTTGGACTGGTCTGTTGGCTTAGTTGTTGGTGATCCTGACTGCTACGCCATAGATCGTGGATTCGATTTCCACCCGAGTCTGGATGATCTTGGTGTCCGTTGTTTGTATGTTTGTAAAGTCTTCCGTGCCATAGGAGTAATTACAACATTTTTACGTTCACGTCAAGTTCAAAGTTTCCTGTGGTGTCATGATGTGCAACCCTAGGTGAATACTTCAGTACCGCATTAGTGGGCCACAAACGCATAGAATATGCATTGCAGTTTCTTCTGGCTCTCGACAGAATCTGCATATTGTGTTCTCGCCTAACTTTAGGTTGAACATACCTAATGTTTGTTCAGTTTGCAGTGTCCGGTGAGGATTCTTGTAACTGCACAGGCTTTGTAACTTTTGAGGTCCAGAAGTTCTTTTGATACTTTGTTATCATAGCCTTTTATGAAGGCTTTCAAGTGTCTTAGACCAGTCATGGTCTTCCGTCTCTTAATTGCCATTGATGTACATTGGGCGTTTATGATTGAATAAGCTCTCTGTTTGGTGATGCTTTAGTTAGTATAGGTGCTTATTTTGCTTTCGAGTTAATAGATTTTCTGCCTATGTTTCTTTAGTTAATAGATTTGGTCAATAAAAATAATAATGATTAAGTTATTGCATTGAATCGCAACTGCAAGTTCTTTGTTACAAGTCCTAAAGTGGAGCGAGGATTTTCATAATTATAGCTTATGTCTCGTGATTTTGTTTTAAAGCCCTAATTCTGGATGCTGAATACACAGACGTTTATTCTGTATTGTATTGTATTTGTAGCAGGAGGGAATTTGAATCATCTCTAATCGGATTTACCATGTAAGTTTGAGTTTATTTCATTTTTCACACTACATGGCCTCATAGGTGTTTTCAGAGACATTCTTGTTTATCTCTATTTCAGAAGGATTCTTAAATTACATTACTACATTTCTATGATTTCGTGGATCAAAATCATTTATACCATAAATTTACAATAAATTATTCTTGTCCTCGATCCCTGCAATTTTTCAAAGGGAATTCCAATGTTGCGGATAGAAACCCCAGATGATGCAGCCATGTTGAGAAATTGAGTTTAGCCGGTCGGTATCGTACAGATTTACTTTCGAGTTTATTTCAAGGAAAATACGCGTACCTACTTTTGTCAAAACAAATACGTTGAAGTGCGCATAATTCTTCCGTGGGCCCATAACCAGATGGACTATGTGCAAAATCAAACGATTAGCTATGGTAAACACATATTTTGTAAAAAGCACGTACGATACAAAGAACACTGCCGGTAGCCATACAGGATGTCATGAACAATTTTCAGTGACAGGTGGATATGACAAGCTGACACATATTAAGTTGTGTTTAGAACTCCTACAGGCAGTTAATTTTAACCATAATCTTATTAAGTTGATGATTTTAACTTACTTCTAGTTGTTGTATCGAAATGAAACTAACGCCGAAACAAGCTTTGATTCAAGTCTACATAGCTCGATGAAGGAGCTCCACGCTCCTCCATTGTGTAATGATATACCAACCCAACTATCCAAGATTCGTTTTAATTCCTTTTTTTAACTAAATAAGTGTGTCGGGTGGTAAATAATTACCACGCTCTGAGGATACGAGTATACTCCACTGAATACTGATTATTGGCAGACATTGTCCCGACGGCTGGTGTGAATTTGAAAAATCTGTGCTTTTTCTAAGTTTTTGCAAACCGAAGATTAGCGATGACGAAAATATCTATTAATTTAAAACTGCTATAAATAGCATTTTTGTACTTGCATAATTAAATCACTTATCTTTTATTTATGACCCCTATTGTTATAACTATTTCGGGTTAATACGCGCTACTTATAAACTTCATTAACTTTTAATAATTGCAGCAGTGCTGTGGTGACAATCTGATCAAAGTTTATAAGAGAAACAGGTACTGATTATTTCACTTTTTTGGAACATTTACTTTTAGTTTATTCTTGTCGGAAAATTACAAAAATATTAAACTAACTGTGAATTATCGTGAGGCAGATTGACAATCAATGATTAAAGTTACTAATATAAAAGTTTTTGGGCATAAAAACACCGCCATTTGATCAGGGAATAATAGTGATAACAAGAAATTTTAAAAATTGATTGTAGAAATGAATATCGTCATTTACTTTTAACCCCCTAATTCTTTCAAATTTGGTCTCGTTGTCGCAGTTAAGTTAGAGTTCTGTATTTGTTCAGTGACATACACACATGCAGAAGAATTGTACATATAATGTATATAAAGATGTGTTCTTTATTGCCTATGTATTGATATATTTATTGAGTACTTCTATGTATACTCTTAGATTAAGTGAAAAATATTTTATTTATAATTATGTATATAACTACTTGAATTACCGCGATCACGAAATAGGTGTTACATACCTCTGCATTGCCTGATGTTTCGACCAGGTTGCACTGGCCGTGGTCACACACACAGTTTAAAAAAACGTCACGTCGAGTGAAAGAAGGTATACCTACCTCAAAATATCTTTATAAAATCGGTTAAAATCGATATTTCTTAAAAACTACAAATGACTCATAAACTTAAATGGTTTTCTACGTACGTTCCTTTCAAAGTTATGAAATGTTGAGAAAAACGCTCTGTTTTAACTTCGACTTTCATTTGTTGTTAAACAAAAGCATTTAGCGACTTTGAACAGGTCTCATTTTGTAGGTAATTTAATCGAAAACAAAAAAGCTATGGACACATGTGACGAAAAACGTACTGGAAACGAGAAATCACACGAAATGTAAAAAAAGTCAAGTTAAAAAAAATTACTCCTCACTTATCCAGACTGCGGGTATATTAATCAGCGCATTTTTTTACTATTTATCCAAAAATAAAAATGCGTGGTAATCCAAAATTTTGGTATTTAAGTTCCTTGACTGGGCTAATGTATATCATTAATGAATTCGTCTATACTATAATAGTCTTCTCCAACAATGTTTTTAATTTGTTCTTAAATCAATTTGTACTATGTATGGTTTTAAATTCTATTGGCAGCTTATTATATAAATAAACTGATTGTGCTCTAGGTCTGTGGCGAATGAGGTGAGTCATAGTTAATATAATAGGTTTAAACAATTTGTTGTCAAAAGACAAATATAAATTACTAGTTTTTAACCGGCCGCGTCTTCGTTATAAGAGAATAATTAACAAATTCACATTCGTATTTATAAACTACTAGCAACCCGCCCCGGCGTCCCACGTCATATTTCAGCCATTTTACACAAACCCTTAATGAATTATACACCTTAACCTTCCTCATAAATCACTTCGTCTATTGGTGAAAAGCGTATGAAAATCCGTTCGGTAGTCATTGAGTTTATCGCGAACAGACAGACAGATGCAGCGGCGGATTTTGTTTTATAATATGTAGTGATAGTGATAGTGACGTAGCTTTATACATAATGTTACAGAAAGGTGGTGTCAAATTTTAGGAGCGCTATGAGTGGCCGACAAATAGTTGATTTAGCTTGAAAAAAAATTGTGAACTTAAAAAAAACAATATTTCTCCGAAAAATGCTTTTTCTAGTGGCGGAGCACATTTTTAAACAATATATTATAAATTTTCATGTCAATTTCGATGAAATTGTTAAAACAAAGTTTATGCAGACATTTTCAGGAAAATCTAGCCATTCCATTACCATCTTTGTCCGCCCTCCCACATACAAAATATTAGCTTTATCGGTCAATTTTCCAGTTATATTTGTCAGTTAAAATAACATTTCTGTATTAACAATCAGGAATTTATTAATGAACTGTAAGCGCGTTACGTTATTTACGAGGTCTACTATACGCTCCTAAAATATGACTATACCTTTTTGACCAAATGTCTTTTCAAATATATTTTTATAGTAAATATTAATATTCTGGGATTAATTACACAACGCTATCTATACCTAAAACTAAGCACAGCTTGTACTATGACTTCTAAAACAGACAAACATAATTAATTAGATACTTTTTGTCACCATATAATATATTACAAATAGAAACATGCAAATGGACATATTCACAAATAAAAATATTTGGACCGAGCAGGAACTGAACATGCGACCTAGACGTTGCAGTCGAATGCTCTATAGCCACGACACATTTGGTCAAATTTCAAATTCAATATCTTTATTTCATAAAATTGATTATCAATTCGAAATCGTCAATTTTAAAAATAATTATTTTTATTAAAATTATAGATCAACACACACAGAGTCACCGCAACAATACGTTGCTTTGTCAAATGTAAAATTATTAAACAAAAAAAAATTACAACATAATATCATATCTGCCTGTGTCGATCTATGACCGCCCGTTTCCAAATGGTTGAGCCTTGTGAAAAGAAACCGGGCAAACAAATTTATGAAAACTCTTTTAACAAACCAGACAGTTTTAACAAATTTACACATAAATAATGTAATGTAGATACATTTTAAAGTAATAATATGTCTCATTTATCAAACAGGTTTCATAATGGATCCAGCCCAAGAGTTAGAAGCACTTTTATTGTCACGTCTGGAACCTATAAATGACCTCATACGGCATGGCAACTCCCCTATACAACAGTTCTACAAAGGGAAAACAGTGTTCGTGACAGGCGGATCCGGGTTCATAGGCAAACAACTCATTGAGAAATTCTTCAGGTAAACGCGAGATTTTACACATTATTTTTGACGTGATAACGTCTTCTAAATCGATGCCGGTTAACCCACTTTACTTGAACTGACAACCTCAGTTAAGGTTGGGAGTAAATGTAATCGGTCAAAGGAAAAGGAGTTTTCATGTACATTGTTATGACACATAATAATATATGTTTTACGTGGCAAATGTTATGAATCAGTTGTAGGACAAAATAGAATGCACTTTCGTGGCAGCGAAAGTTGCTATTTATTTCACATACGTATGTATGTGAAATAAATTCCATCAAAAACATAAATGTGGAAATGGGAACCAAGTTCTATATTAAGAATATACGTGGTTATCAACCAACAAAAGAATTGAGAGCTAAATGATTGCCAAGTTATGTAGATAATCCTGAAGATTTGACTTAGCTAGTTTTCACATCCAAGTTTTCTTATGTTTGGCTAAACAATTTATCTGCGTTATTTTATACGCAAGTTAGTACATGGTACTGTATTTATATTGTAAGGTCAACATATCTTACTCTTCTAAAAGATGGTGTGCTGTAAAAACTAGCCAAGTCAAATCGTCAGGATTATCTTTATCTATTAAAAATTTAAATAGTGTGTTTTTTGCAGATCTTGCAAAATTAAGAAAATGTACTTGTTAATACGACCAAAAAAAGGGAAATCAACGAAAGAAAGACTGCAAAAAATACTAGAAGAAGTTGTGAGTTTTAAGATGGCTTACTATCAGGAATATCATATTCCTGTGCTGTGTAACAGTGCTTAAGGGTAGAATTATACAGGGTTGGACTAGACCGGGAAGTCCCGGGTGGCTGGCTCAGTGAAGCTATTATAGGAATAAGAGTAGATGAGATACCACTTATTAATACGCAATGAAATATACATATTAAGTTATTATTTGACGCAAAAATTGCTGACCGTAATTAGACGAAAGATAATTTATAACCTGAATTAACACATGGGATACTCTATATCGTTGTAAACGAGGCCCATGTACGCCAAGCCGCGAGCGACATTTTATTAGTAGAAAATAACTTTACAATTCTTGACGATTTAAACCAAATCGAAACGTACAAGATCATTATAAGAAAATCCCAAAGTGAAATTTTCAAAAATACGTCACTTTATTCTTATGTAAAAAATTGTTCAGGGGCTCATAAAACTGACCAAGTATGAATTGAAATTGCACACTATGTAGTGTCATTACTACTTCGTGTGCAAGTCTACAAGAAAGCTAGTGTACCGCGTGCCACAACTGTGAAGGCCGGGCGGAGACTGGGTCAGGGCGGGGCGAGCGGCATGGTTAGTCTCTCTATTGAGACCGATAGTCCATAGCAAGAGCGCATGGAATTCGACAATGTGTGCCACCAAAGAGGCGGCGGAGATAACTAGCACTCTGCCGTCACGAATAAGCCATCACCTCCTTGAGTTTTAATCCTAAAATTTTATTTGACTTCTATTGTATAGTCTTGAGATAGAGCCTACTTACAGACAGACGTATAGACAGCGGAGGTTGAGTAACAGAGTTCCGTTGGCACCCTTTGGCTAAGGGACTTTAAAAATGAACTAATAGGGTAACGTTGACACCCTTTGGGTACGGAGCCCTAAAATTTAACAAAAAATCTCCATGAACAAAAAGAGTACTTGAGCCTGAAGAGCTCATTTTTTACGACCGGAAATTTCAGAGTTACCCCATTTTTTTATTTTTCCAATGCACTTTTCACTAAGTACGTATGACACAGCTTACATGTACGCTGCCAAATGCTACCCGCAAATTTTATATTTTCTTATTAGAAAGTCTTGCATTGCCACTACTAATTATATTTTTTGCTTTATAACAATATTCAACATTTATTATTTTAATACAACTTCTTCTTAAGGTATTTGATAGCGTACGCAAGCAGAAGCCAGATTTTGCTGAGAAAATAGTACCTGTGGAAGGAGATGTTGGAACTCTTAGACTAGGACTTAGTGATAGTGATTGGGCTATGCTTACAAAAGAGGTAATTTTTTAATTACTTATTTATTATATAAGTGGGCAATGTTGTAATGCTATGTAAGCATCATGATGTTTTCTCTTCAGGAATCACTGATTTAGATTTCTGATTAGAGATTTCTGCGATATTAGTAGTAAGATTTATTTATAACCAGTTCATCTAAACCTAAATAGCAAGTAGAGTAACTAGGCGCTGCGTTTAACCACATGGATACTTTCCACCGGTTACGTCACACTCCAAAACCATATAGTGTTCTACCATAGAATCCATGCAAAAGCAGCGTTGAACTCCGGTACAAATCCGTGCAACCAAGGGCCCCCTACAGCTCATGTATCCCTATCTCACAAAAACAATAATATTCTAGAATAAGTCTGGTTCTTTCCTTTCCCGCTCCTTCCCTTGAGAACACATTTTTTAAAAATGACTTTAGATAATTCCAAACCTCTCACTACGAAACTAACTACACCAATAGGGAATATGCATGTTGTTTAAATTTACTTGATTATTTTTCTCTTGAATCTTTATTGTCTAGATATTATGCCTAAACAATTTTATTATTTTCTTATTTAGTTCGTGTTTAATTGCAAAAAATATTAATTAAAATATGCAAAATAAGGGCGCGAAATTCAACTTTGCATAACGCTTCACCATTGGTCGAAACCAAACATGACGTGACATTCCACGTTCTGTCATTTATCGGCTCTTATGTTCGTAGTGTTACGGAGAAAGATGTGTGTTCCTGTGGTTTTTGCTCTTAGCTATTGCAATTTAAGCATTCTAGTGATATTAGAAATCATCTAGGACAATGACTGAATGTAGTTTTGTCAAAGCACAATCGGACAATTTACCGAAAATAGGTGCATTCATGATGACTATATATTTTGCATCAAATCCAGATTTTACGTTCGCTGAGGTTA
Organism: Callimorpha dominula; assembly: GCA_949752705.1. NCBI lineage: Eukaryota > Metazoa > Arthropoda > Insecta > Lepidoptera > Erebidae > Callimorpha > Callimorpha dominula. Next base: position 2,703,681 of record OX457019.1, on the reverse strand, counting down.
AAGGAGTGAAAGCCGCAAAGTAATTATTATAATACTTGTTATATTATAATCTAAAGGATAGGTAAGATATGTATGGTTAGTTATATTCATGAAGTTTTATTGGACTTTTGTTACCTAGTTTAAGTAGACAAGCAATTTGCCTTCAAGATATTTAAAACAAACATAAATATATACTGCTGACTAATTCACAGTATACTAGCAATTAAATTGTAATATGCTTACATTAAAGTTATCTGTACAACAATATAAACACGATATTGAAGATACTTCATCTCTTCTCATTAATGTACACCATTGTTTTCATATTTTACATTATTATTTTGTACAGGAAAAAATACTGTATTGGGTGTACTTCTTATAGTGTTGTTACACTTAGGGACAAGGCAATACCTATAAAATGGTTTTTTAACTTTCTCCATCGTCTATTATTTACAATAAGTAGTAATTACAACTGGAAATCGGTATAAAATTACTGTAACACTTCAAGTAAGTTTATGAAACAAACACTGAGCGTGGAACGTGACGTCATCCAAGGACCGCGAAATATGGCGGCGTTCAAACAGATCAAATTTTATCGATGTTTTCAATGTTATTTTAAAAATTAATTTTATCATTGCCAAGGTTATTTTTTATTAGGGTTGAATGATAGAACAAGTCAATATAAGATAAAAAAAAATACATGGATATTCCCTATTGTCCTTGCCAAATTACAGCAAGTAATATTAGTATAACACTCTAGTTAGGCCAGAAAATTGTAAACTGTCCTTTGAAAAACACCGTAGTGTTGATATTGGATCCTTGGCTTTCATCTTGGTTTGGAAATTTCTGAAGACACTATGCTTACTATTATTCCAAAAACTTTCAATATTGATTTACATAATCAACACTTCACTGCCAATTGTCTAATTTTTATAGGACTGTCAAGGCAATACAATACACTAAAACATCTTTCATCAATTCCAACGCCTAATTATGCTCCTTTTATTTTTAATCAATTCTCGATTTGTGATGTTAAGAAAAACATTATGGGAATTACTTCCAACGCTTTTGGAAGTGATTATGTTAGCCGTAATATGATCTTTCCTATCCTAGACGTAATTCTCTTCATTATCACTCATATCCTCAATCACTCGTTATCAAGTGGCTGGTTCCCATCTACTTGGAATGATGCCCAAATTACTCCTATACCTAAAAACCTAATCCAGGGTCACATTCTGATTACCGTCCTATTTCTACACTGCCTTTCCTTTTTAAAGTCCTCGAGCGTCTCGTCCATAACAAACTCAGTTCATTCCTGTAACAACAATAGCCTCCTTAAGTGCAATCAATCTGGTTTCCGTCCCGGTCATAGCACCGTCACAGCCCTGGTGAATTTTACGGATGACATAAGAACCGGAATGGAAAATGGAAATCTTACTGTAGTTGCCTGTGCGGATGTCTACAGCGTATATGCATTGACAACACTCATTCATCTTGGTGTAACATCAGGGTGGCGTTCTATCTCCGCTTCTTTTCGCAATTTTTATAAATTCAGTCTCTAATCAATTTTTTTTTAATACTATCTCTACTATATAATATAATGTTTAACCTTTCCACGCCTTCCTACCTTAAGGAACGCTTTGAGATCCTTCATGATACACATACGATATTCTTAAGGTCATCAGAAAATCTGGAATTAAAAATGGCATTTGTTGCAACACGGTTGTGCATTGTCAATCGAAATTTGGAAAGCTCAAACCATACACACATTCAAATCAATAGTTGGACGTCACTACCTAGGCTTATAGTTCTATCAGCATACTAGTATACTCGAAACTAGTTAATGTGCTGTTGTTATAAGATTTATTTGCTAAATATTGATATGTATATTATTACTTATATTATTAGGTACTTCTATATTTATGTACATGTATTGTGTATAGAGATAGATAGAGTATACTTTATTGCACACCAAAAATAGGATACATACGAAATATACAATTATAAGTAGCAGTACAATGGGTGGTCTTATGGCTCTTACAGACAACCTTTGATGGACCTGTATAGTAATAGGTAACTTGTGGTGCACATTAGTCTCACTTACTAAAACAATAACATACATACTTACATACACATATACATGTATGTTTATTTATGTAAATGCATGTATATATTTGTACATGTGTGTAAGTATATGTATTGTTAAGACCATTTGCTACTTAGTCTGGTAGAGATCGCTTTTAGCGATATGACCGCCCATTGTACATAACATTAAAATTAAATTTAAGATCTATTGTAATTTTTTATGGTGTACAATTAAGTATATTCTATATATCTATCTACGTCATCAGACATGCATATATTTATATATAACTAATATAGATACTGGCAATCACAATTACAGGTCAACTTTATAATCCACGCAGCAGCTACGATACGATTTGATGAATCTCTTCGTCCAGCCACACTAATCAACGTGCTAGGAACGAGGGAAGTTATTAAACTGGCCAGGGATTGCTCGGACCTAAAGTAAGTGATTTTATAATGTAGGTGCTATCGGAGACGTTGTCTAGCCCAAACGTTCACTTTTGGTTGGGTGGGCCTTATTTCCACAGTAGCATCTTAAACAAAATAAAAAATATATGATTTCTAGAATCCCATTGCAGCGCCACTAACTGAGTCAAATTAAGAATCGAAACCATCCAGGAATCAATGTAAAAAAACACAAACAAAAGAGAAAAAAAATAAAAAAACTTTAAACCCGATAGCAGTGATACTTTACGAGTCCAACTGTAGTGCGTTGGTCCCACTCCTAAACTTTTTCATCAAAATTGGTCCGGTTTAGGAGGAGTTTAGTGGCTAACAATTACCATACGTTCAGAATAATTATATACGTATATACCCTACCATAGTTCCACATTAATTTTCTAGGTGCTTAACTTACGTTTCGACAGCCTACACACATACAACCGAGGACCGCATAAACCAGGATGTATTAGAGCAGTTTTACCCATGCCCTGTGTCTCCTGATATCCTAATAGACCTGGCTACTACGGTAGATGATGGAAGGATCAATAAAATGACAGAAGGGTAAGTGTACCTAAAAAATAGTATATACTATATACCGAAATCCAATAAATCGAAAACAGAAGTTTTACACAACACATGGTGCTCGGACGCGATGCCAACCGATAATGACCTCCTGCGACTTTTGCTAAGCAAAATGCCATCTTTTAAAATGAAAATAACGGTTTGGCATCTGTTAAAATAGTGAGTGAATGATAGAATGACAACCATGCAGCGAGCTCTAGTGTTCTGTATTACGTCAGAGTGAATATAGTTAGTTCACTCTAGTTACGCGCGATATTAACAGACTCGCCGACATATTTTAAAAGTGTTTACCTTTATCAACAAAAAAAAATAAACAGTATATTTATACCCTGTACAAGTTAGCTTGATCTTTTTGACAGACGGGCTAGTGATGGGAAACAGAAAATATCTAGTAGTCCAAAAAATAACGTTTTTAAATACTTGTAACTGTGACGAGATGGTGTGGGTGTAAGACATATAAAACATTGGGTAGATAAGCGGCGGTGGGTCAATATTCATATTAAGTACCTATTTAATATAACAGGATTATTTTTGGACCTCCTGCCAAATTTAAATAGGTGGTTCACACCATGAAATTAAACAATTTTACCAAAGAAACACGGGTCGAAAAGTGAAAAAAAAATTCAGACCTTCCATAAGAAATCGATAACGTGATCGAGCAGTTTTCTATGGGAGGGTCGAATTTTTTTATCACTTTTCGACCCATGTTTCTTTGGAAAAGTTGATTAGTTTCATGGTCTGAACCACCTATTTAAATGTGACGGGAGGTCCAAAAATAGCCCTGTATGTAAAAATTAAGGTTGAAAAATAAAATAGTTTTATATTTAAAACAGTTTTTATTAAGGAAGAGGAGCACAGCCAAGATCATCATCACCAGAGTCGTCGGAGCTTGTGTCATCATCTCGAACTTCAATTATTATTTCGTGTTGAATAAAATTATTGAAGTGGACGTCGCGCATCCAGTCAGATAATTTTGCTTCTTTGACGTGTCGTACTACATTCACCCAGTTTTCAGCGGTCACTTGACCACAAGCTTCTTTCAATAAACGGAGCATTTTGTTTTTGGTGAAGGGAGGAGATGTATTGGTACGTGCTGCGTTTCCTGTAAATGAAATAAGTGATTGTTAAAATTATAAATTATTATAAAATTCTTTATTGTAACAAAAGGTGCATACAATTCAAGTGCAAGCCCTGATTCCCAAACTAGCGTTAGCTGTATAATGGGAATCAGTTCCTTCCCATAAAACAATGATACAAAAATTTGTTACTATAAACATGTGGAACATACATAGTTTGAAACAACCTTAACAGTAGAGTTAGTTAACTTTGCGCGTGAATGTGTTAATGTGTGTGTGTGTGTGTGTGTGTGTGTGTGCGTGTGTGTGCGTTCGTGTGTGTGTGTACGTTTGTGTATTGAAAGTATGTTTTAAATTTAAGTTACGTCGTTACAAGCAATAGACTCTCCACTTCATCATATCCAAAACGCTTAAGCCATATTGTAATTATGTTTTTAATTTGGTAGTTTGATAGGTGTTTGGTTTTGTACAATAAATTAAGTTTATTGTATAATCTAGGTGCAATGTTACTGTATTGCTGTTTCGCAAAATTGCTTTTCACTCTTGGGATGGGACATCTCTCTTTTCTTTTATCCGAAGGTTGAAGAAGGGGTACAGTATGCTTATGATATTTACGAATACATCGATATACAAACAACTTTCGTACACTTAAAACTTCAGCTTTTTCATACACTGAATGAGTAGGGTGGCGGAATGGTAAGTAAAGGAGTACTTTAAGTACAGCCCGTTGAGCTCTTTCAACCTCAATTAAGTGTGTCTTTGCTGCTGAGCCCCACGAACATACACAGTAGGTGATTAGACATTCGGCTAAGGCTTTGTATGTCTGTATTAAAAGTGTGGTATCTGGTATAATTCTTAAAAAAATAGTACTATTAATGAAATAGATGTTAAAGAATTTATCAAGAAAAGAAATTTTTTTTACTGACCTTTGATTTGTGCCCATATCAGCTCTATGGCATTATATTGACAAAGATAGGGTGGCAATCTGATCACTGTGTGACCGCGTTGCTTTGCTGCTTCGTCCAGTAAATATACTGGCTCCCTCGGTTTGTGTGTGGCCACCAGGCCAAGCAGTTCGCACTTGAGCATTGTCATGTTAGCATTTACGCCCTTGTTTATGAGCCACTCAACTATATCGGCTTTTTTGTTTGTCGTCGTCGGAGCCTTGTCAAGTTGCGTGGAATGATAGGATGCATTACCCATTGTTATTATATGAGGACCATCCAGGTTGTCCATCAGTTCATAAAACCATTCCGAAAAAGTTTCGAAGTTCATCTCTTCGTGATACTTATTCGTTTTTTTTTTATTTAAATGCCAGTAAACAGTTTGGCACAAAACCTTGGGCAGTACCTGCGTGGCAAATTATCGGTCTCTCTCCTTTTCCTTCGGGTACTTTTGTAGACGATTAGGCAGTATCATCGTTCCATGTTTTTTAACAGCGTGATTGGCATCGAACCAAGTTTCAGCTAAAAACACAACTTTTTCCGAATCGGTAATATTTTTGGGTTTTCTTAAGAAATCAAGTCGTTTGATGCCAATGCCATTACTTTCCATAAGAATCTTGCGGTTGTTGGATTTTTGGTAATGAAATCCAATTCTACGCAATAGTTTTGACAGCGAGGTTCGACCGCCGCCGCCGTCATATAAATCAGCTTCTCTTAGTGTCACCAGCAACTTGTCAAGTGTGGGCAATTCTTTTCTTGAATAATAACCATAAATGTGGTTCCGTATGGCCGCACATTAAAAATCGTCAATATTTATTAATTTTTTTTTATTTAATACTTCCTGCATTTTACATTGCACGGGGCGGACTTAATACCACATGGCATTATCTACCAGTCAACCTTTGGATGATTCAGTGAGGGACATGGCAGGTGCTTAGGGAGAAAAGAAAAAAAATCATAGTTGACAATAAACTGATAATACACTCTGTTATATATACAAGACAATTTACAATGCTACATAATAATAGATAGCCGAATACAAAAAATGCATATACATCCTTACAGATAAATATAAACACATATAAATAAATACATACATACATATATATATATACATACATACATACATACATACATACAAAATAAACTTATGGTTGTGAGGTCATGAGGATATTTCTGCTAATTGTTTTCTATAAAATTCCCGGACTTTAGCTTTAAACGCACCACGGTTTGTGGACATCCTAATTTCAGGTGGGAGCGCATTCCACAGTAAAATAGACTGGACAGCAAAGGAAGAATGAACTAGAGAAGAAGTGTGATTAGGGCATAGAAGTAAAAGATTATTAGTGGAACGAAGATCTCTGTCATGGTTGGGACATAGCAATTAAAGCTGTGAAGAAAGGTAAGTGGGAGCAGTAGGATTATTGAGAAGAGAATAAAGAGTTGTCAATGCTCGAAGGCTACGTTGCTGACGTATAGGTAGCCATGATAGAAGAGTTCGATGAGTAGACACATAGTCATACTTACGGAGATTGAAGATGAACCGAATGCAATTATTGAGAAGTCGGTCAAGTTTGTTAAGCAGATCTGCATTCAGGTCGGGATAGCATACATCACCATAATCGATAATTGGGAAGATCAAGGCCTGTAGTCAAGTCGATACAGTGATTGCAAGGTCCCGGTGACTTTTTTGACTGACATTCGCAATGTGAGGTTGCCAAGTGAGGGTAGAGTTAATCCACAAGCCGAGGTCTTTCACAGATTGGTTGATCGGTAGGATAGATCCGTTGTAAACCACGGTCGGCAATATTGACGTGTCTATTCTGCTTACCATTCGGGGACTACCTACTATTATTGCCTGGCATTTGGAGGGATTAACACTTACGCCGAACCGCTCAGACCAGTTTTTGATTGCCTCCAAGTCACTGTTAACTTGTTTGCATCGGTTAAATTATCCAGTTTGGCCTGTGAATAAATTTGAAGATCATCCGCATACAAACGATACGCACACTGAAGATTGCGAGTAATGAAATTGATAAACATCGAAAATAATAGAGGTGATAAAATGCCACCCTGTGGAACGCCGGTGTCAAGATCACACCAACTTCATGATGATTCATCAATTCGGACTGACTGTTGACGACCACGAAGTTAAGATGAAAACCATTCCAGTGCTTCGGAGGAGACCATGTAGTGAGAGAGGATAGATATTAGAATATCGTGGTTTACTGTGTTAGATGCGTTTGAAAAGTCAATTAGAACTAGAACAGTAAGTTTTGCATCCTCCACACCACTTCTTATATCACTGGTCATTTTGAGCATAGCTGTAACTGTGCTATGTCCAGGTATGAATCCCGATTGATAAGGACTGAGGATATTATTCTGATGGATATACTTTGAGAGTTGTTTGTGAACACAAGCCTCTAGTACTTTGGATAGGAAAGGAAGAATTGATATGGGTCGGAAATGGTTCGGGAGAGAAGGATTAGGAATCTTTGGGAGGGGCGAACGTATGCCTTACGCCATACGTCCGGAAAGCATCCGGACGTATGGCGTAATATTGAGGGTAGGTTGGATACGCCTACGTTTTTTATTAGAAGACGACAGTTTATTCTCCTCATCACCTTCTGTAGCATATTTTTCCGTAAAGATTCGTGTCACAGTAGCTAATTCAATCCCCAAAGCGTCAGCTACACGTTGCCGCACTTGAGACAATGGCAATAATGGTCCCGCATTTTGTGACTCACGCTCAAAAGAATCACGTAAGCGAATCACAAACTCACGCGTTTCACTGTTGAGTACAGTTTTTTTCGCCCTTTTAGGCATGTTTAACAAAAGTTCAAAACAAAAACTTAAATTTAACAATAATAATGTTACAGGCAGGTAGTCTTGCTTAACTTTTTCTTTTAACCTCTTCTTTCCTCTTGACTTTACTCCACACTCCTGACTCCGAGTGTTCCCGACGTTCGGCTTATATGGCCAGTCGATGGAACGATGGAATGCGTAATTCAAATTAGAATTCAAATTAGAATTCAATTTCTTTTTTACCTTATTTTTCTAAAAAGAGTTATACCAGCTAAAGAGACCCCAACCAAAAGAACCCCCGTTCGTAACAATAACTTAACAATGATCTTTAACAATGATTTTTTGTAATCGACATTTGTACCAGTTACTGCCTGTTATTCGTGTCCCACCCGTCCGACCGATGTAACATTGTACAAGCGTCTATTATTTTCAGTGTTCCTATTTAAATTTTACTTTGAAGCAATAAAAAGTCTTAAAATTTTCGGATAACGCTTGAATCTTTAGGGACTTTTGTGTTATATGTATTTTTTTAATATTTTTACAATTTTAAAATCATTAAATTAAGAAAATAATATGTTTGTCATTGCAAAGTTATGTCGATCAGAAAAATTTACATCTGTCTAAAAGATCAAGCTAACTTGTACAAGGTATAGTAAAATAATGGTTTACTTTTTGAAGTCTTCCTTAACATAGTTATTGCTCTAAGTAAATTTTTTAATAATAATAGGTCTTTCTTTACCTATGAAATTGCCATTCGGCAATACTGGCTATTTCAAATCAAAAAATATTTTTTTGGTTAATTTCAAATTAATTTTATTGAAAAAACATGGATTTCTTTTTTCAAAAAAAGATATCCATGTTTTTTCAATAAAATAAATTTCGAAGTCGTTTGTTTATTGATGAGTGTTATGTTTTCATCATTTTTGAATCTTTTTCGTCATCATGGATACGTTAAAAATTCGAGTAATTATGGAATACACAACATCAACGACTAACGACGACTAACACTACAAAGCAACGTACCGCTTGTTATTGGTTTGCCCGCTTCCTTTCTGGAAATATCAACGAAACCTTTGGTGAACTATGACAAATTAAAGGCGATTGTGGAAGCTGATGATACTCAATCTACGGCTAATTTAGCAGCAGCTTTCGACGTTAGCGTTAAAACAATATTGGTCCATTTGCGGCAAATTGGCAAGGTAAAAAAGCTTGACTCAGTGCTCGAATTCAATGATCGCCAGCGCGAAGTACGCGTCGAGACGTGGCTTTCACTGCTCAACAGACACACAAAAGAAAGAATTTTGAACCGTATTGTTACCTGCGACGAAAAACGGATTCTGTTTGATAATCGCAAGCACCCAGCAAGTTGGTTGAATCCTGGTTCAGCACCTAAACAAAGCCTTAAAAGAAAACTTACCCCTAGAAAAGTGATGGTCACTGTTTGGTAGTCTAGCGCCGGTGTGATTCATCACAGGTTCTTACCAAATGGTATGAGAATTACTGCAGATGTGTAATGTGAAGAACTGAACACAATGATGGAGAAGCTCGCACATCTCCAACCAGCTTTGGTCAATCGTTAGTCTCCACTGCTCCTGCACGACAACGCGCAACCTTATACTGCACAGCAGACGGTCTCCATGTTGCAAGAGCTGGGGTTAGAAGCTCTACGTCATCCACCGTACTCATTCGATCTTGCACCTACAGACTTCAACTTTTTCCAGAATCTGGATAACTTCTGGGCAGGAAAAAAACTCAATACCCGAGAGGCAGTACAAAATGCCTTTGAAAAAAATTGTTGTCTTCCATCCAGCTGATTTCTGTTAGAAACAGTCTCAAAACCACTGGTATAAATTATGAAAATCACTAACTAACAGCAACTGCCAAGTTGTTCGTACCTCTGTTTGCACTCAAGTCAATCGTTCTAAACATATTCCTACCCATTTTATAATCCCACAATTTGTTAATATTTATCTATCGACCAATAGTATTGCGTTACCTTTATAACAAGTCAAAATAATATCTATTAACTTATTTTTATTAAATAGAGAACTGTGTTATCATCTATTACAGTTTGTCCCTATTTTTAATAAAATAAATAAGAGTTTTTAATGTGGCGACAACATTTCTTCAAGAAGGGCATCAATAAACTGCTACTCGGTTGGCAAAGATGCATCGTTTGCATGGGTGATTACTTTGATTAGTAGAAATAAAAAATATAGAAAAATAATTCGTTTGATTTTTTTCATATAAAACGGCAATTTCATAGGTAAAGACCTAATAATAATAATAAGTTATTAAACAGAGAATCCGACAATCCGAATCCTTAAGACATAGAAAAACAGAAACTGTCTTATGAACCATTCGTTCTTTCTTTGTTAAAATCAATACTTTAGGCGTGCGTAACAAGTTACGAATACAAAGTAAAAATGACAATGAAACTGACTAATATATATTTTTAGGCATAAGTACCTACAGTCCCTTTTGCTAAAACCACGGGAGCTCATTCCACAGCCGAAGTTACAACTTAATGTAATTATTTTCCAGTTTAATCCAAGGCTGGGCCAACACATATACCTTCACAAAAGCATTAGCTGAAGAATTGATCAGAAGAGCTGATGATCTACCTATTTGCGTCGTGAAACCGCCATTTGGTAAGTATGTGTTATCTATATAAGAGTAGGTGGAAGGAGTGGTCATATGTTAAGGTCGTATGTCCAATTTAGGAAAATTCATAATTTTTTATATAAAAATCTTAAAAACTGATAAAACAATTAACAATTTTTTTTTGAAATGTTCATAAAAATTTATAGTATGTTGTTAAGAAATGAGCATATACACAAGAATCGTATTTTAGAAAGAAGAAAAAAAATTCAAATAGGTAGTTACATATATATTCTTTAATCATTTTTTTTGTGAGGTTATTTCAAATATTTTCGGCTATACGTTTGTGTATTGATATAGAATATTGCTTGCTATATTTGATTTTAGTGCTCTTTGGTCCAATGGCGCTCTTTTGATCTGACTTTTTTAATACTCGCTATGCTGTGCTTGGAGTTGCTTTGAAGGATAGCTCAAATAGTATATATGTATAAACGCATCCGTTATAGTTAAAAATTTCGCGCCAAAAAAGAATGTGAATTTTCAGATAGCCGAAAGCAATATTTTACTAAGTAAAAAGTTTCTAGGTTGTTTTAATAAAAAGTTATAAATTAATGAAAACACGCGATTTTAACGGTTTTTTGCGTTTTTCTGCATGTATAAGGCACTAATCAATATGTCATAAACTTAATTTTCTAATTTAACTTTTTCGGATTCAAGCTCAACTTTTTACCCTACTGCGCCAGAAGGAGGGTTATGTTTGTCGGGAGAAGTATGTTTACCGAAGATGCGACAGATGACAGATGTCGCATCTTCGGTCATTAGTACGGATGCTTAGAGCGCCCTCTATAATAAATTCACCGGAAAGGAACACAAGCACCATCTATCGGCGTTACGCAGAGTCTAGGCGGAGGGTGTTAACTTGCGGAAGGACGAGAGGAGAGACATTACGTTTGGTCACCGCCGAGTCAACACTAGCCAGGAACTGTACAGTGTTTCTTTGCGTGTTTACACAATAATAAAGACATGTATACATGAATACAAAAAAAAACACAAATAAAAACAAAGATAGGTAAATAAATATAAATCAAAACAAATACTTATATTTAAACACGTACAAAAACAAAATAAAAATCCTCCACCCTACTCACAGAATCGCAAGTATACTAACATTATATTCGGCCATCCATCCACAATTAAATCAAAGTCAGGATGTGCACACAGGAGAGCATTGAGTGCAGAAAGAGTGCGCGGTATGGGTGACCTAGCTCGCGTCACGGTGCAACATGTGGTATGGAAAACAACGTACGCTCCCGGTTGCGACGATAGTTATTAGGAACAAAAACGACACACTTTATCATAAAGGTCTGGTGCATCAATTTTCTCATTACAAGTTGGTGCATCTCCCGTGTGACTTCCAATCAATTATAGCCGAGACAATTATTGAGTTTATTCAGCCAGGGATTCCTCTTCAATCACAGGATGCACAGCATAACCCATTCTCTTTGGAAAAATTGGATGTGGCCCTAAGCAGCGTACGAGGACCGGCCCCTGGCATTGACCGCACTCTGTAGTCCTTTATGGTGCATGCTGGATACAGTGTCAAGACTTATTTTTTACAAATTTTAAACTTCCATTATAGCAATACCGGACAAATGAAAGAACCAGTTTATTATCCCCATCCTAAAACCGGAAAAACACGCAGATGACCCAAATACCTTTAGACCAATTGCTCTCTCATCAGTTTTAATTAAATTATTTGAACGTCTTATAAATAACATTTGGAGCGGATTGTTGAATCAAGTAATTTACTTCCAAATTTGACTTCCGCATAGGACTTGGTACTTTGAACATTATTGCAGTCTTGGTAGCTGATATTCGAATCACCCTATCTCAAAATGCATTTCTTGACAAATCGTCCGCATATGATAATGTCCTACTTCCCATTTTCAGGCAGAAACTGGATCAGCTGAGATTTCCGGTTAGGATGAAACAGTGCATATGTGCAATGTTTATGTCTCAAACTCTAGTTCCAAGGGTTTTGGGTGAGGAGTTTGATTGTAGAAAGACCTGAAAGGGCCTACCGCAGGGCTCTGTACTTAGTTTATTGCTTTATAATCTGTACACAGCCAGCATTGGTACATGCTTGAATAACAATTGCTCCATTCTACAATACGCTGACTATCTAGCACTATATGTTAGTGACTAGTCTATTCAAGATGCTGATGATGCTTCTCTTTCAATTTCGCTGAACTCCTTGTGGCAGTAGCTATCAATTCATAGCCTAAGTCTTTCTGCACCTACAGCGCGGTTGTAATCTTTACACGGAAGAAGACGCTACCACAGGTTGAAGTCCAAGTACAAATGCGGAAAATTCCTATTTTACCTAAATTTAAAATCCTAGGAGTCTACCTAGACTCTAAGTCGACCGAAATACACCACATCAATTAATTAGCCTCAAAAAGTGAAAGAAACAGCATAATCTTAAATGTCCTAGCTGTTGTTTAGTGGGGATCCCACCCATACACTATAAAGCTTGTGTATAACGCCTTAATAGGTAGCTTCTTGGACTATGGTTTGTTTTTGGTGGCTCCATGCAATAAGGGTGCATTTTACACACTTGATAAAGTACAAGCTAGGTGCCTTCGAATAATATCCGGCTGCTTGTAGTCCTCCTCTATCACTTTGTACTTGTCTGTTTGTTTCAGTGTTCTAACCGAAACATTCGGGACGTTATTCTGATAATCCGGGACATTATTGTAATTCCATATAAAACCAAATATTATACTAACACTATAAAACCACGTATTTCCATCGCACAATGATATTGGCAGGATTGCCAACATTGGCATAGTTTGCTATATATAAAAAAAATGAATTGAATGAAGGATCAAACTATACAGGCCAACGAAATAAACCAAAAAAAAAAAATAATTATGAATTTTATTATGGTCGAAATTGGACCACCAGGCGATCTCTAGTTAATAATCCAGTTTGAATCCAAATTAGAAGTAACTATATATCATTGCTTTTTTTATAGTAACAAACGCGTATCTTGAACCAGCTCCTGGATGGATAGATTTAAAAGCAGTTATTTCGGGACTCATTGGGGTAAGTTTTATGAAATTTGACTTGATTTGATTTATTGAATTTGTTTATAATTTGGGTTAGATGTCTCGGTACAAGCAGTAATTTTATTTCATCATTTTAATTTCAGATGTTCCTTGGAACAGGTTTGGGCGTAACCCATATTTTTAATTTCAATAAAAATGTTGAGCTATCTTACGCTCCGGTAGATTTAGTGAACAATGCTATAATGGCGACTGGGTGGGACATGGTTGAGAGGAAACGGGAGAACAATAAGGATCAAGATAATATATATATTATTACTACTTATGGCAGAGGAATGAAATGGCGTGAGTATGAGTATGTTATACAAACGTTATGTAACAACATTCTTTAATAAATTAAATACTTACAGAAACACTATCTTTGTAAGTGTTTATTTATTTAAAACAAATGCACAATTTGTACAAAGGCAAACTTAATGCCTAGGGTATTCTCTATCAGTAACCTAGGGATAATGTAGAAAAATTATACGGTAGATGCAAAAATAAAATGAAACTTAAAATTTGGAGTTATTTATAATTAGATTATCAAAACAAAGTAGATATACATATTACATGGAATGAATAATATTACTTGCAGAAATAGATTGCTTGCATCATTACTACATAATAATATAATATACACACAGAACCGTAAGTATACACACACACAATATACATACACATACATATGAATACTAAAATACACCGTTGTGTAAGTAACTACCGTAGTGAATGTTCTGCCAACTCATTGTTAAAAAGATCACGTACTTTCTTTTACAATAAAAAAGGTATGTGGACATCCTGATTTGGACTGGCACCGCATTCCAAAGAAGAACTGATTGAACAAAGAAGGAAGAGTTGACAAAGTCAAAAGTGTGATGAGAGCATATTGTTTGTTGATAGAAGATTTAGATCATGATTGGAGCATAAGAAACGGAAGTACTGAGCTAGGTAAGCAGGTAAAGATGGAGAGCTGAGAAACGAGAAAAGAAAAGTCAATGCTCGCAGATTGCGGCGCTGATGGATTGGGAGCCATCTTAGTTGGGAACGTAAGACAGACACATGGTCATACTTTCGAAGATTGAAAATGAATCGAATGCAGTTATTGAGAAGGCGATCTAGTTTATCAAGAAGATCTGCATTCAGGTGAAAATAACACATATCGCCATAGTTGACCAAAGGCATGATCAGGGACTGCATACGCGTAGTTATAGCTTTCGTAGGAAGGAAATTCTTTAGACGATATAAAGTTCGGAGACAGGCAATTGTACTTTCTGCCTTACGTAACTTGGGCTCGCCAATCAAAGGTCGAGTCGATATGCAAACCCAAGTCCTTAACCACTGGACTCAGAGGTATAATTGTTGAAGACAACTGCTGGAATGGCGGTAGTATCTAGCCTACTCACCATCTGTTTGCTATCTACGATGATCGCTTGACATTTAGCTGGGTTTACTGATAAACCAAACCTCATCGACCAGCATTTAATAAAATCTAAATCTTTGTTCACCTTATTGACTCAATTCAATTCAAAAAAATGTTTATTTCATAAAATTGACCATCAATTATTCGAAATCGTCAATTTAATAAATAATTATTATAATTAAAAATTATAGATAGACACACAGAGTCACCGCAACAATAGTTTGCTTCGTCAAATGTAAAATGATTAAAGAAAACAAAAATGGAAAACATAATATCACATCTGCCTGTTTCGATCTATAACCGCCCGTTTCCAAATGGTTGAGCCTTGTGAGAAGAAATCGGGCAAACAAACTCACGGCCACTCTTTTAAAAAAGAAAAACCAGACAGTTTCAACAATATTCAGTAAATATCACATCATTTTGTTGTGTGCTATTATGTTTTTAAAATTAAAAGTGAATAAACTAAAAAAAAAGAATATGACAATAGGGAAACTGAAAATTAAGGAAAAAGTTAAAAAGAAGAAAAGAAAAACATGAGAGATGGAAAATAAGAAACATATTAGCTCACATTAGATTTCTATTATAATTCCAATTGATAGCTTGCGATATATCTTCAACCGTTGACTATGTATACAACTGGAAGTCATCAGCATACAGGTTATACGCACACTGAAGGTGTTGTGTTATGAGATTAATAAATATTGAAAATAATAAAGGAGAAAAGATACCGCCTTGAGGAACACCAGTAAAAAAAAAGATCACACCGACTCGAAGACGAGTCATCAATACGGACACACTGTTGTTGTCCCTGAAGATAGGTTTTCACCTATCTTCAGGGACAACAACAGTGTGACCTCCTCAGGTGCACTGGAATGGTTGGAGAACCATTCCAGTGCACCTGAGGAGGTCACAAAATATAAAAGGATGGATAGTAGGATGTCATGACTGACGGTATCAAAGGCATTCGAAAAATCAACCAACACCAGCACTGTAACTTTGGTGTTCTCCATGCCCTCCCTAATACCGCCAGTCACTCTGAGGAGAGCAGAAACTGTACTATGACTGGGTCCGAAGCCAGATTGTAGAGGACTTAGAAGACTGTGCCGGTACACAAATTGCAAGAACTGCCTATGTACACAAGCCTCAAGCACTTTAGAAAGAAATGGAAGTATTGAAATTGGTCTAAAATGGTCAGGACGAGAAGGGATAGTTTTTTTTGGTGAAGGGATAATGAAAGTCCTACATAATGAAATACCTAATGAAAGTAGTATCACCTGGTTACACCGATTCCTTGCAGCCTTAAAAAGGTTCCATTTTTCTTCACACCGATCTTTCCTGTACCGATTGAAAGTATGGTCCCTCCGTCTCATAACTACTTGAACTTCCTCCGTCATCCACGGTGGCGGGGGTCACTTAAATTTTACTATCCTCACAGGGGAGTCAATGTCATATAATTTAACAACTGCTTCTTTAAAAATGTTGCCCTTGTGGTTCATGTCTGTAGCTACTGCCAAATTCATCCAGTCAAATTCAAAAGCATCTGCACATAGATTATTCAAGCTCATTCGTCCAAAACTACGAATATGCAGAATATAAGGAAGGGATTTGGTGGGTTTCAGGATGTAAGAGAGAAAGATCAAGTCATGATGGGAAAATCCAGGAGCAGGATGTTGACCATGGGAAGAGATGAGGTTTGGAGCGGAGGTGAGCATTAAGTCGAGCCAAGTATCCTGCGAGTTGGAAAGTTTAGTGCTAGAATATCGGCTAGAATATATATAGAATAGAATATATTAAAAGGGGGGGGGGGAGGCAACAGACTACTTCTAGTATAATATTAGTTTCCTTGACACAAACCTCAAGAAAGAGATATTCCGGTGAGAGACTAAGAAGTCGAAGGCAGGTGAGCTTTGCGCCAAGTCTCCGAAATCAGGATGGCTTGAACGTTATTTTCAGTGAAAGTCTCAGTCAAATCACTAAAGTGACTGTGGACACTCTGAGCATTTATACGACTCACATTTAATAGAGAATGAGATTGATTGTAAAATGATTGCCGTAACTGGTTTCCCAAAGTGTCTGACATGGAACTGTAGCTACGTCCTCTGAAGAGTCATTGGCAGAAAAATATACTTCATTGTCGTCGATCATTACAAAATGTAGTCTAATTATATAATATGGATATATAATATACATAAATGTATACCTACTTGTTATAAATGGGCCGAAGTTGGTGGTATGTATTTCTACACCACCCACCAGCTTGCGCACTCAAGTCTAATATAAAACATAACAACTAGAACATGAATAAGTACATACCTAGAGTATAAATTATGCGACAGAACATGAGTGAAAAAATAAAAAATTAGAAAATCGATTTTGCGACAAATTATAAGTTAACGAACGCACTCTTAATGGATGTCGAACGAGCGAAACGTCAATTTGACAGATCCCATACCTGTCACAATCAAAAAAAAAACACGCGAGATAGAGTCCATATATAAAAAAAAAAGAAGGAAAAAATAAGTTATGATTACACCATGAAGAATGTCAACAAGACTAATTATCAAAGTAATATAGCAACAAGCACTAGCGTATGTACTTTAGTATCCACACGAGCTATTAATGCTTATGCCCGAACTCACTCTCTGTTTGTGGATAATGCCTTTGAATATTTGGCTATCAACGATTTCAGCTCATCAGTGGATGTTATTTTATGTCGACTGTTATCGGTGGCTTTGATAATGATAGTGCCGTCCTGTGTCCAGCAAGCTGACATGTCAAAACGTGGTCTGGCATTGCTGAAAGCCGTCTGTCGGATTTTTGTAAGAAACTCCCTACCAAGAAACCGAACCCCTTCCTTATATTGGGTGACGTGATATCCTTAAGACCCATCTTTTTATTGATGATTTCAAGCAAGTTTGAACCGCAATCCTCTTTAACAACAACTTTAAGACACAGATCAAATGATCGTGCTCATCACACAATTATTTGTCCTGGGTGGGAATCGAACCCACTAGACCAACAGGCCAGTCAAGATAAGTCAGATAAGTGCCTTGTGTCTATGTCGGGTTTCCATAACTTCAACCATCTTGACACACTAGTTGATTTGCTTCCGAAGAAGACCCAGCATGGAGTACATCAGCTCCCGAAACGTTCTGAACTCTACTGACAGCCTTGCCAGCGTCTCTTTCCTGTTCCTTCCAGAATGTAGTTGTGCCTCCAGCTCAGCCATCCTCTTGGAAAAGCTCCCTTCTAAACAGTTCTGAGCCATTCGAATGTTAGCAAGTTGGGACATAGTTGTTGTGGACTATAGTGACGATTTAAAACTTCTGTTGTAAATACCAGATATTGTGCAGATGTGCTGGCAGGTGGTTTAAATACCTGGCTTAACTCATGTGAACAGTGTCAATAACTAAGTACAGCGTATCTAAGTTTTATCTGACTTTATTTGTTAAAAAATTTGACATTAATTGGTTAAAATGAATTTCATTGCATAACAGATTTTAAACATGCGTGTCGACTTTTTTAAAACTTACCCCAAAAAATCTGAAAAAGTTTATGTAGTTGCTTGTTTGGTTTAGTCTAGCAGTTTGCCACTAGATGGCGTTGTACTAAATTAAAAGTCGGTGTTAAGAATTAAAAGAGATCAATAACCTGGGACAGTTTTGTTAAATTGTTGATTCTAGGCAGTTAGATATCATTAATGATACCCCTCGATCCTTATCTAATATAGGTTAGATAGATATTCTATCCGGTGTTTTACTGAGTACCTATCCTGTAGGAATACATCAACAACAACCCACCCACCCTGCTCCTTAATTCATCACATTCGATTTGACTTTTGCAGAAGAAGTATACAATTATTTGAAACATGAAGAAATGGGCCGTCTAGCATCTCCAAGGGCCGTATGGTACTGTTGGGGTTATGGTATTAAAAATAATATTGTATACACCATGTTGCTGTGGCTTGTGCATTACATACCTGCTTACGCGATAGATGCTATTATGGACGTGCTTAAGCTGAGACCTAAAGAGATCCCTCCGTAAGTAATCTTGGAAAGTAGTGTGTAACGGGTGTAGAGCCTCTTCAACACAAAGGGAGGCCGATCCTTCGATCAAAAATGTTGGGAAGTTGTATATATTTCGTCGCGACAATTTTTATTGCGCGATACAGGATACTTAGTTACTTCGTGGTTCAGAGCAAGTTTTCGTTGTAAATGAATATCACCACACAAACAATAGTCGAATTACGAAGTGCAGATAACTAATTTCATCATGCAACCCCTTGAACAGTAAATTTAATCTGGGAATGT
Organism: Callimorpha dominula; assembly: GCA_949752705.1. NCBI lineage: Eukaryota > Metazoa > Arthropoda > Insecta > Lepidoptera > Erebidae > Callimorpha > Callimorpha dominula. Next base: position 2,684,325 of record OX457019.1, on the reverse strand, counting down.
AGTTTAGAATTACAATAAATGAGCAATAAGTTGTTTAAATAACTACAGGAACCGATTTTCACATTTTAGATAAACATAAAAACAAATAAAAGTCTAAATAAAACTACTTCAGATTTCGAGATTAATTCATAGAAATCTAGAAACTCGACATAAAAGCAATCATTACAATATATTACTTCCGAAAAGTCAGTAGCTGATGGTTTCAATTTCTTATTATTGAAGACACGCGGTTGCCTCTATGTGTGTATCTTTAGCTCTTCGCACGAAACCGTATCTATTAATATATTTTATTCTTTTAGGTTATTGAAGGTTTACTCTAGGGTGGACAAAGTATCTAAAGTATACAAATACTTTCTCTTTCATGATTGGAATTTAAAAGATGACAGGCTGAAATCAATGATCAACCGAATGTCATCTGAAGACCGCATCATTTTCAATTGTAATGTTGACACCATCGATCTAAAAGAGTCTATGAAATCCTGGGCTATAGGACTTCGAAGGTGGGTACATCATAAAATCACATTGCATGGAACGTAATCGAATCGGTGATTGGCTAAAAACGCACTTCTTCGTGTACCCTGAATAACAGAAGCAGCAATGCCTCTTTTCATTACTTCTGGAGAACATTACTGCCTCTGGCAAATGAGCTGCCGAGAAGTTTCCTACAATCTGGGTTGCTCTTTTTCCTCAGTGTACCTCTTCACGAGATGATACAGTGGATGAACGTCAAAAAGGTAGACGGGTTCGATGTCTCTAAGTTCTTTTAGAACGGGGGTTTATCCGTGTTGAACATGTTCAGCCACAAACCCCCGTTCTGTCCAATAAGCTGTACCCATAACCCAAGGATGGTAACAGCGGTTCTTTAGGGCTGTGTGTCTTCAGACAAAGTGGATGGTATATCATAACCTTCACTGACCCACACGGATGCTTTTCGCTGCTGCGAGGAAATAATTTTTCAAAAACTACTGCAAAGATTGCGCAATAGTTAAAGTAGTCGCCTCGCCACTATGCCACGCCAAGTGTTGTTACACCGAGGTTACACCGAGGTCACACCGAGGTTACACCGAGTTCAATTTCCTCACGGGTGTTTAAATCGAACTCGGTGTAATCCACAAATAGTTCCTGTGTCTAGGTGTTCTTTGTATTAGATGTTTGTAAATTTATCTGCGATAGAGGATCTATACTTAGGTTGTCTTTTATAAAAAAAAACTGAATTGACCTGATGGTGGCAAAAAGGTCAATCCACCAGATTTGGAAAATGAAAACTTAACTATTTCTCAAGTGTAACGATTTTAAATAAATATTCTCACACCTTTCTGTATAATGGCAGTCTGTTGGTAAGGTAGCATCCATTATTTTCGTGATCTAAAATGACCATCTATATTGAGATCAGGTACATATAATAGATGCACAATTAAAATCTCACGTACACTTCAAACAATATCAGTATACCTTGACGTCATATTATTTTTAGCTGTATGAAAATAAATTGAATCCTTTAACAACTATAGCTTAAATAATCTCTTGAGGAAAAGGCGAGGTCAAACCAAAACTTAACCGAATCAAATCAAAATCATTTATACTAACTTTTAAACTTTCGCGTTCCATGATATAATATTATCTACGTATGAACGGGAATTAACGCGATCACGAACGTGGTCACAGGCTGACTGTGACCACGGCCAGTGCAACCTGGTCGAAACGTCAGGCAATTCAGAGGTATGTAATACCTTTTCGTGATCGCGTTAATTCCCGTTCATACGTAGATAACAAAATCATTTACTTCAATTAAATCAACTATAGGTATTTTTAATTGTCAGTCATTGGACTAGTAGTCAGTCAGACTATTCAGTCTATTAGTCAGTCGTGAAGTTGGTTGTCTGTTCTAATACGTTGTTCATACGTTCTAATCTTATGGAGAAGTAAAGGTAAGAAACTCCAAGGAGACACCTTTTAAACATGTGTTATCCGCGCAAATGAAATGTGAGGATAAAATAACATATTGTTTTGTGTTCGCGCAAATTACCACTATATTTAAATAATTCCTACTATATTGAAATAATAACTACTATATTTAAATAATTCCTACTATATTTAAATAATAACTACTATATTTAAGTAAGGGAGGGAGATAACTGGCCCCGACGGCACGGAACTGCACTCGTTCACGAGCATGATACACGCGTCAGCCATCGTCCACCTCAACCATATTAAAGAGATCCGAATGATAATAATAATCTCACCAAAGGGTAGCGGGGTTAAAACTGCTCACGTAATTCAAATTTAAATTCAAATTATTTGTTTTTCCAAATAGGCCTTATAAATAAATTTATAAAAGTGGTTTCACAAATGTACACTAAAAATATAGTGTCTCCACTAAAATTATATTTATTTTAGGCTATTCTCAACAATGTAGTTCTGTACCTTCTAGACTAGTTGAGACTGTATCTCAGGAGGTAACTGTTCATCAGTGCTAATAATATCCTAAAGTACAAATATCATAAATGTGGATACTTCCTGATGTTAGCGGTATAAAGTAACAATTGAAAGATTAAAGAATAATAATCTAAAGTCTATTCTATTTTCTCGCAGGTACATAGTCAAAGATGGCCTCGAAGGATCTGTGTACGCCTACAAAAAACAAAAATGGCTAGGAATAGCCAACGCTCTGGTAGCATTGTTGTACGGATATTTGATATGGAAGATTTTGTACCTTGTTTACAGTCTTTTAAGGTTGATATTCTAATAATAAAATTAAGAGTGAAATGAAAAGAAAACTGTGTGCTGGGTAGTGATGGTAAAAGTTCAGATCTTTAGCATTAAAATAAAATAGGAATATTACAATCTATAAGTAAATGGGTAAAGAAAAAACAGTTCAGTACCTTTTTCTCCTTTGTTTGTCAACCTATTTTCTTTTTTTTTTTATTCATTTCTTTGTTATTTACGAGCTTTAGTGTCTCAATCTTTAAGTCTAAGTCTTTAATCAATAAAAAACAAATTGGAAATGGTGAAAAATTTGGTTTTGTTTATTTTTCGCCCTCGACGGAGCCTGATGGATAAATTTGTGAATTACGATCAAATTTCGTCCTCTAGATGACCACTAAAGTGGCACGCTATGACGCTGTGGTCAATAGTGACGTGCCATTACTGTGACTACAGACGTGTCATTACGATACATATCTATCATATTAAATACATAGATATTAAACTATACTATATTTGTATTCTACAACTAATCGGAAGTTTTAATCTGCATCTCTGGACCTCTACAGCTACAGTACACTCTGCCTTACAAACTCGTTCCATAATTTCGTTAAGCGCTGTTGTGAACGTTATTATTGGTGTGAATTATTTTATAATTTTAAACGATTTTCAAAATATTTACGGCTTCTGCGTTCCATTGCTTACGTGCTTACATTTATTAAATTATATAGAAAACGTAATTAAGGTGAATGACGAATTACTCTCTGAAAATTAGTTACAAGACACATTAAATATATTGCTTTTTCATAGTGTTATCAATAAGTCATGCTCTGTAAATGATTCGCTTTGATCATTTACAGAGCATGACTTATTAATAAATAAAAAACCTTTACCTAACGGGAGCGTTCTTCTTAAATATAATGTTTATTTAGATGATAAAAATATCATGCGTGTTGGAGGACGTCTCAATAATTCAGATTTTGTTTATAACAAAAAGGATCCTATTATTTTAGAGTCCAATCATGAATTTACTAAATTAATATTTTATTATGAGCATGAGAAATTAATGCACGCGGGCCGTTAATTATTGTTAGCCTCGACCAAGGAGACTTTTTAGGTGCGTATTCTCTAAAAATTTCTTTAATCATTTGAAACACGTCCAGTTGTTTTATTTTCGAAATTATCCTAAATCTTCCCCATCATAGTAATGAACACTTGAGATACAGTTAACAATTTTCAAATTAGCCAAGCCCAACAGGAGACAATAGGACCAATGCCTAACTTGACAATTGAAAGAATTATGCATATTATCCTCGGATAATTGATATTGTAATGTAAATTATCAGTAAAAGTCTATATGTTATCAAATCTAGTCAATTCGACTTACTTCAGCTTGACGAGATCAGCCTCTTCTTGAATGCGGATGTAAGACATTCCTTCTTTCTTACTGAGATAGATTTTTTCGTAGGGTGTCCAACAGTAAGCATACCAGCGTCCCTGGCTAAAAAGATTAATCGACGCCCCCTTGCGGTTAAACTCTCCGATATGAAAATTTTGTTTGGTGGATTATTAACTCCGAATAGACCAGTATTAAGTTTTCTTTTTTTTGTGTTACACTTAGTTTTTTTACAGTTTAGTTTACAAAAGGCCGCAGCGGCACGTTGGGCTTGTGTATTTTGAGCAGACCATATAATTTCGGTGGTTGATGTGGTTTTGGTGTATTTAGTTTGTTGTACTCGTCTTCTGAGTTTGGAGCGAGACCTGGATCATGATCAGGAGGTACTCAAAAGTAACGGATATCAGGTGAATGGAAGACGAATGCAACCGAAAATGAGACTTAAGCATCCGGAGGTGAACGGACAACCAGCCTACATGCCATATGTCAAAGGCGTAACGGATAAATCGGCTCCGTGCTAAAGAAATACTCCATTCTGATAGTATACACACCAGGCATAAAGGTCCAAAACATTGTGGGTACACCGAAGGATGTCTTGCCGTTACAAACTCCAAGTGTCTATCAAAATAAAATGTAGCTGTCACTTTTACTCAAGAGTTGTACGTAATGGAGGACGCGCACCACTGAGCCACCACGACCAGTGCAACCTGATCGAAACGTCAGGCAATTCAGAGCTATGTAATACCTATTTTGTGATCGCGTTAATTCCTGTATAAATACATAATTAAGGATGTCTATAATAGGTACTCACTGATAATCAGTACAAATAAATAAAATGTAGGTGCCGACTTTTTAAATTTAGGTATTTTATTTAAACCGCATAACAAATACAATCGCTATATTTTCATTTACAACATAAATACATAATAATAGTACTGGTAATAGTAATTGGACAAATTATGTATTAGTAATATAGTGAATAAATACCAATTTCTATACATTAAAGAAAAACAAACGGTTTTGCTTGTCTTCGTAGACAAGGCCAGCTTCAGGAAATTTCTTCCGCTGTGTACACTGCACGATGCATCTTTCATATAAATTCTGACAAACTTGGTAAAGACTGGTAAAGTATTGTGTAGCATCAGCTGATAGGATTGGTTGACACGAAGAGGAATGTAAATATTCGAGAGCAGAGTGGCTTGAAAGAGGGCGTAATGATGAAATTGAAAAGAGTGTGCTTAGGTGATTGGGGCACATAAAAAGAATGAGTGAGTGGTAAGAAGCAAGGTCTCGTAGCACAAGTAAAGTAAAAAAGTCGATAGTCATTCATTTATTGTAATGTCACATATGTAAAATTGTTTTAGTGATCACAAACTTATATTTTGCTGTTGGAAAATATACTTTGTCGTATATCGATGTCTGGGAGAATATTTTTAGTCCGTATTCCGACAAAAAACTTCGCACTTCATCGGATTTTTTTTTTAAACTATAATTCCAACTAAATTAATAACTTATTTTGTAAATTACAGATAAAAAAATGGCTGTCTCTAATCTTGTACAATAAACTAAACCACGTATTGTGTTAATATATTAGAAGCCTAATATGTTACTTTTCAGGATGACAATCAAAAATAATTCCAACCAACAACCAAAAGGTCACACGGTCCATGTATTTGTAGGTAAGCTTATTACAAATGATGTACATATACAACTAACTGATATAATATAACAAAAATACGAGGAGTCTCTTTTCAATCAGAAATATCAAACTAAGATTACTACATTCATAACTTCTAATCACAATCCGCCATGTGTAAAATTGGTCCCTGTTAAAACGGCATCTAACCAACAATAGAAGGACCTCCGTCTTATCCACAAGAAAGCAGAACACTTCGATGCGCTCGATCTTCAGCCAGACATCAGAGACCCTCTGATTTTTCATCCACCGGCTATAACGTCATTCACACGTCATCATCGGCGTATTAGGTTACGTCCAGCCCGGGAGGAGGTATTCGAGTGGTCCAAGAACAGATCCTTGTAGAACACCGCACGACATGGGCTGACCTCTGTGTCTAGACTTTTTTAAATCTCATTAACCGTTTTTTGCTAACCATCAAATTAAATTAGGACCTCACAAATGACCGTATTGATTATTGAGTTGATTTAGAAGCTTAATATGTTTACGACCCGCAGAAGGCGTTTTACGCTCCTTATGTGTCTAAATTTGTTTTTTCTTTTTCCACAACCAGTAATTTAAAAGATTACTTATTTTGTCAAGATCTTATGATTCTGTTATCAACAAATCCATGTTTGTCTTCTGTCATACTCTGATAAATAGCAAAAACTGATGTAATTTTCGTCTTATTCGGTGAAATATCATTTCTCATGTAAAGTTTGAAGGCTCGGACCTCTAGTTCGAGTTACAAGTATGCGACCCTGACCTTCTCAAGCTATTGCGTACACTCCCCAATGCATTAATATAAGCAATATCCTTGCCTTCTTTTCTGTTTCCATATATTTCCAATTTTCCCATCTTTAACTCCCAAAGTGCCCGGTTGGCAACACTGTATTACGTGAGTGGGACCAAAATGATGGTTCGCAAAATGTGGGTGTATACTACCCCTCTGCCTACTCCTTCAAGGATACAGGCGCGAGTGTGTGTAATGTATGTATGCATTATCTCTCATTCTTCAGTCAGTCGCCTTGCACTAGGTATATAGCACATAGTCTAAATACAATTAAGATCAAATTCCGTGTAACCATTTTCTCACTGCGGTGCGTGATTCGTTGTGACGAGTTCAACAGATTGAGCTTGGTAACGTTGGTCAGATGATGGAGCCACGAGGTTTGGTTTTAAAGAGTGTTTTTTTAGTTCTTCTACACTGTCATTTATTAGAAATATAACATTCAACCTCTGCAAACATTTGGAAACAGCCGGAAGCCGTTTGAACAAGTTTTTTTTTGTATAGGTAATATAGTCACATGTTGACAGTATTATGTCTACATAAATTAAATCTGTCTATCAAATACGTGTATACCTAGTTTACTATGACTGGCTAATAACTACACAAAAGAATAAATGAATAACATTAGAAAAAAGTCATTGCCGAAAGTAAATTCAAGTAATATTGCAATATATATTTTCAGCTGAAGTTTTTTTTTTCAAAGACTGGTTCAAAATTGATTTATTAATTACTTTCTGCATTTATCATTGCACGCGGCATTATCTAACAGTCAATTTGGAAGTAATTAAAAGAGAACAGATATCAGTGGCTGACTTTATTCGTCAGTAAGTTGTTGCATGAAGAGGTTATCACTGATGAATGGGTTCTCAGTTCACTCGTTCACTTTTAATAAATAATCTTAAGGGAAACCAAGAGCTACTCGTAATAGGGTTATGTGCCTTTGTTTCGCCTTAAGATTATTTATTAAATCTTTTGTAAAATTTAGAATATTTACCACCTTAAAGTTTAATAATAAAGTAAAAAAAATTAGAAAAGGCAAGAATTCAAAAAATATATATTAAATAGAATATTACATCAAAAAAGGTAACCCTACTCTTACGTACGGCCACGAAGCCGTGCGCTATTACGAGCAATAAAACGTGTTTACGAACATTTAAGTTTATTTTTGCATGCAGCGGTGAGCATACATACGTAGATACATTTAACAAGCTTATAACAGCCTCACTTGTAGCTAACTAACAATGTAAACATATATACATACGTAGATACATTTAACAAGCTTATAACAGCCTCACTTGTAGCTAACTGACAATGTAAACATATATACATACGTAGATACATTTAACAAGCTTATAACAGCCTCACTTGTAGCTAACTGACAATGTAAACATATATACATACGTAGATACATTTAACAAGCTTATAAAAGCCTCACTTGTAGCTAACTGACAATGTAAACATATATACATACGTAGATACATTTAACAAGCTTATAACAGCCTCACTTGTAGCTAACTGACAATGTAAACATATATACATACGTAGATACATTTAACAAGCTTATAAAAGCCTCACTTGTAGCTAACTGACAATGTAAACATATCGATGGTCCCTAAGTAAAGTATCGAATTTACAAAAACCGCATTTTTTTTTATTACTGTTTTGAACTATCAAGAAAGGTAATTTTACCAAAACGTGTTCAAAAATAAAAAAAAAACAAAGTTTACGTGGTTTTAGAGACGTATTTTATCGAAACGTAACAGTTTATCCGGCGTATAACAACGACTGTTAAGTTTCGCGAGATTACGCTGCATCGGCGAGGGTGTGACAAGCACGGAACTACCACTATCGCAAGTGTACGCCGGAGTGTATGCGCGCCCGTCGTTGGAATTGCGTATTATTAGTCTTATAGTGGTATTTTATTAATGTTTTTTTAAACTTTATAACTAAAATACTGTGTGATGAGTCAGTTACCCTTTGTGTGATAAGTCTGTTACCCTTAAATATGTCAAGATCGAAGAGGATTCTTGATTTAGTGCAAATAAATAGTGATAATGAGTAACAAAACTTTGAAACAAAATCAGTTATTTTGAATGCGGATAAGTTTTAATACTTTTATTTTATTAACACGTAATTGTAACTTACGCTATTTTTGATTTTAAAGTATAGGTTACCTAAATTAGGTTTTATTTATAATTATAATTATTGTATTACTTGCATTAAAAATGTTTCCCGCGTAATATATGGAATCTGGTAGATTCGATTATTTATTACGGGTTGTCATATTCCTAAGTAACGAAAGTGGTGGTTCCGATTATGTACGTGGTTTTTTCGTAAAGTATTTCTATCGAAACTGACGATTTTGATACTGTACGTGGTATTACAAATTTAAATCTTTATTGAAAGTGCCACTTCCGTTTATGTTGGATGAATTTTATTTATTTTTTTGTAAAGATTCGATATGCGTGCTTAATAATTAAAATGAAATAACTTCGTTTTTTTTTGTGTTTTTTTCTGTGATTTATCAAACTGGGTTTTTATAAATCAAACTTTATTTATATTATATATGAACAAGAACCCGAGCCTTCAGAACAGTTAGGTGAAATGAATTATGCTGAATCTATAGAATTATTACCGAGTACAGACTCTTCTAAAACTAACGTCGGAAAAAAGATCTAGGTGCCCCGAAAAGTGGATTGATAACAAGCGAAAATACTTATTAAACTCTGGCCAGCAATACCTCAGTAGAAACGGAAAGGTTAAAAATAAAAAAGAACTGCGGCGTATTTGTTTAACTTCATTTACAATAAAATGTTCTGATACAGACACTCGTCGAAATATTCTTAACAATTTTTGGACACTCGCGGATTATACTGAGCAGTGGGAGTTCATCAATAAGTTCACTGAGAAAATTAATAAAAAACGTGTCACGATGGACGGACCAGGTAATACATTTACACCACCACAACAGGTTTGTCTGAAAACATTTTTAACTACCTTATATTTTACTGACCAGTTTGTTCGCACTGCTTATTATACAATGAATCAAGAAGAAATAACGTTATCGGATAATAGGGGCAAACACTCCAACCATCCAAAGGTCGTAGATTCTGCAATGATTAAAGTGTTTGTGATCATGTAACTTCCTTCCAACCAATAGAATCGCATTACAAACGTAAAGACACCAGTAAGCTGTATTTAGATAATAATTTAAATATGAACAGGATGTTTCTTTATACAAAGAATGGGAATAGCTTTCAAATTATGATAATCAAGCACAGACCCTTCGTCAGTACAGGGACATCGTTAATGTTAACATGAACGTTGGATTTTTTATTCCCAAGAAGGATATCTGTGGTAAGTGTCAAAGTTTTTCTAACAATTCATCTCCGACAGAAGAACAAGTACAGACTCATAATTGACACTAGAAGAATAAGGCAATAGCTAGAGAAATAAAGAATAATGACAAAGAGCAATCCAGAGAATCATTTGATATTGCGTGTGCTACTTTCGACTTAATTTTTTTATTAAGTTGTCCACATGGAGACGTTGGTTTGTTTTATTATTAGCGTAAGCTTTCTGTGTTTATCTTTACCGTTTTCAATTTAGCTTTAAAAGAAGGTAGATGCTACATGTGGACGGAATGTATCGGTTAAAGAGGAGCTAACGAAGGCGAAGTAAGTAGGTGTTTAATGCATTTTGTAAACGCAAAGATAGAACAGGGTGCTAGGAAGTTCTAATTTAGTCCGATAATCGTGCGGGCCAGAATAGGAATAGAGTCGTATATTCGATATACATGTACTTGTCAAAACGTTTTGGCGTAGATATTACTCATCGTTTCTTAGAGCCAGGCCATACTCAGAACGAAGGAGATATTGTACATGGCCTCATAGAGAGAGGATCTAAAAGAAAACTAGTTTACACTCCTGACCAATGGTATGCATTAGTACGATGGGCAAAGGTTGAAATTAAACCCTACAATGTTGTAGAAGTAACCAAGACTGATATTTATCATTTTAAAATTTTATTAGACGACAAAAATTTGAAAAAAGACAATAGAAATGAAAATGTGAAGTGGAATAGCATTAAAGAAGTTTGTGTAAGAAAAGAGGAACCAGATATTCTGTATTTTAAATACGACTTGAAGTGGGATTATTTCTGTAAATACTACTGTAGAAACAATATACCGCAAAAAGAGAAAGTGTCAGCCTACGGAGTTAAAAAATCTTTATTTGGATTCACTAGCTTTGCCTGTAGCAATGTATAAAGGTTTGATTTCTTTATGTCGTGCGGGAGCAATACTCAAAGAATATCAGAGGTTTTACGAAAACTTAAAATACTCTGCAGTCGCAGAAGATTCTGAAAATGTTGATGAGTCCGATAAGTAATATTATTTTATTTACTAAGGTTTTTTTTTATCTTACTTATATTTTTGTTAAGACAAAGTTCGTGATTAATTATGTTAAAACGGATTTTTTCTGAATTAATGTTACCTACTATTACCAAAGAAGTCATACATTTTTGTTTGTTTATTAGATTTTAAAAAAGACCTATCATATTTTTAACTACAATTAGCATATATTTCGTGACAGGTATTTTATTAATAATTTTATAATAAGTTATAAATAATTTTTGTCACAATTATTTCAGAACTATTATTGCTAAAGAAGTTTTACTCTTTTTGTTTTGTATACGTAATGATTGTGTTTTAATTGTGGTCTCATTCTAAAAGTTCCTATTATTTTAGCTTATTAAGTACTCACAGTTCACATGTGTTATAAGTATAACTTAGGTAATACATTATTTAATACGACGTGATCTCAGTTTACAGTTAGTTAAGGTAACAAAGACTAACTTAAAATATTCGTTCAAATATTTAGATTAACAATTTATTCTTCTCTTAATTTGTAATAGTCCTTACTTTAATAAAGATGTTTTATTTCAATTTTGTTCTTGTCAGTCGTTTAAATAATAATTGTAAGTACAAGCAATCTACGAAGTAAATAATCGAATGTGATACTTTCGATAAAATATTCCTGATATAAACCAACGTAGGATATCGAAATAGGTAGATCTGATTCATTGTTGTATATAAGCTTCCCTGTAAATAATCGAAAGTGCCCGTTTCGATTCATATAGCAAGTTTAGTTACGTGGTATACTATCGTATCTCAATTTTCTCAAAAACTATTCATAATTATGGATTTTTGCTGTAACGTAATAGTTTGTAATCCCAACACAACGGTGTATTCAAATTTTTATGAAATTCTAATCATTAACGACAAAGTTATGCAAAAAATAAACTTCAAATCGCTCTCCTGAAAAGTAGCATTTTTCACTTTCGATACTTTACCTAGGGACCATCGATATATACATACGTAGATACATTTAACAAGCTTATAACAGCCTCACTTGTAGCTAACTGACAATGTAAACATATATACATACGTAGATACATTTAACAAGCTTATAACAGCCTCACTTGTAGCTAACTGACAATGTAAACATATATACATACGTAGATACATTTAACAAGCTTATAACAGCCTCACTTGTAGCTAACTGACAATGTAAACATATATACATACGTAGATACATTTAACAAGCTTATAACAGCCTCACTTGTAGCTAACTAACAATCCTTCTAAAATTATAAACGTGAATGTTTGTGAGGATGTATGGATGTATGGATGTTTGTTACTCTTTCACGCCAAAACTACTGAACCGATTGTGATGAATCTTGGTATGTAGATAGCTGGAGACCTGGATTAACATGTAGGCTACTTTTTATCCCGATATTCCCACGGGATCCGGACTTACGCGGGTGAAACTGCGGCGCGCTGCTAGTGTAAACATATCTTGGAAGTTAATGTTAACCTACTTCTAGCTGTCGTATCTAAATGAAACTTTGTAGCTGTAAGTAGTTTGTATGACAATACCATAATTTCGCATCTTGGAGCTGATATGGTGATGGAGCCAGGAGATGCATAGTGAAACTCGACAGTCACTATTAGTTAAGCAAGTAGCTACTAGTGAAACGCCGAATCAAGCATTTATCCAAGTCTACATAGCTCTAGATATACCAATCCAACTATTCAAGATACATCTTACTGCTTTTGGTTAACTAAATAAACTGGCATACGGTGTATCGGGTGGTAAATAATTACTACACTCTGAGGATACGAGTATACTTCACCGAATGCTGATTATTGGCAGACATTGTCCCGACGGCTGGTGTGAATTTTTGCAAAAGTTTTTGCAAAATGAAGACTAGCCATGACGAAAATATCTATGAATTTAAAACTTCTGATTTAATTAGCATTTTCGTACTTGCGTAATTAAATCACTTATCTTTTATTTATGACCCTTATTGTTATTTACATTCGCGTTCTACATACTAACTTCATTAACTTTTAACTATTGCAGCAGTGCTGTGGTGACAATCTGTTCAAAGTTTATTATAGAAACAGGTACTGATTATTTTACTTTTATTAAACTTTACTTTTAGTTTAATCTCGTCAGAAAATTACAAAAATATTAAACTAACTGTGAATTAGCGTGAAGTAGACTAACAGTCAATGATTATAGTTATTAGTAACGTACCCGTAGGTTAGAGATAAAAGTTTTTGGCATACAAGCACGAATAACAAGAATTTGAAAAAAATGTTGTAAAATTAAATATCGTTATTTACTTTTACCTCGTACTGATAACCGAAATCTAGTAACATTTACGACCCATAGAATTATGTTAACGGGAATTAGCGTGATCACGGATTTAAAAGGTATTACATAGCAATAGCAACAGACTGTTTACACCAAGTCGGTGTGACAGCCACCGAAATTATATGTATGTACATTTCTTTGAAACTGAATGGAACTGAAGGGCTGGTGCTTACACGAGCTATTGCCATATACAGCGATCCCGATGACATCCATTTCATGCACCTTTGGGTACCACTTCACGCGTAGCCTATTTTTGAAATGTACAATTTTCGATATGTGATTTTTCAAATCTTTAACGTGTTCAAATGAAGTTGCCGATCGATTTACTTATACTATCATTAGTTTATAGCCTGTTTATGATGAAACGATGATAGATATGATATTTCTAAACAACATATTATGAATTTTCATGTCAATTTCCATGAAATTGTTTAAATTTTTGAGGCAGACATTTTCAGGAAAATCTAGTTATTCCATCAACATCCTTGTCCGCCCACATACTAAATATTAGCTTAGTTGGTCAATTTTTTAGTTATATTTGTTATTTAAAATAACATTTCTGTATTAAATATCATCATTTATTAATAAACTTTTAGCGCGTTACGTTAGTTACGGCGTCTACTATACGATGACCTTACCTTTCTGACCAACACCTTGTATACTTCTTGAATAATAATAATAATATTAATATTAACAAACGGTTTAATAACAATACATAATTTGAGTAAGTATACATATATTGTAGGAGACTGGTGCCTAAGCTAGGCTCTAGGCCCGTGTTTCAGGACACCAGATTCCCACCCCTTTATATTTTCATTTCTAAACTATGTACTAAGCGTTGACAGCGTAGTAAGATATCCAACTTTATATAAAGACAGCAGTTAGAAGATAGTGTTAGTATAGTATTTAAGAATGTTTGTGTGAGTATATATATGTGTATAGTGTATGTGTGTGTATGTGTGTGTGTGTGTGTGTGTGAGTGTGTCTGAGAGCGAGTGTGTGTGTTTGCGGTTACTTAAGAATGAATCCTACACTATATTAACAATCAGGTGCTCGGTATCATCATAGTTAAGTTTTAAAAGCCATTCAGTTATTCTAATATTTATAATTAATTTATAATTTAATAATTTAAATTGAATTAATAATTTAAATTGTAGAATACATTGATCTCTGTTCAAATGTATTTTTAAAGTAAATATGAATATTCTGGGATTTATTACACAACGCTGTCTATACCCAAAACTAAGCACAGCTTGTACTTTAACTTCTAAAACAGACAAACATAATTACTTAGTCACCATATACATATATTACAAATAGAAACATGCAAATGGACATATTCACAAATAAAAATATTTGGACCGAGCAGGAACTGAACATGCGACCTAGACGTTGCAGTCGAATGCTCTACAGCCACACCACATTTGGTCAAATTACAAATTCAATATCTTTATTTCATAAAATTGATCATCAATTATTCGAAATGGTTAATTTAAAAAGTAATTAAAATAATTAAAATTATAGATCAGCACACACAGAGTCACTGGAACAATAGTTTGCTTTGTGAAATGTAAAATTATTAAACGAAAAAAAGTTAACAACATAATGTCATATCTGCCTGTGTCGATCTATAACCGCCCGTTTCCAAATGGTTGAGCCTCTTGAGAAGAAATCGGGCAAACAAATTTACTGCCACTCTTTTAAAAAACCAGACTGTTTTAACAAAATTTACACATAAATAATGTAATGTAGATACATTTTAATGTAAAATGTTATACTAGATGAAAACCCGGCTTCGCTCAGGGGAAATGTGACTCATAGTCAAAATCCACAATCTTTTACAAAATGTAGGTACATATACTTGTGAATGGGTCTTAACGAACTCAAGATGGCATCCGAGTGGCCAATATGGCGACTGCCATTTTCACCATTACAATTTAACAAAATACTCGACAAATCGAAGTTTGCATATATATTTTGTGGACTCGAAATCATAATTTTTTATGCTTTATTATTCAGGTAAGGTTTCAGACTAGTCTACTGTACCCCTTGACCGAATTGTTAATATAGATTATGTCTCATTTATGAAACAGGTTCCATAATGGATCCAGCCCAAGAGTTTGAAGCACTTTTATTGTCACGTCAGAAACCTATAAATGACCTCATACAGCATGGCAACTCCCCTATACAACAGTTCTACAAAGGGAAAACAGTGTTGGTGACAGGCGGTTCCGGGTTCATAGGCAAACAACTCATTGAGAAATTCTTCAGGTAAACGCGAAATTTCACACATTATTTTTTCTCTAAATATTTGTAATCCTGCAAGTACGTAACATCATCAGTATATCAAGTTCCCCCACTAACAGCATTTTACTTGGGCTGACAACCTCAGTCAAGGTTAGGAGTAAATGTAATCGGTCAAAGCAAAAGGACTTTGACTGATTACAAATGTTCTAAACCATTTGTAGGACGAAATATAATGCACTTTCGTAGTAACCAAAGTTGCTATTTATTTCACATACGTATGTATAAATAAATCACGCCTGTATCTCTGAAGGGGTAGGTAAAGTCATATTAAACACCCACATTCCACCAACTTTTGCCGCCAACCGAAAGTTAAAGATGGGAAATTTGGTAGTACATTAAAAAGCGAAAAATTGGCAAATAGTCGAGCAGGTCAGGATCGCATACCTGGAACTCGAAAGTTCAAGCTCTCTTATTACTCCACTGCAAAAAGGAGGAGGTTCTCAATTCGATTGGTATTTTTTTTTATATTTCAATTTTTGTACATTACCTACTATAGCGCATTGCATTTGAGGTTATCTTATTAGTTATCGTCCTCTCTTCAACCTCATATACACACAAGCGATCATCAGACGCAATGATGACGAAATAATATCTGTAGAGCATAGTGGCCCGTAGTAAGTTTCTCTAACATTTTCTACTATCCTCTATTCACTCTAAGGTTTGCTGGAAGAAAACTCAGGTTTCGGTTAAGCTCGCCTTTGTAAAAACCATGTCCTTGTTTGATTTGTGATCTACTTTTAGTGTACAATAATTACCTCCTCTAATAGTAACATACAAATTTTTGAAGGATTCTTTGACTGTTTGGTGATCCACACACACAGGCATAAGAATTGTAAAAGCTTTTATAAGGTCTTATATTAAATAGTGTATTTTTTGCAGATCTTGCGAAATTAAGAAAATGTACACTTTAATACGACCAAAAAAAGAAAAATCATCGAAAGAGAGAATGCAAAAAATACTAGAAGATGTTGTGAGTAAATTTAAGATGGTTTACTATCAGGATTATCACTTTCCTGTGCTGTGGAACAGCGCTTAATAGTAGAAATATACAGGGTCGGACTCTCAGCAAGCTATTATAGGGATAAGAGTAGATGAAATACTACCGCATAGTAATGAAATAGGTACATATTAAGTTACACTTTCACGCAAAAATTGCTGAACGGAATTAGACGAAAGATAGTTTATAACCTGATATAACTCATGGGATACTCTGTACTGTTGTAAATGAGGCCCATGTACGCGAAACCGCAGGCGACATTTTATTAGTAGAAAATAATTTTACAATTTTTGACGATTGAAACCAAATCGATACGTACAAGAACATTATGAGAAATCCAAAAGTGACATTTTCTATAATATGTCACTTTATTCTTATGTAGAAAATTGTTCAGGGGCTCAAAAAACTGACCAAGTACGAATTAAAATTGCACACTAAGTCATTACCACTTCGCCTGCAAATCTACAAGCTATCTATCGGGTCGGGGTGGGGCGAGGCCAGCGGATTGGTTGGTCTCTCTATTGAGACCATAATGCTATCGATGGTCCATAGCAAGAGCGCTTGGAATTTCGCTGATGTGTAAGGAGGTGACCAGCACCAAAGAGGCGGCGGAGATAACTAGAACGTGGACCTGGAAGCCATCACCTCCTTGAATTTCAATCCTAAAATTTTATTTTACTTCTATTGTGTAGTCTAGCTATTATGGTTCTTGAGATGGAGCCAACTAACAGACAAACGGATGGACAGCGGAGACTTAGTAATAAAGTTCCGTCGGCACCCTTTGGCTAAGGAACCTTAAAAATGAACTAATAGGGTAACCTTGGCACCCTTTGGGTACGGAGCCCTAAAAATGAATGAAAAAATTCTCCATGAACAGAAAGAGTCTTTGAGCCTGAAGATTTCATTATTTACGGCCGGAAATTTCAGAGTTACCCCATTTTTGAATTTTCTCATTGCACTTTTCACTAAGTATGTATGAAGTAGCTTATATGTACGTCGTCTGCCAGAACATAAGTAGGGTTAGGGGCCACAGGCTGGGGCCGGCTGGCAAATGTTATCTTTTCTTATTAGGTAGTCTTGCATTGCCTCTACTAATTATATTTTTTGCTTTATAACAGTATTCAACATTTATTATTTTAATATAACGTCTTGTCTTAAGGTATTTGATAGCGTACGCAAGCAGAAGCCAGATTTTGCTGAGAAAATAGTACCTGTGGAAGGAGATGTTGGAACTCTTAGACTAGGACTTAGTGATAGTGATTGGGCTATGCTTACAAAAGAGGTAATTTTTTAATTACTTATTTATTATATAAGTGGGCAATGTTGTAATGCTATGTAAGCATCATGATGTTTTCTCTTCAGGAATCACTGATTTAGACTTCTGATTAGAGATTTCTGCGATATCAGTAGTAAGATTTATTTATATCCTGTTCCACTAAACCTAAATAGCAAGCAGGGTTACTAGGCGTTGCGTTTAACCTCATACAATATAGTGTTCTACCACAGAATCTATGCAAAAGCAGCGTTGAACTCCGTTACAAATCCGTGCAACTTACGGCCCCCATGTATTCAGATAAATAACTCCATTTTTTTATCCGCACTACTTAAATCACTAGAAGTTTGCTCAGCCTGATCGCAGCTCACTTCTGATGTAGAATCCTCAGGCACAGGACTAGGCAGAATATGGGCACGAAGTGGGTACGGGTTACGGGCGATGAGGAAACTCCCTATTGATATTTAATCACTGATGCATTGTAAACACGCAAAGAAACACTGTACAGTTCTTAGAATAGTGTGGACTCGGCAGTAACCAAACTTAAAGTGAACTTCCGCTGGCCAACACCCTTCATGTTTAGTGATATATATATATATATGTACAATAAGGAATCCTCTATCTATCTACGTCATCATATGAATTTTTTTTTTAACTTCCTCTATGAAGACATCTGCATACCACAACTCGGTGGTTTGTAGTGTGCTTGCTTAAAATATCGTTGGGTGAGTACCCATGACATGAAATGTGTTTAATGAGAGGAGAAGAAAATCGAGTGCTAAAACACACACACATATATATATATATAGATACTGGCAATCTCCATTACAGGTCAACGTTATAATCCACGCAGCAGCTACGATACGATTTGATGAATCTCTTCGTCAAGCCACACTAATTAACGTGCTAGGCACGAGGGAAGTTCTTAAACTGGCCAGGGATTGCTCGGACCTAAAGTAAGTGATTTTATAATGTAGATACTATCTGAGACGTTGTCTAGCCCAAACGTTGACTTATGGTTGGGTGGCCTTATTTCCACAGTAGCATCTTAAAGAAATATAAATGTTTATATATAATTTCTAGAATCCCATTGCAGCGCCACTAACTGAGTCAAATTAAGAATCGAAACCATCCAGGAATCAATGTAAAAAAACACAAACAAAAGAGAAAAAAAATAAAAAAACTTTAAACCCGATAGCTGAGTTACTTTACGAGTCCAACTGTAGTGCGTTGGTCCCACTCCTAAACTTTTTCATCAAAATTGGTCCGGTTTAGGAGGAGTTTAGTGGCTAACAATTAACATACGTTCAGAATAATTATATACGTATATACCCTACCATAGTTCCACATTAATTTTCCAGGTGCTTAACTTACGTTTCGACAGCCTACACACATACAACCGAGGACCGCATAAACAAGGATGTATTAGAGCAGTTTTACCCATGCCCTGTGTCTCCTGATATCCTAATAGACCTGGCTACTACGGTAGATGATGGAAGGATCAATAAAATGACAGAAGGGTAAGTGTTTCTAAAAAATAGTATATACTAAATACCGAAATCCAATAAATCGAAAATACAGACGTTTTACACAACACATGTCAACCGATAATGACCTCCTGCAAGTCTTGTTAAGCAAAATATTATGTTTCAAAATGAAAATAACGGTTTTGCATTTGTCAAAATAGTGAGTGAATGATAGAATGTGTGTGTATTACGTCAAAGTGAATATAGTTCACTCTAGCTACACGTGATATTAACGGACTCGCCGACATAGTAAACAAACAGTATATTTAGTAAAATAACGGTTTACTTTTTGAAGGCTTCTTTTACATAGTTATTGCTCTAAGTAGTTTTTTTAATAATAATAAGTTATTAAACAGAGAATCCAACAATCCCAATCCTTAAGACATATAAAAACAGAAACTGTCTTATGAACCATTCTTTCTTTCTTTGTTAAAATCAATGCTTTAGTTACGAATACAAAAAGTAAAAATGCTAATGAATGAATGGCAATGAAATTTACTAATATATATTTTTAGGAAAAAGTACCTACAGTCTCTCTTGCTAAAACCTCGGCTGAGAGCTCATTCCACAGCGGAAGTTCCAACTTAATGTAATTATTTTCCAGTTTAATCCAAGGCTGGCCCAACACATACACCTTCACAAAAGCATTAGCTGAAGAATTGATCAGAAGAGCTGATGATCTACCTATTTGCGTCGTGAAACCGCCATTTGGTAAGAATGTGTTATCTGTACAAGAGTAGGTGGAAGGAGTGGTCATATGTTAAGGTCGTATTGTAGACCCCGCGAATGACGTAAACCATTAACCAATTTAGGAAAATTCATAATTTTTTATATAGAAATTTTAAAAAGTGATAGAACAATCAACAACAAATCATTGAAATGTTCATAAAAAAAATTTTTTTAATCTCACATCTCACACACGGCCGTCTGATCCCAAACTAGGCAGAGCCTGTACTATGGTAACCAGACTGCTGATAAACATACTTATATATTTCTAAATATATACATATTATAGGTAAATTACACCCAGACACAGAACAAATGATCGTGCTCATCACACAATTATTTGTCCTGGGTGGGAATCGAACCCACGACTTAGCAGTCAGGGTCACTAACCACTAGACCAACAGGCGAGTCAATTCAATTGATAGTATGTTGTTAAGAAATGTGCATATACACAAGAATCGCACTTTAGAAAGAAAATAAATAATAAAAATAATATATAACGTATACGTTGTGATATAGAATATTGCTGGCTTTATTTGATTTTAGTGCTCTTTGGTCCAATGGCGCTTTTTTGATCAGATTTTTTTATTTATTTTACACTACATCAATAAAAGAAAAAATATTCTTTAAAGTTTTAAACATTCGCGTTCCATGATATACTTAATTATGTATTTATACGGGAATCAAAGCAATCACGAAATAGGTATTACAAAACAAAGAGGTATGTAATACCTATTTCGTGATCGCATTAATTCCCGTATAAAAACTGTTGTTACGTAAACACAGTATAATATGATATAAAGTGATTCTTGCATAGGTACTTCACTTAGTAAGTTAAAGTGCACACTGAGTCAAATTAATTATTACGACGGAAAAGAATCAACCGATTTGTGTAATCAGCTAAACAATATTATAGCTAAGTGTACGTAAACCGCACATACATAATTAAGTATAATTATTCATTAAAGATTTTTTTTTGTACCTCATTTGTAGTTTCGCTAAGTGCAAATATTTTTATGCATGAATGTATATTTTAGCATTGGTTTGGGTTTTCTATGTATAATAGGGGTGTATTGCACACTAACCACTGGCCTGTTGGTCTAGTGGTTAGTGACCCTGACTGCTGAGCCCGAGGTCATATGTTCGATTCCCACCCAGGACAAATAATTGACCTTCCGCTTTGCGCGAGAGGCGATGGGAAGGGGATGTCGTTTTATTTGAGGAGTACAATTGTAAAGGCAGTTAGGCAATACTAATTATATTGAAAACTCATCATTGCAACGCTTTAAAAATATTATCACTTTATATTTACTTCATCGATGCCTCGTCGCTTGACAGACGGATCCGCACTCACTGCCGTCTGACACGCGAGTCCCCTGTCCTAACTTCAATTATACAAAATAAAAATATGGAACATTAGAACATGATTTGAACTTGGTGCTACCAGCCAGGAGGACCTCTATGCCTTCAAGGAAGTATCGTTCTGCATTGAAGAAGATTTTTTTTTAACCTTTACTGTGTTTTAGGTACTAATCAATTATTCATTTATTTATTTGTACTTGGCTGTTTGTTCCAGTGTTCTAACCGAAACGTTTGGAACATTATTTTGATAATCCGGGACATTATTTTAATTCTCTATAAAACCACGTATTTCCATCGCACAATGACATGAGCAGGATTGTCATTGGTATAGTTTGCTATACATAAAAAATAATTGAATTGAATGAAGGTTCAAGTTATACAGGCCAATGAAATAAACAAAAAAAAATATAATTAATTTTATTATGGTCGAAATTCGACCACCAGGCGATCTCTAGTTATTTTTGAATGCAAAAATGTTCGATATACAATCAAAAAGTATCCAAGTTGAGTCGAAATTAATAGTAACTATATTTATTTGCCTTTTTTTTAGTAACAAACGCGTATCTTGAACCAGCCCCTGGATGGATAGATTTAAAAGCATGTATTTCGGGACTGATTGGGGTAAGTTTTATGAAATTCAACCCATTTTTATAGTAAGGCAACTAGACCTACATTTCTAGTATCTAAATTATCATCTATTTTAACTTCTACTTATCCTAACTATGCAAATGTGAGTTTGTTTGTTTGTTACGTTTTAACGCCACACCTACTTACCCAATCATCATAAAATGTTGCATACATGTTGTCAGGGGCTCAGAACATGTAATTAATGAAGTGAATATATATTTACGAATATAGATGGTAGGGTCAATATATATAGTACCGCAATACCATATCTAACCGTTGCCGGTGTGCAAAATAATTAGGTATATAGTTTATATTAAAGACATTGTTGTTATTAATGAATTATTGGTAATAATAAAATTGGGAAAATATTTACGGCTCGGGCAAATACTAATTTTTAATACGAATTGATACTTAATTATTTCAATCTCTTATATTGGATTTCTTGTTCCGGAATCCATGTAATTTGTTTATAATTTGGGTTTGATGTCTTGGTACAAGCAGTAAATTTATTTCATCATTTTAATTTCAGATGTTTCTTGGAACAGGTTTGGGCGTAGTCCATATTTATCATTACAATGATAATGTTGAGCTATCTTACGCTCCGGTAGATTTAGTGAATAACGCTATAATGGCGGCTGGGTGGGACATGGTTGAGAGGAAACGGGAGAACAATAAGGATCAAGATAATATATATATTATTACTACTTCTGGCAGAGGAGTTAAATTGAGTGAGTATGAGTATGTTATACAAACGTTAAGTAACAACATTACTTAATAAATTAAATATTTACAGAAACACTGTCTTAGTAAGTGTTTATTATGTAGAGCTGTAGCTGATAAAGGATTAAAATGTTTATAAGGATGAACAATAATACTGTCTCAGAATACTCTGATACTCTGTTAAGAGAACATTTATTAGAGATTTTATTGGTACCCAAACTGCTCTTTAATTCCTCACATTTGATTTGACTGTTGCAGAAAATGCATACAATATTTTAAATAACGAAGAAATAGTCCGTTTAGTAACTCCTAGAGCCGTATGGTACGTATGGGGTTGTGGTATAAAAAATAATATTGTATACACCATGTTGCTGTGGCTCGTGCATTACCTACCTGCTTACGCGATAGATGCTATTCTGGACATGCTTAAGCTGAAACCTAAAGAGATCCCTCCGTAAGTAATCTTTGAAAGTAGTGTGTAACGGGTGTAGAGCCCCTTGAACACAAAGGGAAGATCCTTCGATCAAAAATGTTGGGAAGTTGTACATATTTCGTTGCGACAATTTTTATTGCGCGATACAGGATCCTTAGTTACTTCGTGGTTTAGAGAAAGTTTTCGTTGTAAATGAATATCGCCACACAAACAATAGTCGAATTACGATGTGAAGATAACTAATTTCATCGAGCTATCCTTTGAACTAGTAAATTTAATCTGGGGATGGATTTTACAATAAATGAGCGATAAGTTGTTTAAATACTTTAATTATGTAGATAAATTAACAGGATTTAATTTTTAGTGTATTTAAAATGGCAACTCTGGGTGTTCAATTAAAAACTTGACAACAAATATACTTACCTAATTAGAAGTTACATACAATAACAATGCTCTGGTAATATCGCAAAATAACGTCGTGTATCTTCTTTGTTTTTTTATATAAATCTATTTATGGCGACATTCACATACCTACAGCAAAAACATACTTTTGCGCCAACTACCGAAGACAAGTCAAAATACGTAATATCCGCCGATCCTGCATCACGCAATAAAAATGCTCTTACTGATGAGTACCCCTTTTTTCTTGTGCGTGTGGAAACCCCCTCAGGCCGTCACCCCACCGGGGTTTTCAGTGGGGCGGTGTGTCGGAATCGAACCGACTAAAACCACACAGTGTGTCGTACTGCGCCTTAAGTAGGAGGGATCCGGGCACAGCTTTTATTAAGACATCCAGACACCTGATTTGTATCCCTACATCAACCATAAGACCGTGGCCAATCAGGTATGATCTAGCCTGGTCGGACGATCCTTCCTTTGTGTTCCATAATTGCGTCAAGTAAAAAAAGGAAAGCCTAACATATCATCATATCTGCCTATGTCGATGTATAAACACCCGTCTAAAAATGGTTTGGCTTTGTGAAAAAAAATCAAATAAACACGACCACTCTTTTAAAACACCAGCAAATTTCAACAATATTTTGTAAACTGTATTACATCACATTTTAAAATAAAATAAAGTAAACCAAATTGAAAATTAAAAAAAAAGGAGAAGAGGAAAACATAAGCAATGTAAAATAAGAAAACATAGTAGCTCACATTATATTTCCAAGTACATGGACAGACAAAACACATACGTTGTGTAAGTGAGGCTTTAATTTTATCTGTTCCCGATTAACTGTTTGAGCCAGTGAAAACTAAGGCCTGTGTTAAAGATCAAATTCAGTTAAATTTAGCTCAATAGAAAATTTACCTTTCTGTCGATTTTCACATTTTAGATAAACATAAAAACAAATTAAAGTCAAAATAAAATTACTTAAGATTTCGAGATTAATTCATAGAAATCTAGAAACTCGACATAAAAGCAATCATTGCAATATATTACTTCAGAAAAGTTAGTAGCTCATGGTTTCAATTTCTTATTATTGATGACACGCCGTTGTTGGTTCTATGTGTGTATCTTTAGCTCTTCGCATGAAACCGTATCTATTAATATATTTTATTCTTTTAGGTTATTGAAGGTTTACTCTAGGGTGGACAAAGTATCTAAAGTATACAAATACTTTCTCTTTTATGATTTTAATTTAAAAGATGACAGGCTGAAATCAATGATCAACCGAATGTCATCTGAAGACCGCATCATTTTCAATTGTAATGTTGACACCATCGATCTAAAAGACTGTCTGAAATCCTGGGCTATAGGACTTCGAAGGTGGGTACATCATAAAATCACATATTTAAGCTAATTCTTAAAATATTGCGTACAACGTAATTGATTCGGTGCTTGGCTAAAAACGCACTTCGTCATGTACCCTGAATAACAGAAGCAACAATGCCTCTTTTCATTAATGCTTGAGAACATTACTACCTCTTGCACCTGAGCTGCCGAGAAGTTTCCTACAATCTGGGTTGCTCTGTTTCGCCGAGTGTCCCTCTTCACGAGAGGATACAGTGAATAAACGTCAAAGGGTTAGACGGATTCAACATAACTGGGGTTTGTGTCTGAACATGTCCAACACGGACATGTTCAGATACAAACCAACTGTCCAAGCCATAACCTGTACCCGTAACTCAAGGGAGGTAAAAGTGGTTCTTTAGGGCTGTGTGTCTTTAGACAAAGTGCATGGCTTTTCATAACCTTCGCCCGGCCAAGCCGCTGACCAGCAGAGATGCTTTTAGCTGCTGCGAGGAAGAAAAATTAAATTTTCAAAAACTACTGCATGGATGGTGCAATAGTTAAAGTAGTCGCTTTGCCACTATGCCACGCCAAGTGTTGTGGTTTCGGTTTCCATGCGGGTGTGGAAATCGAACTCGGTATAATTTATAAATAGTTCCTGTGTCTAGGTGTTCTTTGTATCAGATGTTTGTAAAGTTCTCCGCGAAAGAGGAATATATAATTAGGTTGTCTTTTATAAAAAAAAAAAAAAACTGAATTGGCCTGATGGTCGCAAAAAGGTCAATCCACCAGATTTGGAAAATGGAAACTTAACTATATCTCAACTGTAACGATTGTAAAATAAATATGCTCACACCTTTCTGTATAATGGCAGTCTGTTGGTAAGGTAGCATCCATTATTTACGTGATCTAAAATTACCCTTTATATTGAGATCAGTTAAATATAATAGATGCACAGTTAAAATCTCACGTACACTTCAAACAATATCAGTAAACCTTGACGTCATATTATTTTTAGCTGTTTGAAAATAAATTGAATCCTTTAACAACTATAGCTTAAATAATCACGTGAGGGAAAGGGCGAGGTTAAACCAATTCTTAACCGAGCAATAAAAATAATCTCAACACATTTGTTTGTTTGCTTGTTGTTGAGCTGTTTTGACCCCCTTACCCTTGTAAGGAGGTCAAAACAGCTCACGTAATAAATGGATGCTCCATGATTTTAGCGGTATATAGTAACAATTAAAATATTAAAGATCTAACGTCCATTCTATTTTCTCGCAGGTATATAATCAAAGATGGCCTCGAAGGATCTGTGTACGCATACAAAAAACAAAAATGGCTAGGAATAGCCAACGCTCTGGTAGCATTGTTGTACGGATATTTGATATGGAAGATTTTGTACCTTGTTTTTAGTATCTTTAGGTTGATATTCTAATAATAAAATTAAAAGTAAAATGTTAAGAAAACTGTGTGCTGGGTAGTGATGATCAAAGTTCAGATATTTAACATTAAAATAAAGAAGGAATATTACAATCGATATGTAAATGAGTAATGAAAAAACAGTTCAGTACCTTTTTCTCCTCTGTTTGTCAACCTATTTTCTGTTTTTTACTCATTTCTTTGTTATTTATGAGCTTTAGTGTTATCAATAAAAAATAAATTGGAAACGGTGTAAAATTTGCTTTGCTCATTTTCCTGCCCTTGAAGGAGCTTTGATGGATAATTTTGTGAATTACAACCGAATTTCTTCTTCTAGATGACCATTAAAGTGGTACGCTATGATGGCCGTTAGGATACCAAATTAGTTTATTACATTGATTTCTTAACTATATATATATATATATATATTATGGTCGAGTAGTATGATCGAGCAAACACAAAAATCTTCACGTTTTTTTAAAAAAACAGCGCTATTTTACAAAATCCTTAATGAGCCAAGTCAATTATAGAATTAATTATACTATTATTATATACATAGTTCCTGGGCGACCGAGATGGAAATAGCGAAAACTAATTTTCTCAGATATGAGAGCTAGCTATATCGATTTTTCACCCCCATACACCCCTATGTTGCAAATTTCCCTATATTGTCCTATGTATATTTCTCGGGACAACGTCATCGAGATCCGAATCAAACTTGTGTCTGAAATCGAAACTTTGACACTTAGAGGGTAAACCCAAATTAGCTTCGAAGAAACTTAGGAGTGGTGAACAGATCGAGTCAGTATTTCACTCCAGCCCACCAACTATTTTATAAGGTGCAGGTTCGACCGCATATGGAATGCTGTTCTCATCTCTATGCAGGGGCACCTCAGTACCGGCCTCTTCCTCTAGACCCACTCGCATCATCGATTGCCAGGATATTTCAGATCGGCTTGACTCCTTGGCGTTGTGTAGAGACGTAGCTTCACTCTGCATTATCTATCGCTTGTACTATGGGGAGTACCCCGCATCGTTTAAGGCGACAAAATTTTCATCCCCATCTTTTGGATAATGGCTACTCCAACACAGTGCGCTTCTCCAGAAACTTTTCGCCTCGCACAACCAATATGTGGAACAGGTTCGACTTTTTCGAATTTCAAAAAACAAAATGTTGAATTAATAGAATCACTAGCTATACCATTAACATTAAATTTTGAGTGAATCTTAATTTTTTCTTTAATAATTTTGATTAGCGAGGAATTGAACCCAAGAGAGTATTTTAAAGAAGTAGCAAGGCGATTTGGAATGAAATTATCTCTTAGCCTAAATATCATCGCATTAAAGTATTCAACAGCCTCTTCAACGCTGCCAACCTCAGGCGTTGCCTTCCAATCGACCACAGTTAGTTAGCTTACAAGTTTCATCATAATCTAGACGACTGTAAGAAAAACAGTCCGCTTATTTAAGTTAAAAGCGTGAATTCAATAAATATGGTTGTATGATTAGGCATAGGTGTAACGGAATAACGGGTAAAGCTAATGGATCGGAACAAGCTGTCAGAGCGTAGTTCCGATCCTCTCTGTACATAATATAGCGATCTTCAAATAATTAGATATCATAGATACTATTCAGTAGACTAGAATAAAATAATATCATAGTCGGACATACCCATATTATGCTTAAAGTTGACTGTCGTCGTCCTTAATCCCCGGCAATTTTGGTAAAATTTATACTAAGCTTAGCCATTAAAATCAGTTTAACTAATACCAACGATAATAAAAGCCAACCTTCAGATCCTATAAATATAATGCAATATTGGTTAAGTAGAACGTAAGAAGAAGAATAATTAAGGTGGTTTAGCAAAACGCACCATACAAATATTACCACAACTAAGCATTCAGTAGAAACAGGCAAAAAAAGGAGTGAAGTGAGTTATACAAACACAAAAAGAGCCCACTCGAGTAATCCAAAGGCGCAACATTGTTGCAAACAAATGATGACTAGGAAACCAGCGCTTCTAAACCAAATTAATAAACCGTATTTCTTCTACAAGTTTGATTAAATTTGCACGTTACTTCGATAGATGGCATTAGCAATAGTCAATCGTCTTTATTACATAAAATCATTTAATGATATAAACTTTTCTGATTTAGATTTTCTTATTTTTTTTTTATGGTATAGGGGGCTAACGATCAAACGGGTCACTTGATGGTAAATGACTACCGCCACCAGCAACTCGAAGAGTCACAAGTGCGTTGCCGGGCTTTAAAGTTTGAGTACAAGAGGGAAGAGGGTGGAAAGGGAAGGTTTAGGGCCTCCGGCAATGCAACCATTGCTTCATTGCTGGTTTTCTGTGAGGCTGTGGTATCACTCCAGTCGAGCCGGCCCATACGTGCTGAAGCTTTCCCACAAACAAAAATATATCAACAGAAAAAATCATAATAATATGCTCATAAAACATTTACCAAACTAACTAACACAAAATGAAACATAAGAATGTCATTATGATGGTTCATGTACGACAGCTAAGGTTTAGAAATTTCGTGTTGATAAATTAGTAATTATAATAATAATACATGAAGTGATGGAAACTTTTGGCCTTGCGCCGATATAAGAGCCACCATATATAATTCATATATATTTTTTATTGAATCATCATCCTCCACGCCTTTTCCCAAATAAGTTGGGGTCGGCTGTTAGTCTAACTACGGTACGGTCGAACTTTGATATTTTACGGGAAGTGACTGCCATCAGACCTCCACAACCCGAGTACTAGGCGATATCAAAGTTCTGTAGTTAGACCAGCTTGTCGGACTTTTTAGGGCTCCAACTACCTGTAACGAATGCCACAGATGTTTGTATGGCACCCGGGACCGACAGTTTAACGTTCTCTTCGAAGCACGGAGGAGTCGCGGTGTGTTAAAAATGATCACCCATCCTAGACTGACCTGGCTAGTATTACTTAACTTTGTAATATGCTAACCTACTCGGTTACCACTTAGCCACGAGCCCATCATTTTTATTGAATAGAACCTGAAAATCCGTTGAATTAAAGTGAGTAGCAAAATACATTCTTAGAATTACAGGTAATTTTCTGCTCAATTAATCAACCTTATCTTGTGTTTTTATCAGTTTTTAAACAAATCATACAATCGACTAGGTGGCTCTTACCCGGGACTGTCTGTGTCAATTTAGAAATTATCAACTTGAACGAATACAAAAAATATTTGTTCACCATTAAATATCACCTAATATAATAATTATCACCTTCGGCAACCTCCAATGTCATATGAACAAAGTTGTAGGTCGCATACTATGTTAACTTTCGATGGAAGACGTAAACTGCTGGATATGTGCTTGTTGTATGATATTATCGATGGACGCTTCGACTGTCCCGATATGCTGACACAGGTGACATTTAATACACCACTCTGACGCACTCGCCAATCTCCAATGTTGCACGTACCCCGTCAAGCTACTAACTATGCCCAAAATAGTGTCCTTACACGCATTGCTCGAACCCATAACAAAACTTTTGGTGGAATTGATATATAACTGATATATGTTCCTACCTTCAAATACCTTGAAATTAAAAATAGTAAGTGCTTTGAAATACAAGCAACTCAATGTGCTGTCGTAATTTAAACAATGTAAAGCGGGCAGCGATGTCACTGATATAAATGCTAAAAACCAACGAGATTAAAGTACAAAGCTGACCGTTAATATTATATATTGGACTGTGAAACGTTTTGACAAAGTTAAATATTCACCTTTTTTTTATTTCACTTTCTTTTAAATTTAACGTTTTATTTTATCCGCTCATTTACCGAATTATGCCTTCTGTGCTATATTTACGAAAACCTGTCATGGCCTTACTTTATTATTTTATTCTTTTTGTATTATTTACCTGTATTGATGTTGGTTTTCTTAATAAAAACAAAATAAAATAAGCTTCACTTGTAACTAACTATGTAAACAAATCTTGGAAATTAATTTTAACATATAAATAATTTTATTTGTAAGCGGCGGTAGCGTAATGGCTAAGGCGTTGGACTTGCGATCCAGTGGTTGCGGGTTCGATCCCACTCCTAACACAAGGATTTAGCTTAGCTGGACGGGTTAACAGGACCACTAATAATGTGTGATCCACGTTGCTAGTATTCTTTAAAATTCAATTTCTCAATTAAAATCTGCCATTAGAAATTTCCCCATACAAACTGTCATCCAATTTTTCACCCCCTCTAAGCTTAATTTTCGATAGAAAAGTATGCAATGTCCATCTCCAAGGTTCTGTCTATATGTATACCAAAAATCACAAAAATTGATTTTGCGGTTTATGCGAGAAAACGAACAGAGTTATGGGTTCGCGTCACGGTCATACTAATGTAATACGTCGTTTTTAGTTTTCACTTCTGTCGGTAGTCCTATTGTTTATGGAATAGGGAGCAAATGGAGCAAACCTTTAAGGTGTGAATAGGGGATAGGGGGAAGAGGGCTCCCCCTATCCCCTATCCCTGTTAGGGATGGGTTTGGGCCTTTACTGCCGGTTTTCTGTGAGGCCGTAATATATTATCACTCTGGTCGGGCCGGCCCACATTCCGAAGCATGGCTATCTTGATGGATGAAAAAATTAAGACATATAAAACAAACATATCACTTAATTTTACGTTACATATCAGAACCTTTTTATTATCAACCGAAATTAAGTGGTAATAAAGTGTATAATTACCTTTCATACTAATGAGTACTTACCTTAATATGTACAGCTTACAGTTTCATATACATAGAAGTAAACTGTAAGATCGAACTATGAAATTCTTCATATATATTTTGACGATTTTAATGTTTAAAAATGGTGAGTAGGTATACAACACAATTTGCATCAAATATATTCATTATATGTTACGAAAAAAATTACTGATTCTTCCTCAAACTCTTTATGGCATTTAAGGTTTATGGCAAATGTAGTCGTCGAGTACATTAAATACAAAAAAAAGCATGCGTCTGCGATGACGATAAAACACTAATCACATCACATGATCCCATCTTTAATTAATAATAATAACTGGACACATCTCGCACACGACCGTCTGATTCCAAACTAGCAGAGCCTGTACTATGGTAACCAGACTGCTGATAAATAACGAAATACATACATATCATCACTACATATTATAAAACAAAGTCCCCCGCCGCGTCTGTCTGTAACTACTGAACGGATTTTCATGCGGTTTTCAGTAATAGACCGAGTGATTCATGGGTAGGGTTGTGGTGTATAATTTTTACCCATGCGAAGCCGGAGCGGGTTGCTAGTTGTAGATAAATTACATCCAGACATGGAACAAATGTTCATTCTCATCACACAAGTATTTGTCCTGGGTGGGAATCGAACCCACGACCTCTGGGCCAACAAATGGGAAAGTCCCAAAGTGTTGGACGAATGTCTTGTTTACTGTGCCTCAGCTTATCTCTTCGTGGGCACAGGTGTGAGTGTAGTGTCTATGTATGTATGATATTTAATGAATTCTGTTCAACAGTCACTTCCTGGATGTTTGTGGATATATCATATTACGACGGTGGATTCATGGACTGGATCCAAAACAAGAGTAAGTACATCTGTACTCATGTAATAAAGCTAAAGAGTGTGTTTGTCCGCTCTAATCTCTGGAACCACCTTTCAATTTTGTATTTGATAGCCCAATTATTGAGAAAGGTTTATATGTATACTAGATGCATCCGGTATGCGTTGCAATCCCTTTTTTTATAATTTTTTTGGGCCTGGAACCCTAGCGGGTTTTCCCAAAATACCCTACCAAAGTTTCATCACAATCTGATCAATGGTTTCGAAACAACTACAACAAATCAAAAACCATGAAAATCGGTCCAGCCGTTCTCCAGTTAAAAGTGTTCGAACAAACCCGACTTTGTATTAAGATAACATCACGCTGCGACTCTTGATATTGAGATCGCCTAGTGGTCAAATTTGGACCATAATTCATTTTTGGTTTATTTAATTGGCCATTGTAACTTAAAATGTCATCATATAGACTTACGTACTATGACAGGACAATATATATACTGGACGCCTGTAGCTTTTATATAATATTTAAATTTGTACCACATATTGATTACAAATTTTAACTTTCTGCACTTCTCCTACATGTAAAATTTCAATCAATCAATCAGCCTATCATAGTCCATTGCTGGACACGGCCGTCTGATTCCAAACTCTTCCAATCGCCCGCTCCTCCGCGTTCCGCATTAAGTCCATCCCTGCTACCTTCTTCAGGTCGTCGGTCTATCTGGCTGAGGGGCGTCTTAACTTCCGTTTGGCGATTCGCGGTCTCCACTCCAGAACCCGTCTGCTCCATCGACCATCGGTCCTTCGGCATACGTGGAAAATCATTTGGTTTTTTATAATTTTACGTTATACAGTAAACAGAACGTTTTAGCGAAAAAAAAATACCGCATACGCCCAAAAACTGCAATGTAATCAATCAAACAACATTTAAACATTTTATGCAATCAGCTGGTCTTGACGGCGCCGAACGTTTAAGGTCATTAACCGTATAGCACAAAAAGAATACCTACGTTTGTAACATGTACATTGTGTGGCGCCAAATGAAACTAATGACTATAAATGAGCTGACTTTTGTATTGTGATAAGTATCCAGAGAAAGAGGTTTTTTGTAAGTTTTTCGCGTAGCTCAAATTTACACGCGCGCTTTGTACGCACGTTCTCTCTCTCTCTGTCTCTCTCTCTCTCTATCTCTCTCTCTCTCTCTCTCTCTCTCTCTCTCTCTCTTGCTCTTAAGCTAATTTAAGCTTGCTGATTCTAATACGTGAGTGATGCCCTCGCAAATTAGATTTTAAATTGGAATACTGCTAGCTCCAAGACCCAAATCATCGACGCAGAAGTTGTTATATTACAGATTTTAGTTTATATTTCTTTTTTAATACTACGTTGGTGGCAAATAAGCATACGGCTCGCCTGATGGTAAGCGGTTACCGTAGCCTATGAACGCTTGCAACTCCAGAGGACTCCCATGCGCGTTGCCGACCCTTGAACAACCTATACACTCCTTTCTTGAAGAATCCCATACTGTGGTCCATCGGGAAAACCTCGACAGGGAGCTCATTCCCAGCCGCAGAGTTCGCGGGAGGGTATACCTCTGGAACCGTACCGTGCGCAACCATTTAGGTTCCAATGTGTGAGGATGAATGCCCTGCCGGTGGCGAGTGGTGCGATGGTAGAATGTGGCCGTGGGTATCATGTCAAATAGTTCCTCAGAGCACAACCCATTATACAAGCCGTAGAACACACACAGGGAGGCAAAGTCTCTCCTCAGGCTTAAGGGTTCAATACCGCTTGTGAGTTTGGGATCGTCGACTATTCTTAAAGCACGTCTTTGAACCGAGTCAAGAGGCCCAAGCTGGTATCCAGGTGCTCCTGCCAAGAGATGACAGCAGTACTCCATATGGGGACGGACTGGTGATTTGTATAATAAAAGTCTTTGCCCCGGGGTGAAGTACCGCTTCCCTCTATTAAGCACTCCAAGCTTTTTGTATGCCAGCTTGGCCTTGCCTTGCAAGTGATTATGAAACTTGACGTCCCTTGGAATGTCAACCAAGAATCAGAAATTTCATTTAGAAGAGCTAAATCGAAGCAACGAATCGGAGCAAAATAATTCTAGGTCAAATATTTAAACTTGTATGTCGATATTTGCAACAACAAAGATTGGAAAAATATTAGTTAAGTAACAATTTTATAACTTTTTGAATAATTCAGAGATTTTGTTTTCAATAACAAGGCTTTTATTTCTAGTGTCCCGATGACACCATACTTTTTTTCAAAATTTTAAAGTAATATTTGATACTATGAAAAACATATTTTTTTGTGAAATACTGTCTCAAGCGGAGGCGTTGCGCTCATACCGTCACGGCGGCGCGAAGATCTATCTTCAGCGTTGAATAAAAATTATAAATAATGGAGATAGAATTCAAGTCCAAACATTTTATTAGAAATTTCCTCCACTTTAACAACCTTTTTTCAAAAATTCTTAAATATTAATAGCTTTTGAGTTTTTAACGAAAAACTGAATATCTTTTTTTTTTCAATTTATTTTGTTAATAACAATTGCAACTTTTTATGTGCTAATAAATGCTCGAGATACCTTTTTCTAGACGTCATTCCGAATCGAAAGGGCACGTATTTTAACTTGACTGGACTATGTGGTGCTAAGTTGGTCCCTTTAGAACTCCGGAATACGGGAGAAAATTGTGCTGCCAGCTCCTACTTCCAATGTTTATTGTTGACTGCTGCTGGATTTGTAAAGTAACTGAGTCATGTTGTTTATTTTCTCGTTGTTAAGTGAATTATAGAGCGAGAGTCGTTCGTTCAGTCAGGCTGCTTGCCGTGTGTCGGTGGTCACCAATTTGCCCGTGTTTGGCAAGTAGTGTAATGAGACTCAAAACGATTTTTAGTCTGTTTTATTTTAAATACAGACAGGGCTAATATACTTATGTGGTTCATATGTACAATTATTTTATTTAATCTCTAAAGTTAACCTATAAATGTGACTTATCTAAGTACGTGTAATTATGTGCGACGTGCTGTCGATACAACCTCGTTTGTCGTTGCCATAAAAAAATGGGATAATAATACATTTTTAATTTATTATTTTTAGGATTTGAATACACTCAGTCTGAATATGACCATTATTCATTTGCACAAATACACGAAATTTTTCCGATGACGAGAATGATTGATCCTAACGAAATTTTAGATAGCGATGATAAACTGATAGACTTGGACACCAAAAAAGAGCATGATAATGGAACGTGCTATTGTCCACGAGTTTATATGCCTGTGTGTGCCACTGACGATATTTCGTACTCCAATGCTTGTGTGATGCATTGCACTAGAAGAAAAATATCAGTGAGGCGAGAAGGCCCTTGTATTGAATACAGACGGAGAAACAATGGTATTGCTTACAACCTAACCATTCCCGAAAACTGGCTTCAGCCTAATATTACAAGCGATAAATTAATAGAACTTACTTTGTTGAACATTGACTATAAAGACACTGAAGATAGTAAAACAAATGCGACCATAAGACAGATGAGAAGATCACAGGCTTTACTCGAGTTTTTAAATAAAGTTCTACCTGGTAATGAGAATGAAATAATAAATGTAATTATTTCACATGCCAAAAATAAAGTAACTACAAATTCAAAGTAATAAAAAAAGTTGATACATTATTTATTTTAAACTAACAGTTCCCGTGCGGCTTCGCTCGCGTGTACATATTTTATGCGGAACTCTAATTCTTTTTTCCAAAATAAAAGTAGTTTAAGTTACACCCTACCCTATAACACCGCTATCTGCCAGTGAAAGTCCCGTGGAAGTCGCACCACCGACAAAAATTTAAAAGACTGATTTTTAAGCGTATGTATGGTGCAAATAACTATATGAGCTTAAAAAAACCTATTATTTTGACATTACAACAGACACTTCAATTTTATTTATTTGTATTGACTAACTGACAAGTTGTTCTCCAGGTGAACGGTAACTTTTAGTTTTGTCGTAGGTAATAAGGTAGGTTTCGACTTTGCAACTTTGCCTATTGCCTTATTCAATAAGTTTTTCAATTTTTCTTTCCCCAAAGGCCATACTCAGACTATTTCCAACATTTAAAATAAAAAAGCGTTGCTCAAGTGATGCGCTTAGCAATGAACATCATTTAATATTAATTGTTAAAATATCATTGATAGTCAATATTTATAGCGACTGCCCCTACACAAAACGTACGAATTTCTATAAAACAATATATTATCTCGATACATACTTCTATAGCCACGATTATGTTGTTAGATCTAAGTTAAAGTCAAATAAAATGTTAAAGAACAGTTTGATCATCATTCTCCTACTCTTTTCCCAATTTTCATTATGGTCAGCGCAATGTGTAACATTACAAAAGGGTTTTAGCTGGTTCCTTTTATAACCCTTTTTTTGTTTTTTGTTTTTGTTTTAAGACCGGAAAAAAGGAAGAAAGTAAAGAAAGAAAGTAAATAGGAAGCTCGTAGAAGCCGGGGTTGCGTACTCGAATGTGCTGTATTTCCTGTGACTGGAGAGGCCACTAGGTCAGCAACATCAGCTCAGACAGTTTGATGTGACGGTTTAATCTAAAGATTTTTCAAAATATCTATAGATTTATGAAACATTTCATATGACTATTGTATAATGCCAGAAATCAATGTAGGTACTATTATATTACAAGTGCTATCTAATGCAATTGGTACTCAAGAAAACTATATTATGATAGGTCATTAGTGGTTGTTGCTTTTTTTAATATATACCCTGTAAATTTGATTGAGCATAGGTATTTATTGATGATTTTGCATGTAGGTTTTGTACGTTAGTGAGATTTAGTAGCGAATCATTTACATATTTAGATTTAAATCCTATTGATTACTTTAAATAAGTAATTTAACTCAAAAAATAATTTTTATTTAACTGGAAATGTTTTGATGAATTAAAGTGTGACAAACTCATAAGCTGAACTGACTATCGGCACAACGATTGCGAGATCGGCATCCCAGCTCGTGTGCTAAATTCAAATATTTTATTATATAATGGAGGATGATTCTATCTTTCTCTTTTTCGGCCTTTAATGGTAACGATACCCTGTGACAGCTCGTTAAGGGGTTGTCGTTTTTAATTTTAGACATCATGCCTTTTTGGCAATTTGTGTAAACTTGCAGTACTTTTATAATATTGTGTTTGGTCGATTTTAATAATACCTATAATTAGGTCTTGTTTGAGGGCTCGAACTTCCAGGCAATAGCCAGTTCGAGTTACAGGCTTACGATAATAAAGTATCCAAAGAACTTCTGGAGCTCAAACACTGCAAACTGAACAAACATATGTTCAACCTGAAATTGGGCGAGAACACAATTTGCAGATTCTGTCAGGAGACAGAAGAGGCTGCAATGCATATTTTATGCTTTTGTCGCCTACTAATGCAGCACTGAATTATTAACCTAGGGTTATGCAACCGCAGGAAATACAAACAATCACTGCTGATCTGGAGACTTCTCGAAGCCGTATGTCTGAGCAGTGAACTGTAAACCAGAAGTGCGCTACAAAAGACCAGAAATTGTCGAGGTAGCACTAGGCACTTAAAACAATAATAATAATACAGGTTTATGACCCTGGCCTTATGAAGCTATTGCGTACACTCCCCAAACCAACAGGTTAAGCAATCGCCTTTTCCCGAATGAATGAATGAATGAATATTTTATTCACATAAAATAGAGGTGTTTTACAAGTGCTTACAGTCCATCTATTTAGCCTCTGAAAGGCATGTGAAATAATTAGAATGATTCACTTACAAGCCCAACTTTCCTTCCATTGCATACCCTTCTTGACGACTTTTTCCTTTCAATATACCCTGAATTTTTCCATCTTTGATTCCCAAAGTATCCAATTGGCATCAATAGGCTTGCCCCCTGTTATGTAGGATCAAATTATAGTTGGCAAAATGTGGGTGTTTAATATGCCTCTGCCTACCTCTTCGGGGATACAGGCGTGAGTATGCGTTTTAGGAATTATGATTACGAAAATAGGTTGACAGCTATTAACAAAAGCCTCAGAGAAAACCGTCAGTGAATCAATGATTACATTGCTTTACGCTGAGTGAGTGAGGTTACCGAAGGCCCCTAACCCTTCCCTCTCCATCTCTCCCCCCTCTCGCCCGCCTTCACCCCTTCCCCTACTCCCACCTTAAAGGCCGGCAACGCACATGTGACTCTTGAGCTGCAGGTGCCCATGGGCGGCGGTAGTCATTTACCATCAGGTGACCCGTGTGCTCGTTGGCCCCCATAACATTAAAAAAAAAAACAAAGAATACTCTTTAAAAGCAATATGTTTAATAGCAGAAGCATAAAACAGAATAAAAAAGATACATGTACAATGTCATTAATACAATATTTGCTACGTACAACCATTTTTGCCTCTGATATGCCTTTTCAGAGTCCCTCAGACCATCTTTGACTACATATTTTCTTAAGCCTAAAACCATAACTTTAATCAATTGACCATAGTCAATAGTAAATATGTCACAGTTGAAAATATCTCTGTCTTTGCCAGACATTCTGCAGATCATATCGGTGAGATTCTTGTCGCAGAAATACCAATCGTTGTTGATGAAATAGCAAAACAATTTTGACATCTTGTAGACTTTTTGGTAGAATTTTTTGAATCTAAAATAAAAAAATACCATAAATATGATTGACACAGATGTAGGGAAACTACTGTGGTGGCGTGTTCAGTATCTCTCTAATACTCTTTCTTACATAATAATAATAATAATAACTGGCAACACGAACCTGTAAGCGTCATATTATCTCACAGAAAATATTATACCTATTAACTTATTGTATACATCGAAATAAATTGCAAAATAAATACAAAACAAATATTTGGAAACAGATTCATCAAACATATAAAAAAAAAACACAGAAACAACATGCAAAATTTCAAAAGAAAAAAATTCGAAGATAATGACAGATGTCATATAAGACAATAGCCCAACAGCATGGAATATAATGAAATAAAATGCTTACAAGGTATCAAGCTAGACAGAGAATTGCACAGCAAACATCCCCGGACTCGTCGCAAAGCTCCGCCTCACAGCTGCCAATGCACTCCTTGGTGAGATCGGCAAACACTGAGGCGTCGAGCTCAAGCTCCTGCGACGAGTATTTCTCTCCGCCGACGTCGCCAACACCTGTGCGGCAGGGGAGAGGCCGGCCACCGACCTGCTTAGGACCCCGAGGAACACTGACCTCGAATAGGGCCCCCGCTGCCGGTGGTGATGTGCGCCGCATGAAATGGACTTATTCAATTAATGAAAACGTCATGCGGGCATATTATCGGGCTACAGAGTTGGGAACTAACCTTACTGCGTACCGTGTTCGATTACTGTCTCTGTTTCAGGAGCTTGAACCAGCTGCCAACGTGTCAGCACAAAGACTGTCGGATCAGGTGCAGGCTATACGGCGCTGTCACCTGCTGGATGATACCGTACTTGAGAGGCTACGCTCTGACGTACGGAATAGCTTGGTTATCCCTTCTTCATCGCAAGTTGTGGGTTCGGTGGCCAATCACACACCGCAATTGGTAACACAGTTACATGTTGATGAAATTGTGGATAGTGAAGCTATATCTGTAAGTACCCAATGCAACGAAAGGTTAAGGAGCGCCTTGGAGGATGCGATTCTGAAATACCGGTTTGTGAACCACATTAATAGACCACGTTTATCCCGTTTGCCTATTCATAGACGAAATATAGCGCTGGTGTGTGCCCTGGATTCGTTATTGGCTGATTATTTAGACAATAGTGAAGATCTTAGTGATACACACTCTATTCTCTACTGTGCGGCTGTCGCAGCATGTCGAGTAGCAGGAGTACATTTCTCTGTAAATACCGCTACTACTCGACCCAAGCCTGCTGTGCCAGCCTGGCAGTGTAGAATCGAGCGTCGTATTGCTGAGGCCAGGACACTCATCGGTAAGCTAATCTGCTTTAGATCGGGTAACACGCGGCCGAGAGTGATGCGCTTTGTGAAACAGGCATTCTTGGGGACTGACATTAGTACTCAACAATATATGTCATGTGTCACAGAGCGCATAGACTTTCTAAAGCAGAAAGTTTATGCATGGGCAAATAGGATTCGAAGATACAAAAAGCGAACAGATCGGTATAATCAGAATCGTATGTTCCACAGAAATGAGAGGTGGGTTTACCGAAAATGGGAACAATCGGATCCCTGTGTGAGTGACGGGCATTTCCCAGATGATGATGCTACACATGAATTTTGGCGTAATATCTGGTCGGTGCCTGTCACTCATTCAGAAGGTGATTGGATACGAGATGTCGGGTGCTCATGCGAGTCTATACAAGCAATGGAACCAATTTCCATAGCCATAGGTGACGTAAGTAGTGCAGTTCAGTCATTATCAAACTGGAAATCGGCTGGACCAGACGGACTGCACAACTTTTGGCTGAAATGGTTCCGAAGCTCGCATGCTCGTTTGGCATCTCAGTTCCAAGCAGCATTGGATCCGGTTCATTACCCCATTTTTTGACAACTGACGTAACCCACTAACTCTATAAATCTGGTAGTGCCATGGATCCCAAAAATTATAGACCAATTACATGCCTACCAACTATGTATAAGCTTCTAACATCTCACCTTCTGTACATGGACGATTTGAAACTTATTGCCCCCACTAATTTGCAATTGACAGCGTTACTGAAGGTGACTGAAAACTTTAGTAACTCTATCAAGATGGAATTTGGTGTGGACAAGTGTGCAGTCATGCATGTAAAGAAAGGCGTGATAGTAGAATCTGAAGGAGTCGAACTTTCAGATTCAACAAAACTCAGATCTCTGTCTGCAACTGAAAGCTACAAGTATCTAGGTATATCACAGTAATTGGGAATACCTGAATCTCATATGAAACAAGCGCTGCAGGAGCGCTTTTTTGGCCGCCTGAAAAAAGTACTTAAAAGTCTTTTATCAGGGGGTAACAAAATGCGTGCTTGCAACGGTTGGGTCATGCCGGTTCTGATGTATTCCTTTGGTATACTTAGATGGACTCAGACCGAATTGGATGCCCTTGACAGGAGAGTCCGTACACTGCTGACTGCATTCCGAATTCACCACCCACGTTCATCGGTAATGAGGTTGTATATCCCGCGAAAGTTTGGGGGTCGTGGACTCTTAAACATTAAGACCCTACACAATCGCGAGATATACAACCTTAGAGAATATTTTCTTTATACTGACGTGGGAGTGCATCGTAGTGTGGTAGCAGTGGACAACGGACTCACTCCGCTCGCTCTGGCCAAAGAGAACTGGCGCAAGCCTGTAGTACTTAGTACTAATGATCGCAGGGAGGTATGGAAGGGCAAAGAACTTCATGGTCGTTTTTATCGGGCCCTAAATGGGCCTGATATAGACTTTAAAGCTTCTACATCTTGGCTACGGTTTGGTGATCGGAGAAACCGAAGGTTTTGTCTTTGCCATTATGGACGAAGTTGTTATGACGAATAACTATCGGAAATATATCGTGAAAGATGGTACGGTGGACATCTGTCGGGCGTGCCACCGTCCCGGTGAATCTATCAGGCATATTATTTCTGATTGTTCTCGTCTTGCCAACGGGGAATATTTGCATAGGCACAATCAAGTGGCCAGGATTGTGCATCAACAACTTGCCCTTAAATACAATCTTGTGCATTCAGAGATGCCATATTACAGGTATGTGCCCGACCCAGTTCTCGAAAATGGTCGTGCCACATTGTATTGGGATCGATCTATCATCACTGACAGAACTATTGTTGCCAATAAACCTGATTTATTGCTGATAGACCGATTAGAGCGCCGCGCAATGATTGTCGATATCGCTGTTCCTCATGACGAGAACCTCGTGAAAGTAGAAAAAGAAAAACAAATAAAATACTTGGATTTGTCTCACGAGATTGTCGATATGTGGAATATCGATTCGGCAATCATTGTTCCGATTGTCATATCTGCACATGGATTAATAGCCAAGAGCCTCGATCAACACCTTAAGAGGCTCGCGTTAGACAGCTGGATCAAGGGACTGATGCAGAAGGCCGTTCTCCTTGACACGGCCCGTATAGTGAGGAGATTCCTGTCTTTGGAGCCCTAACCACCGGTATCTTGGTCCCTGTACCCGCTGTCGGTGGTCTACTGTTTTTATATTTTTAAATATATATATATTGTTTTGTACATATTTAAAAATGTAATTTATAAGTGTTAAGATAAATAAAGAGGAATAATAATAATAATTTATTAATACAAAATAGTAGTGCAGTGCATACATACATATTATCACAACAATATATTACTTAGAAACTAATGCAGTCGGAACTAGATTGTATTGTCTTAGTATTTATACCTTAACATTAAACGTGTGTGAGCTAGCATTTCGCTTACTAAGTAGTAGACATATTAAAAGTAAATAATGTATACGGAAACTATTTTGGGGTCGCTGCTATTGACCTAGTATGCTATTGAAACCAATAATAATGCTTACACAGACAATAAAGAATAATTGTTCGACTATTACAATCATAGACAAATAATAATAGACCGTAGAAGGTGGCGTGATATGCAATAGATGAAAAAAAAAAGAGAACGCTGCCATACGTGGTCCCTCCGTCTTTTTAGTTATGACAATTGCGCATCAACACACACGCCACGTAAACGCAAGATAGACAAGGATAGAGGAACCACGTATAGCGCGGGCTATTCTTATTTTTTTTTGTGCAAACGAGCAGATACCGACTAGATCAGTGAATACCGACTCCCATGGACACTTGCAACTCCAGAGTCATAGGTGCGTTGCCGGCCTTTAAGGTTGGAATAGGGGAAGGGATTACCTTTCCGGGCGGGAAGCGGCAGTCGGCCCCCGCCCGAAGAGGTACGCGAGTGGCGTGAGGCCGCTCGCCGAGCCACGATGGCTCGTTGGTCGTCCCGGCTGGAGGCTCCACGTGCTGGCTTTGCCGCCGTGAAGGCGATCAAGCCGGTCATCGTCGAGTGGGCAGGGCGGCAGCACGGGACCCTTTCCTTCCGACTGACGCAGTTTCTTTCCGGGCACGGCTGCTTCGGGAAGTACCTGCACTCGGTCGCTAGGAGGGAATTGAGTCCCCCCTGTCACCACTGCGACTGTAGTGAGGACTCGGCTCAGCACACGCTGGCGGTTTGCTCCGCCTGGGCGACGCAGCGTCGGGCCCTCACTGCAGTCATCGGAGGGGATCTCTCGCTACCGGCCGTCATACGCTCCATGGCCGGTAGCGACAGGAATTTTACCGCGGTCGCCACCTTCTGTGAGGACGTCATCTCGCAGAAGGAGGCGGCGGAAAGGGACCGGGAGGACGATCTCCACTCGGACCTAATTCGCCGCCGGCGAACCGGGCGGCGGAGGCGCGCTTACCAGCGCCTCATGCCGCCCTGAGTGTGGCCGCGGGTGGACGGGACGGGTTTTTCCCCTTCACCCGCTATAGTGGCCCCCCGCGAGGAGGCGGCGTCCGCGTGTGCCTGGACGTCGCCTAATTGAGAGGTTTTTACCCAAAGGTGGTGCCCGCGCTTTTGCGGGCAGGCGCTAGGGGGGGTCCGGATGTCTTAATAAAAGCTGTTCCCGGATCCCTCCTACTTTAGGCGCAGTACGGCACACCGTGTGGTTTTAGTCGGTTCGATTCCGACACACCGCCCCACCGAAAACCCCGGTGGGGTGACGGCCCGAGGGGGT
The DNA here is from genome assembly GCA_949752705.1 of Callimorpha dominula. NCBI lineage: Eukaryota > Metazoa > Arthropoda > Insecta > Lepidoptera > Erebidae > Callimorpha > Callimorpha dominula. The sequence goes on along the minus strand of OX457019.1, from coordinate 2,640,561 downwards.
TTCCACACGCACACCTCTTATCCTCTTATAACGTCTGACATTTCAATGCACATTTTTTTTATGGTATAGGGGGCAAACGAGCAGACGGGTCACCTGATGGTAAATGACTACCGCCGCCCATGGGCACTTGCAACTTAAGAGTCACAACTGCATTGCCAGCCTTTAAGGTGGGAGTAGGGGAAGGGGGAAAGAGGGGTAGAGGAGGGGAGAGGGATGAGTTAGGGCCTCCGGTAACCTCACTCACTCGGCGAAAAGCTGCAAGCATTGCTTCACTGCCGGTTTTCTGTGAGGCCGTGATATCACTCCGGTTGAGCCCTCCCATACGTGCCGAAGCTTGGCTCTCCCACGTTACAAAACATTTTCAAGACATGTTTAATAGAAAGTAATTGTAAACTTCTTATTATTCAATTATTAAAATCTGACGTTCCAGGGATTAGCAGAACAACCCCAACATGGATAAATTATTTACTTCTTTTAGTTTCGAAACCCCCACAGGGCACGGACCTAATAAAAGCGAATCGGGTCATCACCTTACCTGGGTAATGGCAAGGTAGTATATCAAACCGACTGAAGTCACATGGTGTTACGTTACGTCCACTTGCCGGGTTTTCAGGTATAACCTACAGACCCATAGTGTCCAGCGAGAGTCTTCTTGCACCAAACCACCACTCGTACCAAAAGTCATTGAAATAGTCTTGGCAATTGATTGGCCTCCCATTGTAACTTTGATTTGCCACTTTCAAATTTTATTTTCACGATAGAAGCAGTCTATGTTCTTCTTCAAGGTTTTGTTTATCTCTATACGATAATTCATAAAGATTGTTTCAACAGTTTAGGTGAAAGCGTGACACACAAGTAGAGTTACTTTCGCATTTCTAATATTAGTATAAATTAAGGGTAGACGATTGATTTAAAATAAATACTTACGAAGGAATTTCTTTGATTTTAATTCCAAGAACTTTGCAGACTATATCGGCCAAATAAGCAGGGATATAATGCAGGATCCAGGTCATCAGCCAGTATAAGACAGGGTTGGTCACTTCGTACAGGTAACAGTACCACACTGCTAGAGGTGAACCGATTCTCCTGCAGTCGTCACTTCGCAAAATTGCTCCCATGAAATCTAGAAAGTAGAAAACGAGAAACTATTAAAAAAACAAAAACACAATGACACTTCTTATTATGGAAACCCGTCAAACGGTTTAGGCTTTAGAGCAAGCCAAGGAATTGGGCGTACATACATACATACATATGCTCGAAATACATTACCCTTCTGCGGCAGTCGAGTATTTAACCACGTTTTAATCATTGTGTGTGCTTTAAGAAAGCTGGCAGGGGTACTTTTTAAAAGAGCAAAGCGATCCGGCTACAGCGATAGAGCGGAACTTTGGACGTTGGGAGCGAGGGGACGGTTTCCATTGTATTGTATGTTGCGGTATAACAACCCTGCAAAATGCAATGCAACGGGCTGCAATACAATATATGTGCAACATGGACACGTAACCAGACTAATGCAGCGCCTGACCCCCTACCCCTTAATAAAGGTCTATCAGTCTTCCCTGAAACACACACGTGAGTAAAACCATAAATTCTTACTATAAATGCGATTTCGAGTTTGTTTGCTACGCTTTTACACTGTAACTCCTCAATTGATCATCATCATTTTACAATCCCATTGTCAGGGATACAGAAAATGACATAGCGTACTTTGCCGGTAAAGAAAGTACTGTTCCTGGGAGATATAAATAACTGCGCAATTTTAATAATTATGAATGCTACTCAGCTTCATCATCTTACTGCCCTTTTCCCAATTTTATTTTTGGAATCAGCGCAATGTGTGGATAATACAGTTATTTACAGTTACATCACCCAGTTTATCTTTACACCTTTACTTTAAAAAAATATATTTATTTATTTATATGTGCGCACCTACTCCACAGGGTCACCGCTTAAATCAGCACTGTTTGGCAAACAGCAACTTCTGTGCCGGCGCCATCAACATCAATGCTGAGCGGTGATCAATTTCAGTAAGTGACATGCAAGTGCGTCCAAGGCAATTGTCGCCCTATTTTCTTTTTTTTTGTATTTATTTTTCTTCTCTTCAATTTGTTATTTCTTGTCTGATTGACAAGCACTTTTTTAACGTCACTTTAGAAATAAATACTTTATCTTTCTTTCTTCTTTTTTTTTTTTATGTAATTTTTTTTGGCTTGTTTGTTTAAGGCCGAGGGAGTGTAGTCATTTTCAGACGGGACAAAAGAAGAAGGTAAATTGGGGTAAGGAAAAGGATAGGGTGAGGGAGCTCCCTCACCCTATCCGCCCTATCCCTTACCCTAGTAAGGGATACCGCAAGTCTCGGATGGGGAAACGGTACTGAGACTGCAGTAGTTCGAAGAAGCCAGGGTCACGTACCCGAATGTCAATTGAATAAATTCAAAATGAATTTGAGAGGCCACTAAGCCAGGTATATCAATACTACTCACGTATAAATTTATTCTGACACAACAATATACTTGTTTTGTGCCGCTATTTTTAACCGACTTTAAAAAAGGAGGAGGTTCTCAATTCGTCGGATTTTTTTATTTTTGTATATTCACCGATTACTCGAATACGCCTAAACCAATTTGGATTTTTTTTTTCGTTTCAAAGGGTATGCTTCCCAGGTGGTCCCATTTAAATTTTATCAAAATCAGTCGAGCCGGTTTTTGAAAAATCAACATATATCTATCAATTGTATACATCGATGATATTTTCGTTTACTCCGAAACGTCACTGTCTCATTTGAGCAATGCGTTAAGTTGGCCTACCCATATTATATTTAAACAAAATACATCTACTTTCCACTAAAAAGCACATGGAAGTCGGTGATGCTTTTTTTAAAAGATAATTATTACGAAAATCTTTTAGCTAATGTAAAATCATAATAGTCATCCTGAAGAGAGAGCTATTCAGCTCTGCCTGCCTAGTTAGAGAATATTAAATTTTTATTTTTAGGCTTTGAGTTTATAAGAATGTATATCCATATATATAAATTTTACCTTTTTTGTGAAATAAAGAGTTATCTATCTCTGTAAATAAAAAAATAAAAACGTTTACTTGGAACTAAAAAACCAATACAATACTGAAACAAAATGGAAACGATGATAGCTGCAAAAGTATAAAACTGTGGCACAGCTACCAACGCCCCCCTCCTGGTGGGAGGTAGGTTGTTCCAGACAAAGACTTAGAAAGTGATTAAATGAAATTGTACAAAGTTTTCTTAGTATTAACAATATTTAAAATTATGAGGTAAAGTATTAAATGTATGGTGGTAAGTGTGTGTGTGTGAATGTGAAATGTTATACTGTCACAAGTTTTTCTGTTGCATCATAATCAAGAGATTTTAGCCAAGTTTCTTTTTTAGTTTATAGCCATTTAGAGAATAAATATTGAGGGTGTGATTGATTTTATTATACACTTTAGAGCTTATGTCATTGTGTTTAAAATGCTGACTCGCGGCTACGGTTCTACGCGATTTTATATCACATACTCTATCAGAGCGGCGTTTCGTGCTGTATATGTTTGGATTGTATGTTAGCTGACTATGCTTGCGAAGTGTAGTGCGAAGAATAAATAGCTGTCTGACAGAGAGGATCTTGCAGATAGAATAGAGGATTTTTGTAGGAAATCGGATGGGTTTCCTTGCTAATACCTTAAGGATAGCTCGTTGGCCACGTCGGATCAAAGTTGATTTAGGAGCTCCTCCCCAGACCACTAGGTAGTAACCCATTACCGACTGTGCAAGTGCAAAATAGATGGATATTAAGCTATGAAAGTCCACCACGGCTCTAAGTTTCTTAAAAAAATATATTTACTTTCTTAAGCGTGCTACTGTATAACTAATTTGCTGTTTCCATTTAAGGTTATTATCGATAATAATAACAAGGTATCTGACAAACTCAGAGCTGTCCAGTTTGGGACGATTACAATTTGTGTTATAGTCATTATCATTATAGGAACAATTGTGGGCACGAATTACAATGGGGGTTGACTAGCTTTAGTGGCAGAGAAGGTTACAAACTTGGTCTTATTGACATTGAGTGTAAGTAGGTTGTTGGTTAACCATGCCACCGAGCTAAGCGCCAGTTCAGCATTGATCTGAACATCGTTCCAGTTGCGATCGTCAATTATAAGAGCTGTGTCATCTGCATAAGTTATTATTCTGCAGTTAGGTAATGATAACTGACACAGCTCATTCACGTATATAAGGAAAAGAGTCGGTCCGAGAACACTACCCTGTGGGACTCCATACGTGACAAATTCTACGTTACTGAAGTAGTTGGGCAGCTTAACAGACTGTTTTCTGTCTGTGAGATAGCTCCTGAAAATGTCCAAGGACGTGACACGTATGCCGATTTTTTCTAGCTTCGAAATAAGTATGGGGACAGAGACAGTGTCAAAAGCCTTGGAAAGGTCTAGAAATATGCCAAGTGTTTTTCGACTTTTTTCGAAATTGTTGATAATTGTATCTGTGAGTTCTACCACAGCATCCTCTGTGGATGTACCGCTTCTAAAACCAAATTGATTGTTAGCTAATATATTTAATTTTGAGAGATATTGAGTGAGTCTAGTGTTTATAATTTTTTCAAAAATTTTAGATAGTGTAGAAAGTACTGATATAGGTCTATAGTTAGATACACTGTCTCTGTTTCCAGACTTATAAATAAAATGAACTACCGCGGTTTTAAATATGTCAGGAAAGATACCGGTAGCACAACACAGGTTAAAAATGTAGACAAGAACAGGTGTAATAATATGTCTGGTAGCTTTTACAATGGAGCTACTTATACCATCAAACCCGACAGCGCATTTATCCTTAAGACCCAAGATGATATTTTCAACTTCGATACTATCTACGCAATGCATAACCATTGAGTGTAGTGGAGTAGAGCCTGAAGAATTTGGAGTGACAGATTTTGCATTTTCATACTGATCAGATTGCTGGATTTTAGATGCCAATAGTCTGCCCACATTAGCAAAGTAATTATTTACTTTGTCTACCGACTGGGAGGGGTCTTCGCAGCATTTTAATAACTCTAAGGATGATGTACTAATTGGTTCCAAATTACCCACCCGTTTGATTAATTTCCATGTTGCTTTAGGACTACTTCTAGCCTTCTGAAACTCGTTACGTTCGTATTCACGCTTGACCTTTTTTAAGAGGTTATTGCAAAAGTTACGATAACGATAGAATACCAACTTGTTTGACTCGTTGTCAGGATGTTTCTTTAGAGTTCTGTGTAAATTGTCTCTATGACGTATGCATCTCAGAAGACCAGGAGTAATCCACGGCTTAGTAATGCGTTTTTTGCTAGGAATGCTCGAAGTATGGGAGTGGGATTTAATAGCTGAGGACATTATGGACACAAGGGATTGGGTAGCTGAATTTGGATTTTGGGATTGGAGTATTGAAGAAAAATCTGTGTAACTGATGCATTACAAAAATCTGTGTAACTGCTGGAATATCTATCTTAATATTTGAATAATTACCAATGACTTTAGTTTTAATTTTTATGTTACAAAAGAGGATAATAGGAGCGTGGTCTGTAATAAGGGAGTCTAGTACTAGTGTAGTGGCAGTAGTTGGAGAGCGAAGTATTACATGATCGAGGCGGGAGACTACAAGTAGGGAGCATTACATGGGAGGCAGTAAGATTAAGGTATTCGTCTGCATACGGATCACAGCTGTATTAAGAGATGTTTATGTTAAGGTCTCCAATTATGGCAGCAGTTTTATAGTCAGATAGTGTTCCTAAAACATCATCAAGACTACTCAAAAACAAGGTTAAATCTCTATATGATGGAGAGCGGTAAAGGGCAATAAAAGCAGCCTTATCGGAAAATTTTATAACCAAACAATTTGCGACATTAACATTTGGTATTTCTATGGTGGCGTTAAGACTAGTAGGACATTTGCTCAGCCAGCACTCGGTTAGTACCGTAGTAACGATGTCAGGTAAGTACGCTAGTCGACTCATAAAAAGCACCAAACTATCAAAATTGCAGTTAAGGCTACGTATGTTACTGTGGAGTATTTTCAGGTCATGGTAGGCATCATTCAAATATTGTCCACTCGCTTCTGGTGAGCAAGAGTAGTACTTAGAAATCGACACTAGTTCAATCTCATTGCTAATTTTGTTTAGATCATCCATCAAATAATAAAATAACAACAGGGGAATAAAAAAGATGATATAGGGAGGAAACAGCAAAACCAAATAATGAGTTCCGTAAATTTAGACTGCCGTTCAAGACGTACAGTAAGGGTTTACTATTTAAATTTATAAAGTAAATAAGATTTTGGCTGTATGCATGGAACTTGTGACTAGTGAGGTTGTGTGTATAAAGACACAGTAATGTATGTTTGTGTGCAGTGTGTTGGATATGTGTGAGAGAGTTACAATAACAATTAATAATGTAATAAAAGTGACTTAAGATTAAAAAATGTTCTAAACTTTACATGGAGATAGTAACCATAAACAATGGTAACCAAAAGAAGTTGCGTTAGTCTATAAATAATGACAGCATAACTTATTCTAGTCACGAGGTTATTTAGTCACGAGGGTTTTACTATGTTTGCAAGATCCGCTTCGCTTTTCACTTGAAAGTGTGCGGTGCCAGATTTTTCACGAACAAATATCTTTCCATGTGAAACCCAGCAAAACTCAAATTGGTTTGTCTTTGCAGCGTCACGGGCCAGAAAGAATAATCGTTTGTTCCTAGCCGACAGGTTTTCGGAGATATAGATTCGCTGTGCAGTGCCACTTATTTTTAGGTGTTCTGTTGTTAATTTGTAGCTATTTTTATTGTGATTGCGATATTTGAGTAGGAAATCCTCCTTGAGGAGAACGGTGGTAAAATCTACAATTATAGGTTTAACTGCTGGATTTTTTGTCTTTATACGAAACAAGTCCTTCACGTCTCTTTGCTGAATCGTAAGATTCAGCAAGTTACCAATATCAGTAATAGTGTTTAACAGGCTGGACTTCGTTTCCGACTTGGCACAAGGCACATTACGAATCTCAATACAAGTCGACCTTGCGCTCTGCTCCATTTTCTCAAGCTTGTTTTCGAGATCATGAATGTGCGATAAGTTTTCCTAACGCTAGGTTTCTAAAAGTTGTACTTGAGTTTTGAGATAATCATGCTGTTCGGCCAAGTGATCGAGAGAGTCCCGAATACCGCTCACTAGACAGAACAGTCTATCGTATTTCTCATCTTGCTGTATCCTAAACTCATGAAACATCTCTTTCATTTCTGACATAAAAAGCGAAAGCTTATTCTCATCACACTCCTCCAATCGCTTACGCTTGACATTACGAAGAGTATTTATAGGAGGGATGACAACGGTAGCAGAATCCTCCTTTAAATTCAGGGTAGGTTCAGATGAACTAACTGGTATACAGAGCGCCTGTTCCAATGCGGCTGGCAATGTTGCAGTAGTGGCCTGCGATGTTTGTAGTTGTGGATGCGGCGTGCGTTTTAGAAGTAGAGTTAGAAGAAGTAGTAGTTAGAAGTGGTGATAGTTTCTCTAGCTGATGTGAGGTTCAACTTATACTGGTGGCAATCGACGATTTCGAACAAAACAGCTTTCCGTCTAGTATAAGTAGACCCCCGTCAAGTAATAGTCGTATCCTTTACTCACAAGTAACAGGGTCCTTGTCAGCCCATTGTTCCTCGCACACAGACGTGAATCACGACGATATCAGCACCGCATACGCAGCTCTTTGAAATATGTAGGTCAATACAGCGCAAACTTGTACGCACTTATGCACTCCCAGTAATAGTAGCGAGGAATTAAAATTGTAATTTTAGTTAAACTTTAAATTTTGAAATAAAATGAAGCAGCTAAAAACACGTCTGATTTCCTCAGATATCCGAGGGGAAGGAGGATTGCAATATCATTACTAATTAAGAGAGAGCGAGAGACAAAGTATCAATGATTATGTGCAATAAATATAGAAATGTGTAAGAATATGGTATCATATTAAAGTGGGACGTCCATGACACTCACCCCATACAATGCCACGTTTTGTAGAACTAATGGTGTATATAGGAATCTCGTTTATGGCGCCATTACTTCTGCTTTCGCAAGTGTCCCAAGTGGCAGCAATGATTGCATTGTTTACATAATCCACGGGCACCATGTTTAGTTTTTTGTCTGTTTCAACAGGAAACACGTGTAGAACGCCGAGTCCAATGCCGATAGTAATCTAAAAAATGTTAAACTAAAAGATAACTTCTAGAAGATATTAAGAAAATATTGTTTATATGAGGGGTACTGAAAGTTTTGCGTAACTCATTAATAAAACAATTTTCATGTAAAGTAATACGTTTACGTAAGTTACATTTTAAACACTTTTTCATTCAGTCAAACCAGTTTTGAAAACATGAGGACCATTGGTCTAAGGGATGTTTTTCACGTGCTGGTTGAAAGCTATCACGGCCTCTTCTGGCCTCGTAAATGTCATATCTCTGATCAAATCTTTAATTTTTGGGAAAATAAAAAAAATCGCATGGTGCCAGGTCTGGACTATGTGCAGGATGAGTCACTAGCTCTACCTTTTCTGAAGTCAAAAATTACTTTGTCTTGTTCGCGGTGTGCGCCGAAACATTGTCATGGTGCAATAGGTTGCGACTTCTTGGTCGTTTTTCCCTAACCTTTTCAAAAACAAATGGTGGTGTACCGTGTCAGCATTAACTGTGGTTTGTTCTTCAAGTGGAATCGTGCAGACATGCAGACAGGACGCGTCCGGGAAAAAAAAGCAATAATTTGTATGCCTCCGTTACTCGCCTCCCTCAATTTTGTTGGTTTAACGTCACATTCGAACACCCATACAGAAGACTGTTGCATTCTTTCCGGCACGTACCAATATATCCATGTTTCATCTCCTGTCACAATGTCATACACAGTATTTGAACGTCCGGGGGATCGTACTTTAACAACATTTTGACGAACCGGTTGGTCTAGTGGTTAGTGACCCTGACTGCTGAACTAGAGGTCGTGGGTTCGATTCCCACCCAGGACAAATAATTGTATGATGAGCATGACCATTTTTTCTGTATCTGGGTGTAATTTATCTATAGTATGTCTGTATTTAGAAATATATAAGTATGTTTATCAGCTGTCTGGTTACCATAACACAGGCTCTGCCTAGTTTGGGATCAGACGGCCGTGTGTGAGATGTGTCGAGTTATTATCATTATAATATTTTTTTACACCAATCAACACGAGTCCGTTTTTGTTCTGGGGTGAGTTCATGAGGAATCCAGCGGCAACAAAGTTTTCTAACTTTTAAATGATGATGTAAGATTTTTTGAATTTGGCCCATACCAATCCCCAAAGGTCCTGGAATCTCCTCATAGGTGATACGCCGGTTTTTTTCAATTAGTTGTCTGACAGTAGTCATGTGTTCCTCAGCGATTGCAGTTGAGGGCCGACCTTCACGAATTTTATCATGGCGAGAAACACGGCCACGATCAAATTCTGCGTACCCAACGCCTTACGGTGCTCAACTGAGGGGCTTCCCTCCCAAAGCATTTTGAAGACGAGCAGTGCAGCTTTGCGGAATCAGTAAACTTTTAAAATCATAAAAAATCATCGCCCCAAAATCTTTTCGCGTTAATTCCGTTTTTGCTAAGGACGACGAACTTCAACTTTTTTAATCTTTTTTTTTTAATCAATGATTGAGTCTCTTAGGTTTAAAAAAATATAACATTCGAAATTCAAACATTTATGAGCGGCCAGGAGCGCAGAACTTCAGTGTGCCCTATGTACTAACGAGCAAGTGTATGATAATTTGAGCCTTTTTTTGTTATACAACGCAGTACAAAAAAAAAATCTGACAGAATTTTTGTATTTTGTTAATTTGAGCAAAGGCACAAACATAGTCATTAGGACTCTATGGACTGGAGTGTTAAAAAAACATTCATTTTTGTTGCTCGAGTCAAATAATTTTCGTATCACATACAAAATTTCGCTTATTAAATAAAAAAATATTAAAATTACGTACAAAATGTATCTAATTTTGTCAATATTATTGTCGAAAATAAAATTATATTATTTTAGGACACATTTTATTAAAGCGCTATGTAGGCAATTTTCGGGTTGGTTGGTAGGGTTTTCGGTGGGGTTATGTGCCGGTATAGGAGGGATCCGGGAACAACTGTTGTTAAGATATCCTGACCCCTCCTAGCGCGCTATGTAGACCTAAGCTAAGTACAATTTGTACTATGGTTTCTAGAAACGTAAAACGTAGAACACGGATTAAAATACTTACAATAGATACATTTTCTTTTTCTGATACTAACAAAAGTATACTTACACCAGAAGGGCCATACATGACACTCAGGTCGGACCACCCCGGCGAAGGTTCATAATATGCTGGTAGAACTGTAAACAATAAAATTGATTTATTTTTTAAAATAAAAATGGTAAAAATACATTTCCATTTTACAAAACCTGCAATCTGAATAAGAGGTAATACGAAGTCATTTAAAAAAAGAACTTACATAAGTAGCTTCTAAACTTATACTCGTAAACAGTACAAGGGGCTTTAATAAGACAAAAAAGTATTAAAATCGGCACACAACAGCTGCTGTTAACATATCGAGAAACAAACACATTCAAAATCTTTCAAAGTGAAAAGACGCGTTTGACAGTTGTTTAAATTAAAATGTTTTGCAATAATAACAAAGATAATAATAAAAAACTATATTGGAAAAAATTATAATGCTGTATTTACCAAATGGCGGCCTTACGACACACACAGGTAGGTCTCCACTACTCATTCTGACCACTTCTTCGGCAATTGCTTTAGTAAAGGTGTAGGTATTAGGCCATCCTTGAATCATTCTAAAAACACAAGACGTTATTAGATAATGCCCTAATGTAGCCGTGTTATTATTAAAAGGGCAGTCTCGTCTGCCCTTTTAATAATATCAAAAATCACTAATTTCTTAGTCGTCATAAACATCTAAAAATATAGCAATCCACCCCGCAGTTCACTTGCAATTTGAAGGTGCCATTTAGAAATAAAATGTATATATTTGACATATATTTTATTCACATTTCTTCAAAACATTGCGGAACGCCGTCTTGCGCGACATTACTTAAATGCATTTAAGACGTACTGAACGCATTTAAAATAGTTAAAGTTACACTATAAGCGTCTTGCACAACGATAAAGTTGTCACTAAACATGTTTAAGAAATTGTCAAAGTTAATTACCGAAAATTGGCCATTTAACAGGATCCCTGTCCGATAAATCGCATTTGATTCACATGACATTTTTTGCACCGGCGATTTCTGACAGGAAACACATTTTTATCGGAATAAAAAATAGCCTTTAACACTCGGCGGTTATAAAGCTTCCCATTAATGATCGAGATATTAACTCCTCCAACCAAACTTACCAACTTTGCCTCTTTTTAATGTTAGTGTAGATACTTAGAATATATTTTACTGGACAATGATGACGAATGAAGAGAATGTGAACAATTTAAAATAGATATACATATATAATAACGGTTTGAAATCTGAGATAGTTGCTTCTAAAATGGTTCATAGCTAGTCCCCTTGTCAGCTATATTTTCGAATATCCAAAAGTAGAAACATCTTTCATATTTGATGATAATAATAATTAACAAACGTAAAGGGTTGACGTTTTTAAATACCAACATTCCCACCCATCCGACTGTAAAATAAATCTACAATATGTCACATAGTTCGTCATGATTGTTATTAACTTCAGGAAATATTTTTAAAGGATTCTTCGTTATAGTCAAATTAAAAACATCGGCCGAATTCAATTCTTTAGAACTACATGAATTAATATTCTTCTTTATAACTCTGTAGAAGTTTACAGATTGATTTATGCAGCAACATAATTATGGGATCAGTACATACAATCACTTCCCTCTCATTTAATGCGGAATGAGCAATTTGCAAAACCTAATTAGATAAATTATTGTTTTTATTCTCGACTTACTTTTCAGTAATATCTTCTAGTCTTTTAGACGCATTTTCAGCCATCTTTATTATATAATCAGGGGGTACAGGACACGGATAAAACTGCTCCTTAAGCTCTGTTCCGATGCGATTCTGAGTTGCATGAGTGAATGCTGTTGACACGTATGTAAAGCATCTGAAAAATAAGAAAACAAGTGTTTGTATTATTGGAAGTTTAAAAAAATCTTAAAATGTTTCTTCCTTTGTTAAATAAAGTCGTCCTTGAATACATGTGAATGTCACTGAATTTTATTCAAAAATATCACAATTTAATAAAGTATAAAGATATGTAATTTAATTGTGGGTTGTGCTTTTACATACATCTGTAAGCCGTCATTTGTGTACCTCTCATCTTTTTTATGGTCTCCTACGCTCATAAAGCCTGTTCTCATATCAATCGACTGGCCTGTTGGTATAGTGGTTAGTGACCCTGACTGATAAGCAAGAGGTCGTGGGTTCAATTCCCACCCAGGACAAATAATTGTGTGATGAGAACTATCATTTGTTCTGTGTCTGGGTGTAATTTATCTATAATATGTATGTATTTAGAAATACATAAGTATGTTTATCAGCAATCTGGTTACCATAATACAGGCTCTGCCTAGTTTGGGATCAGACGGCTGTGTGTGAAATGTGTAGAGTTATTATTATTATATTATAATCTCATACCTCATATCAATCTCATGTATTAGTAGAGTAGAGCATACAACTGAAATATACTAGAAAGACTGCTAAGCCAGAGGTCGTGGGTTCGATTCCCACCCAGGACAAATAATTGTACGATGAGCACGATAATTTGTTCTGTATCTGGGTGTAATTTATCTATAATATGTATGTATTTAGAAATACATAAGTATGTTTATAAGCAGTTTATTACCCTAGTACAGGCTCTGCCTGGTTTGGGATCAGATGGCCGTGTGTGAAATGTGTATATAATAACTTTATTTTTGCAATAATTTCAATATTTTTTGCGTTTTTTGATATGCTGTACAATAGTCATCCCAAAACGGCCCATGTTCTTTCATATTTTAATTTTATTCTTTTCAATTAGGCTTTATTTAAAAAGAACTTTATAAGTTGAATGAGGGCCCAGCTATTATACAGGGCTGTACTAAAAGTATCGGGAATGGAATATTTCCACTGTTTCTCTCATATTAAAATCTTCTTAATTGAAAACTCCTTGGTTTTAAAAATCGAATACCATTTATTTATTTAAAAAAATATTCTCGGTCTTGTCACAAGGTTTTGTCAAACTTGTTTAGTCGTTGAGAAAATGGAATTGACTCGAGAAAATTCAAGAGCGATGATTTATTATGACTTTCGAAGTGGTTTAACACAAAAACAGTGTGTTGACCGGATGATTTCTGCATTTGGTGATGAAGCCCCATCCAAAACCACAATTTATCGCTGGTTTGCTGAATTTTAAAGTGGACGTGTCAAGCTCAGTGATGATCCCCGTCAAGGTCGTCCAAAAACTGCAGTCACCCAAGAAAACGTTGATGCTGTGCGTAAGCTGATTGAGGAAGATCGACATTTGACATATCGCGAAATTCAGGCAACTTTAGACATTGGCATGAGTCAAATACAAATAATAAAGTATGGGGACAGAGACAGTGTCAAAAGCCTTGGAAAGGTCTAGAAATATGCCAAGTGTTTTTCGACTTTTTTCGAAATTGTTGATAATTGTATCTGTGAGTTCTACCACAGCATCCTCTGTGGATGTACCGCTTCTAAAACCAAATTGATTGTTAGCTAATATATTTAATTTTGAGAGATATTGAGTGAGTCTAGTGTTTATAATTTTTTCAAAAATTTTAGATAGTGTAGAAAGTACTGATATAGGTCTATAGTTAGATACACTGTCTCTGTTTCCAGACTTATAAATAAAATGAACTACCGCGGTTTTAAATATGTCAGGAAAGATACCGGTAGCACAACACAGGTTAAAAATGTAGACAAGAACAGGTGTAATAATATGTCTGGTAGCTTTTACAATGGAGCTACTTATACCATCAAACCCGACAGCGCATTTATCCTTAAGACCCAAGATGATATTTTCAACTTCGATACTATCTACGCAATGCATAACCATTGAGTGTAGTGGAGTAGAGCCTGAAGAATTTGGAGTGACAGATTTTGCATTTTCATACTGATCAGATTGCTGGATTTTAGATGCCAATAGTCTGCCCACATTAGCAAAGTAATTATTTACTTTGTCTACCGACTGGGAGGGGTCTTCGCAGCATTTTAATAACTCTAAGGATGATGTACTAATTGGTTCCAAATTACCCACCCGTTTGATTAATTTCCATGTTGCTTTAGGACTACTTCTAGCCTTCTGAAACTCGTTACGTTCGTATTCACGCTTGACCTTTTTTAAGAGGTTATTGCAAAAGTTACGATAACGATAGAATACCAACTTGTTTGACTCGTTGTCAGGATGTTTCTTTAGAGTTCTGTGTAAATTGTCTCTATGACGTATGCATCTCAGAAGACCAGGAGTAATCCACGGCTTAGTAATGCGTTTTTTGCTAGGAATGCTCGAAGTATGGGAGTGGGATTTAATAGCTGAGGACATTATGGACACAAGGGATTGGGTAGCTGAATTTGGATTTTGGGATTGGAGTATTGAAGAAAAATCTGTGTAACTGATGCATTACAAAAATCTGTGTAACTGCTGGAATATCTATCTTAATATTTGAATAATTACCAATGACTTTAGTTTTAATTTTTATGTTACAAAAGAGGATAATAGGAGCGTGGTCTGTAATAAGGGAGTCTAGTACTAGTGTAGTGGCAGTAGTTGGAGAGCGAAGTATTACATGATCGAGGCGGGAGACTACAAGTAGGGAGCATTACATGGGAGGCAGTAAGATTAAGGTATTCGTCTGCATACGGATCACAGCTGTATTAAGAGATGTTTATGTTAAGGTCTCCAATTATGGCAGCAGTTTTATAGTCAGATAGTGTTCCTAAAACATCATCAAGACTACTCAAAAACAAGGTTAAATCTCTATATGATGGAGAGCGGTAAAGGGCAATAAAAGCAGCCTTATCGGAAAATTTTATAACCAAACAATTTGCGACATTAACATTTGGTATTTCTATGGTGGCGTTAAGACTAGTAGGACATTTGCTCAGCCAGCACTCGGTTAGTACCGTAGTAACGATGTCAGGTAAGTACGCTAGTCGACTCATAAAAAGCACCAAACTATCAAAATTGCAGTTAAGGCTACGTATGTTACTGTGGAGTATTTTCAGGTCATGGTAGGCATCATTCAAATATTGTCCACTCGCTTCTGGTGAGCAAGAGTAGTACTTAGAAATCGACACTAGTTCAATCTCATTGCTAATTTTGTTTAGATCATCCATCAAATAATAAAATAACAACAGGGGAATAAAAAAGATGATATAGGGAGGAAACAGCAAAACCAAATAATGAGTTCCGTAAATTTAGACTGCCGTTCAAGACGTACAGTAAGGGTTTACTATTTAAATTTATAAAGTAAATAAGATTTTGGCTGTATGCATGGAACTTGTGACTAGTGAGGTTGTGTGTATAAAGACACAGTAATGTATGTTTGTGTGCAGTGTGTTGGATATGTGTGAGAGAGTTACAATAACAATTAATAATGTAATAAAAGTGACTTAAGATTAAAAAATGTTCTAAACTTTACATGGAGATAGTAACCATAAACAATGGTAACCAAAAGAAGTTGCGTTAGTCTATAAATAATGACAGCATAACTTATTCTAGTCACGAGGTTATTTAGTCACGAGGGTTTTACTATGTTTGCAAGATCCGCTTCGCTTTTCACTTGAAAGTGTGCGGTGCCAGATTTTTCACGAACAAATATCTTTCCATGTGAAACCCAGCAAAACTCAAATTGGTTTGTCTTTGCAGCGTCACGGGCCAGAAAGAATAATCGTTTGTTCCTAGCCGACAGGTTTTCGGAGATATAGATTCGCTGTGCAGTGCCACTTATTTTTAGGTGTTCTGTTGTTAATTTGTAGCTATTTTTATTGTGATTGCGATATTTGAGTAGGAAATCCTCCTTGAGGAGAACGGTGGTAAAATCTACAATTATAGGTTTAACTGCTGGATTTTTTGTCTTTATACGAAACAAGTCCTTCACGTCTCTTTGCTGAATCGTAAGATTCAGCAAGTTACCAATATCAGTAATAGTGTTTAACAGGCTGGACTTCGTTTCCGACTTGGCACAAGGCACATTACGAATCTCAATACAAGTCGACCTTGCGCTCTGCTCCATTTTCTCAAGCTTGTTTTCGAGATCATGAATGTGCGATAAGTTTTCCTAACGCTAGGTTTCTAAAAGTTGTACTTGAGTTTTGAGATAATCATGCTGTTCGGCCAAGTGATCGAGAGAGTCCCGAATACCGCTCACTAGACAGAACAGTCTATCGTATTTCTCATCTTGCTGTATCCTAAACTCATGAAACATCTCTTTCATTTCTGACATAAAAAGCGAAAGCTTATTCTCATCACACTCCTCCAATCGCTTACGCTTGACATTACGAAGAGTATTTATAGGAGGGATGACAACGGTAGCAGAATCCTCCTTTAAATTCAGGGTAGGTTCAGATGAACTAACTGGTATACAGAGCGCCTGTTCCAATGCGGCTGGCAATGTTGCAGTAGTGGCCTGCGATGTTTGTAGTTGTGGATGCGGCGTGCGTTTTAGAAGTAGAGTTAGAAGAAGTAGTAGTTAGAAGTGGTGATAGTTTCTCTAGCTGATGTGAGGTTCAACTTATACTGGTGGCAATCGACGATTTCGAACAAAACAGCTTTCCGTCTAGTATAAGTAGACCCCCGTCAAGTAATAGTCGTATCCTTTACTCACAAGTAACAGGGTCCTTGTCAGCCCATTGTTCCTCGCACACAGACGTGAATCACGACGATATCAGCACCGCATACGCAGCTCTTTGAAATATGTAGGTCAATACAGCGCAAACTTGTACGCACTTATGCACTCCCAGTAATAGTAGCGAGGAATTAAAATTGTAATTTTAGTTAAACTTTAAATTTTGAAATAAAATGAAGCAGCTAAAAACACGTCTGATTTCCTCAGATATCCGAGGGGAAGGAGGATTGCAATATCATTACTAATTAAGAGAGAGCGAGAGACAAAGTATCAATGATTATGTGCAATAAATATAGAAATGTGTAAGAATATGGTATCATATTAAAGTGGGACGTCCATGACACTCACCCCATACAATGCCACGTTTTGTAGAACTAATGGTGTATATAGGAATCTCGTTTATGGCGCCATTACTTCTGCTTTCGCAAGTGTCCCAAGTGGCAGCAATGATTGCATTGTTTACATAATCCACGGGCACCATGTTTAGTTTTTTGTCTGTTTCAACAGGAAACACGTGTAGAACGCCGAGTCCAATGCCGATAGTAATCTAAAAAATGTTAAACTAAAAGATAACTTCTAGAAGATATTAAGAAAATATTGTTTATATGAGGGGTACTGAAAGTTTTGCGTAACTCATTAATAAAACAATTTTCATGTAAAGTAATACGTTTACGTAAGTTACATTTTAAACACTTTTTCATTCAGTCAAACCAGTTTTGAAAACATGAGGACCATTGGTCTAAGGGATGTTTTTCACGTGCTGGTTGAAAGCTATCACGGCCTCTTCTGGCCCCGTAAATGTCATATCTCTGATCAAATCTTTAATTTTTGGGAAAATAAAAAAAATCGCATGGTGCCAGGTCTGGACTATGTGCAGGATGAGTCACTAGCTCTACCTTTTCTGAAGTCAAAAATTACTTTGTCTTGTTCGCGGTGTGCGCCGAAACATTGTCATGGTGCAATAGGTTGCGACTTCTTGGTCGTTTTTCCCTAACCTTTTCAAAAACAAATGGTGGTGTACCGTGTCAGCATTAACTGTGGTTTGTTCTTCAAGTGGAATCGTGCAGACATGCAGACAGGACGCGTCCGGGAAAAAAAAGCAATAATTTGTATGCCTCCGTTACTCGCCTCCCTCAATTTTGTTGGTTTAACGTCACATTCGAACACCCATACAGAAGACTGTTGCATTCTTTCCGGCACGTACCAATATATCCATGTTTCATCTCCTGTCACAATGTCATACACAGTATTTGAACGTCCGGGGGATCGTACTTTAACAACATTTTGACGAACCGGTTGGTCTAGTGGTTAGTGACCCTGACTGCTGAACTAGAGGTCGTGGGTTCGATTCCCACCCAGGACAAATAATTGTATGATGAGCATGACCATTTTTTCTGTATCTGGGTGTAATTTATCTATAGTATGTCTGTATTTAGAAATATATAAGTATGTTTATCAGCTGTCTGGTTACCATAACACAGGCTCTGCCTAGTTTGGGATCAGACGGCCGTGTGTGAGATGTGTCGAGTTATTATCATTATAATATTTTTTTACACCAATCAACACGAGTCCGTTTTTGTTCTGGGGTGAGTTCATGAGGAATCCAGCGGCAACAAAGTTTTCTAACTTTTAAATGATGATGTAAGATTTTTTGAATTTGGCCCATACCAATCCCCAAAGGTCCTGGAATCTCCTCATAGGTGATACGCCGGTTTTTTTCAATTAGTTGTCTGACAGTAGTCATGTGTTCCTCAGCGATTGCAGTTGAGGGCCGACCTTCACGAATTTTATCATGGCGAGAAACACGGCCACGATCAAATTCTGCGTACCCAACGCCTTACGGTGCTCAACTGAGGGGCTTCCCTCCCAAAGCATTTTGAAGACGAGCAGTGCAGCTTTGCGGAATCAGTAAACTTTTAAAATCATAAAAAATCATCGCCCCAAAATCTTTTCGCGTTAAATCCGTTTTTGCTAAGGACGACGAACTTCAACTTTTTTAATCTTTTTTTTTTAATCAATGATTGAGTCTCTTAGGTTTAAAAAAATATAACATTCGAAATTCAAACATTTATGAGCGGCCAGGAGCGCAGAACTTCAGTGTGCCCTATGTACTAACGAGCAAGTGTATGATAATTTGAGCCTTTTTTTGTTATACAACGCAGTACAAAAAAAAAATCTGACAGAATTTTTGTATTTTGTTAATTTGAGCAAAGGCACAAACATAGTCATTAGGACTCTATGGACTGGAGTGTTAAAAAAACATTCATTTTTGTTGCTCGAGTCAAATAATTTTCGTATCACATACAAAATTTCGCTTATTAAATAAAAAAATATTAAAATTACGTACAAAATGTATCTAATTTTGTCAATATTATTGTCGAAAATAAAATTATATTATTTTAGGACACATTTTATTAAAGCGCTATGTAGGCAATTTTCGGGTTGGTTGGTAGGGTTTTCGGTGGGGTTATGTGCCGGTATAGGAGGGATCCGGGAACAACTGTTGTTAAGATATCCTGACCCCTCCTAGCGCGCTATGTAGACCTAAGCTAAGTACAATTTGTACTATGGTTTCTAGAAACGTAAAACGTAGAACACGGATTAAAATACTTACAATAGATACATTTTCTTTTTCTGATACTAACAAAAGTATACTTACACCAGAAGGGCCATACATGACACTCAGGTCGGACCACCCCGGCGAAGGTTCATAATATGCTGGTAGAACTGTAAACAATAAAATTGATTTATTTTTTAAAATAAAAATGGTAAAAATACATTTCCATTTTACAAAACCTGCAATCTGAATAAGAGGTAATACGAAGTCATTTAAAAAAAGAACTTACATAAGTAGCTTCTAAACTTATACTCGTAAACAGTACAAGGGGCTTTAATAAGACAAAAAAGTATTAAAATCGGCACACAACAGCTGCTGTTAACATATCGAGAAACAAACACATTCAAAATCTTTCAAAGTGAAAAGACGCGTTTGACAGTTGTTTAAATTAAAATGTTTTGCAATAATAACAAAGATAATAATAAAAAACTATATTGGAAAAAATTATAATGCTGTATTTACCAAATGGCGGCCTTACGACACACACAGGTAGGTCTCCACTACTCATTCTGACCACTTCTTCGGCAATTGCTTTAGTAAAGGTGTAGGTATTAGGCCATCCTTGAATCATTCTAAAAACACAAGACGTTATTAGATAATGCCCTAATGTAGCCGTGTTATTATTAAAAGGGCAGTCTCGTCTGCCCTTTTAATAATATCAAAAATCACTAATTTCTTAGTCGTCATAAACATCTAAAAATATAGCAATCCACCCCGCAGTTCACTTGCAATTTGAAGGTGCCATTTAGAAATAAAATGTATATATTTGACATATATTTTATTCACATTTCTTCAAAACATTGCGGAACGCCGTCTTGCGCGACATTACTTAAATGCATTTAAGACGTACTGAACGCATTTAAAATAGTTAAAGTTACACTATAAGCGTCTTGCACAACGATAAAGTTGTCACTAAACATGTTTAAGAAATTGTCAAAGTTAATTACCGAAAATTGGCCATTTAACAGGATCCCTGTCCGATAAATCGCATTTGATTCACATGACATTTTTTGCACCGGCGATTTCTGACAGGAAACACATTTTTATCGGAATAAAAAATAGCCTTTAACACTCGGCGGTTATAAAGCTTCCCATTAATGATCGAGATATTAACTCCTCCAACCAAACTTACCAACTTTGCCTCTTTTTAATGTTAGTGTAGATACTTAGAATATATTTTACTGGACAATGATGACGAATGAAGAGAATGTGAACAATTTAAAATAGATATACATATATAATAACGGTTTGAAATCTGAGATAGTTGCTTCTAAAATGGTTCATAGCTAGTCCCCTTGTCAGCTATATTTTCGAATATCCAAAAGTAGAAACATCTTTCATATTTGATGATAATAATAATTAACAAACGTAAAGGGTTGACGTTTTTAAATACCAACATTCCCACCCATCCGACTGTAAAATAAATCTACAATATGTCACATAGTTCGTCATGATTGTTATTAACTTCAGGAAATATTTTTAAAGGATTCTTCGTTATAGTCAAATTAAAAACATCGGCCGAATTCAATTCTTTAGAACTACATGAATTAATATTCTTCTTTATAACTCTGTAGAAGTTTACAGATTGATTTATGCAGCAACATAATTATGGGATCAGTACATACAATCACTTCCCTCTCATTTAATGCGGAATGAGCAATTTGCAAAACCTAATTAGATAAATTATTGTTTTTATTCTCGACTTACTTTTCAGTAATATCTTCTAGTCTTTTAGACGCATTTTCAGCCATCTTTATTATATAATCAGGGGGTACAGGACACGGATAAAACTGCTCCTTAAGCTCTGTTCCGATGCGATTCTGAGTTGCATGAGTGAATGCTGTTGACACGTATGTAAAGCATCTGAAAAATAAGAAAACAAGTGTTTGTATTATTGGAAGTTTAAAAAAATCTTAAAATGTTTCTTCCTTTGTTAAATAAAGTCGTCCTTGAATACATGTGAATGTCACTGAATTTTATTCAAAAATATCACAATTTAATAAAGTATAAAGATATGTAATTTAATTGTGGGTTGTGCTTTTACATACATCTGTAAGCCGTCATTTGTGTACCTCTCATCTTTTTTATGGTCTCCTACGCTCATAAAGCCTGTTCTCATATCAATCGACTGGCCTGTTGGTATAGTGGTTAGTGACCCTGACTGATAAGCAAGAGGTCGTGGGTTCAATTCCCACCCAGGACAAATAATTGTGTGATGAGAACTATCATTTGTTCTGTGTCTGGGTGTAATTTATCTATAATATGTATGTATTTAGAAATACATAAGTATGTTTATCAGCAATCTGGTTACCATAATACAGGCTCTGCCTAGTTTGGGATCAGACGGCTGTGTGTGAAATGTGTAGAGTTATTATTATTATATTATAATCTCATACCTCATATCAATCTCATGTATTAGTAGAGTAGAGCATACAACTGAAATATACTAGAAAGACTGCTAAGCCAGAGGTCGTGGGTTCGATTCCCACCCAGGACAAATAATTGTACGATGAGCACGATAATTTGTTCTGTATCTGGGTGTAATTTATCTATAATATGTATGTATTTAGAAATACATAAGTATGTTTATAAGCAGTTTATTACCCTAGTACAGGCTCTGCCTGGTTTGGGATCAGATGGCCGTGTGTGAAATGTGTATATAATAACTTTATTTTTGCAATAATTTCAATATTTTTTGCGTTTTTTGATATGCTGTACAATAGTCATCCCAAAACGGCCCATGTTCTTTCATATTTTAATTTTATTCTTTTCAATTAGGCTTTATTTAAAAAGAACTTTATAAGTTGAATGAGGGCCCAGCTATTATACAGGGCTGTACTAAAAGTATCGGGAATGGAATATTTCCACTGTTTCTCTCATATTAAAATCTTCTTAATTGAAAACTCCTTGGTTTTAAAAATCGAATACCATTTATTTATTTAAAAAAATATTCTCGGTCTTGTCACAAGGTTTTGTCAAACTTGTTTAGTCGTTGAGAAAATGGAATTGACTCGAGAAAATTCAAGAGCGATGATTTATTATGACTTTCGAAGTGGTTTAACACAAAAACAGTGTGTTGACCGGATGATTTCTGCATTTGGTGATGAAGCCCCATCCAAAACCACAATTTATCGCTGGTTTGCTGAATTTTAAAGTGGACGTGTCAAGCTCAGTGATGATCCCCGTCAAGGTCGTCCAAAAACTGCAGTCACCCAAGAAAACGTTGATGCTGTGCGTAAGCTGATTGAGGAAGATCGACATTTGACATATCGCGAAATTCAGGCAACTTTAGACATTGGCATGAGTCAAATACAAATAATCTTGCATGAACAATTAGGTGTAAAAAAGTGGTTTTCCCGATGGATACCGCATTCGCTCTGTGAAGAGCAAAAATCGGCTCGCGTTACTTGGTGCGTTAGAACTCTCGAAAGATTCCACGCAGGATCCTTAAATGCTGTATACAACATCGTTTCAGGTGACGAATCCTGGATATACGCGTACGAACCCGAAACAAAAATCCAGTCATGAGTTTGGGTGTTCGAAAATGAGTTAAAGCCAACAAAAATTGTTCATTCACGGAGTGTTGCAAAAAAAATGGTGGCGACGTTTGTCTCCAAAACCGACAATGTTGCGACTATTTCTCTTGAGGGACAAAGAACGGTTAATGCAGAATGGTATGCTAGCATTTATTTGCCACAGGTCGTTTCTGAATTCCGTAAAGAGAACTGTAACCGCCGCATCATCCTCCATCACGACAATGCGAGTTCTCACACCACGCACAGAACAAAAGAGTTTTTAAAGCAAGAAAACATAGAATTATTAGACCATCCGCCGTACAGCCCCGACCTAAGCCCAAATGATTTCTATACTTTCCCTAAAATAAAGAATAAATTGCGTGGTGAGAGTTTTTCATCACCTGAAGAAGCTGTGGACGCCTACAAAACGGCCATTTTGGAGACCCCAACTTCCGAATGGAATGGTTGCTTCAATGTTTGGTTCCATCGTATGGAAAAATGTGTCAAATTTCGCGGAGAATACTTCGAAAAGCTATAAATACATTTTTAAATAGTAATGTTGTGTCACTTCCTTGATTCTCGAAATTTTCAGTGCCGCCCTTGTATAAACGTTGTTCCGAAAATTTGTCAACATTCCTATTAGGACAATTTCATTTGCAAACATACACTGAAGTCTCTTCCTGGATTGAGACTTGAAGATTCCTCATTAAAAATATCAAAAAAATGCCGTGCAGATTCCAAAACTTAATACTTGCGATGCTGTATTTTTAGAGTCTTAATTAGTAAAATTTACAGGTTTATTGAGTTTACTTAGATTTTTTTTTTGTCAGCCCTTTATTATCAACATAAAAACACCTGGTCTCTGATGGAGTGATGTGGGGCTATGAAAGTTGAATTTGTGTTCCGAGTTTTTTTTTTTGTGAACTGCACATTGCTTCTTTCTCCTTGATACTGGATACTGTATTTAGACCTTAGCATAATATCTGCTATCACTATACTAAGGACCGTTTTTGTTTCACACACAGGTACATGTATGTTTTTGTTAGCAAATTTTATTTTTTGTTTATTTCTTAGTATTTATGTTTTTCTGACACCATCCAATGAATATGATACTTACTGGAGTTTATTACATGCTTTGGCCAGTGATAGACATTCCCTGGTCCCTCGAACATTAGTCAATGTTGCATCCCGTAGTGGTCCATCGAAACGAACTGTTGCTGCCATGTGAACGACGAAGTTGACCTAAAATTAAATAAAGATTGTTGTGGGCACCTTTTTATATGTTGAATACAATTTTATACTATTATTTATAAATGTCTTAATTACTTCAAATTGATAGAAATACAAACTTTGTATTTGTAAATAGTATAGTCAACATTGTTTTCTACTAGCGCACTCCTGATCTTATATTTTCTTAATATAAAAAAGAGCATGCATGCATTTGTTTATGTCTAAAAGATTTTGGATAATTATTTTGAACGTGAGTTATATACTACTTTTTTTAATTTATAATTTTAACAAATTACAGATACAGAGTATATACATACAGATGAAACATAAACTCATTCGAGTTTTACCGTGCATCAGTGCTGTTAAAGGTGTTAAATAGATACAAATTACAGGTTAAAACCAAATACATCATAAAATCAAATTAGGAAGTAATACATAAAATTAGTAATAGTTTTGTGTTAATGACACTCCGAGTTAATATATTAAGTTTGTGGAGGAACGGGTGTCATGTTTCTCCAACACAAAGGGAGGATCCTCCGACCAGGCTAGGTGATCATGCCTGGCGGGCCGCGGCCCAACGGTTGATGTTGGGAAGTTGTATATATACTAATCGGCGCGAGAACTCTCATAGCGCGATGCAGGATTAGTAGATAGTAGATGTTTCTTTTTGCTGTATGTGGAAGTCGCCACAAGTTTATCACATAATTTCACGTTTCTTAGGTCTTTGTTAAAGTACTCCTCTGTTAATAGTGTGATTTTTACTTTCTCATGTATGGGGATGATTTTGCAGACATCAAACAGCTGATTGTAATCATTGTTATATATTTTCTTAATGTTATCCGGAACTATTTGTTTTAATATTCTTAGTTGAATTACATAAATTTGGTCAAGGTGGGTCTTGTAAGTCCTACCGTAGCTCGACAGTCCGTATGAAATGATTGACTCTGCCAGCGATTTATAGAGTAGTAGGAGTTTTTGGTAGGGTATTTTATGTTTAATTATTAAAAATTTTGCCAGAAAAGATCTCAGTTTATTGCAAACTTGGTTTATAATATGTTCTTTCCAATTAAACCGGTTGTCGATAATTAATCCGAGATAAGTTTGTTTGTTAACGTGTTCTATGGTCTCTCAAGCACAGGGAGTAGTAAATTTTACTTTGTTATTATTGTGTAGACATTCATGGTAGTGTGCTAGTTAGCAAAGCATGACAATATAAGAACATCAAAGAGATAAATGAAACACTAATTACATATTCAAGTTCACTTGCCCGTAAAATTAATTAAATTGAAGGAAAGAATTATATCATTGAGACATGTTTTGTAATAGTAATTGAATACATAAGAACTACTACAGTCAGTTTTGATGAAAATCCAGGTTGTTTTTTGAAATGTTTTGTATCAAACGTATTTGGTTTTAGTTGTTATGTGAAACTATGTTGGTGGTGGCCCAGAGGTCGAAATTCGACCGTAATTAAATTATTGATAACTGTGTTAATTCCTCAAAGGTAAGGAAAAAGTGTTTCCATATTTTGTTTTAAAAAATACAGGAGAAAATGGTACTTAAATGTTTTGTATGTACCTATTTATATATAGATATAGCTATGAATGTCATGTTACGGAGTGACGATTCGTTTGTCACAGGCTTTAGACCAACAACATCATTAAAGGATAAGATAGACGGCAGCTTGGTATGCCACGATGAAAGCGTCGGCGTTCCACAAGGCACGGTACTGTCACCGACATTATTTTTGTTGCTTATCAGTGACATACTGGCTATTGTTGATATTCATTGCATAT
This sequence comes from Callimorpha dominula, assembly GCA_949752705.1. Lineage (NCBI taxonomy): Eukaryota > Metazoa > Arthropoda > Insecta > Lepidoptera > Erebidae > Callimorpha > Callimorpha dominula. The sequence continues at coordinate 2,614,474 of OX457019.1, read as the reverse complement.
ATTTATTCAAATGTAGTTATAAACTAACTAACTAAACTCTGTAAGTGGAAGGGCTCAGCAGACTTCTGAAGTTCTTGCAGCCGCCGTATTAGGAAGCTCGTCACCTTGAAGATGACGATGGTTAAGCTGCAATAATACTAGATTTACTTAAGTATGTTCTTCTGCTGGTGAGAGAGCAATCTAGGCTCCATACGGTTTTCAACGCTCGAGTGACAGTTTATTTTCATGAGTAACGTTTTACTATCCTGAGAACCGCGTCCCTCTTGGCAAAGAAAGCTATATATAAAAATAGAAATGCCTTACCTGTTTAGTAATTTTGGCGTAGTCTTCATCGCTGAGTCCGAGTTTCAGCTCTGAAACATCTCCTTCCAAAGCTCGCAATAAGTCTGTGAAATTTGGTTGTTTCTGACGAACCGTATCGTAGACCTGGCAACGTAATTATATTTATGCGAACATGTATAATAAGTGATTTATTATTATCTTCGTGGGAGAGCCATGCTTAGGCACGTATGGGCCGGCACGTATCGACTCCGCTCGATACCACGGCCTCACAGAAAACCGGCAGTGAAAAAATATTTGCATTGCTTTTCGCCGCGTGAGTGAGGTTACCGGAGGCCCTAATCCTGCCCTCTCTCCTATTCCCGTCCGTCCCCTCAATCCCCTCTCCCCTGTAATTAACCTTTCTCGTCTTCCCGCTCTTCCCCCCTCTCCCCCTCTTCCCCTATTAGACCCGTTCTTACCGACCCGACCTCCCACCTTAAAGGGCGGCAACGCACTTATGACTCTTGAGTTACAGGTGCCTACGGGCGGAACTAGTCATTTACCATTAGGTGACCCGTCTGCTCGTTTGCCCGCTATACCATAAAAAAAAACATATACATATATGTATGCTTGTACGTCCTATGTATATTTTTATATAAGTATGACGGCAGTCATATCTAGTATTATTGTCACGTCCGTTTGGGTATGGCTGGATACCATACCCACAGCTGCCCTTGAAGTGGCTCTAGATCTAGCACCACTAGATCTATATATACAACAGGAAGCAGCTGTGGCAGCCATCAGACTCAAACACCTGGGTCTGTGGTACAACCGAGAGGGTCCCCATTCCAAACTATGGAATCAATTAGTGGAATATCAACCACTAATAGCTGCCCCATGCGATAGGATCCCCAAACAACACATCTTCGGAAGGAGGTACCAAATACAACTATCTGAAAACGACAGAGATCAATCTGGCATAAACGAAGTCCGGATATACACGGACGGTTCCAAGATGGGGACAGGGACTGGAGCCGGAGTCTTCTCACAAGACCTTAATATAACAATATCACTGGCGCTGGGCCAACACAGCTCCATATTTCAATGTGAGTGCGTTGCAATAACCTACGCCGCTACCGCGGTCATGTCAAGGGGTATAAAGGAGTACAACATCCGCATACTGTCAGACAGTATGGCCGTCCTAAAGGCCCTGCAGGGCAACACCATGAACTCCGGTCTCATTTATGAATGCCACCAGACCCTGGAACGTCTAGCCTCTGCCAATGGGCTAATTCTTCAATGGATCAAGGGGCATAGTGATTCACTCGGGAACGACGCCGCCGATGAGCTGGCAAGGAAGGGATCTGTAACGTCAGTGGCAGGTCCAACTGTACTGCTGCCACTTCCCTTTAATCAACTTCGCTCATGGGTAAGGCAACGGACCCGTGAAGCGCACAACGGCCGTTGGGCCGAGACACCCGGCTGTAGGCAGTCTAAACTGGTGCTGACGGAGGTCTCACCACGTTTAACGTGCAGATTGCTCAGCCTCAACCCATTTGATTTGGCCCTAAACCGACACCTATTCACTATCAACGTGGCAAGCAGTCCTCTATGTAGAGGCTGTCTCAACGCGGAAACGGCCGCAGACGTTGTCCTGGAATGCGAGGGAGTGGCCACACAACTGGCAAGTATCCTCGCGGGAGCGAGGTCGCTCCTAGAAGCCTGTGAACGCCCCAGGAGGCTTCTGTGCTTCTGGAAGGAGCTAGGCTGGCTCAACTAGTCAGCCTATCTGAACGCATAATGGACCGCATATGAGTCTAGATGCGGAAACAGAGCCCTATACCAATACCAGATAGCATGTAATACGTGGCTTGATTGTCGACAATAAGATGTTCACTAGCGTATTAAGCCTCTCCTCTTTTGGATAAGTCAATTCTTATGTTTGTTCTACCGCTTTAAATTTCCATGCTCAAATCGCTCAAATCAATATTATTATAATGATGAATATAAAATTAATATTATAAACAAGTACAACACACGTAAGGTTAGAGGGAACAAACTGGTTCAACCACAGATAACAAATTACTATGGTAAGAGAACATCTAAGTATTTGGTACCTGAAGTGTTTAACAAAATAGATATGCTAAGAGAAAAAGTAAAAATATGTAAAGGATCGCTTAAGACAAACTTAAAAATCATTATACAGGATAGCTAATGTCACTAAATAGATTAAACCATAATAATATGTAAGCAGTAGATAGGTATTTAATTAATATATTTAAAGTTACATAAGGTTCTACAGTTAACATAGAAACAATAAGACATAGGTTTATATGTTACTGTATTATCGAATTGTATATTATTGTGTCTAATATTAGGTACACATAAGGTGGTTCATTATTATGCAAAAGAGCGCCTCTCGAGATCAAACGAAAAAGTTTGGCGAGTTTAGAATTAAGAAACACCTCTGTATTATAATTTCATTACTTAAATAAAAAAAATAAAAAAATGCGCTATTCCAAAGTTATTCATGAGGCACGTTGATAAATGATCAGTTATAGGTTTCCCAAACGACTATGTACGACAGTAAGGGATTTTACAAAAAAAGCATGCTAAATCGTCTACTCTACTGGAGTTGCAAGAGTTTACGGACAATACTAGCGATTAACTATCCGACTGTAAGTTGACGAGGAAGGTGAGTAAATTAATGGATTTCAGTCTATAGTTACTGTTCTTACAAAGAGTGGGCCGGTTGGCTTTATGGAATTACACCTGACGTCATTTACAGAAATTTTAATATTATGTATATGCAAATTGTGATATTTTTTTATTGTTAGAAAATATGAGAAGACGAACAGTGTACAGTTAATGTAATATATATTGAATGTTTGATAATACTCACGGAATCTTTCAACATAAACTCCAGCCTCTCTTGTATGGTTTTACCTTTCTTTGGTCTCATTAATACATATATTTTGTTGATTTTACATGCTCTGGAAACAAATAAATAAATTGAAATAATTATTGATTTAAATAATAGTGAAATTTGTACATTGCACTTACAATTACTATTTGCTGAGATTAACAGAACATTAAAGATTGAAAATGCGGCTGCATCCCACAATATTTACCTAGAAGTCGTCTACTAAACCAGCTCTTCAGTTGTAAAATGCTCGATGAAAGGAACATCGTTAAAATTCTACTTTTAACGATGTTTCTTTTATCGAGCTTAGCTTATATCTATTTTAGTTTGAAGCAAATGGTTTTATTTGGTTTTAACGATAGATAACCACGATATATTATTATATAAGTTTTACTGCTCATGGTATATAGTTTTAGGCCGTTAAACATAAGTGTTCGCGCACTTCGGCTATTAGCCGTGCTATTTAATGTTCATGAATGCCAGAATGTCTTCTCACCTGAGTAGCTTCTCTATAAACTGCTTCCCAAGTAAACCACCTCCACCTGTGATGAAGATTGTAGCACCGTAGAAAAATTGTTGAATAGGGGAGTTTCCTTCAACCATTGCCGCATTCATGTACTTCTGACGGCCTATGACATTCAGCTCAAGTTCAAGTATTTTATCCATTTCTGGAAAAAAGAAACACGCCATTATCCCTACATATTATAAGACAAAGTCCTCCGCCGCGTCTGTCTGTCTGTTCGCGATAAACTGAAAAACTACTGAATAAATTTTTCATGCGGTTTTCACCAATAGACAGAGTGGTTCATGAGGAAGGTATAAATATAAAGGTATAATTTGTAACGTTTTGTGTAAATTGGTTGAAACATGATGATGATTGTTGAAGATGTCTCTACTAACCGTGCGAAGCCACCGGCTTGCTAACGCTAACGTATTTGAAGTTATGTTTGTGAAAGTAACCATTATTTTATTGAAAAAAATATTTGCATTTTCCAACAAAAGCTGCCACCAGGGTTATATTAAAAGATTTTTGCGTATTTTTCTGGTCCACAATGCAAAAAATTTAAGTGTAGAAATTAAAAGGACTCAACTACTACGGTATGTATACATCACAATTAAAACTTTTTGTTTCAATCAGCTTATATACAACAGTTATTTCAACTCAACAACGACATCTTAAGAGGATGGTTAAGCGAGTACTCTTTGCTACTTTCGATAATACAAACAGTAAACTATAAGTATTCTTACTGTGTTCAAGCTTGATTAGATAGTTGAATCCTCCACAATAATTTCATTATCATGTCATGTGCCATTGTTATGATTTTTTCCGATATCCAAAAATATTAAAAAAAAATATTCACCATTGTGATTTGAGTTTATAATAATAATAATAATAAAATATTTGCAAAAGCTGCTTAATTTATATGATAAAAAATGAATAAAGAGAATAATAATAATAATAGTGGTGATAGATCGATTAGAGCGCCGTGCAATGATCATCGATATCGCTGTTCCTCATGACGAGAATCTCGTGAAAGTTGAAAAAGATAAACAAATCAAACATTTGGATTTGTCTCACGAGATTGTCGATATGTGGAATGTCGAATCGGCGATCATTGTTCCGATTGTCATATCTGCTCATGGATTAGCCAAGAGCCTCGATCAACACCTTCAGAGGCTCGCGTTAGACGGTTGGATCAAGGGACTGATGCAGAAGGCAGTTCTTCTCGACACGGCCCGTATAGTGAGGAGGTTCCTGTCTTTGGAGCCCTAACCACCGGTATCTTGGTCCCTGTACCCGATGTCGGTGGTCTACTATTTTTTATATTTTTAAATATATATTTTTTTATGTACATATTTAAAAATGTAATTTATATGATAAAAAATGAATAAAGAGAATAATAATAATAATAATCTTTATTGACATATTTTTTTTTTTAAAAGATTGCATGAAGTCCCTGACTCCTGTGCTAGGTAGAAAACCTATTGTCCGAACGCGAATGGCGTGAGGCCGCTCGCCGAGCCACCATGGCTCATTGGTCGTCCCGACTGGAGGCTCCACGTGCTAGCTTTGCCGCCGTGGAGGCGCTCCAGCCGGTAATCGTCGAGTGGGCAGGGCGGCAGCACGGGACCCTTTCCTTCCGACTGACGCAGTTTCTTTCCGGGCACGGCTGCTTCAGGAAGTACCTGCACTCGGTCGCTAGGAGGGAACTGAGTCCCGCCTATCACCACTGCGACTGTAGTGGGGACGCGGCTCAGCACACGCTGGCGGTTTGCTCCGCCTGGGCGACGCAGCGTCGGGCCCTCACTGCAGTCATCGGAGTGGATCTGTCGCTATCGGCTGTCATACGCTCCATGGCCGGTAGCGACAGGAATTTTACCGCGGTCGCAACCTTCTGTGAAGAAGTCATCTCGCAGAAGGAGGCGGCGGAAAGGGTCCGGGAGGACGATCTCCACTCGGACCTAATTCGCCGCCGGCGAACCTCATGCCGCCCTGAGTGTGGCCGCGGGTGGACGGGACGGGTTTTTCCCCTTCACCCGCTATAATGGCCCCCCGCGAGGAGTCGCCTAAATTGAGAGGTTTTTCACCCAAAGGTGGTGCCCGCGCTTTTGCGGGCAGGCGCTAGGGGGGGTCCGGATGTCTTAATAAAAGCTGTTCCCGGATCCCTCTTACTTAAGGCGCAGTACGGCACACCGTGTGGTTTTAGTCGGTTCGATTCCGACACACCGCCCCACCGAAAACCCCGGTGGGGTGACGGCCCGAGGGGGTTTCCACACGCACAAAAAAAAAAAAAGCTAGAAAACCTGTGTTACAAGAGTCAGTGCCCTCTCCGGTTTTTACGAGAATATATTATAATTCTATGCAACAAAAATATTATTACATATTTTACTAGTCTAGAAAAAAACAAAGTAACCATATAAAGTATACGAAAATCAGTTATATTTTAATAATAAACAAGTTTAGTTAGAGTTATATCATGTTAAGGTGTGTGTGTGGATGAGAATAGTGTTGGTGAGTGTAAGGATGTGGATGAGTGTGAAAATCAAATTCAGTCTTTGTCAAAGTGAGCATTGTGACAAATTGGTCAAAATTCTTTTTAATGCTCCTGATGTTGATGTGTATTATTCGAAGGCTATAATCGCATTGTGAAGTCAGACTCCAGAAGCGATCCGGAGTACATGTACGAGCGTCCGCGATTGAGATATATATATTGAGATAATTTTTAGTACTGAAAAAGGTGAATGTCACTGTTGTTTGATATAGGAAATTTGAGATTTTTTTGAGAAAAATTAAAGAAAAGAAAAATTTTGAGACTGCACTTTGACAAAACAGGTTTAATTAGTGTGAGGTGAGTTTATGTGTATTTTGTTACGAGTAGTGTATTGTTTTGTAGTAGTGTGCATTAGGTTTGTATATGTTATTGTATTGAGGTGTGCGTAAAATATTAAAATATAATGAGTGGATAAAAAATTTAAACAAAAATTATACACTCTTAATCTCGATAGGAATCCTAATTGATTTGCTAGTCATTTATTACTTCGAAGATTGTCCAGATCGGCTTCACTTTTAATGATAACGTGGCGTTCTCCATCCGCCTTTCTTAGTAGGACTTTCCCAAAAGAGGTCCAGCAATATTTATAATTGTTGCTATCAGCAAAACAGCGAGCTTGGTAGTAAACACGCTGTGTTTTAGGAGTTTATTTTTCGGATACGTAAATGGGCTTACTCGGTCCTTCCAGTCTTAGGTGTGTCGTATTCAGCTTATTTTGTTTGTGGGCATTGTTGAATGAGCGTGACTTTTTAATATTGTTGTCCTTGTTTATAGCGCTTATAAAATCAACAGTTATTGTAGTTGAATTATTTTTGGTTTTCGTGCGAAATACATCTTGTATTTCATTATTATTTATCGGATATTCAATCACGTTGGCGGCCGCAGTCACAACGGCGATAAGTTCTTCCTTACTTTCCTCTTCTTTCTGTGGCACATTCCTAATCTCAATTTTAGTTGAGTACAGATGTCGCTCCATAATGTCTATTTTTTCTTCCAACTCGCGAATGTAACGGCGGTCTGTTTCATGTTCAGACTCCACCACCGCAAATTTCTCCTTCAAGTCATCAAACTCTTTAGACATAAATGTAATCGAGTCTTTTATCTCTGAATTTTGAGTAATACTCTCGGATATTGAAGCTTGTAATGGCGCGAACTTGTTGTCGGATTGGGCGGTGGATGATGACAGTAACATGCGTATTTCATCCAAGCGGGACACACAATCACAGTCGCTGCGTTTACGTTTCAAACGGGTTGTTATGTTAATGTCCTGTCTTAAAGAAGAAAGATCCGGAGACGAGCCAGATTGAGAAAAGATGCGCGAGCAGGAAGTTGCTGAGGTACCTTCGGTTTCTTCTAGCAAAAGAGTGTTTGGCGGAGTACGCTTTAGGGGCATTTTTAGAGAGAATAGTTGTTACCTTTGATGTCGCAGAGGAAAGATTCTGAGGGGATACAGTTGTCTTCTTGAGTGGGCGATTTTTCATTAACTTGGACCAGACCCTTATATATAGTCGCTGCCCGCTGTCGCTTATAAACTGTAGCAAGCGGCAATGCTTGTGACGTACTCTTGGCTAGCGGAGGGGTTGCGTCGCATGCGCCGCGTAGCTAGGGCGTGGGCCTCCTTCTCATGTGTTGCTATCCTGTTCATGCATTGAGTCTGCGTTCACCACTGCGTTATGCGCGCAGAGTACTTCAAGATTTATATTTTATCTAATTTTTGAATTATTTAATATTAAAAATTAAAATTTGCTAGAAAATACTATGGGTATGGGTATGGGTGCACACGTCTAATCGCTTTCGCGGTCCGGGAGGAAGAGGTAAAGTTGAAGTAACTAGTAAGACCTAAGAGTAAGACCTTACTAGTTTTCTTTTTTGTTGACGAGGTGGAAGATCCTACATGGACATCCTCCGCCCTTCGGGAGGCGAAGGGGCCTGTCGGCCTCGTACCGATTAAAAGCCACCCCGGTGTTCCACTACTTGCCTATGATCGGGGGAGCGAGAATCGCTATTGCATTCTTCCGCCACAAAGCCTTACTAGTTACCTCAACTCAAAAGTGTGTAGAAATAAACTAACCATCATATATTACTCGAGGACAAAAGTACTATTAGTGAAATAATTTTCAAAATCGTTTCAGTAACTCCGAAGATTATCCCTTACATTTAAACTCATAAACATAACCTCTTTAAAATATTAGTAAATATGAAAGACTGTGACGTAATTTTACTAAGTTACGTCACTTTTTTTTTATGGCATAGCGGGCAAACGAGCGTTGCAGGGCAACGGGTCACCTGATGATAAATGACTACCGCCGCCCATGGACACGTGCAACTCAAAAATCGTTGCCAGCCTTTAAGGATAGAGTAGGGGAAGGAGGGAAGAGGGGTGAGGGCGGGGAGAGGGAAGGGTTAGGGCCTCCGGTAACCTTCACTGCTGGTTTTCTGTGAGGCCGTGGTATCTTTGCGGTCGAGCCGGCCCATAGGTGCCAAACCATGGGTGTCCCACGTTAGATAACAATAATTTACAATTAACTGCCTTTACATGTTTTTGGTTAAACGCGCTAATTTCTAGAACTACCAGTAGCATTTAAACAATTTTTAGCATATGATAGTTTACTTCTTGAGGAGGGTATAGGCTATTTAACATCACGCTATGATTCTTAGGAACGAAGCAGTGACTAGAAACAGACGCACTAAAACCAAGATGCATAAACGCAAGGGAATCGTACGGGACGGGTACGGCTAGTTCTTAATAAAATAAACATTGTTTACCTTAACTTTGATGTAAAACAACTTTAACAAGTAAACACTGCTTTCTACTGACACGTTTACTTAAAACTGATGTTAAACCCACAATGACACAAACTTAAATAAAATAGAATCACTTAAAAACCTACGAGATTTATTATTTAAATGAATACAGTTATTTGTCAAGTTGTATTATAGTGTCATTACAATGTACACGTGCAAAATAATGACCCATATAAATATCATAAGTCAATAAGATAATTATTTTAGAATATATAATAGAACTGGGCGGAATATATTCCTACAGGATTCTAAATAAAATAACTGGTAGGCAATATCTGATCTTTATTTAGATGGGTATGGTAATGGGTGCCAGCGATAATCAAACATCGAACATACATTATATTCCTGTTCTATAATTGGTGAGCTTAATATTTTCGCGGTCTAGTAGTGTTGTATGTTGTATGACTGTAATTAGTACTTAAGGTGTACTTTTTTAATAAAGACACAGTTCTCCTAGTTGAATCACTGTTTTATTGAAGAGATTTCCCACATGGGGATCAAGAGATAGTACTAGTGATCTCTGTATCCTCACATCTTAGAATCAACAATTAAAAAAATGTACTCTTGAGACTCTTAACACCGACTTGTAATTTCATACCTAGTGCCAGCCACCGCCCATAAAGGATATTATTGAAGAATTTGCCCTTAATAAAATAGACCAAAAAATATAAACTTATTAATTGACATAATGTCATTGATGAGAGTTGAACATTACAACAAGAACTAATGTAAAAAAATAAAAACCTCACACACATACCTTGATAATATACATACATATTGTGATATTAAGGAACTCAGAACTAAACAATGAGTTGTACATGTTCAATGAACTAACAAACGCAAATGAACTTATGAATTAACAAACCCAAAAAAAAAATTATGAACTGACAAACCCAAATGTACTTATGAACAAAACAACAGTTGTCTGAACAAGAACTGTAATACTAAAACCATATAAAATAACTGAGTAACTATTATTTAAATTGATATATTCATTAACCGATAAAACACATAACTTAGATGTAAGTCGCTTCAATAGATTCCTTTTAACCTTTAATATGACGACACGGGTAATATTGTCAGGCCCTGGATGTTTTTGAACTGTTCGATAAAGTAATCAACGAGCAGGAGATAAATCTTTTTTACTTGAATAGAACAACATCATTGAACTTTAGTTCGGGATTATGGAAGGACTATATATGACTATCTATTAGATACTCTGTAGACCAATGCCACCAAAAGTTCTGCAACATTTTTTGAATTAGCTGCCACCGTTTAAGAGGACTAATACACGAAACTTCATAATTGGGTTGGGGCTATCACTAATGGTTCACCAACTAGAAAATGACCCGGTGTCAATAGCATCGGTTCATCAAGATCTTCACCATCAAGAACAGTCATAGACCTAGAAGTAAGACAAACCTTTATTGGACTAAGCAAAGTGCTGATCTCTTCATAATTTAGAGCGTTTTTTATAACTCTCCTTTTATTTTACTTTTTCTAACTCTTATTCCTAGCCCTCTAGGAACACGCACTCTAGATAACTCTATCAATTCTTTAATGTAAGTCTACCGTTCTTCCTTCAAAAGGTTAGACACTTCGTCGTCCCTATTTACTACTTCACATAGAGCTTTTGGATCAAAGTCAAAGAAATATTATACTGAACCAGCATAATAGGTCAACAAGGCTGGCAATGAATATTGCATTTAGATACTTTGTATGATACAGTTCAGGTACTTTCAGTACTTGAACTCATCTTCACAACGACACCAGGTAAGCAATATTTTTGTACTATTACACATTTCTATTTATTCCTTTGTATAATTTAAATCTTTGTTTGTCTTGTCTTTACCCCTATAATCGTAGCACTTTAATTCCTTTAGAATGTTTGTATAATTACTGTTTAATTTTTGTAACTCGAATCCAGCTTTTATTTCCCTTCACAATCTCTTTCCTTCTTCTATTGTTGAACAACCAGTCATCAAGTCATCCACATAAAAACTGGTAGGAACTTTTTCAACTGCTATTGGGAACTGCTCTCCGTAATCCACTGCAACCTGGTTTACTGCCTTTACCGCCAAGTATGGCGCTGATGCTGTACCAAAAGTTACCGTTGTCAAACAGTAATCTTGTATATCCTCATTAGGATTGTTTCGCCATACGATTCTCTGATATATAACATCTTCCTCTGTGACTCAGACCTGATGATATATTTTCACAATGTCTGCTACGAGTGCTTATGTGTTCTTCAACGAAGAACGATATGTCGAAGATCTGACTGTAATGTATGACCATCATAAGCGTATCGTTCAACGATACACCACTGTCGTTCTTATAGAAAGCGTCAAATACCAACCGAACCTTCGTAGTAAACTTGTCATTTCTTACGACTGCGTGATGCGGTAAGTACACAGCTTCTTTTATTTTACTATCATTATTTTCTATCTATATCTTCATGTGATTTAATTGTAAATTCCTTAATAACATTCGTGTATTTTTCTTTTAGGTCTTCATTTTTACTAAGGGCTATTTCTCTACTATTCTGTTCTTTAAATGGTAGTTTTACAATATAACGACCATTTACCATCCTTTTGGTTGTAGATGTAAACCATTCTTCACACATTTGTTTTTCTTCAGTCAATATCTCATTCGGAAACTGCTCTTCGAATTCCCAGAACTGTTTCAGGATATCGTTTTCACACATACATTGCCGTGATCTTATTTGTACTATTGACCACAGCTTTCAGATAAGCTGTACCAGAAAGGATCCAACCTAAGCTGGTGCACTGAGCAACAAATTATCCAGTTGGAGATCTATTTACTCTATTTCTCAACACCTTACTCAACACATCAGCACCCAACAAAATATCAGTTTTGTTGAGTTTATTAAACGGTGGATCTGCTATTACCACATTTTCACTGCCGCTTTGCAAAATAAGAAGTTATGTTATTTAAAACGTAAGCCTCAACCTGTATCTCAAAACTAGAATCAGCCAAAAACTGAAGCAATAACGTCACCATGTAGTTGGCAACAGGCAACAATCGAAATCTGTTTTATTAGTTGCCAAAATAACCCTGTGCTTTGACGAGTTGGTACCACATGCCTGCCCCAGTTCCCACTGCGGCTCTATTATACTCAAGTGCTCTAAAACGACTTTCTAAAATAATTTGTACGGACTTAAGGTGGGTGATTCGGTGGATCTATCAGTGGATCTATCAGTGAACTTTAAACTCCCACTGCTTGCGAGTTTCTTGATCGAGCTTAGATGTCACAATGGGAATAACCATGATATGCCAGGTAAGTCTCAATAATTTCTAAAGGATTTAAAGCATTCATACAGTCTGTTATATTATCTAATAAATGTTTGAGAGTAACCGATGACTCCGTACAAACACGTTTTTGACTAAAGAGACGTTGTAAAATGTTATTAGCTAAATGACGTTTATTATTGTGCCTATGTTCTAACTGAGCCCAACAAACATCATACCTACTAGTGTTTAAGCAAGCATTAGTCAATGCTGCTGGTGGTACCTACACATAGTCTACACACACACATAGTCACATAGTCTATGTATATGGAAAACAAGCTGTTGAGTTTCTAATAAATAAATAAAAAAATAAATAATTAGATGCAGTTATAGGTATATGGCGTAATAATTGATGAGCTTCTTTCCTTGAAGATGCTTTTAAATAGTGAATTTTTGTACTTTATCTATATCGTTATTATTATGCACGAGTGTTATAAAAAGATCTCGGAAACTTACCCACTCAGCATACTTGCCCAAAAAAGTTGAAATATTGATCTTAGGCAATTTAACATTACGTGCTGTACTAAAACTAGGAGAAACCTGCTCGACCCTAGTACTTCTTCCATTATATTTAAATTAATATATTTTAATTCAGACTTGTAATTAATATATGTTTCTTCTGTCTTTTCGTACATCTCTGCAGTCAAATCATTTTCAGTTGTTGTTTCTTACTAATATTTGTACACACACCGACTTCTAATTTCATACAACGCAACTTAGTGGTGCCACGAGAAACTAAACAAAAAAAATCATCGTGTGAACTTAATGGATATCCCATTTATCGAGGAAGGCTATAGTCTATATAACATCACGCTACGGCCAAAACAGATTAAAGGGAAGATCACGAATGTAATAAAAAGTTAATTAAATGAATATTTTTATTTTATTTCGTTTCACCATATTCATAACAAATAGTACATAAACTTGTTTTTAGACAAAAATTATAATATTTTTCATTCTTTAAAAAAATTATAAATATAATTTGAACATATTTTATCGGGTTTTTTCGAAAACATAAACCAAAACAAGCCATGAAGCCTCTATGTTCGCCAATTTAAATATGGATTCAAAATTTCATTACAATTGAGAAATAGAGAGAAACGTGGCCCTTCTCAGCAATGTATGAAAATGACTTAATTTAAAATTATATTTTTTTCTTGGAGTAAATTTCTCCCTATTTCAATGGGAGTATTTCGTCAAATGGTATCATTATACGCATACACTAGTAAAGTATAATGTAATGAGGTTGTATGTTTATACATGTTCTACAACCCACAGTACAAGTTCTACTTAGCTTGGGCCTAGATAGCGGTGCGTAATAGGTATATCCAAGATTATATTTGCTTTGCTTATCCCATGCGAGCGCGCACAGTTACGCGAAATGTGGGTCAAGTAAGCGCACTTCGATTACATGTAATTAAATATTGTCAGAAATAAAACCAATAAGATTTCTATTCTTGTTTTTATTTCAATGTATAGGCTATTATACGGTTTATCTCAGAGCTGACTTTCACATTCCCAATTTTTAATTTTATGCGTAATGTTACTTACTAAAGTGCGCGCACTTGACCCGAATGACTCCAACAAGTGTATTTATGATCCGTGCCGAATTTAAATATTCAATACCTTAAATACTTACTAATATTTAAAATATGAATTGTTTAAAAGGACATGCTATTATTGATATTAATGATTTGGCATTATTTTTAAATGATTTATGTTGTGACTTGTAGAAAGAAGCCAATACAGGGTAGATAAAGTTGGTTAAAATAAAAGGGTACATTTAGAAGACAACCCAATGCTCTACCGTCCAGCATGGATATGAAAGTTGGAAACAAAGAGAAAAAATGATAGACGCCAGCACGTAGCTGGAATGTTGAGATGGATGTGTGGTGTGACTAAGATGGACAAGTTGAGGAATAAATGCATTATAGGAAGCCTAAAAGTAGCGCCAGTAGATGAAAAGTTGAGGAGCAATAGATTAACTAGTATGGACACGGAGAAGCATTACAAGTTTAAGCAAAAAAAAAGAACTAGTAACGCAGCAGCAGCAGCCTTAATAACACAATATCTATTTTAAATAAATACATAAAATTAAGTTAATGTATAAAAAGGCCGGCAACGCACTTGTGACTCTTGAGTTGCAGGTGCCCATGGGCGGCGGTAGTCATTTACCATCTGCTCGTTTGCCCCCTATCTCATAAAAAAAATCCCTTAGCTTAACAAGAACCCCAAATTTCATAAATACAGCTCAAACGGTCATTAAGATATTAACGTCTTAAAATTGGCATTTTTGTCACTCACTAACTAACATATAGATCAAAAACCTAAACCACTTCCGGATGACCTAGAAAATTGGAATTTGGTGTCCAACTAGGTAATTGTGTGTATACTTAGCAAAAAATCAGAAAGCAGTGAATTTTTACGATTAGAAATATTTTCAAACCAATCGATTATAGTACCTTTCAAAATTATTATAGCAAAAAATTTTTACTTTGCAAGAGAATAGGTTCCATGATGAAAGGTTTTCTATATCGTTTTGTATACCAGATTATGAATAAAACGTAGACAACCAATACCACAGATAAGATAATAGTTACTTCGTAACAGATACATCACTCCCATACAAAACTCAAAATACTTACGTTATAATAGATAAACCAATAAAATTTAAATAATAATACCTGGCGTTAGCTGCGACCAGAAATATATCTTATTTACGCTTCTCGAAAGTTGAGAACGCCTTGCCCACCGCGCGACCTTCGTCTGTGCGTGTAGCCAAACTGCCGGATACTCTAGGGTTGTACAAAGTACACAAATAATGAAATAAATTATTTATTTGGGGTATGTCCCGATAAACACTGCGAGCACTGTTCAGTGCTCTTACTGGGGATAATTTCGTTCCGTTATGGACTGACAGTATACTGCCGCAGTATCCTAGGGAAGTATATGACGTCATAAATCGTCGCCATTTTTGTACTGTAAGTACTGGCCTTTTTAGAGGAAATGTGCTCTCAGTGCTTTGATCATGTGATCAACTACAATTTTTTTTCCAATTAAATAATAAACAATTATTTGTCGAAATATGTTCATCACTTTTACCGTACATAGCCCCATTTAAATAATTCGGTTATAAAGTTATTATGCATTTGGTTACTTAAAAAACGATATTTTCTTTTAATAAAAAGTAAACTTACTTTTATTATGCGAGTAACTGTCAATTGACAATTATCATGAATATTAAATTTTTAAATATAACAACATTCAAACATTTTTTTTTCTTGTTGAACAGATAACTTGTATATATGATAATTATTTTCACGTCATAACAGCGCCAAAAAACATAGATGGCAGTATACTGGACTGTGTTCCGCATTAAACAGTAACCAGTAAAGCTAATTATAAAGGAACGGCTTCGCAGTATACTAAATTGACGTCAGTTCTTATAGTGAACGCAGTGCATTTCGGAACACACACTTGATAATAAAATTTATGGGTGTTGAGTTTTATGTAATGATAAATAAAATTATTTCCCCTATGAAATTTATATCTTTAATTTTTATAGGTAATTAAAATATCCTTAAACCTTCGATAGTAACATAAAATGTTGACGCTGTAGACATATACATCACTATGGGGTGGGTTGTTAGTAATGACTGTTGGGTAGACTAGAGAAAGATAATTTAATACTTTTTTATTACATATTATGTTACACAAAATTATTAAATAACAAATAACTACCTACTCAAATAAGAACCTCAATCCGTGGCGCTCTCAATATGTTTTACATTTCAGTAGCTCTTATTATTATTTTCACTATATTTCTAACTATATTACATATTGTGTGAGAGAAGGAGCCGTTAGTTCGCCTTGCCTACAAGTTACAACAAATGAATACGCTGGCAGTCCACACCAACTAAGTTCATCACCTTTCGTAGAAATTATGGGTTTATTATTGACGGTTTAATAGACTACATTTATTACAACATCACTCTGGCCAATCACTCAAAACCTGATTTAGTACAACATTGTATAGAATATACTAGCTGACCCGGCACACGTTGTTTTGCCACATTAATTATTTCTAATGAATATTTTGGTAGTTAAATAAAAATAACTAACTTATTGAGGGGATGGGGTCTATGACTGAAAGAAGAATGGAGCGCTGTGGTCTATTGACGGCCTATGAAAATTACAAAACACCAACCATTCATTTTCTTAATTCAAAGTACTTCATTAACTTAATTGACATATTATTTAAAGTTTAACAGTGGGAGAGCCATGCTTCGGCACGTATGGGCCGGCTCGAAAGGAGTGATATCATGGCCTCACAGAAAACCGGCAGTGAACTTCGTTGTACTTCGCCAAGCGAGTGAGGTTACCGGTGGCCCTAACCCTTCCCTCTCTCTATCTTCCCCCCTATCTCTCCATCTCCCCTCCTCTCCTACTCCCACCTTAAAGGTCGGCAAGGCACTTGTGGCTCTCGAGTTGCAGGTGCCCATGGGCGTCAGTAGTCACTTACCATCAGGTGACCCGTCTGCTCGTTAACCCCCTATTCCATAAAAAAAAGTTTGACATCGACTTGACGGCAATCGATTATTGCAATCGATTATAACAATCGCACTTTTTATTTTCGCTGGGTTAAATACTTAAAAAAATTGTACCAATGAAAGTAAAAATACTAATATCGCTATTAAAAAAAAGGGGTTGATGGTAGAGGGTTGAAAATTCAGGGTTGTATGTATTTTCTAATGCTGTATAAAAAAAAAAATATCTAAAAATAAAAAAAGAAAAATTAGGGGTGGACTACCCCTAACATTTAGGGTGATGAAAAATAGATGTTGTTCTATTCTCAGACCTACCCAATATGCACACAAAATTTCATGAGTTTAATTACAAACACCGCGACACGAGAATTTTATATATTAGATATATATAAGTAACATTTATTTTTTTGTTGAAAAGATAATTATTATTTCTTATTAGTACAGCCACGCAGCAATGGCGAGTAAAGAATAAACACCTAAAGTATTTTTATATTATATTGACAAAAAAGTAATAGCTAAAATATGATTCAAAAGATTTAAACAATTATTTAATCGGGGTGAATTTATATGTACAAGAAAAAAACACAAGAGTATGGAACAAGAGGAGCCTTTCACAGTTTCACAAGAGAAAGCCCTGAGAAAACCCAAAGAAAATCGGAAAAACAAAAGAAGATCATTATAGATCATTTAGATAACGCTGGGTTGAAAAAATGGGTGCACGCGATTTTCGACCTTATTGACTTAATTTTCGTGCTTGTTTCGCTGACGACGACATATCAGTGTCTAAAAAATGTACAAATTCTGGTCCCTTCTACCAGAGCTGTGATGCACTAAGTATGTTTATAAACTAAGTCAGCTGGGTTTTGTTTCCCAGATACATGACGCCAGGGCCAGTCTTTTGTCAAATTATGAATTTCCGTAGTTCTATTTTGAACAAATAGTTTAAACAAGTTGGTTGGTATTCCTTACCACCCCAAAACAATTGTTGAGTCTGTTTAGAATATGACCTTATTTAATTTAGAACGTATAGATTCATTTATCTTTGTGCAAAATCTCGCACCTAATACAGCACCGCATAGTTCCAGGCTAGGTATAGTTGTGGGCCTTGTCGGTGCCACCTTAGCTTTTGAACATGCGTTGTAACTAATGAATCAATACAGACTGTTAGAAGATACACGTAAGCGCCGTAAGCTGTTTGCGAGGCATCTGTATATATATGTAGCTCTATACATACAGGATCATTGCACATAGCGCGGTATTTGTAAACTACTGTGTAATAAAAGACAATTAATAAATTGTTCCCAGACCTGAACCTCACGCGGCACTGGTTCGTCCCATTCGAATTTTAGAAACCAACATTACTGCAATTATCTCTTCGCGATAGTAATTGCCAGACTAATTAACCCTAAAGGATCATAAATTTAGTTATTATTATAAACGTTTAGTTAATATATTTTTTACGTCATTACTAAATTGCGAATCCCCTTTACCCAGAACTCGCATGTTGCGTAGAAGTTGTAAAGGCTTTTGATCGCAGAGGTCCATTTCAGACAATATTTTTTTAAATTGACGCTGTTCTGATTCCTCATAGCAATCGATTGGGCGTTGATTGATGGTCTGATACTTTTCTGTGGATGGCGAGGAGGAAATGAGGTCACTAACCTGTAGTATTCTTCCTTTGTTAGCTTCGCTACAACCGTATAGTATACGTAACCGTCTCCTTGCTTCTGTGTAGTTCAGTCAACAAGTTAAAAAACGTGTTAATTCTTGTTCCCGGTCTGAAGTTTCAATTTATCGTCAGTTAGAGTTGGAACTTCCCTACAACACCCAGTTCGAGTTACAGGCATGCGACCCTGACCTTCTGGAGCTTTTGCGTACTCTCTCCAAACCATCAGCATAAGCAATAGCCTTTTCCATTCAATGCATACCCCTTTCAATCTACCTCCAAATTTTCCATTTTCCATCTTTGATTTCCAAAGTACCCAATTTACATCAATAGGTTTGCCCCCTATTATGTAGGACCAAATTTAGGTTAATAGCTAATGATAAAAGCCTCAGAAAAAAACTGGCAGTGAAACAATGATTACATTGCTTTTCACTGAGTGAGTGAAGTTACCGGAAGCCCCTAACCCTTCTCTCTCCCTCTCTGCCCCCTCTCGTCCTCCTTCACCCCTTCCCCTACTCCCACCTTAAAGGTCGGCAATGCACTTGTCACTCTTGAGCTGCAGATGCCTATGAGCGGCGGTAGTCATCAGGTGACCCGTGTGCTCGTTTGCCCCCATAACATAAAAAAAAAAAAAGAATACTCTAAAAAACAATATATTTAATACCAGAATAGCAGAAGTATAAAACAGAATATAAAAGATACATGTACAATGTCATAAATACAATATTTGCTACGTACAACCATTTTTGCCTCTGAAATGCTTTTTCAGAGTCCCTCAGACCATCTTTGACTACATATTTTCTTAAGCCTAAAACCATAACTTTAATGAATTGACCATAGTCAATAGTAAATATGTCACAGTTGAAAATATCCCTGTCTTTGCCAGACATTCTGCAGATCATATCGGTGAGATTCTTGTCGCTGAAATACCAATCGTTGCTGAAGAAATAGCAAAACAATTTTGACATCTTGTAGACTTTTTGGTAGAATTTTTTGAATCTGAAATTAAAATTGAATAAATACCATAAATATTATTGATACAGACAATAAAAAATATCTTTTCAACTGTTACGATCTTAGGCGTACAATAATAGACCGTGGAAGGTGGCGTGATAGATGAATAAAAAGAGAACGCTGCCATACGTGGTCCCTCTGTCATTTTAGTTACGAAAATACCGACTCCCATTGACGCTTGCTACTTCAGAGTAACAAGTGCACTACCGGCCATTAAGGTGGGAGTAGGGGGAAGGGGTTCGGGCCTTTCGTACCTTACTCACTCAGCGACACACAAAGCAGGCATTGCTTCCGGATTTCTGTGAGGCCTTAGTATCATAATGGTTGAGCTGGCCTATGCGTGCCCAAGCATGATTCTCCCACGAAAACAAATTCTTACATATCTATGGTTACAATTTTGGCTCCGTGCAAATATTTGCCACTGCTGGACGATGTGTCGGAATCAAACCAACTAAAAATCACACGGTGTGCCGTACTGTGCCTTAAATATGAGGGATCCGGGAACAGCTTTATTAAGACATCCGGATCCCCCCTAGCGCCTGCCCGCTAAGCGCGGGCACCACCTCCGGGTAACAAACTCCTAATAAGGCGATGTCCAGGCATACGCAGACGCCACCTCCTCGCGGGGGGCGACTATAGCACGTGAAGGGGAAAACTGACTGGGACTGTAAACAGGATAAAAAGTCAAGAGTTCTACAAGGTGCTACAGGAAGGCTGGATCATATTTTATCAATTTTATGTAAGTAGAAATAATTTTAGTAAAAATAATTTGATTTGTCCTGAAAAAAAATTTAAGTCTCGTAGTTCCGGGATCGAATCCTCTTATAATGTCTGACATATCAATGCAAATTATTAAGACATGTTTAATAGAAAGTAATTGTAATCATCTCATTATTCAATTAATCAAATCTGACGTTCCAGAGATTAGCACAAGAACCTCAACATGGATAAATTATTTATACATGTATTTTTTGTCATGTCGAAATCCCCACGAGGTACGGACCCGATAAAAGCGAATCGGGTGATGACCTTACCAGGGTAATGGCAAGGCAGTATATCAAACCGACTGAAGTCACATGGTGTTACGTTACGTCCACTTGCCAAGATCTCAGGACAGGTGTACCCTAGTGGTTCACAGGGATCCCCTGTAAACTTAGACCAGTGACAGATCCATGGTCTCCAGCGAGAATCTTCTGGCACCGACCCACCACTCGTTCCGAAAGTCATTAAAATAATCTTGGCAATTGATTGGCCTTCCATTGAAACTTTGATTCCCTAATTTGCCACTTTCAAAGTTCATTTTCACGACAAAAAGTAGTCTATGTCCTTCTTCAAGGTTTTGTTTATTTCTATACCATAATTCATGAAGATTAGATAAGATAAGATGAAGAAAGCGTGACAGACAAGTAGAGTTACTTTCGCATTTTTAATATTAGTATAAATTAAGGGTAGACGATTGAGGTTAAATAAATACTTACGAAGGAATTTCTTTGATTTTAATTCCAAGAACTTTGCAGACTATATCGGCCAAATAAGCCGGGATATAATGCAGGATCCAGGTCATTAGCCAGTATAAGACAGGGTTGGTCACTTCGTACAGGTAACAGTACCACACTGCTAGAGGTGAACCGATTCTCCTGCAGTCGTCACTTCGCAAAATTGCTCCCATGAAATCTAGAAAGTAGAAAACGAGAAACTATTAAATAAAACAAAAAAAAACACAATGACACCTCATATTATGGAAACACGTCAAACGGTTTAGGCTTTAGAGCAAGCCAAGGAATTGGGCGTACATACTATGTATGTATGTACGCCCAATTCCTTGGCTTGCTCTAAAGCCTAAACCTAATAACCGTTTATAATACGCTCGAAAAACATTACCCTTCTGCGGCAGTCAAGTATTTAACCGCGTTTTAATCATTGATTGTGCTATAAGAAAACTGGCAGGGGTACTTCATAAAAGAGCGAAGCGATCTGGCCACGGCGATAGGATGGAACTTTGGACGTTGGGAGCGAGCGGACGGTTTCCATTGTATTGTATGTTGCGGTATATCAACCCCGCAAAATTCAATGCAACGGGCTGCAATGCAATTTGTATGCAACATGGACACGTAACCAGACTAATGCAGCGCCTGACCCCCTACCACTTAATAAAAGCCTATCAGTCTTCCCTGAAACACACGCGTGAGTAAAACCATAAATCCTAATTATAAATGCGATTTTGGGTTTGTTTGTTACGCTTTCACACTGTAACTGCTCAATTGATCATCATCATTTTACAAACCCATTGTCAGGGATACAGAAACTGACAAAGCGTACTTTGCCGGTAAAGAAAGTACTGCTCCTGAGAGATATAAATAACTGCACAACTTGGGCAAAAGCTAGTCTTTAATAATTATGAATGCTACTCAGCATCATCATCTTACTACCCTTTTCCCAATTTTAATTAGGGCGCAATGTGTAGCTAATACAGTTACATTACTCAGTTTATCTTTACATAAGTAGATCTTATATATATATAAAATATATTTATTTTTACTCCACACGGTCACTGCTGAAAATCAGTGCTGTTTGGTGCACATCAACTGCTTTGAAAGCGCCATCAGCATCAATGCTGTGTGACCAATTTCAGTAAATGACGCGCAAGTGCGTACAAGGCAATTGTCGACCTATTTTGTTTTTTTGAATTTGTATTTATTTTTCTTCTATTACTTCAATTTGTTATTTATTGATTGACAAGCAGTTTTTTACCGTCACTTTAGAAATAAAAGTGTTTCTTTCTTTCTTCATACAAATTTTATCTTTTTTGTACAATAAAGAGTTATCTATTTATATAAATCAGCGCGATTAGAATATCATTATTAATTAAGAGAGAGGGAGAGACAAGGCGTCAATGAATAGATGCAATAAATGTAGAAATGTGTCAGAATATGTTATCAAAATTAAAGTGGGACGTGCATGACACTCACCCCATACAATGCCACGTTTTGTAGAACTAATAGTGTATATAGGAATCTCATTTATGGCGCCATTACTTCTTCTTTCGCAAGTGTCCCAAGTGGCAGCAATGATAGCGTTGTTTACATAATCCACGGGCACCATGTTTAGTTTTTTGTCTGTTTCAACGGGAAACACGTGTAGAACTCCAAGTCCAACGCCGATAATAATCTAAGAAAATAGTAAACTAAAAGATAACTTCTAGAAGGACATTAAGAAAATATTGTTTATATGTGAGGTACTCTGAAGTTTTACGTAACTCATTATTAAAACAATTTACATTTAAAGTATATTTACTACTTTTCGAAATATTCCCCATTACATGTTAAACACTTTTTCATTCGGTCCAACTATTTTTGAAAACAAGACGTCTAAGGGCATGTTTTTTGGTACCAGGTTTTGGTACCAAGTCGGACTATGTGCGGGATGGGTCAGTAGCTCTACCTTTTCAGAACCCAAAAATGACTTTGTCTTGTTCACTGTGTGCGCCGAAGCATTTTCATGGTGCCATAGGATGCGACTTCTCTGTCATTTGTCGTTGAAACCCTCTCGGGCCTTCACCCCACCGGGGTTTACGGTGGTGTTTCGGAATCAAACCGACTAAAACCACACTGTGTCCCGTACTGCGCTTAAAATAGGAGGAATCCGGGAACAACTTTTGTTAAGACATCCGGGCCCCTTCTGGCGCGCTATGTAGATCCCAGCTAAGCACAGTTTGTACTATGGTTTCTAGAAACGTAGAACTAGAATACGGATAAAACTACTAACAATAGATACATTTTCTTTTTCTAATACTAACAAAAGTATACTTACACCAGAAGGGCCATACATGACACTCAGGTCGGACCACCCCGGCGAAGGTTCATAATATGCTGGTAGAACTGTAAACAATAAAATTGATTTATTTTTTTAAATAAAAATGGTAAAAATACATTTCCATTTTACAAAACCTGCAATCTGAATAAGAGGTAATACGAAGTCATTTAAAAAAAGAACTTACATAAGTAGCTCCTAGACTTATAAACAGTACAAGGGGCTTTAATAAGACAAAAAAATATAAAAATCGTCTCACAACAGCTGCTGTTAACATATCTACAAACAAACACATCCGAAATCTTTCAAAGTGAAAAGATGCGTTTGATAGTTGTTTAAATTAAAATGTTATGCAGTAATAACAAAGATAATAATAAAAAACTATATTGGAAAAAATAATAATGCTGTAGTTACCAACTGGCGGCCTTACAACACACACAGGTAGGTCTCCACTACTCATTCTGACCACTTCTTCGGCAATTGCTTTAGTAAAGGTGTAGGTATTAGGCCATCCTTGAATCATTCTAAAAACACAAGACGTTATTAGAGAATGTTCCTATGGTAAAATGATAAATTTTCAACTTTAAGTTTCTTACAAAAATATAGGAATCCACCCCGCAATTCACTTGGGTGCAATTTGAATGATAAGATTGCACAACGATAAATTTGACACTAGACATGTTTAAGCAATTGTCAAAGCTAATTACCGAAAATCAGCTATTTAATGGCGCTGAACGCGTTTAAGAACAACAGAAATGTCAGTCAGTTTTGAATTTGATATTATGTTAGTTTATTTTTGTGTCGATACATACGCATTTTATCACAAATATTATCGTAATATATCAAATATTATTACCAAAAACGACAAAGTTGAAATACGAATAAATTTATTTCATGCATTTTAAAAATTGTCATTTCAAAGTTCCCGCGTAAACGATCACTGGCTTGACGTGACGTCACTCCATAACACGTCAACTTTTCATGGTGGATTTTATTTTTTTGTTACAGAACTAATATATTTTTAGTTTTATTTAATAAAATAAATCACACGTTTTTTACGACACTCTTCAAAAAGTAAATATAAATCTCACAAAAAAGGCTGCAGTGATCTATGGTTTCGTACCAATCTATGCGTCCTTCCAATTCTATCAAGTCTCCTAACAAAGTATATTTAACCGTGCCTCAAGAGCCTAAACTTAGAGAACAGTGGGTGAAAGTAGGTAGAACCTACTTTCTCTTTTCTTCATTACCTATTAAAAAGAGGTCTGTAGTTCAATGTTCTGTCTGAAGATCATTTAGATGTAAGTGCGTTGAATTTGTAAAAATCATAACCATAGAAGGACTTGCTTCAAGAAAGTGCATAAAGTAAACAAAAAAGAATCAGAGGTATGTAATACCTTTTTGTGATTGCGTTAATTTCCGTGGAAACAGATAATTATATCATTGAACGCGAAAGTTTAAAAGTTAGTATAAGTAGGACTTTCAACAAAGAAAATAGACATCAAACCCTAGATGTGTTGTTTTAATCCTTAAAAGCATTGAAAATGAACAAGATGAGAACCAGAGTGCTATATCATATTTCAGAGTAATTTGTTTAATATATTTTTTAAATTTAGGTAAATAAGTAATCTTGCACCATTATGTTCCTAAGGTCTCAGGTATTGTTATCTCTTGAAACATATTTTTTTTCAATTAAACCATAGATATTTTTGAATTGTCAGGAGTAGGAGTCAGTCAGACTAAGTCAGTCGTGAAGCTAGTTGCCTGTTCCAATTTTTATTTCATTCAATTTTCATTTGTTGATTTTCAGCAAGAGAACTGGAATTTCTTTGAAAGGCCTATTTCTTAGTTCTAGATTCTAAATAACACAACCTCACTTCAACTTCACTCCTTTTATCTCTACACTTGAAGCTAATTATTTTAACCTAAAGCTTTTATCGTTTTATTAGATATTTTTTTTCAATGTTTATTTTGTTAAATCCGCAACTGATTTATGAAGCGACGTCACTTTGCCCTAATTGGTGTTTCAAATTACTTTTAAATTTACGTAACTTTTAATTAAAAATTTTTGGCGAAAAATAAGAGTTTTAGAATAAATCTTTCAGTTATGCAGTTTTAACGACAATCTATAAGAAATTATTAATATAATTTCACAACATTATTATAATTTTAGCGCAAGTTCCCTCTGTTTAAGTAAAACATTATGCGTTTTATTGCATTTAACTAATTTAAGTTCTTATGATATCTGACAGAAAACACACTTTGATCGGAATAAAAAACTAACTTTTTTAAATACCAACATTCACACCCATCCGACTGTACAATAAATCTACAATATGTGACATAGTTCGTCATGATTGTTAGTAACTTCAAGAAGTAGTTTTAAAAAATTCTTTGTTATGGTCAAATTAAAAAAATCGGCCGAATTTAATTCTTTAGAACTATAGTAATTATTATTCTTCTTCAGAACTCTGTAGAACTTTACAGATTGAATTATGCAGCAGCATAACTTCTCTCTAATTTTGCGGGCATTTAGCTCAATTAGGTAAATCTTTATTAATTTTTTATTCTCGACTTACTTTTCAGTAATATCTTCTAGTCTTTTAGATGCATTTTCAGCCATCTCTATTATATCATCAGGGGGTACAGGACACGGATAAAACTGCTCCTTAAGCTCTGTTCCGATGCGATTCCGAGTTGCATGAGTGAATGCTGTTGACACGTATGTAAAGCATCTGAAAAATAAGAAAACGAGTGTTTGTATTCTTGGAAGTTTTTAAAAATCTTAAAATGTTTCATTCAAAAAAAAAATCTTTATTTTATAAAATTGACCATCAACTATTCGAAATCGTCGATTTAATAAATAATTATTATAATTAAAAATTATAGACCAACACACACAGAGTCACCGCAACAATAGTTTGCTTCGTCAAATGTAAAATGATTAAAGAAAACAAAATGGATAACATAATATCACATCTGCCTGTTTCGATCTATAACCGCCCGTTTCCAAATGGTTGAGCCTTGTGAGAAGAAATCGGGCAAACAAACTCACGGCCATTCTTTTAAAAAAGAAAAACCAGACAGTTTCAACAATATTCAGTAAATATCACATCATTTTGTTGTGTGCTATTATGTTTTTAAAATTAAAAGTGAAAAAACTAGAAAAAGAATATGACACTAGGGAAACTGAAAATTAAGGAAAAAATTAAAAGAAGAAAAGAAAAACATGAGAGATGGAAAATAAGAAACATATTAGCTCACATTAGATTTCTATTACAATTCCATCCCAAGTGTTTTTATCCTGTATATAATCGCCTACTGAGTAATAGCCCTTAAGGCATAGCTGTCGTTTTACTGTAGACTTAAACTTGTTTATACTTAACATTTGAATATTATCTGGGATTTTATTATAATATCGCACACATTGACCTTGAAACGACTTGTTAATTTTTTGGAGCCTAGAGGCAGGTACAACAAGTTTATGTTTATTACTCGTGTTAAAAGAGTGTATATCACTTTTTTTACAGAAGTGATCTTTATTTTTATGAAGGTAAATTAGATTTTCATAAATATATTGGCACGCTACCGTCATTATGTTCATTTCTTTAAATTTCTGCCTCAGTGAATCACGATTTCCTAAGTTATAAATTGCTCGAATAGCCCTCTTCTGCAGCACGAAGATAGATTGAATATCGGCGGCATTCCCCAACAGTAAGATACCATACGACATTATACTATGAAAATAACTAAAATAAACTAATCTGGCTGTTTCAACATCAGTCAGTTCACGAATTTGCGTATGCTGCTGAGCTGAGTCTATTCGATAATTTATCAATATGAGGGCCCCATTGAAGCTTAGGATCAAGAGTAATGCCTAAGAATTTTGTGGTATCAACTAGTTCCAACTCGTCTTCATTAAGTAGATTAGTCGTTTTCACCTGTTTAACGTTTGGAGTAGTGAACCGGATACATTTAGTTTTTTCTCCATTAAGAAGTAAATTGTTAACGTTAAACCAGCGAACCACTTTCGAAATAGCATCGTTTACGTCGTCAAAATTTGTACACATACGTTTTAGCCTAAATAAGAGTGAAGTATCATCCGCAAACAATACTATTTCGTGGTTGTTCTTAACAATATAAGGTAAGTCATATAAGGTAATGTAGATTAAGAACAAAAATGGCCCGAGTATAGATCCCAGCGGAACGCGAATTTTTACTACAGACCCTGGAGATAGCTTGCCATTAATATCGAATTTCTGAATCCTATTACTTAGATAAGAAGTAAGAAGATCCAGCGCCGTATCTTTGATACCGTTGTGATATAATTTCCTGATCAGAGTTTCATGAACAACACAATCAAAAGCTTTGGATAAATCGCAAAAAAAATGCCTAGAGAATCGTGGGCATCCTCCCAGGCATCAAATATATGTTTTACAAGCTCTACACCGGCATCAGTTGTAGAGCGAACTCTTGTAAAACCGAATTGCTTATTATGTAACAAATTATGGCAATTGAAGAAACTTCGCATTTGATCATAAACAATTTTTTCAAAAATTTTACTGAATACTGGTAGTACAGAAATTAGTCTAAAGTTAGTTGGGTCTGAAGTACTGCCAGATTTGAACAATGGAATGATTTTACTAGATTTCATCAGATCAGGAAATACACCACTATCTACACACTGATTAAATATAAAAGATAAATGACTAGCAATTACAGTAATAACAGATTTTGTAATGATTACAGAATTTCCCCAGAGGTCGGCTGTTTTTTTTAGATTTAGCGTGTTGAAAGTTTTGATAATTTCAGAAGGACTGGCATGTTGAAACCTGAATACACTGTCATTCCTATCAACATTCTCCTTCAAAATTGATTCTGCAAGAGCTGGTGAGGAGTTCAAAGATTAAGTAGTCGACACAGGAATATTAGTAAAAAATATCTGACGTTACTTGTTTGTTGTTAATTTTCAAACTAAACTCATTGCTTTGGTTGTGCTGCTTTCTAGTCTCACAATTAATTTGAAAATTGTTCCAAGTGGTTTTAACTTTATCATTGCTACTTTTAATCCTTGAACACAGAAAACGATACTTTGCTAATTTACAAAGCTTCCTAAACAATTTAGAGTATTCTTTGACATAAATGTGAAATTGTTCACTATTATTGTAATTTCTTTCATCATATAACTCATAAAGTCTCTTTCTGCTCTTGTGTAAACCTATAGTAGCCCATTCACTAAATGTGGCATTATCTTTAACTACAATCGTTTTGGGTGTAAAAACTGAATTAAATTCTGAACAAAATGTATCAAAAAAAACATTGAAGGAAGTATTAGGGTTGGAATCTATATCTAAAATGGTATGTTGTAAGCTATCTCTAGTTTATTTTTAAAATTTTCAAAACGTTTGGTAGTTTTAGGTATTGCCACAATATTTCTCTTTGCCACTTTCTCGTTCCTATTGTAAAAATAAATTTGTTGACCGCAATGATCAGAATCTAATTGATTTATTATTTTTTTATCTTTAATTACAACATCTGTGAATATATTATCTATGCATGTGGCTGTAGTGGCTGTGATTCGTGTAGGCTCCAAAAACAAGTTCTTCAGATTATATGACTGGAGTAGTGTCCTGAACTTAGTAGCTAAACCAGAATTTTCTAATAAGTTAATATTAAAATCACCAGAAATAATTACTTTTTTTTTTAGATTTTGTTACTTTATCTAATACTGAATCCATAACACACTCCAAACAATCATACAAAGCTGAAGGAGGTCTATATACACTAATTACAATAAAACGCTTGAATTCTATACAGGCTATATCTGCAGTTCGTTCAACCGATAAACTAACAATGTCATGGCGCTCTTTAAATTTAAATTGCTTATTTATAAGTATCATAGAGCCACCATGTATTGCATTAGCTCTGCTGAACG
The DNA here is from genome assembly GCA_949752705.1 of Callimorpha dominula. Classification (NCBI taxonomy): domain Eukaryota; kingdom Metazoa; phylum Arthropoda; class Insecta; order Lepidoptera; family Erebidae; genus Callimorpha; species Callimorpha dominula. The sequence goes on along the minus strand of OX457019.1, from coordinate 2,585,151 downwards.
AGCTACCTATCTGGTGGTTATCAAAAATGAACATGAACTGATCGCTTTTTAACCAATGTTCAGTGATGCAAAAATTATCAACAGCATTACAGTTCATGAACAATTCTATTTCTAGGTCTTTGCCCATCAGCCCCCTAATATTCTGGTTAACCAGGTTTATGTAATTTAAGTTGTTATTACTTATTAATTTATGAAACTTATTACTAACTTGATTATTACTGAGCTGAGATATTGGACTTTTTATAGTCTTATTTATAATATGATAATTGCAAGAGGTACTCTCTTTTGTCTTAGTAATTTATTTAAATTATTATAAATGTCACATAATAATTTAAATTAATCATCCTTTATTAAAGTCGTTCTTGTGAATGTCATTGAATTTTATTAAAAAATATCACAATTTAATAAAGTATCAAGAAACGTCATTTAACTGTGGGTTTTGCTTTCACACACTTCTGTAAGCCGTAATTTTTGTACCTCATCTATACAGAATATCAGATTTTATTAAAGACATCGTACTACTATACGTCAAAAATAAACACTTCTTTACCGCTAAAATAGTAACTGCCTGACACTCACAAATTATTAATGATCAACTAGGACAAGAGGGGAGGAGAATGTGGTGAGTAGATTTTGTCAGGAGATTCACCAGTTACTATCCAGCATCCGAAATAGTTATGAAGTGTTATTATTAAGTATTACAAAAATTTACATACTGTGCAAAAGTGATTCTGGCAATGTGCGTTTGCAATCAGTACATAACAAAACTTATGGAGTGTAGAATGAATGACGTAACGCACGAGGAAATATACGGTGACTTAGTGACGCGAACGTGTAACGACGTGCTGACATGCAAGAGATAAATAAAACATTACAATAGTAATAAAAAAGTGGTAAAATATCTTCCGGAAGTGTCTTGGGAACACCCAATGGACTGTAAGTGTGCACTATATTTATATAAATATGCTCCATGTTTACCAACATTTACAATAAAGCTAAAATATAGTTTTGTGTAAGAGAGGAAAATGTAAACTTAGGATAGACGATAATCTTAAAAACATGATAGCAAATAGAGATAGATTTTTAGATATGGAAAATTAAACAAAATTTTATAAACTTCCGAATACAGTACACTAATTACAGAGATAAAGTTAATAAATACATAAATAAAGATAAAAATATTTTTTGTAAAGAGGAAATATTAAAGTGTAACAAAAATGTAAAAAACGTTTAGTCTAGGATTAATGAATGGATAGGAAAGAAAATAAAAAGGTGTAAATAACATTATTATGAAATATTTAGGTAGAGCAGAGAATACAACTGATGCATGCAACAATTTTTGTAAATGTTTTGTCAAAGAAATATTAGATATTAAACTAACTACTACTACTAGGTAGTTGGCAGTGTAGTATCATTACGATATCAAAAAGCTTATACCACAACATATGGAAACAATCATAAATAAACCAAGCTATGACAAAACACAAGGAGCGTGTACAATTTGAGTAAAAGATATTTAATTAATTAAAAGTAAGATTAGTCCTGTAATTGTGTATTTTAGTAACTTATAGGTCGCAAAAGGGGTTTACTCGGATAGAATTAAAACAGCTTTAATATGGCACATGTTCAAACAGAGTGGGTGAGTAGGATTACACCACAATTACTCAAATTATAGACCAGTAGCAATTTCGTCAGTAATTAATAAAATAGTTGAGATACATATAGTAAATCATATAAGTACATTTTTAGAAATATTTAACATATTAAATGAAGGCCAGAATGGCTTTCGAAAGGAGCTTTGGGAGTTTCGCGGAAGAAATAAGCATATATTAAGTAAATTAATTATATTAAAAGACTGAAGTAGCTAATTTTTGCAAATAATCTCACAATTTTTCCGCGTTTTTTGAAATACTGTACAATAGTCATCCCAAAATGAACCACCTTTTATATTTTAATTATTTTTTTCAATAAGGTTTAATTAAAAAAATCCTTATTTGTTGAATGTAGGCCTAGTTATTTTATAAAAGTTGTTTTGAAACATTATACTGATGTCTCTTCCTGGATTCAGACCTGAAGATTCCTCATCTAAAATAGCAAATTAATGATGTACTGTTTTCAAAACTTAATTCTTGTGATGGTGTATTTTTAGAGTCCGTAATTCTTGAATTTGTAAAATTTTCTGGTTTATTTAGTTAACTTGGATAATTTTTGTTGTCAGCCCTTTACCAACAAAATAATAATTTGTTTAATACATAAACACCCTTGACGTGACCTATTTCATACAAGCTAGACTATTTCGCAAATTGATTAGTTTATGGAATTGATGTGTAGATCATCAACATCTTTTGTTCAATATCAAAAGCGCTGTCATCTAAAACACCTGGTCTAAAACATCTATCTGATGGATTGATGTGGGACTACGAAAGTTGAATCTGTGTTAAGAATCTTCTTTTCAAGTTAGGAGAGGATTTTACATTGCTTCTTTCTGCTTTATACCATCGACTTCTTGAATATGATACTTACTGGAGCTTTTTACATGCTTTGGCCAGTGATAGACATTCCCTGGTCCCTCGAACATTAGTCAATGTTGCATCCTGTAGTGGTCCATCGAAACGAACTGTTGCTGCCATGTGAACGACGAAGTCGACCTACAGTGAAATAAAGATTGTTGTGATCACCTTTTTTTTGTTTGTTAAATACAATTTTATATTATTATTTACTAATTTGATGTTATTAACACATTTAGTGTTAATAACATCCAATTAGTAAGAAATAGAAACTTTGTATGTGTATATAGTATAGTGAACATTGTTTACTACTAGCGCACTCCTAATCTCATTTTTTCTATATATACAAAACAGCATGCATTCGTTAATTGTTGTAAATCTCAATTAATTATTATAATTTTATGTCTAAAAGATTTTGATTAAACATTTTGACCGTGAGTTATATATACTACATTCAGCCAAGCATGACGATATAAGAACATTAAAGAGATAAATAAAACACTGATTACACAGTCAAGTTTACTTGCCCGTAAAATTAAACAAATTAAAATAAAGAATTATATCATTGAGACATGTTTTGTCATAGTAATTGTATACATAAGAACTGCCACAGTCAGTTTTGATGAAAATCCAAGTTGTTTTTTGTGAAGTTTTGTACCAAACGTATTTGGTTTTATTTTAATGTGAAACTATGTGGGTGGTGGCCCAGAAGAATTCGACTATAATTAAATTATTGATAACTGTGTTAGTTCGTCACAGGTAGGGAAAAAATGTTTCCAAATTTTGTTTTAGAAAAACACAGGAGAAAATGGTACTCAACTGTTTTGTCTTTACGTATTTATATAAAGATATAGATATGAATGTCATCTTACGGAGTGCCGATTCGTTTGTCATAGGCCTTAGACCAACAACATCATTAAAGGATAAGATAGACAGCTTGGATTGCTACGATGAAAGTGTGGGCGTTCCACAAGGTTCACTACTGTCACCAACAATATTTTTGCTGCCTATCAGTAACATACTGGCTATTGATTATATTCATTGCATATATTTATTCAAATGTTATAAACTAACTAACTAAACTCTGTAAGTGGAAGGGCTCAGCAGACTTCTGCAGTTCTTGCAGCCACCGTATTTGGAAGCTCGTCACCTTGAAGATGACGATGATTAAGCTGCAATAATACTAGATTTACTTAAGTATGTTCTTCTGCTGGTGAGAGAGCAATCTGGGGTCCATACGGTTTTCAACGCTCGAGTGGCAGTTTATATTCATGAGTAACGTTTTACTATCCTGAGAACCGCGTCCCTCTTGGCAAAGAAAGCTATATATAAAAAGAAATGCCTTACTTGTTTAGTCATTTTGGCGTAGTCTTCATCGCTGAGTCCGAGTTTCAGCTCTGAAACATCTCCTTCCACAGCTTGCAATAAGTCTGTAAAATTTGGTTGTTTCTGACGTACCGTATCGTAGACCTGGCAACGTAATTATATTTATGCGAACATGTGTAATAAGTGATTTATTATTATCTTCGTGGGAGAACCATGCTTTGGCACGTATGGGCCGGCACGTATCGACTCTACCACGGCCTCACAGAAAGCCGGCAGTGAAACAATGTTTTCATTGCTTTTCGCCGTGTAAGTGAGGTTACCAGAGGCCCTAATCCTGCCCTCTCCCCTATTCCCGTCCGTCTCCTCTCCATCTCTTGCCGCTTCTCTCCCTCTTCCCCTATTAAACACGTCCTTACCGACCCGACCCCCCCACCTTAAAGGGCGTACCGTATCGTAGACCTGGCAATATAATTATATTTATGCAAACATGTGTAATAACTTATTTATTATTACATATACAATACGCTATTCCAAAGTTATTCATCAGGCACGTTGATAAATGATAAGTTGTAGGTTTCCCAAAAGACAGTGTGGGATTCTTCATAAAAGGCATGCTAAAACTTCTACTCTATGCCACTACTGGAGTTACAAGAGTTTACTGGCAATGCTAACGATTATCTATGAGATGGTAAGTTGAAGAGGAAGGAGGGTAAATTAATGGATTTCAGTTTGTAGTTACTGTTCTTACAAAGAGCGGGCAGGTTGGCTTTGTGGCATACATCTGACATCATTTACAATGATGAATAACGACAAAATCAAAACAAAGACAAAATATCACAAATTGCATATTGTGTAACGCAAACTGTGTTATTTTTCTTATTATTAGAAAATATGAAAAGACAAACAGTGCACAGTTAATATAATATATATTGAATGTTTGATAATACTCACGGAATCTTTCAACATAAACTCCAGCCTCTCTTGTATGGTTTTACCTTTCTTTGGCCTCATTAATACATATATTTTGTTGATTTTACAAGCTCTGGAAACAAATAAATAAATTGAAACCATTATTGGTTTAAATAATAGTAAAATATGCACATTGCACTTAAAATCACTATTTGCTGAGATTATCAAGACATTAATAATTAAAAATGCGGCCGCATTCCACAATATTTACCTAGAAGTCGTCTACTAAACCAGCTGTTCGGTTGTGAAATGCTCGATTAAAGAAACATCGTTATAAGAAGAAGGCTTAGCAGATATTTTAGTTCAAAGCAAATGATTTCATTTTGTACCATAGATAACCACGATATATCATTATATAGGTTTTACTGCTCATGGTATATAGTTTTAGGCCGTTAAACATAAGTGTTAGCGCACTTCGGCTATTAGCCATGTTATTTAATGTTCATGAATGCCAGAATATCTTCTCACCTAAGTAGCTTCTCTATAAACTGCTTCCCAAGGAAACCACCTCCACCTGTGATGAAGATTGTAGCGCCGTAGAAGAATTGTTGTATAGGGGAGTTTCCTTCTACTATTGCCGCATTCATGTACTTTTGGCGGCCGATAACATTCAGCTCAAGTTCAAGTATTTTATCCATGTCTAGAAAAAAGAAACACGTCATTATAGCAAAGTATTAAAAAAAAAAAAGTGGATTTAAGTACGCTAGTGGTGGTAATAATATTCATGAAAACTTAACGACTTAACGAAAGTAATGACTTTTGAACAGAGTACAATTAGTACAAAAGTCAATGTTCATAATGGCAACAATAAAATATCTGAAGTCAGTTCGACAATATTTCTAGGTCTTCAATTAGATCGAGATATGTCTTGACAAACCCACACCCAAAGTGTATGTAAACGAATGGGTCAGTTCTTATAAGCACTGTATAACTTATCAAGGGTTTTAAATGAGACTAGCTTACTTACAGCGTACCTACAACGTACCATGCATACGTAACATCTACGTTACGCTATGGGATCATTTACTGGGGTAATTCAACAAATACAGAGGTGGTATATCGGGCTCAAAAAAGATGCATTAGAGCGCACACCTTTCTTTTTGAATTATTGTTTATTGACAATGCCCTGCCTGTACATATTAGAGGTAGAAATGTTTGTCAAAACGAACATGCATTGGTTTGAAACATTATAATTATAGTTCTCGTCACAAAAATAAAATTCACCTCAAAGGCCCCGCAAAAACAGCCATTTATAATAAAATAATATTAGGCATGAACTACCGGCCTCCATTTCAGTAATAAATGAATTAATTGGGTTTAAAAAAACATTTCATAGCTTTTTTTGTTAGCAAAGCATATTATACAATTCATTAATATTTAATGTACTAAAAAAGTTATGTGTTATATTTTCCACTGTGGCTAACATCTTTTAGGTCTGATTTTACAATTAAATACCTTTTAGACATTTTAGTAATAACTAGGACCTATATTGTATTTAATTTTAACGTGGATTTATTTGTTTATTCTGGAAATATTATGATTTTTGCTTCTTTTTTTATTGTTTTAGATATGATGGTAATTTAAATGTGTTATGTTAATTAAATTTTTTGTTACCCAAAAATATGCATGCCAAACGAGGCAAAGCACAGTGAACTGCGCACTTACACATGAACTTGAATAGTTGTAAATTTACCTGTTCAGCAATTAATAAAATGAATTGAATTGAAATAATCAGACGATTGTTTCAATTCAATTTATAACGTTATTGTTGACATTCAGATGCAACAATAACGTTGACCTATTTACAAGAGATTTATCAGAAAACTAGCAACCGCGCAGACGTATAAATTATACACCTAAACCTTCCTCATGAATCACTCTGCCTTTTAGTGAAAACCGCATGAAAATCCGTTCAGTAGTTTTTCAATTCATCGTAAAAAGACTTTGTTTTATAATATGTACATCACTACATATTATAAAACAAAGTGCCCCGCCGCGTCGCCGCTGTCGTATACATCAGTATGCGAGTATAAAAAAAATGTGTTTAACATTTAACACATTTTTATAATATGTTACCATCAAATAGATCATTCCTTTTTTTTACAAATAATTGAAATTATTCAATTAATTGAAGAAAAAGCCTTGATTTTAATTTCTTTTATTTAACTCCTAACCCCACATATGCCGTTCCTTTTAAACGAGGATCAACAATAACATATCGCTCGTTTGCTATAAACTGCTACTTGTATTACCGTTAGCCTACCCGCTTGTTACTACTGATCTTTAAAACGATCACATTTTCCGAGCTTTTCAGAAAACCTAGGTATTTTTGTTATTTTTCCGTGTTTACTATATGCGCCAAGGTAATATTAATCATATCAAAAATTGGGATGATAACAGACAAAAAATAGTTTCAGTAACAACTGGATTGAATCCCGAGTTACAAATCTAATATGTATTAAAGTCGTGTAAAAAAAGAGATTTTTTAAGGCCAATGTTCAGACTAAGGTGCATTTGTTCAGAACGTACTGCCAGACATTTTATACGTGACAGCTCTAGACGGTTTATGACGGTACAGTTTATTAACATATATAGACACCTGATGGGTTTGGCACCATATTGCAGCGCCTCTGGAATATTCGCAAAGGCAAGACTGAACTCGTTCAATGCCATCCAAAGATGTCGATTCGCTGCGTTCCGAGTTGGTGTAATATGGCCCGTGTAATAACATTATGATTCAGGAACTGTCTGTCAGATTGTGTAGCAGTTCAATGTTTAAAAAATGGTTAAAGATAGCTGCATAAGTAAGATGTGAGTAGTATAAGTATAATATAAAGTAGGAATAAGTTTAGTTTAGAAACAAATATGGAAACTATTCTAAAATTAAAGACATATTATTAAAACTACTATTTTTATTAAAACATCAGGGTCTATACCAGTTGGCTATTTATAATAATAATAACTTGAGACACCTCACACACTTTACACGGCCATCTGATCCTAAATTAGGCAGAGTCTGTACTAGGTAGCCAGACTGCCTATAAATCTATTTATCATATATCAATTACACCCAGACACAGAAAGATGGAGATCTATACGAATATAATAACGCTGAAAAGTTTCTAATCTCTGGAACTATTTTGTTGAAGAACCCCATACTGTAGTCCCTCGGGAAATCTTCGGCTCATTCCAGAGTCGGATCATTCTCGGGAGGAAATTCCTCTGGAACTTAACTGAACACCCTTCCCGTGTTTTTAGTTACAATTGCGAAATAACTTAAAATGTCAAATTTTAAAGAAATTGTAATTTGTCTGCAATCTATTTATTTGATGAATTCTAGTATTTGGATCAAATTTTTATAAAAATTCAGTTGATTATGATAACACAGGTACAAGTTTTGAATCGAAATGTATTTTTGTAAACATTATATTATTTTGGCAAAACGTATTTTTGTTGGAGTCGTTTTCAAAAACCAAGTAGGTAATTTAATTTCTGGAACTACCAGTCGCATTTCGAAAATTGTTTTAGCATTTGATATTTTACTTCTTGAGAAAGATTATAGACTATTTAACATCACGCTACGACTCTTAGGAGCAAAGCAGTGACCAGAAACAGACACACCAAAACCAAGATCCATAAACGCAAAGAAATCTGCGCGGTACGGCTAGTTTTTAATAAAATAAATATTGTTTACCTTAACTTTAATGTAAAACAGCTTTAACTAGTATCACTGCTTTCCACTGACACGTTTACTTAAAACTGATGTTAAACCGACAATGACACAAACTTAAATAAAATAGAATCACTTAAAAACCTACGAGATTTATAATTTAATTAATTATTCGTTAAGTTGTACAGTGTAATTACAATGTACACGTGCAAAATAATGACCCAAATTAATATCATAAGTCATTACTTGTCATATTCATTAAGGTAATTATTTTTACATTAGTAATATAAAAAAAATGTCTTCAAGGTTATTCACTTTAGCACCTTTACAACAAAATTTATTATGCATTTACAGATTTCATATCATTGTATATATTATAAAACTGCACTAATTTATTCAATTTCTTTTAAAAATACTTTGTCGGTCTTGGTGGCCTAGTAGTTAGTGATTTTGACTAATCCGAATGAGCACGATCATTAATTTGTTCTGTGTCTGGGTGTAATTCATCTATAATGCGTATATACCTATTTAGTAACATATAACTATGTTTATCAGCGGTCTGGTTACCATAGTACAGGCTTTGCCTAGTATGAAATCATACGAGGCAGAGCTTGTACCATACGGCCGTGTGTGAAGTGTCTCAAGTTATTATACATATTATTATTATTCTAGTAACGTAGGTCCCACATGTTTATCCTAGAAGTGACTATCTTTGTAAAAATTATCCAAAATTATTCGAGAAATATTGTGATAAAGAAGGAAGAACTTGTCATAAAAAAACGATGTCTGCCAACAATTATTTGTTATGTGTCTGGGTGTAATTTATCTATAATATGTATCAGGGATGCTGCGGATGTATATTTTTTCACATCCGCGGAGGCGGATGCGTATATTTGAAGGCTAACATCCGCGGATGCGGATCTTAGGATATTTTCTAAGAACTAGCATCTGCGGAGTGGCGTCCACTCACGCTAATGATCCCACAGAAACCTGGGCCTTAAGTCTGCTATTTCAATCCTGTCACAATGGTCTCACAATTACTTGATTTTGTTAGTTTAATAATAACACAACTGTCAAAATCAAATCCTTGTGAGACTTTTGTAACACAACGGAAAAAACAGACTTAGAGCTTTGTTTTTCGGGGATAAAATGTATCTAAGATTTTAAACGACGCGTCGAATCTTGTCACGAAACAAAATCTTCGTTACTATTGGTAAATACACACGTGCGCACGCGGACGTCACCGACTCCGATTTTCTTTCTTGTCGTGACTTGTGGTGCCGCATGAATATCCGCATCGATTATTGCGGATGCGGATGCAGATGCTCAATTCGATGCGGAAGCTCCGCAATTACGGATGCGGATCATCTCTAATATGTATGTATTTAGTAGTATACAAGTGTGTTTATCAGCGGTCTAGGTACCATAGTACAGGTCTGCCTAGTTCGGGATCAGACGGCCGTGTGTGAGGTGTCTGTATTTATTGGTTTATCACATTCACAGTGGTTCTTAATCATAAAGAAGTAATGTAAACTTTATAAAGGTTCATTCCTATATAAAGTTTGCAATAATTCTTTTTCTCTATTTTCATCGGAATCGTTTTTATAAACGAAGCAAAAACTTTTTTTTTATTTTTTTTTTTTCATTATGATGTACTCGTAATTAAACGGTTACTCATAAAAATTACAATCTAGACCTTGAGGCTAATAAGTAATTTAAATTTAACTTAATTTGCTAAAAACTTACAAAGTTAAGAATGTGTCCATTGGCACTTTTCTTATGGTCTCTAATATCATAGAAAGACACTTTGTTCTTGTGTTCTTTAAGAGTAACACTCACTGCACTACTTAAGCAAGAAAGCAAAAATAAAACAATAATTTATAATTACATTCTTTACTTATAATTAAATACCTTTACATGAAAATAAATAAACATACTAGTTATAAAATCAATAAAATGAAATTCAGGTGGCATCAGCTTGCATCCTGTTTACCTTTCGTGTAACACTAACACTATTGTACCTGAAGATCTGACTTTTAAAAAGAATGGCCATGAGTTTCTTTGCCAGTATTCTTCTCATAAGGCTCTACGCATTTTGGAAACTGGAAGTTATAGATCGACACAAGCAGGCAGTAGATTTTGGTGTTTTCACCTAATTTACCTCGACAATCCAGCACATGCTGTGGCGTCTGTTTACGCCGATCTATGATTTTAAGTCTAGCTTCAATTTAACGATTAACGTTGAACTAGATAGGCATGTTGTAGTGTGTGTTTATAGGCCCCCAAATTCTCAGAATTATCCTACCTTTGATACTATAATGGAAGACGTAATGGTGAAAGTATCTACCAATAATAAATCAGTGATAATATGCGGTGATGTTAACATAAATATATTGGAAGAGAATTTAAGTTCTAATCAATTTCTAAGCCTTTTTAAATCTTTTAATCTGACCAATATTTTTTTAGAACCTACTCGTGTAACTCAGACATCTGCCACTTGTATAGATAATGTTTTCTGTAATTGTGAATATTTAGATGAAGCTATTGTAGATTATGTGCCTTCAGATCATAGTGGACTGAGTGCCCATCTATAGATCTAACACACCCTTGCAGAAGGTGCAAATAAAATTTAGACAAATAACATCGGGAAAACTAATGAAATTTGATTCTGGTATAAATAACAAGTTGGCTTTACTTGATAGTAACGTAAATAACGGAAATGAATTCTACACAGATTTTTTTTCGGTAGTGCATAATGAATTCGATAATATCTTTCAAAATAAAACTAAGGATGTGTACCCCCAATTTGTTTTTAGTGATTGGGCAACCACAGGCATTAGGAAAAGTAGAAATAGGTTGTACGAACTTTATGGCCTAAGGCCTCACGTAAAGAGCGAGTCTTTTAAACGGTACGTCGCTAATTATTCAAAAACTTTTAGAAAAGTATGTAAGGTAGCTAAATCTAATTTTCTTAGTAATAAAATAAAATTTTCTGAAGATAAGATAAAAACTACCTGGAAAATAATTAATAATGAAACTGGTAGGAATAAAGATCGAATAACAATTATGTACTAGAAACACCGCGTGGTAGTTTAAGCTCTGACAAGGACATAGCTCAGGAATTTGTTGATTTTTTTACTGACATTCCAATAAAAACTACTGAAACTCTGGACTCCTCTCCTACTCACTCTATCAGTATTCTTAGATTTTTTTTTTGTAGCTTTCAGTTTCAAGCACATAAACTCTGCAGTAGTAATAAAAGCTTTTTTAGGCCTGTTTCAGTCCTGCCGGTATTTAGTAAGGTTTTTGAAAAGATTATGCTTAATCAAATGCTACTTAATTTTTGTGAGATACGTGAATGAAACACCGCGGTAAGTAGCTAACTGTCTTTATTGTTGGTACCCACAATGCATGTATATTACACATCTCTCCTCTACATAAAAAGCCTTAATTAAATTAACCTTCTAGTTAGTAATAATACCCTTATGAACCATCAAACAATCTTCGTAACGATCCATCTAAATAACTATCTTTAATACTTAACTAAAGATGTTATATGAATTTGTCTGATTAGGTACGGAATTACTAAAATCTACAATGACTTATAGAAATAAATTTCCTTTTACCTAATATGTTCTAATGTAAAATCGATAGCTCAGTATAACTATATGTATACAGACTATACAATTTACTACACTATACCATCTTTCTCCCGTCTATTAGACAAAGCCACAATTAAACTCTAAATGAACGTTCATGCGCCTAGGTAGGTACATATACTTCCAATATTTTGTTGGCTACAATTTGTATAGGTACATCGTTTACAAAAATAGTAAATACCTACGAGGTAATTAAAAATACATAGTAGGTAATAAAACGTTTAACTGTAAGGAACTAGGTAATTCTAGGCTTATAATAGATACTTAAATGTGTCTCAGTATCCAGATTTCCTGTTTTTTTTTTTTTTTGGTACTTCCGCTTTAGTTCATAGTCTCTTCCTTATTTTTCTGTCTTTTGAAATATCTTAGTGCCCTATCTGTCATGCCAGTAGTACCTGCGCTGGTAGGTATAGACGAGAATTGTACGGCCGGTGACGTAGTCTCCGTCTCCTGCGGTGACGGGAACGGCGACGACTCACTACCTACCACGATGACGTCATCACAACTGGAGGATTCGTTCGCGTCTTCATGATCTGACTATGAGCCGTCCTGATCTTGATTACCCGTGTCGTTGTCGCTGTCGTCAATTGTTGTTGTTGCGCCGGCTGCCGAAAACCGCCGGTTTTTATTGATTGGCAGAATTTGATCGCAGTGTCGGCGACAAAACTGCCCGTCACTTAGACTAACTTTGTACGATACTGGTCCACTCTTTTGTACAATGCTACCTTCCGTCCATTTACTAGCCTTGTTTTGTTGAAATTTTTTTACTAACACCCGATCTCCTACTTTGAACTGCCTGGTAGTACCCCCGGATCTCTCTACCTGTTTATCCTGGAATTCACGTACCCTAACCGCAGTACTCGGACGCAGCGCTTCTAACCGGTTTCTTAGACGACGACCTAACAATGCCACTGACGGTGCTACACCCGTAGTGGCATGTTCACAATTTCTGTATTGTAAGAAAAATCTGCTTAAACTATTGTTTAAGTCACAGCCTTCCTTTAAAGCCCTTTTTGTTTTCTTTATTAATTTGACAGAATTTTCCGCCGCCCCGTTTCCTTTAGGGCGATATGGAGACGATGTCGTGTGTCTAATTAAATATTTTTCACAAAACTCTTTAAACTCTTGACTTTGAAAAGGTGGACCGTTATCTGTTACAAGTTGTAAGGGTAAACCGAAATTAGAAAACAGTTTTCGAAAAAAAGTAATGGTATCCCGCGCAGACGTACTCCGTATCTCCTCAGCTTCCAACCATTTAGAATGTGCATCAATTACTACAATGTAATATTTTCCAAATAATTGAGCGAAGTCCGCATGTAAGCGCTGCCACGGAGGCGCATCTCGCACACTGCGGCACGCGTCGCACGCTCCGCACACCGCTTCTATGTCCGTGTCTATAGACGGCCAATATACATAATTACGTGCAATTGACTTCATTTTCACAATGCCTAAATGGCCGTTATGAATTTCGTTTAAAATTTGTCTCTGTAATATTTGTGGTATTACTAACCTATACTTATACAATATACAACCGTTATCAATATAAAGTTCATTTCGTCGGTAATAAAAAGGTTTTTCGTTTTCTTCACATATATTAGGCCATCCGAACATAACATAACCGTATATTTTACTTAGTAACCTGTCCCGCTTTATTGCCGTAGCAATATCTTTAAAATTAACAGGTAACGTTTCGTCCATTAACAATAAGTAACTATAATTGAGACCACTGTCAATGACGTCATTTTCCGTGTTCCCTAGCGGTAAGCGTGACAGTGCATCCGCGTTCCCGTTGTTTCGCGACGCAACGTACTCGATATCAAAATCATATGCAGCCAGCTTTACAGCCCATCGTAGCAGTCTGCTTGCCGCCGTTTGTGGTATGTTACCTTTAGGTCCGAAAATATGAATAAGGGGCTTGTGATCCGTTTTAAGTGTGAAACGCCTACCGAATAAAAATTGATGGTGTTTCTGTATCCCATATAAAATGGCCAGCGCTTCCTTATCTAGCTGGCTGTAGTTACGTTCTGTGTTGGTCAATGTCCTCGACGCACAGCTGATCGGGCGATCACTGCCGTCGTTGTAGCGGTGCGTAAGTATCGCTCCTATTCCGTACGCACTACTGTCCACTGATAACACTAATGGAAGCTTTGGATCGTAATGAGATAACACTTTGTCACTAGATAAACAGTTTTTTATTTTAAGAAAAGCCCCTTGACATTCCGAGCTCCATGTCCATTGTTTATCTTTTTTTAGTAACCCGTATAAAGGATGAAGCAATGAACTTAAATTAGGGACAAACTTCCCATAGTAATTAATCAGTCCTAAAAAAGCCTTCAACTGAGACACATTTTCTGGTTTCGGTGCTTTGACAATAGCGTCAATTTTACTACTATCTAGATGCAACCCATGCCTATCTATTAGGAACCCTAAATATGACACACTCTCTTTTAGAATCTCACATTTATTTATTTTAACCGTAAGTCCCATGTTCGCCAGACGTTCCATTACAGCTCGGACATTCCTTTTGTGAGATGCCCGGTACTCCCCGGTAATGCAGATATCATCTAAAAACACCACAGTATGACGTAACCCTTTTAGAGTTTCTTCCATTATTTTTTGAATCTTTTCAGGTACACAACTAAACCCATAAGGAGTACGATTAAAAGCGAATGTACCGATATGCGTCGAGATGGCGGTACACGCTTGCGAGTCGGGGTGTAGCGGTACTTGCATGTACGCGGTAGTAAGGTCTATTTTTGTATATTCCTCCCCCCACTAAGAGCTGCAAAAAGTTCATCTATACGGGGAAGGGGGTAGTGGTCCATCTTTAATTTAGGGTTTATAGTCGATTTATAGTCCCCGCAAATACGAATTTCCCCCGATGGCTTAATGACTGGAACTATTGGTGTACCGTAATCGGAGTGCTCGACCGGGTAGATGGAGCCTTCGGCCTGCATCCGCGCGAGCTCGCGCTCCACCCCCACCCGCAGCGCCAACGGCATGGGGCGCGCGCGCACGAAAACTGGTTCTTTGTCCGTGAGCTGTAGTCGAATTTCCTTTTTACATTTACCAAGTTTATTTGTAAATACGGTTAGAAAATCGTGTTTTAACTCCTCTATAAATTGCTCTCTAAAATTTGGTTCACTCAAATTATTGACCTGTAATTGATTTATTTTAAACTGACGAATCCAAGATCTACCTAATAATGGTCTACTTCCGTTTTTTATTATGTAAAGTTGTAATCCCCTCTCACGACTACCCTCGATCGTCGCATCGACTACAATATAACCGATCGGTTCAATTTTGGACCCTGAATACGAACATAATTTAATATTATCATAATGCAATGTATATGAGTGAAACAAGTTTTTGAAACAATTTTCATTGATTGCAGATATCTTACTTCCCGTATCTAATTCAAAACTTAAAGATATATCACCTATTTTAACATTTATAATATATGGACGATCACCCGACGAACACACCCGAATATTATATAAAACAGAGTCCTCGTCCGTATCCGATTCATTGATAAAATTACGTCTTTTAGTACTCACTTTTTCACCTGTAGACTTACACATAACCTTTAAGTGACCCTTTTTACTGCACTGATTACAGGTTTAGTTTTTAAACCGACACTTATCTGCTCGGTGTCCCTTGCCGCACCGCCAGCAGGGTGTTCCGGTGCCGGACCAGCGCGCTCCACGGGGCTGCAGCGCGTGCAGGCCGGTGCCCGCCTCGTCGCCGCCCCCCGCCGCCGCGCCGCTGTCGCTGCCACCCGCAAGACCCACACTAACACCGCCAATCGACTTGCGTTCGTTCACTTTTTCTGTGTGTCTTCCTGCAGCTTCTAAACCGAGAGCTAGCTCCACCGCCTTTTTGTATGTTAAAGACTTTTCCGCGAACAACCTTGACTTGATCTCAACGTCGGCGATACTTATCACCAGCTGATCGCGAAGATTCTCCTACAAGTCGGCGCCGATGTTACAGTGGACTGAAAGATGTTTTAAGTCTTGTAAAAACTTCATTACACTTTCATTTGACCTTTGCTTCTTCTTCTTTTTCGAAAAGTCTGCCGTTCGGCTATTTCTGATCGTTGTGGTTCCAGATGACTTCTAACGATTTCCACCAGTTATTCGTAAGTCTTGCTTTCCGGATTTTCAGGCGAACACAAATCACACATTAGGTTATATGTGCGTTCACCTACTAATGTCACCAACGTGGCTACTTTGAGGTCATCCGAGATGTTATTTAAACGTATGAATTGTTCCACCCGTCTAACATATATCGACCACTGTCCCGAAAATAAATCGAAAGGATCGATTTTACCGATAGGCATATTTTTTTTTTTTATCGGAAATTCCAACGAAATTACTTACAACGCGTGGTAAAAAAATAATCCCGCCTCGTCGCCAATGTGAGATACGTGAATGAAACACCGCGGTAAGTAGCTAACTGTCTTTATTGTTGTTACCCACAATGCATATATATTACAATTTTAATGCAAACAACATCCTTCACGATCAACAATACGGTTTCACTAAAGGGCGTTGTACAACTGACGCCGGTATTACCTTGTTACAGCATATTTACACCGCATGGGAGGAAGCAAAGGATGCTCTCAGTATCTTTTGCGGCCTCTCAAAAGCATTTGACTGCGTAAGCCATAAAACGCTGCTACTAAAACTTGAGCATTACGGACTTTCTAAACGGGCATTCTGTTTGCTAAAATCTTACTTGAGTGATAGACAACAGTTAGTCCAGATAAATGGTGTCAATTCATTAGGGTCAAAGACACAATGAATGCCAAGTTTTATTAAATAAGGAAAAGTTATATTTTGTCAATGAAACTGTTTTCCTAGGGATTACGCTAGATTCTAGATTACAATGGGGCAGTCACTTATCATCGCTTTCAAAGCGGCTAAGTTCTGCAGCATATGCTATAAGGAAAGTCCGCCAATTAACAGATATAGACACTGCAAGACTTGTTTATTATAGTTATTTTCATAGTGTCATGTCATACGGTATTTTGTTGTGGGGGTGTGCTGCAGATATAGAATCTATATTCATTCTGCCGAAAAGAGCTATCAGAACCATTTATACCATTATATAGCCAGAATCCCTTAGGGAACTGTATAAGGAAATGAACATCCTGACGGTGCCTTGTCAGTATATTTATGAAAACATTATGTATGTCAGAAAAAATTTGCACCTATTTACTCAACGATGTGAAAGATATAATTACATTACTAAAGACAGAAATAAATTAGTACAACCAAAATTTAGATTAACAAAAGTGCAAACATCTTTCATGGGGTACTGTATTAAATTCTATAATAAAATACCTATTGATATTATTCAACTACATGAGAAGAAATTTAAAACTTGCATTAAACGCACACTATGTAAACAAGCATATTATAAACTAGACGATTATTTAACTGATAAAAATGCTTGGCTAAATGCTGGTCCTGCTCCACAGCCACACTGTAAATGACTGGTGGTCTTAAGAAATATGAATATTCACTTGTTTAGTAGTTTTTATCTGACATGTTATTTATTAATAATTTAATCATTATTGTTGACATTGTTAACTTTGCAAAACATTAACATTATCTTATATTTAGACACCAATTTATATGTTACATTTAGTAAATTTTGAATTGTACATGTGAGAACTGTGTAGTCAATAACATATTAAGTTAATTTGCTATGTTGCCTGGCAGTTCTGAGTATGCCGTGTCCGCTTAGACGCCCTGCCGATGGTGGCGTGCGTGTCGGGTCGTTCGACTCCCTTTTATTTCAATTGATATCATATGGTTGAAGTGGACGATGGCTGGCGCGTGCGTCATGCTCGTGAACGAGTGCCGTTGGTTGGGTCTGGTCATTTCTGAACTGCTATTACTTACATATAGTAGTAGTTTGCGCGACTGTTCATAGTTTAGAACAATACGTTACATTGTCCTCACATTTAACTTGCGCATATAAGCAATGTAACCAGTGATATGTAAATAACATGTTGAAAAAGAGTGTCGTTGGAGTTTCTTGCCTGTTCTTCTCCACTGGATCTACGAATTGGAACAGGCAACTAGCTGCACGACTGACTTAGTCTGACTGACTACTTCTCCTGACAATTCAAAAATACCCATAATGGTTTAGTTGAAATAAATGATTTTGATTTTGATTTTGATTTATAGCTCCAGCAACAAGTAAACTGAAATTATCTGTCACTTTTATTGTTATAATGTCTATTTGCTGAATATTGGTATGTATTCTCTCAGTATTTAGTTATTCATGGTATTGCTTCGGTATATATGAAAATATATGTATATATGGGTATATATTTATATATCTATATTGTATGCTTATGTATAAAACTAGGTATATGTTTGCCTGTACGTATGTATGTGTATATATGTAGTGCACCGATAGCATCCTAAGGTTGTCTGGTAGAGATCGCTTTTAACGTTAAGACCGCCCATTGTACCTAACAATAACATGAATATTAAGATCAATAATTGTAGTTTAATGTAATATGGTTAACGATAAGGACTTGATAGTAATTTATCGATAAAGCTAATATTTCGTAAGAGTATATAAATACTAAGACTTTTTGATAGAATATTGGGATTTATCCGGAAATCTTCGTATGAAATCATTGAAATTTACATAAAAATTGTTAAATAAATCATTTGATTTTAATGTACTGGCGTGTGCCACGCAAGCCAATAGCTTTATATACTCTACAACCCGTGCGAAGCCGGGGCGGGTTGCTAGTAGATTATAATTATTAATAAAACATATATATATACAATGTACGCAAACATTTGCACTGAGTGAAAATAAATCGCGATCTAGAATATTGCAGCCAATTGCTCGCCGAATACAATGAAGGTATTTGAACAGTTGCTAAATGGACTACAAAACATTTGTAATTATCTTTAATGTTGTAGAACGCAATTAATTTGTTATAGAAACTTACTGGTGTAAATGATTTCGGTTTCACTATATTAAAAGCAAATTTGCTAATGCTAATTAGATTGAAAAATGTGCTATCCCCACTAGACTGGCCTGTTGGTCTAGTGGTTAGCGATCCTGACTTCTGAGTCATAGGTCGTTGTCGATTTCCACCCGAAACAAATAATTATGTGATGAGGGCGATCATTTGTTCTGTGTCTGGGTCTAACTTATCTATAATTTGTATGTATTTAGTAATATATAACACAGTGGGGTCGCCTGTTGTTTAACAGGCGGCCAAGTCTGCCAGGGTTCACAGGGATTTCCTTGTAAGGGTATACCTGAGGCCCTGGTAATATGGACTGTGAGACGGAACATCGTGTGGTTTTAGTCCGTTCGAGTCCGACATACCACCCCACCGCTTAGCCCAGGTGGGGTGACGACCCGTAGGTTAAAACGAACCGACGACACGTTAAAAAAAAGAAGTAATATACACGTATGTTATAGTACAGGCTACCATAGTTTTAATAATGACAACTGGGAGCAATTTAAACAACAGTTAGAGTGCCTTCTACAGTTGAACGACATTCGGTTGAGAAACCTACACTATTGTTGTTGACGAAAATAACCTCAAAAATGTCCGAAACATTATTTCTCTTTTGTTGCCCTGACAAACCGGCTACAAAGTCATATACAGATTTAATACTTATATTAAAAACACAGTTCGTTTGTCGTAAAAGAAAACAACATAGAAAGACATATATATTATAACTACATAAGTTAGCAAACAAATGTCAATTTAAAGATGTGAATGATCAAGTGAAAGAAAAAATTATTGATGGACTGGCTGACTCACAAATTAAATTGGAGGTTCTTATAAATGGAAACCAACCCTTGGATCAGCTTATTGCATTAGCCCGGACAGTAGAAGGAGCAAAGTACGACTCAGGAAACCCGTGGACAAAAAGCAAAGGGCAGACAAGCTACAATGTGAGGACAAGAGGCAAAGGGCAAACAGTTTTTTAAAGTCTTTTGTCTGCGGGAAAGATGGACATACAAAATCCGAGTGCTCGTTACGTCAAAAATATTGTTCAGAATGTGGAATACAGGGACTTATCTTCAAAATGAGTCGTAATCGTTAGTTTCATGTACATACATTAAGTACAGATGTAGACTTAAATATAGAGGACGGTATAAAAAAATTGTTTGTTCGAGAAAAATATTTCACAGAAGAATATAGTATGTACTCAAGTGTATCAAGTAAAGGTAAAGAGAGTCACCACATTTTTTAAATATTTTAATTGAAGGACATTCAATAGATATAGAGTTAGAAACAGGTTCAGACGTCACCGTTGTTACTTTAAATGATAAAATTGACCTCTTCCCCAGAAAAGCTATAGTAAAATGCAATATAGTTTTCAAAAATTTTGATCAAACAACTACCCATTAGTATTGTTAAGGATGTAAGGATTAGCCTAAATATTGTTACAAAAAATGTAGATATTTACATAGTGTATCATGATCAACCACGGATCTTGGGAAGAGATTTAATAAATACATTTGAATTGTGGCCTCTAAAAATTTATAAAATTTTTAAAAAATCAGTTATTTGGTGAAGGAAACCCTTCACCAAATAACCATCCATGAGTATCTTGTGAGGTGGCCGGGTCCAATGTATAGCCAAGGTCGTTATCGGGTGAGGTTTCGGGGTCCATTACAGTAATCAAAATCATCGGATATATTTCAGTTAGAAAATAATGTAGAAAAGTCGTAAGCGCACAGCTAGAAACGAAATGAGATTGCGAAATGACATAGTTGAACATTTAGACGTAGGGATGGCGGTATTAGAAACATTAACTTATTTAAACACAAATATTTATTTTTTACCTATATATGTAGATTCTGGTAGTCCATAAATAGTCGTTAGTTTTTTATTACTAATTTTGTATAAAATAACGATAACAAAAGGACACCAAGACCAGAATAGATTTTCATAACCTCATATAATATGTGCATCGATTTTAGGGCGAAATACCCTAACTTTTTCACTCTCTCACATTAAGCAAGCGGAAATGCCAAATAATGCATTGATTGATTGAGGATTTTATTTTTATTGACTTTAGACTTCGTTGTTTTACGACCTTCTTAGTATTAGCAACAATTTACTTACAAAAAGAATATTGTTTTGGTATTTACTACATTGCTGGGCAAACAAAGTCCATAAGTGGGCATATCCCTTTAGGCAGATCATTCCTGTACTTAGACGTAAAACATATTTGTACTTTTTTTATAACAATGTTCTTGCAAATAAAAGTTATAATAATAATTATTACTATTAATGGAAATCTCTATCATTAAGATAGATAAACTAGGTAATTATAGTGCCAATTAGGAATAGGAAACTTAACTTTGTAGTGCTAGCTTGATATACCTAGGTAAACTAGAGAGTTATGAATCCGGTCACATAAAAACACTTGAAAATCACCCGGCAAATATCCATGCTAGCCCTGCTAAACAAATCGTGTGTAAGATAACAATAGTTTGAGACATCTCACACACGTCTGATCTCAAACTAGGCACAGCCTGGAATATGGTAACCAGATTGCTGATAAACATACTTATTAGGGTCGGCAGTCAGGATCACTAACCACTAGACCAACAGGCCAGTCAAGCACAAGCCCCAGACTTATTAAATGAACGTAATAAAAGTCTTGATTGTTGTAAAATTATGCCTGCTGTTAATGAGGAATGGAAGAAAATTCTCCAACATCATATAAGGAACTTGGTATATAGCATGCCAAACCGCATAACCGCAGTAATGGCAGCACGTTAAGGTACTACAAAGTACTAAAATTTGAGAAAATTGTATAGTTGTAGAAAAATATAGTGTTTTGTTATAAGATTGGTTATTTTTAGGGTTCCGTACCACAAAAAGTAGAAAAAGGAACACTCTCTTGTCCGTCTATCTGTCTGTCTGTCCGTGTGTCACCACCAATTTTCTCAGGAACGGGTGAACCTAGCAAGTTAAAATTTATACCAAATACTGCGGTCTAAAGTCCCTATTATGTAAAAAAAATCAAGGTCCTGAGTCAACACGATAAAAAGATATGGACAAATTTAGATTTTCGCAAAAACTTGTAAGTGTACCTACTTACAAGTTTTTTTTAAATTTACCTTAATTTTCAACTTTTTTATTTTTCAGAATTTTACCTTTACTCGTGCTGTAAGACCTTGCTTTTAACCAAAATTGACAATTCTAGGTCAACTATAAGTACCCTATAGGTTTTAGGTCGAAAACCTATAGGGTACTTCCCATTTACCTACAATCATGAAATTTGGTAATACATAAGGTCTAACAGCGCAAGTGAAGAAAAAAATCCAAAAGTCGTTAACTTGTTGTTATATCACATAAAAAAAGTTTTTGTGATTACAAACTTATATTTTGCGGTTGGATTGTTCACTTTATCGTACATCGCAACCGCAAAGTTAAGGTAGTCCTTTGAAAAAGACAGGCAAAAGTCTTTGAGAATTGATTCCCGAGATGGACGTATACAAGTTTGTTTGCTTACGGAACCCTCGGTGCGCGAGTCAGTCTCGCACTTGTCCGGTTTCTTTCTTTATGTGAAGTTTTGTGAATATAATACTAAGAGATAATCACAATTTTATTACTTTTATTTAAGGAGCATTCGACCATTCATCAAACACAATTTAATCCTATTAGCTAGCATTCCCAATCTCCGAGATTTTCGGATGCCCCGGATTTTTATCTTTGTGTAATACGAATTCATTGCTCTCGAGCGTAGTACTGTTTATTGCACATCAAACATTACATCAACAGTCCGTAGAATACAGTAATAGCCAGTAAACCGATAGTGTTACAATGAGAAGTCTTATCGCAGGCTTCGATCTCTTACAAACAGACTTTGGATGTTTTACACTACAAATGTAATGGGCAGATATTGTGGTGCACAACATCTATATAGAAATATTTCACTGCTAACTAAAATATTTGTTATTAACTTGATCGGAAATAAAATAAGTAAAAAAAAATATTTCGGAAATAAAATAGTGGGGCATAGCGTAACCTGAGTAATTATGTAATGTATGCTACGCCCCACGATTTTCTTTCCGTATTATTTTTTAGCTTTTAGTATATTATGTATATCATTATTATGTTTCTGTATAACAAAACTGTATTTTTTTTTGTTTTACTTTTTTTTATTTTCAAGTTTTTAGGTTCTTATTTACTTACTTAATATATGGATTTTTTTTTCATGATGTAACTACTGGTCAAGGCTCAATTTGATATCCAGATTGTAAAAAAATATGTTAATTGAAATTTAAATGCCCCACAAACCGTGGCGCGTTTAAAGCTAAGGTCCGGTGAATTTTATAGAAAACAATTAGCAGAAATATCCTCATGACCTCACAACCATAAGTTTATTTTGTATGTATGTATGTATGTATATATATGTATGTATGTATGTATGTATTTATATGTATGTATGTATGTATTTATTTATATGTGTTTATATTTATCTGCAAGGATGTATATGCATATTTTTGTGGCGGCGGCCATCTTGGATTTACAATGATACTGAATACACATAGTTGTATTATCCTTAGAGCTAAAGGCCTGTATCAAATTTCAGATCAATAGGGTAACAGGAAGGTAATAAAATTTCAATTACTAAATTGGGCCCACACAGGACACAAACATCCTCTTCCTCCGAGCCTTTTCCCAAGTAAGTTGGGGTCGGCTTTCAGTCTAACTACGAAATGCGAAGTCTAACTACAAAGTGACTGCCACAGACCTCCAGAACCCAAGTACGATATCAAAGTTCTATATAGACACCTTGAAAATGTACAGAATCACTACCAAAAATGTAGATTAATTACGATGTGTTAGGAAGGATTCATTAAATGGGTAATGCGGACAAAAAAGAAAACTATCTATACAGCGCAAACGCAAGAAAAATGTTAATTTCAGATCACTTTTGAACGATGAAAAGTAATAATTTCTTTAGAAAAAAATAATGATATCAAATCAAAAACATAAATGTAAAAATAAGAACATAGGACATGGTCAACACAGTTCAACATTAGAATATTTTGACTGGCCTGTTGATCTAGTGGTTAGTGACCGTGACTGCTGAGCCAGAGGTCGTGGGTTCGATTCCCACCTGAGTCTGGGTGTTCTTTGTGTCCGTTGTTTGTATGTTTGTAAAGTCCCTCGCGACACAGGAGTAATTCCTAATGCGGGGAGTTGTCTTTAAAAAAACAAAAAATTTCACCGACAAAAGAACTGCTGTTTAAACTTCGCACCCATTTAAATAACAGTTCTTTTGATAATTTATAAGAACACAACATTCTAAACCAAATTTAAAACACAAGTTGTTGTCTTTTTTCGGCTAACACCCTGTTTGCTATTTAGAGATTTAACTTATTAAATAACAGTCGATTTTTTTAAACAATCTAAATAACTCACGATAAATTGAAGCTCAAAATCTGACTTAGGTTAGATCTCAATTATTTTGTCGGTGAAGTCGATAGCCACGCATATTCCTAATATTGCACTTGGCTCCCATTTTGACATTTAGAATTTTACATGATTATACTACCGGCGGCGCTTCATCGTCACAATGCGGTGACTTCTTAAATATTTGACGAATATCGTTCGAAATTTAAAAGAAATAAGCGAGTATAAATACCTGTTACTATCTAATGTTCCAACCGAAACACTGGCCGTTGTCACGAAAAAAACACTCAGACACAATGACACAAGAATCGCCGCCTATGGTTCCGAAAATTAAAGAAAAAATCGTGTCGAACTGTTGTTACTCCGCAACACTGCGTCCACGACTGTACGCCGAGAGTTTGATCATACTTCGGCAATTATTACCCATGGACTACAATTAATATCGAAAGTTTAAAAATAATGATACAATCACATTTTGCAATCATCAAGGTTAGTAGTACTTGTGTATACACGCAAGATGAGACTTATCCCTCAAAACATCTTTTGTAAGGCATGGTGCTTGATCAATTTTGGTTTTGGTACCGTCTAACGGTAAGTTTATATAGTAACTAGATGAAAACCCAGCTTCGCTCGGGTGAAATGTGACTCATAATTCATAATACACAATCTTTTACAAAATGTAGGCAGATATACGTGTGAATCGGTCTTAACGAACTCAAGATGGCATCCGAGTGGCAGATATGTCGAATGCCATTTGCACCATTAGAATTTAACAAAATACTCGACAATCCGAAATTTGCGGATATATGTTGTCGACTCGAAATCATAATTTTTTTTATGTTTTATAGAATAGAATAGAATATTCTTTATTGTGTACCATAATACATTAAACTACAATGATTGATCTTAATATTAATGTTATGTACAATGGGCGGTCTTATCGCTAAGAGCGATCTCTACCAGACTTATTTCTCTCTACTTCTTATTTAAGATCTCTACCAGTTTTATTATTCAGATAAGGTTTCAATCGAGTCTACCCTACCCCTTGACCGAATTATTAATATAGATAATATTTTATGACCTATTAAGGGAGGCTTATGTCCCGCAGTGGACGACCTATGGCCGAAATGATGATGATGATGACATTCTACTGTCTAGACTCACACTATTGTCACACGGATTGACATACTTAAATATTTTTTTTTTTTTCATGTGATTACGGCAAACGAGCAGACGGGTCACCTGATGGTAAGTGACTTCCGCCGCCCATGGGCACTTGCAACTCACAAAAGTCACAAGTCCGTTGCCGGCCTTTAAGGTGGGAGTAGGGGAAGAGGCGGAGAAGGAAGGGTTAGGGCCTCCGGTAACCTCACTCACTTGGCGAAATACAACGAATCATTGCTTCACTGCCGGTTTTCTGTGAGGCCGTGGTATCACTCCGGTCGAGCCGGCCCATACGTGCCGAACCTTAAAAACTTGTCATAAGTAAAACCAAAAATAAGTTTTTTGTAAGTTTTTCGCGTAGCTCATATTTACACGCTGTATGTTGTTATTAAGCAATTGATTAAAAAACATATTTTAACATAAATAAAAAATTTCACGAACTTAACCTTCATTTTTCCAATGTTGATTTGTCGTCCAAGTTTGAAAGCAATCGGTGTATAATTGCGACCTCTACCGTGCCGGTAAAATTGAGGTACATACATATATAAATATACACATATCAGGTCATACTTATCTTAAAAATGCATTGTCATCAGAACTGAACCAACATATAAAAAAAAAAAAATATATATATATATATATATATAATGATGATGATGATGATATATAAACTTTTTAACTGGCGGTTGTTTTGGGGTCTAGGGATTATAACTAGACCTCCTGTGAAGAAATTAATAAGCGGCGGTAGCGTAATGGCTAAGGCGTCGGACTTGCGATCAAGTGGTTGCGGGTTCGAACCCCACCCAGTGCACTACCGACGTGAACTCACTCCTAACAAGCATTTTAGCTTAGCTAGAGGGGTAAACAAGAATACTAGTAATGTGTGACCCACGTTGCTAGTATTCTTTAAAAAAAATAGACTTTTCTTCGAAATCTAACTCATATCAGATCATTTTTTTAAAAGCTTTTATTAAACTTGCAATGTTTGTTAGTTTGGGTCCTATCGTATCCTACTGAAATTTTATATGTTGGTTCAGTTCTAATGACAATGCATTTTTAAGATAAGTATGACTTGATTCTGCAACCAGGATTGGCTCCAGACAAGCACTCTTTAACGGTTATAGTCATATATACGCATTGAATTATAAGTCTATTCTAATGTTCACCAAGACCTGGCTGTTGCACCCGGTAGATAGATAGATAACACTTTATTTGTACACCAGTCTTAAAGTAGAAGTATCATACATACATTTGTCATACAGTTAATGTACAAAGGGCGGCCTTATTGCAAAATGCAATCTCTTTCAGGCAACGTTAGGTATTGGCTATAGACGAGAGAACTCCTCAATGGTTGGCACAGACAGGAAACCTTATGTATGCATTGAATTATGGCAGTCTGTTCTAAAGTTCATTGAGACCTGGCTGCTGCACGCAGGATCATCTCCAGATGAGGCAACTCCCCAACGGTTGACCGTACAGACAGGAATTTTTAAATATGCACTGAGTTTTGAGAGTTTGTTATAAAGTTCACCATGACCATGGAGATGGCGTAATAAATGAGCAGTTACATAATACCCTCGCTGCAATCACACATCATGATCAAGAGTTCAACGTAAACTTGATAACCTTTAAAATTTCGTCTTGTATGACGTAAATTACTCGTAACTGACATACGCGCTGCCATACTGCATACCATAAGAGTTAAAATATGTTGACCTATTAACTATAGAAGTATATTTTTATTTAGATTTTATAATATTGGCAACACCACTCTTTAATTAATAGTGTAACAGATGACAAACTTTAACGAAACTTTAGGTATAAACGGTCACTGAAACCTATAAAAACCCAGTTTTAAGGAACTTCAAAAAGAAGGAGGTTTTCAGTTCAGTTTTTTGAAGTGAAGTCTTCTTTAGGCACATTGGGCACTTTTGGTATTGGAAAAAAAAAACACTGAACTCGCGTGATTTCACGCACAGATAGGTACATACGAGTATATACTGATGTGTGTGCAAACTTGTTTAGGCACGTTGGGCATTTTTAGTATGGGAAAAAAGCATTGAACTCGCGTGACCGTAACCCTCTGAGAGATATATACGGATGTGTGTGTGATATGTAAGTTATATTTTTACATCTGACGTGAAGTCCTACGCGACTGAAAGTTTTTTTTAATATTATTTTGTGTGTGTGTTACGCGATATACTCATATTTGCTATTTCTTAACCGATTTCAATAATTGATTTTTAATTGAATTGATAGTTGGTACTGAAGGTTGATTAATGATTTAAATTTGAGGAAAATATTTCACCTCTAGAGGTGGAAAATTAAGGGATAAATAATACAGCTAATAATAATTTAGGTGGATTGCAGTCGGTAATAAATCAATTAAAGACTCCGGTTCAATGTTTTGATAAAATCAACAGATACCACACGATAAATATAAACAAGCTGTGAAGGCATTATCCACGTTTCGGTCGAATTGCATCAATAGTGGTCATGGTTAGACTATTTGTAATTACGAAACCTACTCACATGTAGTGAAAGGTCAAGAATTACACACAATTCATACCGACAATGGCACGGATGTCATAACCATCTGCTGATGGATATTAATTATGAACCTTATCTAATATCTCTAGATTTCATTTTAATATTAATTGTGGTTTGATGGCTGTTTCATATTTACGTACAAGCACCCAAGCAAAAGCTTTTAATATTAGCTAGCCCAAAAATCTTACAAATAACAGTACATAGTATTTTCTTTTTGTGGGATTCTGGTGTCTAAAGTAAGCTCTAGGCCTATACTTCAGGATACCAGGTTTTCACCCTACGGCACTTATACAAAGTTATTTACATAAACTAAGTTTACTGTTATTTAATTCATTACCTATGTCATTCATATTATGTATGTTCATTTACACTGCGGTGATACGAATTTTTTTTTTTTTTTAGTTAAAAAAAGACAACTCCCCGCATTAGGAATTACTCCTGTGTCGCGGGGGACTTTACAAACATACAAACAACGGACACAAAGAACACCCAGACTCATGTGGGAATCGAACCCACGACCTCTGGCTTAGCAGTCAGGGTCACTAACCACTAGACCAACAGGCCAGTCAATAAACATTTTTTTAAAGGAAAGTAAAAAACAAGAAAAATTATAATTATAATTCTTTGATGTGTTTGGTGTTAGTGTGCGTTTATGTAGGTATATGTGTGTGTATTTATGTGTGTTGTTGTGTATTTGTGTATGTTGTTGTTATTGTTATACGGTTTGAGCAAGTAAATGTTCTGTTTGATCATAGGTTAGAATTTGCAGCCCATTATATAGTTTCCTAGCAACCCGCCCCGGCTTGGCACGGGTAGCAGAGACATCTTCAACCATCATGAACATAGTTCAATCAATTTACCAAAATAAAATTACAAATTTTACACCTAAACCTTCCTCATGAATCATTCTTTCTATTAGTGAAAACGCATGAAAATCCGAATATAAATAAACGTTTATTGATTTTATTGTACAGAAAGCTACCTAGGTTTAGAAAAAATCATTTTGAAAATAGAGTAGTAAGGGGAGTTTGACAACTATTATCTTCTTTTGCCTTGTGCCAGCAAGGGATCATAGTTTATACTTGTGTGCTGTTTTAGCAAGATACCTAAACTAATATTATAAAGAGGAAACATTTGTGTTTTTGTATGTATGTTTGTAATGTTTTCACACAAAAACTACTAGACCGATTGCTATGAAACTTGGTATGTAGATGACCTGGAGACCTGGATTAACACATAGGCTACTTTTTATTCCGATATTCTCACCTGATCGGACGGACTTACGCGGGTGAAACCACGAGGCGCTGCTAGTGTGAGATAATTAGCTGGTGTACTTTTACAACTTTAATCTTTTGGAATAGAAGCGCTGTTGGATAGCGATAAGGCAGAAAGGCTGACACTTTCGAGATTACTCTCTGTGTCCTTTCCCAGCTGATCAGAGTTATTTTCGTGCACCACCCCAAGGGGTAATGCAGTAAGTTAATAGAGACTAGGCTAGAGAAAAATATATAGTTTTCATTAATTTATCGTTTGCTTCATGTCTCAGGGTCTTAAAGACACACATTAGCTTGCGCAGCCTATTATTAAAGACATTAATCTTGTAATCTTAGAGTGCTATTGATTACAATTGTTAAATATTTAACATTTTCTTTTTTACGCACAGGATCCGATATGAGGTTCGGGGTACGTTACACGTGTGGGCAACAATTGAGTGCGACGGCCTCGACACGGCTTCCACACCACTGTCCCCACTCTTACAGATCGAGAGTATGAGAGATTGTTTGAATGGTTTGGGGAAATTACCTGTCGAAAATGCGAGATTACAAATATATGTACTGCAACGGCAAATCTTATCAGAAGACAGGAGGATATCCCATCAAATGTGCAATGGAATGGCATTGTACAGCCTAACCTCGACTTCATCAGTCCCTAATGGTGACATGGATTGGTAACCTTTCTTTATGAATGGTTGATATTGTTTTTTTTTTTCATACCCAGTTACCCACCGTGGCATACTTTCCGACTTTGGTATAATTTACCGATTGTTCGGGAATCATAAAAAGCGAAAGTAAATTAATTGGCCTTGATTATTTTTTACCTGTTTGCTAACGTATTAATTGATGCCCATATTTCCTTGGTATTGCTTCCAGTTTTACATAATGCATTTTTTCATATTCTTTAGCGATTTATTACAAAAATTTCTAAACCTTACGAAGATGGTTCTTAAAAGTTGGTTATTAGGCGCCTATTTATTTTTTATATGCAATCTGTTTCTGTGTCTAATACAGGATACAAGCCAGGGGTTATCCATGGTTTTAATTTTTTTTTACGGCTGGGAGCTTTAACTGTATTTGAATTTCTGTGAACCGCCAACTTGATCAGTCTTTTCATTGCCCCTGCTGCTACATGAAGATTTTGTGCGTGTGACTTCATTTTATACCTGCCCATAACTTCTGTTTATTTAAAAACATATATTTAACAACAGAAACAGATAATGTAGTACAATTAAGTTCACAAAGGTGAAATTAAAAATGTATAGCTTAGTAAACCAATCACTATAGTAACATGTGGGTGCCATACTGTATTGGTATTGGTGTTGATGTAGGGCTCTGTTTCCGCATTTAGAGTCATAGATGGTCCATTATGCATTCAGACAGGCTGACTAGTTCAGCCTAGCTCCTTCCAAAAGCACAGAAGCCTCCTGGGGCGTTCGCAGGCTTCTAGGAGCGATCTCGCACCCGCGAGGATACTTGCCCGTTGTGTGGCCACTCCCTCGCACTCCAGGATAACGTGGGCGGCCGTTTCCTCCGTGTCGAGACATCCTCTGCATAGAGGACTGTCTGTCGCACTGATGGTGAATAGGTGCCATACTGTTCTCCTAGCTAAGCTACGAAATACCCTGCATACTTACCAGCAGTACTCATCAGATTTTCATATTATTGTCGCTCATAATGATGATACACCAAGTCATCGAAGTGTATGATAATATTCACTGGTCTTCCACCCTTCCTCTACTCCCACCTTAATGGCCGGCAACGCACTTAGCTAATATAGCATAAATTATTCCTAAAAATCCAAAGGTTTCTTTTTTCCCCTTTCTTGAGAAATAATATGAGAAATTATACCAAATCCTGGTAAAATTAAAATATAAACTTCAGGATGTCCAGGAGTTGCAGGTGCCTATGGACGGCGGTAGTCATTTACCATCAGGTGACCCGTCTGCTCGTTTGCCCCAAGTAACAAAAAAAAAAATATTATTGTCCAGTTTTTGTTGTATATGTTGATCTGCCATGGTACAAAAAGTCTATACAATGACCGTTCAAGTTACACTGGTCATTGAAATAAAACAAAACATTCAAAGTTCAACAATGTTGGTGAATTATGGTCGAAGTTTGACCAATAGGCGATCTCTAGTAATATTTATTATGTGACTGTTAAAGGTGCTATAAGTGTTTTATACAGGTTGTTGTCTTATACAGAAAGGTGTGGTCATATCTAAGGGTCGTATAATAGACCCCCTAAATAAAGTAAGGCGCTAACAATTTTAGGAAAATTTGTATTTTTGATACAGAAACCTTTAATGAAACTTGAAAATTAACCGATAAAGCTAATATTTTGCAAGAAAAAGGGCTGACGTGAATGAAACTATAGGTATTTAAAACCAAATTTTGTTGATTGAATGTCCAGGTTTTTCTGAACATGTCTGCATACAAAATAAGAAACAAAATTATTAAAATTGACATGAAAATTCTTAAAATGTTGTTTAGAAATTACACACCGAAAATCCATTTTTTCAAACTAAATCGACGATTTGTTTCTTTATTTGTTACATCAGTCTTAAAATCTGACCACAATTTTTTGTAACATCCTGCATATTACTAGTGGTCATCCAGAAGTTGAAATTTGATCGTAATTCAGTAAATTATTGATGACAAGAAGCTTTCATGTCCGTCGAAAAGCAAAAACAAAACTGTTCTTAAAATATTTTTTTATTGATAACATTGAAGCTCATCAATAACTACTAAAACTTGTTTTTATTATTAGAATATCAACCTTAATAAACTGTAAACAAGGTACAAAACCTTCCATATCAGATATCCGTACAACAATCCTACCAGAGCGTTGGCTATTGCTAGCCATCTTTGTTTTTTGTATGCGTACACAGATCCTTCGAGGCCATCTTTGATTATGTACCTGCGAGAAAATAAATACAATAGACTTTAGTTAATTATTTTTTAATCCAAGTTACTTTACACTGATAAAATTAGGGAACATCCATTAATTACGTGAGCCATTTTGACCCCCGTTTAGAAGGGGGGAGGGGCGGGGGGGTTCTTCCGCTTTAGCTGTTAGAGTATATATTTTTATTTTCATAAAACTGAAAGCAATATGTCGGTTAATTGATATTGTTTACAGTTGTCTCGAGATTTTCAATTATGCATCTATTAATTAACGTGATCCCAAGATGGTGGTTCATTTTTAGATCACGTAAATAACAGATGCCCCTTTACCAACCGACTGCCATATACAAGGTGTGAGCATAATTATTTAACGATCGATATAGTTAAGAACTATGTATTTGAGTTAGTATGAAATGAAGTGACGATGAATGAGAATGAAATGAATTTAATATATAGTTATGTGTATTTATGTAGGTGGTAACATATCACATAGTATATTAGTGTGATTAGATAATATTTTGTTTAGTATATTAGTGTGATTAGATAATATTTTGTTTAAGTGTTTCTTAAACAAATTTTAGTAAAAACGCACCTACTTCCTGTTTTCTCTGTATCACCCAAGGGATGACTAATAGAAAATGCATTAGGCATTAAGTCCGCCTATGTAAATGTACCGAATGCAATGCAATGTGCGTAAAGTGTAAATAAATAAATAAATATAAATTTGGGTATGAATTTTAAAGACAATACATTACTTTAAAATATGAAGCAGTTTATTAAAATCCAACATTTTCCTTAAGTTTGCCGTATGTTATTACTTCCCAGAATTCGTTTCTTATTAATATAATTCGATATTTTCATCTTTTAATATACGACATTTGAATACTTTTTCATACACCTACTTCATTCATTTCTGCACACCCTAATGGACTTGTGTAGCTCCTGAGTGAGTGATTTTAAAGATCTATATCAATCACATTACCCACACACCGAATTAATCATTACCTCAGTTCAATGCTCCGGCTCTTTGTTTTATCGACGAGCGAGTGATAGATACCTACTAATCAATGAGTGAGAATGCGATAGATGTATTGCATAGCTGGCTGGCGTGAATAAAAGTAAGGCGTAAGGAGGTTGTCAGGGAAAAATGTACATTATTTAATTACTAGCAAAGTTTAATATTAGTAACTTATTATTTAAGGACAAATGTGTATCTATTTATATTATTATGATTTAAAGAGTTGCTTTGTTTTTAATTCTAATAATGCTATGAAAAAAGATTTTGTAAATTGTTTTTTATTTATGATCTTTTAAATTATTGTACACAAAAATTGTTTTTTAAATACGCTAACCTATATATGCCCATATTTTCCTAAGTTTTTGTACAACCAGTTAAAGTACACCTATAGTCTATTCAACTTCCTCTGAGACAAAAGGTAAACAAACCAGAAAAAGGTTTTTTATTAGGTCACATTTTATATGCATCTAGAATCAATGAAAAAAAAAGTGACATTAAAAACACCTAAAACTGTAGCTGTTCTCAAACATTGAACGTATTATAACACTACTAAATTGAGGAGTAGTGATAAGGTAAATAATTTACGTAGAAAGATGAAATTTTGTAATTAGTTTGGTTACACCGGCCATCTTTACTATCGATCAACTCGTTGAGAAACATTGGTTTCTTTGTTTACCTTTTGTCTCAGAGGAAGTTGAATAGAGTATAGTTCCTTTTCTATTTTACGCCTAAGAATGTCTAGGTTGACAGTCATAGGCGTGCAAAGTATGAAGGAAAATCAATTTAATATGTATTAAGAAAAGAAAAATTATGGACACCGTAAAGATACAAAAACTTCGTTTGAGCGAGAGGGGTGCAGGTGAGTGATATTTGTAACTGAGCTGAATGAGCGAGATGAGGAATTGAATCAATTGAGCTAAATGGGCTAAGTGAACTGAATGAGTGATATATATTTTTACACCGAAATTATATTTTATGTACCTATCTTCTTTTTCAACTCAGTGACACATTTTGCGCATCACTAACCCTAAAGCAGACAGGCGGAGAATGCCTTTGGCATTAAGTTCGTTTCTGTACATCTTTTGCATAAAGTGTAAAATAAAATAATAAAAAAAAAAAATAGACATGAGGGCGCCCAAATTGTCTGTTTTCTGTCTTTGCAAACATTGAACACAAAAAATATCTAGACATGGGAACACTATATGTGAATAACACAAAGTTTTGACCAGTGT
Organism: Callimorpha dominula; assembly: GCA_949752705.1. Lineage (NCBI taxonomy): Eukaryota > Metazoa > Arthropoda > Insecta > Lepidoptera > Erebidae > Callimorpha > Callimorpha dominula. Next base: position 2,550,439 of record OX457019.1, on the reverse strand, counting down.
GGAAAGCGAATCCATTCACCTAGTACGTAATAGTGGTGAGGCGACCAATTAAACCATTGCGCCTTCCGCAAGAAAGGTGTGTTCAGAGACATTAGACAGTTTATCATAAACGTCGCCTGGCCAAGCCGTTAACGAGCACGGACGCTTTCAAGCTGCTGGTGCGAGTAAGTTCATTTTTGAAAATGACTGCATAGTCATCTGCATCAGCACCGATTCCATTAGGTACTAGTAAATATTTTAGAAATTACCTAAAACTTGTTATATTAAGCTGTACCTACCTTCGAAGTCCTATAGCCCAGAATTTTACACACTCTTTTAGTTCGATGGTGTCAACATTACAGTTGAAAATGATGCGGTCTTCATCTGACATTCGGTTGATCATAGATTTTAACCTATCCTCTTTTAAATTCCAACTATTTAAGAAAAAGTATTCATATACTTTAGACACTCTTTCTATTTTAGTGTAAACCTTCATTAATCTGAAAGAATAAAATGAATATTTAACACAATAAGATTCGTTTTCGTTCAAAGCGCTAAATATACACTTAGGAGGCAACAGCGTGTCATTAATAAAAAGAGATTAAAACAATAATAATATATAATAATAATAATAACTCCACACATCTCACACACGGCCGTCTGATCCCAAACTAGGCAGAGTCTGTACTATAGTAACCAGACTGCTGAAAAACATACTTATATATTTCTAAATACATACATATTATAGATAAATTACACCCAGACAAAGAACAAATTATCGTGCTCATCACACAATTATTTGTCCTGGGTGGGAATCAAACCCACGATCTCTGGCTTAGCAGTCAGGGTCACTAACCACTAGACCAACAGGCCAGTGAGTTTAAACCTTTCCTGACTTTCCTGAAATAATATGCAATGATCGTGAGAGAGCCATGCTTCGGCACGTACGTGATACCACTGCCTCCGAGAAAACCGGCAGTGAAGCAATTTGCTTTTCACCAAATGAGTGAGGTTACCGGAGGCCCTAACGCTTCCCTCCCCCCTCTCCCCCTCTTCCACCCTTCCCCTACCCCCACCTTAAAGGCCGGCAACGCACTTGTGACTCTTGAGTTGCAGGTGCCCATGGTGCCCATGCCCATTTTTTACCATCAAATGACCCGTCTGCTCGTTTGCCCCCTAATCCATAAAAAAAAAATTACCGACTTTCCAGATTTCTATGATATGATTAATTGCCAAAATCTTTAAATAGTAAATTCTGACTTTTATTTTTATCTAGAGTGGGAAAATCTAGAGAACGTGTTAATTTTGTGCTAAATTCAACTGCATTTGATTTTCTTTACAGGCTCAAATAATTTATCGACAACACATTAAAGTTACGCCTCACTTACACAACGTATGCGTTTTGTCTGTAATTAGTAAAGGCAAGTAAAATAAATATAAACAAATCTACCCATATTTTTCAAATATTCGGAAATGCGCTATGTGCCCTTGAATACCAAGGAAGGATCGTCCTACCAGGCTAGATCATACCTGACGGAACAACGTCAATCAGTAAGAGCAGTTTTATTGCGCGATGCAGATACTACGAATTTTGACTAGTCTTCGGTGGTGCAGAAGTATGTTTTAGCTGCATGTGAATGACGCCACAAATGTTTTTGTGTTTTGTGTTGGAAGCCTTACACTCTACTTTCAAAGATTACTTACGGAGGGATCTCTTTAGGTCTCAGCTTGAACATGTCCAAAATAGCATCTATTACGTAAGCAGGCAGGTAATGCAGGAGCCACAGCAATATGGTGTATACAATATCATTGTTAATACCATAACCCCAAGCGTACCATACGGCTCTAGGAGTTATTAACCGGTTCATATCATCGTGTTTTAAAAAATCGTTTACCCCTTCTGCAACAGACAAATACAATATTTTTTTTTTTTCTTTTTTATGTTATAGGGGGCAAACGAGCAGACGGGTCACCTGATGGTAAATGACTACCGCCGCCCATGGGCACCTTTAACTCAAGAGTCACAAGTGCGTTGCCACCCTTTAAGGTGGAAGTAGGAGAAGAGGGGAAGGGGGAAGAGGGGAGAAGGGGAGGACGGGAATAGGGGAGAAGGAAGGGTTAGGGCCTCCGGTAACCTCACTCACGCGGCGAAAAGCAATGAAAGCATTGTTTCACTGCCGGTTTTCTGTGAGGCCGTGGTATCGAGCGGAGTCGTGCCGGCCCATACGTGCCGAAGCATGGCTCTTCCACGTACCTATTACAGTACATGAGGTAAAGCCCGGATGCCGAACAAAATCATATTTCTTTACTTTTTTATTTTTATTCATTTCCTAATAAAAATATTTTACAATATAAACAAAAACAGAAATCAAGAACTCCACAATGTGTAATACAATGTCAATATGTAACTAGACTATTCAGTACTATTTTAAGGATAATATATAGTAAAACATGATTACATTATTGAAGGGATTGTGAAACAATGTGTAATCCGGCTTTTTGTGGCGGTGGCCATTTTGGATTTACAATGATACGGAATACACATAATGGTATTGTCATTGACATCCGAACCCCTCCTAGCACCCTCCTTGCGGGCAAGGCGCCACCTTCTTGTAAAACTTCTCAAGTATAAGACGTCTTCGTGTACCTTGACGTCGCCTCACGGCTCGCCTCCCGTCCCATAGAGTGGCATGGGATGCTGAAAATCGCGCCGCTCTGATTCGATAGCGGCGAATCAGTTGCAAGTGGAAATTTTTATCCCGGACCCTCTCCGCTGTCTTCTTACGCGAGATGACATTCTCATAGAAGGATGCAACCGCGGTAAAACTTCTCTCGCTACCGGCCATGGAGCGTATTATTACTGGCAGCGAGATATCCTTTCCGATGACTGCAGTGAGGGCCTGAAGCTATGTTGCCCAACTAGCTTCACGACTGACAGTCTGACTGACAACTACTCCTGACAATTCTAAAAAGCCTATAATGGGTTTAATTGAAATAAATGATTTTGATTTGATTTAAAAGCGGAGCAAACCACCAGCGTGTGCTGAACTGAGTCCTCACTGCAGTGCCTCCTAGTGACCAAGTGACTGGTGATAGCAGCCCCTGGGGCTGTGAGCCAGCCCGGTCATACCCCATGTTTCACAGGAGTGGTTCAAAACCCGACTCCTGTGGAACGCCGCACGTCATGGGCTGACGACTTAACTTCTCATCACGGTGCGCGTACATAACAGTATTTGCCTCTAGATAATCTGCAACTAGCAGCCTCAGGTACTGTGGGCACCCCGTGAAACTGGAATGCTTCCCTGATGCCACTGAATGGCAGACTATTGAATATATTGGCGATGTCACACGGTGCCACAGCTCACTATCTCGTCGGCCTTGAACCCACTTCTACCTCAAGCACTTAGCTTAGCTGGAGGGGTTATCAAGAATACTAGTAATGTGTGACTCATGTTACTAGTATTATTCAAACCTTACGGTTTATAGCTGGGGTCAGGATGATCTGGACGGGATGTATTCGTGTAGGATAGGTACTCAGTAAAACACTTGATAGAATATATCTGACATATACTGGATAGGGATCAATAGATAGAACTAATGATCTCTGACTCACCAGAATCAATAATTTATACCATCGTATTATTTAGTACAAAGCCATCTAGTGGTAAAGTATAACCTAGTGGCAAATTTAGTCCTGACTAAACCAAATAATCCATTTAATTTATTTCTGCAAGAACGCTTACTATGACTGTGTTTCTGTAAATATTATTAAATAATGTTGTTACATAACATTCGTATACCATACTCATACTCACTAAATGTCATTCCTCTGCCATAAGTGGTAATCATATATATATTATCTTGATCCTTATTGTTCTCCCGTTTCCTCTCAAACATGTCCCACCCAGCCGCCATTATAGCGTTATTCACTAAATCTACCGGAGCGTAAGATAGCTCAACATTTTCATTTATATGAAAAATATGGGCTACGCCTAAACCTATCCCAAGGACCAACTGAAATTAAAATTATGAAATTAATTTTTGCTTGTAACAAAACATCAAACACAAATTATACAATAATTACAAGGATTCGGGAACAAGAACTAGATTTAAAACCTAAATCTATTTGTTTCCAATTGGGCGTCGAGCTCCCATTTTTGCTATCAGAGAGTGGAAGATTTCTAAAAGGGCTTTCTTCCCTTTTTCCTCCTTGTCTCAAAGAGTCCCGTTCCAACCTATTGCGTCAGGATTCTAACTTGAGCGGTCGGTGAACTATATTAAGACAATGCCGGTCTGAGTAGAAATTTTAAAACAGTAGTTATGCTGTGCATGTGACTACAAATGGTTAAGCATCAATACGCATCGAGAAAATACTAGCTTGTGCCCGTGGCTTCGCTAACGTTAATGTATCCTATCCACCTCCTGGCTTCAGAACAGCTCCAAGATGCCAAATTATAGTATTGTCATCGACACTATATATTATACATACAAAGTTTAGTTTTTACGACAATTAGAAGTAGGTAGGTTAAAATTTACTTTCAAGATTTGTTTATATAGTTAAGCAGTTAGTTATGAGTCAGATCACACCAAACTTACCCCAAGCGGTCCCGAAATACATGCTTTTAAATCTATCCATCCAGGGGCTGGTTCAAGATACGCACTTGTCACTATAAAAAACGAAATAATATATAGTTACTAATGGATTCTTTTTGATTGTATATCGTACAATTTTGCATTTTGCTTTCAAAAATAATAGTTCAGGATGTATCACACAGTGCTTTCTAGGCTCCAAGTAAGCATTCCGACAGGGACGCTCGACGCTGGACGCGATTGAACGCGACCGCTCCTTGTCGGAGGAGGTTGTCTGTCGGGGGGGAATGGCGTTGCCCGTCAGCCTTGACATTGTCAACGCCTTTATATCTCTCGTGTGGTGGGTGATTAGGGATGCGCTTGTGTATCACCAGTTGCCTCCCTACCTGCGGGACATCATCGGGGTTTATCTCCGCGACAGGTCTGTATCGTATATGGGTCGGAACGGCGAAGATTGTGGAAGGGAGGTCACATGCGGGGTTCCCCAGGGGTCGGTCCTAAGACCACTTCTGTGGAACCTTGCGTATGATGCCGTCCTGAGGACCAGCCTTGCCCCAGGATTGAGTGTAGTCTGCTACGCGGACGACACTCTGGTACTAGCTGGGGGGCATAGCTTCCAGGAAGTCCTGGAGCTTGTCGAGTTAGGGGTGGCTTGTGTCGTCCAAGGGATCAGTGGTTTGGGTCTAAGGATTGCACCTCATAAGACAGAAGCCCTGTGGTTTCACAGGAAACGCAGAGGTGCAGTTCATACCCGCTCGCTTATTAGAGTGGGGGGAACAGAGGTCGAGGTCGGGCGGTACATTAAATACCTCGGCCTCACCCTGGACAGCTGTTGGAGCTTCGAGGAGCGTTTCGAGCGGATGATCCCTCGAGTTCGCGGGGTGGCGGGCTCCCTATAGAGGATATGGACGCGAGGGTCTATGATCAGACTTGCGCGATCCGCCGGGGTGAGGGTGGGGAAGACCAGGACGTGCTCGAAATGCAGCGGAACGCTCACCGACAGGCACTGGCGCAGTGGCGCGCGCTATTGGAGCAGCCGCGGAATGCGCGCCAACGCGCTGTCGGTGCCGTTCTGCCTAACCTCGAAGCTTGGGTAGGTAGGGAGGGAGGTCGCGTCACCTACCGACTGACGCAGGTACTCACTGGGCATGGTTGCTTCGGTGAGTACCTGAATCGGATTGGACGAGAGACGAAGAGATTTCTCTGTTGTTTCCATACGACATCGCTATTAGCGATAAGACCGCCCATTGTACTTGCCGCTTAGTATAAACAAACTAACTATGTTTAATTTCTGTTCAACTGTGGTATACAATAAAGAATGTTCTATCTATTTATCTATCTACCTACTTTGTAGCAGGTCTACATTACCCCAAGATTAACTGATAATGCTTAAGGGATTAAGTCCACCTTTGAATAAATGTAAAGTTTTAATGTAAATAAATACCTATAGTAATGTTCATTCGTGACAAATCTTAGTGTTAAGGCCATCTACCGTAAAGAATGCAAAAGAACACGTAAAACAGGTGGCGTGATCAACGCGCGACCGATGGAATGTTGGGGATACCGAATCACCGCGGGCGTCTCTGAATAATTTTCGCTCGCTCCTCACAAGAATTGTAATTGTAAATAACAAATAACGAAATTATACAAGTATCTTCAAGTATTCGCTATTTAATTTAAAGAAAATAATCAGTCGACACCTAGTACATCTCAACGAACAATCATCAACACTTAGTTTTATCGGTCAATTTTGGAGTTCAATTAGACAGTTTCAAATAGGATCTCTGTATTAAAAGTTAGGAATAGGGAATATGCATGTATTTTTTTTATCTTTTATTGACTTGTTCCATCATTCTACCACAATAAAAAATATAAATAACCTTGGCAATGTTCAAATTAATTTTTAAAATAACATTGAAAACATCTATAAAATTTGATCTGTTTGAACGCCGCCATATTTCGCGGGCCTTGGAGACGTCACGTTCCACCCTTAGTGTTTGTTTCATAAACTTACTTGAAGTGTTACAGTAATTTTATACCGATTTCCAGTTGTAATTACTATTTATTGTAAAAAAAAGTTAAAAAACCTGGTACTATTTATAGGTATTGCCTTGTCCTTAAGTGTAAAAATACTATAAGAAGTACACCCAATACAGTATTATTTCCTGTACAAAATAATAATGTAAAATACTAAAACAATGGTGTACATTAATGAGAAGAAATGATGTATCTTCAATATCGTGTTTATATTGTTGTGAAGACCACTTTAATGTAAGCATATTTCAATTTAATTGCTAGTATAGTGTGAATTAGTTAGCAGTAATTTATGTTTGTTTTAAATATCAAGCAGAAGGCAACTTGCTTGTCTACTTAAACTATGTAACAAAAGTCCAATAAAACTTCATGAATATAACTAACTATATATATCTTACCTATCCTTTAGATCATAATATAAGAAGTATTTTAATAATTACCTTGCGGCTTTTACTCCTTTAACCTCAGCGGACGTAAAATCTGGATTTGATGCAAAATATACAGTCATCATGAATGCACCTATTTTCCGTAGATTGTCCGATTGTGCTTTGACAAAACTACATTCAGTCATTGTCCTAGATGATTTCTAATATCACTAGAATGCTTAAATTGCACTAGCTAAGAGCAAAAACCACAGGAACACTTATCTTTCTCCGTAACACTACGAATATAGGCGCCGATAAATGACAGAACGTGTAATGCACGTCATGTTTTGTTTCGACCAATGGTGAAGGGTTTTGCAAAGTTGAATTTCGCGCCCTTATTTTGCATATTTTAATTAATATTTTTTGCAATTAAACACGAACTAAATAAGCTAATACTTGTTTAGGCATAATATCTGGACAATAAAGATTCAAGGAAAAATTAATCAAGTAAATTTAAACAACATGCATATTCCCTATTGTTCGAAATTTCTTAAGGCTTTACATCATTCGCAGCATCTACTATACGACGCTTAACATGACCATACGTTTTTGTAACATCTTGTACAGATAACAAATAATTTCTTACCAAATGGCGGTTTCACGACGCAAATAGGCAGATCATTAGCTCTTCTCATCAATTCTTCAGCTAATGCTTTTGTAAAGGTGTACGTGTTGGGCCAGCCTAGGATTAAACTGAAAATGGAGTATATAGTGATTGGAGTATATAAGAAATTATATAGTCAATGTATTAATCCAGGTCTTTAACCTCTGAACTTATTTATTTAGTGGTTTACCTACAATTGTTACACTTACATACATGTTCATAAATAAGTTCCAACTTAACCTTATGGTCTAGTTGGAATTTATTCGCAGATCCATTTTTATAAAGTATGAAAATTTAAAAATTATGATTTAATAAAGGGAAAAATTCTGCATCGGCTTTCACAAAAAAGGAATGCTTTTTTTTTTAAAAGGTTCAGAATTGCCACAAAGGACCACCTTCTTCTTCTTAATCTGTATTTGAAGTTTAATGAATTTGACTAATATTTATTACATTCCATTTATTTATTTAGGGCCATTAGACAGTTTCTGTATCTGTATCTATATGTTTGGTAAAGGAAGCCTTCAAAAAGTAAATCGTTATTTTACAAAATATACTGTATACTTATTTTTTGTTCGTAAGCACAGATAAACACATTTCAATCCTGAAGTATTTTAAATTAATGCTTGTGGAGAAATACCTTCAAACCTTCAAGAAAAGAGCGTACTCCTATCTCAAAGGCCGGCAAGGCTCTTGAGGCATGACTCTTGAGTTGAATGTGTCCATGGGCGACGGTAGGCACTTACCATCGTCTGCTAGTTTGCCCCCTATAATATAAAAAAACAAAAAAAAAATTAAAAAAATACTTACCCTTCTGTCATTTTATCGATCCTTTCCTCATCTACCGTAGTAGCCAGGTCTATTACGATATCAGGAGACACAGGGCATGGGTAGAATTGTTCTAATACAGCCTGGTTTATGCGGTTCTCCGTTGTATGTGCGTAGGCTGTTGAAACGTAGGTTAAGCACCTGGAAAATAATTGAGAAAGTATGGTTAGGTTAGTGTATATAATTCTTCTATACGTCTGTTTGGTAGTGAACTACTCCTAAACTGACTGGCTGGATTTTGATGAACATTTTTGGACACAGGAGTAGAACTCTGGATGGTCAAGATTCACAATTAGGTGCTTTAGGTAACCCTGCTATCGCGATCGGAGTAAAGTATTCCATTTTTTTACTTTTATTTTGTGTATTTTAAGTGGGCTCCTGGATGGTTAAGATTCGTAATTTGATCTGTGAAATGGCTCTGCAATGCTAATTTTTATTTCTTTAAGGTTTTAGTATCTATCAGTATTTATTTTGTCGTCAAAATTATGCCAAACGAAAAGTCAACGACATTGCTGTCGGGTCCGATAGCACAATATAAAATCACTTACAATAATATAATTATTTACTTACTTTAGGTCTGAGCATTCCCTGGCCAGTTGAATAACTTCCCTCGTACCTAGCACGTTGATTAGTGTGGCTTGACGGAGAGATTCATCAAATCGTATCGTAGCTGCTGCGTGGACTATAATGTTGACCTAATATTGCACATTATCGATATCAGTTTTGTCAACTTTTCTCTCCCTCTCATTAAACACATTTCATGTCATGAGCACTTACACAAAGATGTTTTAAGCAAGCAAACTACAAACCACCGAGTTGATGAATGCAGATGTCTTTGTAAAAGAACTTTAAAAAAATCATGAGATGACGTGGATGAAAGGCAAAAATCCAATATCACCACTGCGTATTTTCGCAACAACACTTCATACTTTGTTGGACTGTCTAGCGTAGAATACCAATAATACTCGCGGTAATTTGGCAGGGACCACCGTTATAGTTAGTTTTGTATGTAATACTTAGTGAGACGTTATGGAATTGTATCGAAATAATAATAACGGGAAAGGCAACGGAGGTTAACGCTGCTTTTGACCGTAGCTTGACCAGTACCATGGATTTTGAAGAAAAACACTACATGATTTTGAGTGTGACGTAACGGTGGCAGGTATCCATGGGGTTAAACTAAGTAACCCCAAGCTTTTTAGGTTTAGTGGAAAAAGTTATAAATAAAGTTTTACTAATATCGTAGATACTAGAGTTGCACAGAGTGTGCCATTTATTTCGAATAATTCCCAAATTTACATATAATATAATCAGTACATATTATAAAACAAAGTCCCCCGCCGCGTTTGTCTGTCTGTTCGCGATAAACTGAAAAGCTACTGAACGGATTTTCACTAATAGACAGAGTGATTCTTGAGGAAGTTTTAGGTGTATAATTTGTTAAGATTCTATGTAAATTGATTGAAATATGTTGATGGTTTTTGAAGATGTCTCTGCTACCCGTGCGAAGCAGGGGCACGTTGCTTGTTGTATATGTACGGGACATAACGCGATCACGTAATAGGCATGTAATACCTTTGAATTGCATAACGTTTTGACCAGATTGCACTGGCCGTGGTCACAGGCATAGTTATATCATGAAACTTGAAAGTTTTAAAGTTAGTAAAACATGTTGCGCACATAGCAGTACCACGTAACCAATAAAAAATAAGTAAATAAAAAAATACCTCTTTTGTAAGCATAGTCCAATCACTATCACTGAGTCCTAGTCTACAGCTACCAACATCACCTTCCAGTGGGACTATTTTGTCAGCAAAATCTGGCTTGTGCTTGCGTACACTATCAAATACCTAAAGATAAGAAGCTATATAATAAATGTTGTATCTTGTAAAAGCAAAAAAAATCTTAGTAGAGGCGATCTAAGACTATTTAATAGTAAAGTCTTTTAAAGAAGAGTTAGAGAAAAATTTTAATAACATATATTTATTTACTGTGACTCTAAGTTGATGACTTGTTAGCTAAGTAGGTATAATATGCAGAAAATATAGCAAAGAAACAAAGTGGTATTCATCGGTTACGAAGACTTACTGTTGTCAATTTCGAAAAGTAAACATTCTATTCGATACTAAGTATTTCATAACTAAAATTATCATAAGTTGTAAAATGAAACAATTTGAGTTGCTAATTTGACAACCGTATATATAATAATATAACAATATAACACCTGGTAATATTTTTGCACGGAACATTTGCACATATATTTATCGAGTTGATTTATTTTAGAACTATTGTAAAATAAATCAACTTATACGTTATTTAGGAGTGGTGATTAATCATTATTAAAACAGTTCCTAACACTTATCTCAATCTAACCAAATTTCAGATTGTTTTGACAAGATTAGATTCAGAAGTTCGATCAAGCAAGATCTATATTTCTGCCCATAAGCATCTTAACGGTATTCCTGATAGTAAACCATGTTACATATACTTACGACTTCTTCTAGTAATATTTGCATTCTCTCTTTTGCCGATTTCCCTTTTTTTGGTCGTATTAAAGTGTACATTTTCGTAATCTCGCAAGATCTGGAAGACACAACATACCTAAACTTACTCAAGCCCACAATAATAATAATAACTTTTAAAAATATTTCAAATGTCATGCACATAGATGGAAAATGTTCTGTATATTTGAACATATTTTACCGTAGTCGGCGTACAAATATATTAAGTATATACAAATTTAGCGGAAAATTACAATTAATTAGGTACATGATATTAATTTTAAAAACTCTTTTAAAAATAATACATTATAAATACTAGTTACAAAATAATATAATATTAGGCAAATAGAAATAACAAATAAAATTTAGGTCAATCTGTCTATAAATATCTCACAGCTTATCATTCCAAAAATCATTAAGAATATAGTAATATTTCTGAATTAATATGCTTTTAAGCTTTGACTTTAACAAATTGGAGTTCAATTGTTTGATATTATTTGAAATTTTATTGAAAATCTTCACATCACTTTTATGAAGCAGCGCTGTTTTCGTTGGATGTACTTGTAACCTGTTATTGTCACGTCGACTACGAACTACATTATCTTATAGTCTTGAGAATAACGGTGAATTATTTTTAAGAAATAAAACTACTTCACTTTTCTAAGATAATGAGGGTAGAGTTAGAATTTTATGTTGGACAAATAGAGGTTTGCAACTGTCAGTTAGTTTAATGCTAAACATTGCACGTGTGTACTACATTTTTGCATTTTGGAAACCATATCCCTTGTTGCGTTACCCCAAAACAAAATCGCGTAATTTAGCAAATATTCAATAAGTCCATAGTATGCTGTGAGGATCGCATTAGTGCTTAGGGTTTGAGCTAATTTGTACAGAGGAAAAGACATATTACTAATTCTTGAGTTTAGTTGGTCAATGTGATCTTGCCAAGTTAATTTTGCACCTATATTCAAACCAAACCAAAATCGAGTATTATCAGTTTCATTTATGATAGTACATTATATGTATAAGCCAATGTAATATTTAGTAGGGGTTTTGAAGATTTATTTGTGCTAAAGAGTTATTAATCTCAGATTCATAATGATTGACATCTTTACACGTTATAGTTATTGAACTATCATCAGCAAATAACGTCATAGGATGGACGGTTGAACTTGGAAGGTTGTTGATATATATTAAAAACAAATATCATTTATTTATGATATTGCAATTACAGATTATGATACTGATTTCCACATTTCACCTACTTATATGAGAAACGGGGATGATAATACCTGGAAATTCAAACGCTCATAGTTTTTATCAATAATTATTTTTGTAACTACATGCTGGGGTCATATTAGTTCATTTTCAGTGACATAGGTAAGTGTTTCATTGTCAGATACGCCCTATATACTGATGATTTTACGTACTTCTAGGATTACAAACATTTTGATAAAAATAAAGTGTAACATCTCGTGTTTACCTCAAGAATTTTTCAATGAGTTGTTTGCCTATGAACCCGGAACCGCCTGTCACCAACACTGTTTTCCCCTTGTAGAACTGTTGTACAGGGGAATTACCATGCTGTATGAGGTCATTTATAGGTTTTTGACGTGACAGCAAGACTGCTTCAAACTCTTGGGCTGGATCCATTATGGGACCTGTTTGATGAATAAGACATAATATATTATATATTAAAATTGACCAAATGTGTCGCGGCTGTAGAATTTCATGTTTGGTCTAGATAGTGCTGTAATATGTCATAGGAAAAAATACATTTGAGGTCAATGTAAGGTACTCATACGTATTGTTCTTATACAATTTACTCTCTCAGAGAAGTATTGTTAATATAATTTCAAGTGCCTGGTGCTACCTCGACCATTTCTGGTCTTTTGTAGCGCACTCTTGCTTTAAAGTTCACTGCTCAGACTTATGGCTTCGAGAAACCTCCAGATCCTACCACCAGTGATCGTTTGTATTTCCTGCAATTGCATGATGTGCAACCCTAGGTTAATACTTCGGTGCCGCATTAATGGGCCACAAAAGCATAGAATATGCTTTGCAGTTTCTCAGAGAAGTATATTACATTGACCTTTTTACCGAATATTTTATTTTAATATTTTTTTGTTCGGAGTTGCTACTTTGTCAATATTTTATTATTGTGGTTTGGGAATATTTTTTATATGGTAGGTAATTTTATGGTCAAATCAAAATAATTATGTAAAAAGTAATAGACATCTTGTACACCCTCAGAGGAACTTTATCCCATATAGAGCCATGGGTGATATAAGTCCTACTAATGGGTTTGCTATCCGTTATCCTTGCAGATCGAGACCTGGGATAGTGGGACGACGTGTTGCTCTCGTGCCTCTCTAAACTAAAGGTGGCCAAGGTCTGTTATGGTCCTCGAAGACTTCTTTCTTAGCTTATACACACAGAGAGCACACTACCTCCTCCAGCAGATGAGGCCTGAAACTTTGGGACAGTGGGGGCACATATGGGAAAAGTTTGCCTCTTACCAGACGGTCGGGCCACCCCCCCCCATGGCTTTCGGTCCAGAATTTCAATCAGCTCTTCGTTTACTTGAATTTTAGCCCATGAAATCTCTAGCTGGAGGGCTTTCTTGGCTTCTCGGGAACCCTCGTACAGTTCCGCTTCACTGGCCTGTTGTTGGTCTAGTGGTTAGTGATCCTGACTGCTGAGCCAGAGGTCGTAGGTTCGATTCCGACCCAGGACATTTAATTGTGTAACGTATGTATTTAGTAATATATAAGTATGTTTATCAGTTTTTTTTTGTACGTCTGGAAACCCCCTCGGGCCGTCACCCCACCGGTGTTTTCGGTAGGGTGACGGGCAGTACGGCACACCGTTTGGTTTTAGTCAGTTTGATTCCGACACACCATCGGAATCAAACTGACTAAAACCAAACGGTGTGCCGTACTGCGCCTTAAGTAGGAGGGATCCGGGAATAGCTTTTATTAAGACATCCGGACCCTCCGTAGCGCCTGCCCGCAAAAGCGCGGGCACCACCTCCTGGTAAAAACCTTAAAACCTCTCAAATAGGCGACGTTGAGGCACATGCGGACGCCACCTCCTCGCAGGGGGCCACTATAGCGGGTGGAGGGGAAAACCCATCCCGTCCACCCGCTATAAACAGGGCGGCATAAGGTGCTGGTAAGCGCGCTTGCACCGCCCGGTTCGCCGGCGGCCAACCGGGCTGTGGATCCCAATATACTTCGGCGAGCACTTCCGCCTTCAAATACCACGGAGGACAACCAGCCAACGCGCACGCCGCCTCCGTTGATACGGTGCGGTATCCACGTATGGCTCTAACCACCATAACCCTCTGAGGCGGTTGTTTTGGGGTCTAGGGATCAAAACTGGACCTCTTGTGAAGAAATTTTTGGAAAACTCAACAACTGGTACAAAACCAATAAGTAGACTTTTGTTCGAAATCTACCTAAAACACTAGGCTTGATATTCAGAAGTGAAAGCACTTTTTTGGAAGTTATTCGTACAAAATTATACACTCATGGAAAAAGTGGCAAGCAGTTGAACTTCTTACTAGGCACATGTGTACGTATATTCAGTGCACGAATTTTTTAAACTTGCTAGTAGGTACATACACGAGTCGGAATCTTAACCTAGTTCAAGAGCGTTTAGTCTAAATTTAATCTACCATCTGACAAGACAAGCCTTCAAACCTTAAAAATTAACTTAAAAAAGTCTCTCCGACTTCAATGAGCATAAATCATGATAAATTGTATTTAGCTGTATTCTTCATTCGTTAATTTTCAACCCTTAGGCTGTGTTTCACACATCACACACCTCTCGAGCACATCCCTCACTTGTTTTGTGCGTACTTGTGTGTGCAAAAACCTCGCTCCTCTAAGCCGTTTCCACAGGACCAATACCAATAAAACCAACCAATTGGTCTGTCTGAAAAAATACCAACCAATTGGTTCTTAACAAACACATTCCTCGCTACGCATTTCTGGTGGAAACGCACCATAAAAGTGTAATATTTTCTTCAAATTTATATGGGACGAACCTCAAGTACAACCAATTCAATTTAAAAGGAATTATTGACCCGATGTCAATAATTCCTTTCATCAAATTTTATATAAACTTATTTTGAGTCGGCACCAAACAACAAACTGATTAATTATCAAAATTTTATATGTACCTACGTAGAAATGAACATGACTCTACGTAGGTAATTAATCATTTTATTAAAAAAAAAAAATATTTTTTTATTAGAAAATCAGTTTGTATAAAATTTAATAGTTTATGTAAATAAGCTCAATACTTAAGACTTAAGGTTTATTTATTTTTTGCTTTTAAACCGATGAAAAAAAGGAGGTTCTCAATTCGACCGCATAATATTTTTTTTTTAGTTCTTCTTTTCGTCGGTTTAATTTTTTGTTAAAAAGATTTTTATTTTATGATTTTTTTTTCACCATCAGCTCAGCTAGATGATTGTGTATGATTGCAGCGTGATGATTTATGTAAAATAATGTTATGTAGACAGAAATACTATTCGTTCTTAAAATTTTCGAGGGTTTCTCTCAATTTTATCAGGATCCCATCATCAGATCCTGACTTCCTTGACATGGGATCACCCTTGGGGTACCTCAAGGGTATACATCCTATCTAACAAAAAAGAAAAATCAAAATCGGTTTTTAAATAACGGAGTGCCTCCTTTATTTTCGTCGGTTAAAAAGGGTCTCGACAGACAGAATCGACAAGAAAGCGATTCTATAAGAGTCCCTTTTTTCGTCTTGACGAACGAAACCCTAAAACTTTTTTAGTAGTTTACATACAAAATATTTGAGGATTCGGACGTCCCAGCGATAGCCAGTTCGAGTTATAAATATGCGACCCTGACCTTCTCGAGGTATTGCTTACCGTCTTAGCTTTGCCTTCCATTGCCTTCCCTTCTTGCCTACCTTTCCCTTTCAATACTCCCAATTTTCCCATCTTAAGTTAAAAAATTGCCCCATAATAGGCTTGCCCCTACTACGTAAGTGAGACCAAATTTTATTTGGCCAAACGTAGGTGTTTAACTACTCTACTACTACTAACTCTGCCTACCCTTTCGAGGATACAGGTGTGAGTGTATGTCTGTGTATATGTAAAAACTTGTTATGGATATTGCTTCTTCTACTTTCATCTTTAAAGTTAAGAAGAAGACGTACTAAGTAATTTTATTTTAGATTTGATGTTAAACGTAATTTAAAGAAACAAAATTCATGAAACCAATGAATTTTTTCAAATATTTAAACCATTCATTGATGAACTATTCGCGTGACTACTATCCTACCTTCTTGAGATCTCCTATTATCACTACTATTTTCAAACTTTTTTTTTTATCGTGTGGAGACCCCCTCGGGTAATCATTCAACTGGGGCTGCCAGTGAAGTGGTATGTCGGAATCGAACCGACTAAAATAACACGGTGTTCCGTCATAAATAAGTCTATTGCAAGGGACTCCTACGGATATCTCACTAATGACTTTAGTCATTCATTGTCACTCTACCTAACGCTAATTCACAGTTACTTTAATATTTAATTTTAATTGTCTCACAAGAATAAAAAACAATTAATGTTTCCAAAAAAGTAAAATAATCAGTACCTGTTGTTAAAAAAAATGTTCAGAAATTGTCACCACTGCACTACTAGAACAATTAAAAGTAAATGAAATTTATAAGCGGGATTTGAATGAGAATAACAATGGGAATCATAAATAAAAGATATGTGATTTATTTATGCAAGCGCAAAAATGCTAATACGAAGTTGATTATTTTTAAAACATGTCAGGAGTTAAGTAAATGTAAAATAATATATATTTTCGTCACCATTAGACTTAGTTTATTCGTCCACAGCGAGTGATGGCCGTCAGAGTCATAAGGGGATACCGTACGGTTTCCTTTGAAGCGGCAAGTCTCCTAGCCGGTAGTGCGCCATGGGACCTGGAAGCCAAAAGCCTTGCGTCGTTACACCAATGGCGCAAGGAGGCTCTAGAGCGGAACCTGAGACCCGCGCCTCGCGAAATCGAAGCGCAACGGTCCCAGCTTCGCCAGGTTCTATTGGCCGAGTGGATAGAACGGCTAGAGCGACCGAGCGCAGGGCACGCTACCATTGCGGCGGTAAGACCCATCGTGAAGGATTGGCTTGAGAGGCGACACGGCAACCTCTCCTAACGGCTGACGCAGGTGCTGACCGGACACGGCTGCTTCGGAAAGTACCCGTGTCGTATAGGCCGAGAGCCAACGTCTATGTGCCATCACTGCGGAGGTGGTCACGAGGACACTGCACTCCACACTCTAGTAGAGTGCTCAGCGTGGGTGCAGCAGCGGTGCGACCTCGTGACTGCTATTGGTGAGGGAAGCCTCTCGCTAGAGGCCATGGTTCTGTCCATGGTCCAAAGTGAGAGTGCTTGGGATTCTGCCGCCTCGTTTTGTGAGGAAGTGATGTCCGCTAAAGAGGCGGCGGAAAGGGAACGGGAGAGAGTTAGTACTCTCCCGTCCCGCAGAAGAGGCACCAGGCGACGGAGACCCCAAAATGATCTCCGACCTCCATGAGCGCTGGCCTGGGGGTAACGGATGACGCTGCCTGTTACCCTAGCAGAAGCAGGCCTGAGATGGTGGCGCGATGTGTTCCGCGCGCGCCTCTGATGGAAGGCGGGCGAGGCCCCCCTATATTTTGGTGTAGCTGCCTATTAAACAGGTGGCCAAGGTCTGCCGGGGTTCTCGGGGACTTCCTTCCTAGGGTATACCCGAGTCCCTTGCAATAGACCCACTTATGTCGGAACACCGTGTGGTTTTAGTCGGTTCGATTCCGACATACCACTTCGCCGCCAGCCCCGGTGAGGTGATGACCCGTGGGGGTTTCCACACGATAAAAAAAAAAAAAAAGGACTTAGTTTATTACTTACAAAAAGGACAGATTTGTCACACCAACCATCGGGACATTTTTGTAGTGAAAACGTTGTGCACTTTTTGGGATGGGTAAAAAATGTTAAACTTGTCAGGACACATGACTTTGATCGAAAATTCATAAGACGGAGCCGAGTTTCTTATATAAAAAAAAAAATAACATTCAAAATTCAAACATTTATGAGCGGCCAGGAGCGCAGAACTTTTTTTTTTTTTTCCTTTTTCTTTCAGTGTACCATAAGTATACATTTAGATATGTTATTACTATGGTTATTACATACTTTTTATTTTTAACCTAATTATATATATACAGATGTGTGTGTATGTATACGCAAATACATTGTGAAGTAATGTTTTCACTTCTGACGTACAGTCCTACGACTGACTTTTTTTTTTTTAGAAAACCTGCATCCAACATATTATATACACCATAATAATATGTGTTTGTTTATTCACTTAACAAAATATGTAGTAGATAGTTGAATTGGAATATCAAACAAAAGATTTGATGATCGCGACTCTGAACTTTTGAGGTTAATTTTTAAATTAAAATCGAAAATATTCATTAGAAACCATTATTTATAAACGATAAAATCGAATAATATATCGCATACGGTATATTATTAACCTCGAATCTATTTTAAATCACGTGGTGTCTACATTTTTCTAGCATACGTTTTGTTTCACACTCGTCTTTGGAGTATATGTCTGGAAGAGATTGCATTTAGCAATAGGGCCGCCCTTTATACATTATCTGTTTGACACATGTATAAATGATACTTCTACTGTAACAATGGTGTACAAATAAAGGGTTATCTATCTATCTGGCTGTAACGCTTGAGTCTGACATTAACATTGAAACATTTGTTTTGGAGCAAAACATAAACAGGGCGATATCTGAAAGGAAACATTTTCAAGCCAAGAAAAGAAACATTGCATTTTAACTTGAGTTTTCTGAGGTTGTAAAGGAGTTTGACTCGCGCACCGAGAATTCCGTAAGCAAACAAACTTGTATGTAGATAGCACGTCCATCTTGGGAATCAAATTCTCGAAGATTTTTGCTCGTCTTATTTTTTCGAAAGTCAAACTTAGCTTTGTAGTTCTAAAAATACATCGATTTACGACAAAGTCAACTTTCCGACCGCAAAATATAAGTTTGTAATGACAAAAATATTTTTTTTTATGCGATATAGCGACAAATTAACGACTTTCGGATTTTTTTCTTTTACTTGTGCTTTGAGACTTTTATCGTGTGGAAACCCCCACGGGTCATCACCTCACCGGGGCTGGCGGTGAAGTGGTATTGTCGGAATCGAAGCGACTAAAACCACACGGTGTTCCGACATAAGTGGGTATATTGCAAGGGACTCGGGTATACCCTAGGAAGGAAGTCCCCGAGAACCCCGGCAGACCTTGGCCGCCTGTTAGATAATAGGCAGCCACACCAAAATGTACGGGGGGCCTCGCCCCTTTTCCATCAGAGACGCGCGCGGAACACATCGCGCCACCATCTCAGGCCTGCTTCTGCTAGGGTAACGGGCAGCCTCAGCCGTTACCCCCAGGCCAACGCTCATGGAGATCGGAGATCATTTTGGGGTCTCCGTCGCCTGGTGTCTCTCCTGCGGGACGGGAGAGTACTACCTCTCTCCCGTTACCTTTCCGCCGCCTCTTTAGCGGACATCACTTCCTCACAAAACGAGGCGGCAGAATCCCAAGCACTCTCACTTTGGACTTTGGACAGAACCATGGCCTCTAGCGAGAGGCTTCCCACACCAATAGCAGTCATGATGTCGCACCGCTGCTGCACCCACGCTGAGCACTCTACTAGAGTATGGAGTGCAGTGTCCTCGTGACCGCCTCCGCAGTGATGGCACACAGACGTTGGCTCTCGGCCTATACGACACAGGTACTTTCCGAAGCAGCCGTGTCCGGTCAGCACCTGCGTCAGGTGCTTTGAGACCTTACTTCTTACCAAAACTTCGTGATTCTAGGCCAATTGAAATTGTATCTATAGGTTTTTATTTATCTGCGAAATTATCAAATTTGGTCAAATCTCAGACTTAAGTAACCTTATCTTTTGATTAGGTTGACTTAGAAGCCTGTATTTTTTATAGCTTCAAGGGACCGTAGACCTAAGTATTTGGTATTTTTTTTCAATTTGTTGCATCTACGGGTTTCTGAGATGAAGGGGTTATTGATATTTAGTATTAAAGCTGCTGGTTTAGCACATTGGCAACGTTAGCAATTTCGTGGATCACGTCTTTGTGAATGAACCTGGAGTTTAGGAGTCACCTGCAGCGGGAGTATAGTTTAAGTTCTACATAAGCGCAGTGATCCACTCTCTGACGCGGGACTTCTTCCAACTTCTCGCAATTTCTGCTTTCGCGGGGAATGGCTATGCATTTTATGTCTTCTGTGATAATACTTCTGCTGAAGCCTCAACCAGTTTAGGTAATTTTATATTTCCTGCATGAGGCGGACTTAATGCTGTAGGCATTTTCTTTCAGTCAACCTTTGAGTGATGCAGTGACTAGTGTGGCAGGCAGGGGGCTTAGACCAAGGCCGAAGCTTATAATAATTATCAAAATAATTGAAGGTATTCAAATGTATGTAATGCTTATTGATCCTGTTATTCACGTATACATAATTATTAATTAAAATACAATTTTATTATAGAGCCATATAAGGAATCAATGAAATGAGAGGTAAGTAATATAATTTTAAAATTTATAATTTGCTTATATTTTTAGTGGTATGCTACAAATTATTTTGTCAGATACACGTTACTTGCAGCCCGCACTTTCAAAATGTAGTATTTTGACATCAAATTCAGTACAACAAACTCCTTATATTTTTGACTGATCCAAGTGAAAGATTTAGAACGTAGGAGTATAAATAAGTGTGACGTACCTACATATTTATTATTCAAATATATTATACCTTTCATGCAGAGAAAACAGGAAGTAGATGGATTAAAAACACTATAGTTTATTAGGTAAATATGCAAACTAAATATACAATAGACAAAAATACTTAAACAAAGTATATAGGATGAAATACATATCATAAACAAACATACAAATATGTACACAAACATAATATATACATAAATATAAAAACATAATAACGATTTAGATGATAAACTATAGACAGGTTGATTCTGCTAGTTTTTCGAAAAAGTAGTCCTTTACTTTCACTTTAAATGAGTAACGATTTGTGGCCATCCTGATTTCGAGGGGAAGCACATTCCAAAGAAGAACAAACTGAACGAAGAAAGAAGAGGCTACAAACTCTGAGGTGTGAACGGGACAAAAAAGAAGAAGATTTTTTAAGGAACGAAAGTTACTGATTACTACTTAAATATTGGAAATATTAAGTTAAATATTTTGGGGAAGATGGGAAATTAAGTATGGTAGACAGGGCAGTAAGGGCTCGCAAAGTCGCAACATACGGCGTTGACGAATAACCACTTAAGCTGAGAACGAAAAGAGGACACATGGTCATATTTACGAAGGTTAAATATAAATCGAATGCAGTTAAGAAGACAGTCTAATTTATCGAGAAGATCTGCATTTAGGTCATAATGGCACACCATAGTCGATTATTGAGAATATGACATATGCATGAGCGTTATCTTGGTTTTCGCGGGAAGAAAATATCCTATTGACCTCATAAACCAAAGGTATACTTTGTATCTATAAATTTTGTATTTATTAGTATATAAGTTATCCTTAAAGCATTCTCAATGCTCTACTTCTAAAAGTCTCTAACGGATAATTCTGGCAGACAAAGCTAGTCCAGAATTAATTCAAGCACAATAAATTCAATATAAGTTCAATTTATACAAGTTTCAACTGTAATATAAATAAATACCACCAAAAAATAAATACTGTAAGTCTGGTAAAATAAAATATGAAACGTGTTCTGAAACATACCAAAATATATGGATAACTTAACTTAAAAAATAAATTGTACACCTGGCCTTGATAATCGGAGACACGCCACTTTCGGCTATGACTTTTATATAAATGTTATTCATTTATTCTTTTGTATAGAGTTATAAGCCAGTCATCATTATAGTGCACTACGTATTTGATAGATATAATTTCCATTCTAATTATTCTATTTATGTAGATACAAATGCCGCTTTTAAGTCATAAAATTATGCAAAAGCACTTGAACGGCTTATGGCTATTCTACTATCCTCCTAGCTTCATCGTTATCGCGAGTCCAATCTGTTTAACTCGTCAAAACGAACCATATATCATCAACCCTTGAGTCTGGAGCCCAGACTCGAGGGTTGACGATAGTGATGATCATTTTACTAGTATCCACTGAAGAGTTTTACCATCCACCTCCAAGCTCTGTCATCAGATTAGCGATTGTCATCCTAGTTACATATACATAACTACAAAGTTTTATTTCGATATGACAATTTAAAGAAGGTAAAATAAACTTCCAAGATATGTTTACATTATTACTTTGTTACAAGTTAAGCTAATCAAATCATGTTGAAAAAAAAAAACTTTAAACAAGTTCATTGTTTAATAACCCCCGTAATTGTTAAGTTTACGGATACTACTGAAGTGACAGTTAGGTTAGGTTAGGTTTTCACGGGCGGGGGTGCCGTCTAGAAAACCTCCACGTGGTGCACCCTGGAAACGTTGGCGATGACGCTGCCTTTTGTTCCTCAGTTTTTGAGGACAGCGTCATCGCCAACGGCTAATATTCTAGTATGAAGAGGAGGCCATCTTTCTTCGGCCACTTGGTTGAGGCTTGGCCCAACAGAGCGGGCGTGTCTGTCGATACCTCTGTTGGCTCTTCGCTCTTCGGAGCTAAGAGGATGAAAACCTCGGTAAAAAATCACGAAGGAGGGACCCTTCCATGGGTCGTAGTTTCTTCGCTGTCGTCAGTGGAGAAAGAGGGCGGGCTCGGCGTGCACTCACACTGCCACCGAGCAGGCATGGGAAGATTTAGTTTAATTGCCACCGTCGGCATATCGTAATCCCGAAAGGAGTCGTGGTCATGTTTTGCGACTCCGATCGGGGACGAGGGTCTTGGCTTAGCCGCCCGGACTGCGAGGAAGAAAACCTCTCTAAAAAATCACCCCGAATCCCGTGTTCTGGTGCGTGACCAGGGGATGCATGGCTGATGGGTAGTTCAGTCGTGAGCGCACTCCCAGCCGGGGCACCTGCGGTCCCCCGGTTGGGTATAAACCTTCGCTTGCCCGGGTATTGGGGATCTCTGCCCGGGTGGACCTTTAGTTCTCCCCATCTCGTGGGTTAAATTATGGATTCAATTAATAAAATTATAAACAAATCAACCGAAGAAAGAAAGGAGAAGGTAGATAATAAGATGCAGAAGGAGAAGAACGAAAAGAAGGTGGACACCTCATCTTATGAAGAAGAGGTTTTACTGGCGACGCCTATCTCGGAAGAGCTCCCAGAAGTCAATTTGACTTCTGGGAGCAGAAGGTACTCGGAACGCCTGCGTTCCAGATCTGTCGTGTCGTCGGACGCAAATTCCGGTACGACGACGGACAACCAAGAGGCGATGGAGGTTGAGGTCCGCGGCAATGACAGTCGTAAACGCGGACGCTCCTCACATCAGGACAGCGACACGTCCCAAGAGATGCTTCCTCCCAAAGTGGCTAGTAGCCATAGAGGGAGGTCGCGCACGCCGATCTCGGCTCCGTCGGGCTCCGCCTTCTCTGGGAGGGAAGCCTATGTCCGAGCTAGAGCGGAGGGCGAAGGTGTAGCGGAGGAGGAGATTGCGGATCTCCTGCTAAAAATACAAGAGCCGGTGGTAGGGGGTTCTGTCCCCCAAACACCATCGACCATGCAAGAGAGAGCGAACGCGGCGGTGGCCATTATCCACAAAGTGGCCACCAAGTCCACGAACCTTAAGGGTTCCTTTGTTAGGGCCCTTAAGGACTCCTCTTCCGCCATCTCCGGGGTCGTCGAGACCCTCATTGGGGACGTGGCGCGCCTCCAGGCCGCAAACGATTTATTGACGGGGCAGGTCACCGAGCTCAGCGCTCAGTTCGCCCAATTTCGGGCACAGGCGAATTGCCCTGAGCAGCCAAACCCGGTTGCCCGGCAACCTGCCCCCTCCCCATCCCCCGTTCCGGATTCCCACTTGCGTCAGGTTATTGACGCAGTGTGGCGCATGATGGACGGGCGCCTCGCGGGCCTGGAGGCAAGGCTTCCTCCGGCACCTATTGTGCGGCCGCCACTCGCCGCGGCCAGGGCTAATGCGACAACGGTCCCGACACCTCTTCCCGTCTCGGGTGGCCGCGTGACAGTGACGTATGCCGCGGCGACGTCGGCACCGGCGCCTGCAGCCGCACCGAAGGCTGGTCGACCGGCCAAGGCTGCGTCAAAAGCAGTTGCACCAAAGGCCGGCCAACCGCCGAAGGCCGTCGAAAAGGTGACAGCACAATTCCCTCCGCTTCCCACTCCAGCACCGAAGGGGATGAATGCGACAGCTGTTGTTGCCGGTGCTGAGCTTGTGCCTGGTCCGTCCGCATCTGCCCCCTCCACGTCTGCCGCTTCCAGTGACGGGTGGCAGAAGGTCGGGGGAGGGAATAAGCGGTCCCGCAACCGCAATAAGAAGGCTGCCAAGAGTGCACCGTCTCCGCCGCAGGCACCATCCGTGGCAGTGACTGCCTCAAAAAAGCCCCGGAAACTGGTGCCACCCAAAACGGCGGCTGTGGTCGTAACCCTGTCGCCGGCGGCGGGGGACGGCGGGCTATCCTACGCGGCTGTCTTTAAGAAGGCTCGGGATAGTCTGGCCGGTGAATTTGGG
Source organism: Callimorpha dominula (assembly GCA_949752705.1). Taxonomy (NCBI): domain Eukaryota; kingdom Metazoa; phylum Arthropoda; class Insecta; order Lepidoptera; family Erebidae; genus Callimorpha; species Callimorpha dominula. The sequence goes on along the minus strand of OX457019.1, from coordinate 2,525,735 downwards.
GCCGTGGGTGTGAGGATGCGCCTCGCCCAAACGGGAGCTCGAGTCCTCGAGTTCCCTGGGGCTGAAGGCGCAAAGACGGCGGACACCTTTGCCGAGAAGATGCGGGAGATATTCGCAGCCACGGATGGTGTAAAGATCGCCAGGCCCACCAAGTGCGCGGAACTGCGCATTTCGGGCCTGGACGATTCAGTGACGGTCGAGGATGTCCGCGTTGTAATTCGGGAGAAGACGGGTTGCAGCGCGGACAACATCAGGGTCGGCACCATCCGCCCCGGTCCGGGGGGCCTTGGCGCGGTGTGGGCCAGTTGTCCCATGGCGTCGGCCAAGATTTTGAGCGACGCCGGAAGAGTCCTCATCGGTTTCGTGAACGCCAGAGTCACGCTCCTGGCGGCGAGACCGATGAGGTGCTTTAAATGCCTCTTCACGGGACACACCCGCGTCAAGTGCGCCAGCTGCTTTGACTGCAGCGGACTATGTTTCCGCTGCGGTCGACCGGGGCACAAGGCGGCGGAATGCTCCGCCGCCCCTCACTGCCCTGTGTGCGCGGCGGGAAATCTTCCCGCCAACCATCAGATGGGGCAGGGTGGCTGCAAGCCGCCCCGCACTTCTCGACAAACTTCGGGGGCTAGCCAATCGACCCAGGCTGCCTCCGTTGTCAATCCTGCGTCGTCGTCGTCGCCCATGGAGGAGGTTGTAGAGACAGTCCAGTAATGGACCAAGTCTCCAACCTCCTTGTCCAGGCGAACCTGAACCACTCTGCCGGTGCGCAGGATCTTTTCCTGCAAACCATGGCGGAGTGGTCGATAGGTGTCGCCGTAGCCGCGGAGCCTTATTACGTTCCTCCCCGTCCAAATTGGCTGGGTGACTGGGACGGCTCCGTGGCAGTCGTCAGCTCCACGGCGGCTCATTCCCCGCCCTTGTCGCTAAGAGACAAGGGTACTGGATATGTTGCTGCCGAATGGGGGGGGATCACCATATATGGTGTCTACTTCTCCCCCAACCGGAGTCTGAGCGACTTCGAGGTCTTCCTCAATAACCTGGAGACCTCGATCCGGCGACTAGCGTCTGGGCACGTCCTAGTGCTGGGGGACTTCAACGCCAAGTCTGTTGCGTGGGGTTCCCCCAGGACGGACGCACGGGGTGATGCCGTAGAGGAGTGGGCGGCATCGGTGGGCCTCTGTCTCCTAAACGGAGGCTCCACCAATACGTGTGTGCGACAGCAGGGGGGGTCGATAGTGGACCTTTCGTTCGCTACCCCTGCTCTCGCCGCACGAGTAAGGAACTGGCGTGTCTTGGTAGAGGTTGAGACGCTCTCGGATCACCTGTATATCCGATTTGAGCTCTCCCGGACCCAGGACCCCAGAAGGGGTCACACGGCGCGGCGTTCTTCTCGCTTCCCGCGGTGGGCTGTTACGAAGATGGATAGGGACCTACTAGAGGAGGCAGCTATTATTTACTCATGGCTGTCTCCGCAGCCTCTGACTGAGGAGGTAGACATGGGGGCAGGCCGCTTTCGCGATGCGATTACGCAGATTTGCGATGCGGCCATGCCCCGCGTCCGAGGTCGTCGGCCTCCAAGGAAGGAGGTCTACTGGTGGTCCCAGGAGTTGGCGGACCTCCGTGCGGCCTGTACTCGTGCCCGGAGGTCCTACACCCGCAGCCGGCGTCGTCACCGCGAGGAGGGCGAGGAGGACCAGCTTCATGAGGAGTACCGAGAGGCGCGGAAAACTCTGAAGCTGGCCATTAGCCGCGCCAAAGAGGAGAGGAGAAAGGAGATGCTGGAGGGTCTCGATCGTGACCCCTGGGGTCGCCCATATCGCGCGGCACAACAAAGGCTCCGCGCGTCGGGCCCCCCCCTTACGGAGACTCTCCAGCTCAGCTTCCTGCAGGATGTGGTTGAGGGCCTTTTCCCGCAACGGGTGGGACACACACCCCCGTCGATGGCCCTGTTGGCCGGACACGACGGGGAGGTCGAAAGTGAGGACGTTCCGCCCGTCACAGAGGCGGAGGTAGGGGCGGCTGTTCTACGGATCCGTTCCAAGAACACCGCCCCCGGGCCAGACGGGATCCCTGCCCGAGCTTTGGCCCTCGCCCTCGACCACATGTCGGACCGCCTCAGGGAAGTGTTCGACGCTAGCCTGGCGTCCGGATGCTTCCCTGACTGCTGGAAGAGCGGGAAGCTGGTGCTTTTAACGAAGCCGGGACGGCCTACCGACTCGGTCGCAGCCTACAGGCCCATCGTGTTGCTGGACGAGGCGGGTAAATTGTTTGAGAGGGTCCTCTCTGCCCGCATCGTCCGGCACCTTGGCGAGGTCGGCCCCGATTTGTCGGACGCCCAATTCGGTTTTCGAGCGGGGCGTTCGACCGTCGGCGCTGTGTTGCGCCTGAGGGCCGTGACCGAAGAGGTAGTGAGCTGTGGCGGCGTGTTGTTGGCGGTGTCGTTGGACATCGCCAACGCGTTCAATAGTCTGCCATTCAGCTGCATCAGGGAAGCACTCCACTATCACGGAGTGCCAGGGTACCTGAGGCGGCTAGTGGCAGACTATGTAGAGGAGCGTACCGTCGTGTACGAGGACCGAGATGGTGTTTTGAGTAGTCGGCCCATGTCGTGCGGTGTTCCGCAGGGGTCTGTCCTTGGACCACTCCTGTGGAACATGGGGTACGACTGGGCCCTTCGAGGCGACTTCCCCCCCGGGATGGGCGTAATCTGTTACGCCGACGACACACTGGTCACAGCCCGGGGGGCGAACTTCCAAGAGGCGGCGCGTTTGGCCACCAGAGGTGTCTCTCTGGTGGTCGGTCGCATCGAGGCGCTGGGTCTGCGGGTGGCCCTGGATAAGACGGAGGCCCTTTTATTTCATGGGCCTCGTCGTGGTCCACCCCCTGGCGCCTCCATCGTAGTCAACTCGGTTCTCGTACCGGTTCGGGCCCACATAAGGTATCTGGGCCTGATCCTCGACGGTAGGTGGCTCTTCGAGGAGCACTTCCGACAGCTTGCTCCGAAGCTGGTCGGCGCTGCGTCCGCCCTTGGGCGACTCTTGCCCAATTTGGGCGGACCCAGCGTCGCTACAAGACGGTTGTACACGGGGGTTGTCCGGTCAATGGCACTGTACGGTGCACCGGTGTGGGCGGGAGCTCAGACCGCCCAGAATAGGGCGCGCCTCTGGCGCCCTCAGAGGGTTATGGCGGTTAGAGCCATACGCGGATACCGCACCGTGTCGACGGAGGCGGCGTGCGCGTTGGCCGGGACTCCCCCGTGGGATTTGGAGGCGGAAGTGCTCGCCGAAGTATATCGGCGAACGGCTGAGTTCCGGGCGGGAAGCGGCAGTCGGCCCCCGCCCGAAGAGGTACGCGAATGGCGTGAGGCCGCTCGCCGAGCCACCATGGCTCGTTGGTCGTCCCGGCTGGAGGCTCCACGTGCTGGCTTTGCCGCCGTGGAGGCGCTCCAGCCGGTCATCGTCGAGTGGGCAGGGCGGCAGCACGGGACCCTTTCCTTCCGACTGACGCAGGTTCTTTCCGGGCACGGCTGCTTCGGGAAGTACCTGCACTCGGTCGCTAGGAGGGAACTGAGTCCCGCCTGTCATCACTGCGACTGTAGTGAGGACTCGGCTCAGCACACGCTGGCGGTTTGCTCCGCCTGGGCAACGCAGCGTCGGGCCCTCACTGCAGTCATCGGAGGGGATCTCTCGCTACCGGCCGTCATACGCTCCATGGCCGGTAGCGACAGGAATTTTACCGCGGTCGCGACCTTCTGTGAGGACGTCATCTCGCAGAAGGAGGCGGCGGAAAGGGTCCGGGAAGACGATCTCCACTCGGACCTAATTCGCCGCCGGCGAACCGGGCGGCAGAGGCGCGCTTACCAGCGCCTCATGCCGCCCTGAGTGTGGCCGCGGGTGGACGGGATGGGTTTTTCCCCTTCACCCGCTATAGTGGCCCCCCGCGAGGAGGCGGCGTCCGCGTGTGCCTGGATGTCGCCTAATTGAGAGGTTTTTACCCGAAGGTGGTGCCCGCGCTTTTGCGGGCAGGCGCTAGGGGGGGTCCGGATGTCTTAATAAAAGCTGTTCCCGGATCCCTCCTACTTAGGGCGCAGTACGGCACACCGTGTGGTTTTAGTCGGTTCGATTCCGACACACCGCCCCACCGAAAACCCCGGTGGGGTGACGGCCCGAGGGGGTTTCCACACGCACAAAAAAAAAAAAAAAAAAGGTTTTCACGGGCGGGTATTTTGGATCTCTGCCCGGGTCGACCTTTATTTCTCCCCATCTCGTGGGTTATATTATGGAAAATCAAATATTATTAACAGAAAACAAAACGGACGAAAAAAAGACGGAGAAGAGAAGGAGGAGCAAGAGGTTGGCGGGAAAAGTCCCGTCGACCGACGACGAAGTGTCTTGTGAGACAACTTGTTCGGTGGAGCTCCCAGAAGTCAATTTGACTCCTGGGAGCAGAAGAATGTCGGTGCGGTCTACGACTGCTAGTTCGACAGCCGACTCAGCCGAAGAGATGGAGCTGGAGGTCCGCGACACTGAGAGTCGCAAGCGCGGACGCTCCAGAGATGAGGATTTAGACACGTCGCAAGATATGTTGCCACCGAAAGTGGCTAGCAGCCTGAGAGGGAGGTCGAGGTCGCGCACGCCGATCCCAGCTCCAGCAGGTTCCGCCTTCTGCCGGTCGGGCGCTTACACCCGTGCCAGAGCGGAGGGCGAAATTGTGGCGGAGGAGGAGATTGTGGATCTCCTGCAGAAGATCCGGGAGCCGGTGGAAGGGGGTTCTGTCCCCCAAACACCGGTAACCATACAGGAGAGAGCGGACGCGGCGGTGGCCATAATTCACAAAGTGGCCACCAAGTCCGCGAACCTTAAGGGTTCTTTCGTAAAGGCCCTTAAGGACTCCTCCTCCGCGGTCTCTGGGGTCGTTAAGACCTTAATTGGTGATGTGGCGCGCCTCCAAGCGGCAAACGATGTTTTGATGGGGCAGGTGGCTGAGCTCGGCGCTCAGTTCGCCCAATTTCGGGCGCGCTCGAATTGTCCTGTCGAGTGTGTGTCGAGTCCGGTTGTGGCGCAGCCTCCTCCGTCCCCCTCTCCTCCCGAAGTTCCGGATTCCCACCTGCGTCAAGTTATTGACGCAGTGTGGAGGATGATGGACGGGCGCCTCGCAGGTCTGGAGGCAAGGCTGCCTCCAGCCCCCATCGTTCGGCCACCGCTTGCCGCTGACAAAAGGAAGGCAGCATCAGTCCCGACGCCACTTCCCGTCTCGGGTGGCCGCGTCGCTGTCTCATATGCGACGGCGACGTCGGCGCCAGCCCCTGCGGCCGCACCGAGGATTGGGCGACTGGCCAAGGCCGCAACAAAGGCGACCGCATCGAAAGCTGGGCAACAGCTTAAGGCGTCAGCTAAAACAGCGGCGCAATTCCCCCCGCTCCCCACTCCGGCACCGGGGGGGACAAGCGCCGCAGTCCCCTCTGGTGCTAAAACTGTGCCTGAACCCTCTACATCTGGCCCCTCCACGTCTTCCCCCTCCCACGACGGGTGGCAAGTAGTCGGGGAAGGTAAGAAGTTCCGAAAGCGGGGTAAGAAGGCTGCGAAGAAAGCCGCCTCTACACCGCCGTCGGCAGTGACCAACAAACAGAAGCCGCGGAAACTGCAGACGCCCAAAACGGCGGCTGTGGTGGTCACCCTGTCCCCAGAGGCGGCTAACGGCGGACTATCATATGCAGCAATCTTTAAGAAAGCTCGGGATAGCCTCGCCAGTGAGTTCGGGGCCTCAGGTGTGAGGATGCGCCTCGCCCAGACGGGAGCTCGAGTACTCGAGTTCCCCGGGGCCAAAGGTGTAAAGGCGGCCGACACCTTCGCTGAGAAGCTGCGGGGAATATTCCCAATGACAGATGGTGTCAAGATCGCCAGGCCCACCAAGTGTGCGGAGCTACGCATTTCGGGCCTGGACGACTCTGTGACGGTGGAAGATGTCTGCGTTGCCGTTCAGGAGAAGACGGGATGCAACGCGGACAGCATCAGAGTCGGTACCATCCGCCCCGGTCCTGGGGGCCTTGGCGCGGTTTGGGTCAGCTGTCCCATGGCGTCGGCCAAAGTTTTGGGGGATGCCGGCAAGGTCCTTATCGGTTTCGTGAACGCCAAAGTCACAGTTCTGACGGCGAGACCGATGAGGTGTTTCAAATGCCTAGGGTCGGGACACACCCGCGTCAAGTGTTCGAGTTGTTTTGACTGCAGCGGACTATGTTTCCGCTGCGGTCGACCGGGGCACAAGGCGGCGGAATGTTCCGCCGCCCCTCACTGTCCAGCGTGTGCGGCGGGTAATCTACCTGCCAATCACCAAATGGGGCAGGGGGGCTGCAAGCCTCCCCGCGCTTCTCAGAAAACATCGGGGGCTAGCCAGTCGACCCAGGCTACCTCCGATGTCAGTCGTGCGTTGGCGTCTTCGCCCATGGAGGTGGCTGTAGAGACGATCCAATAAATGGACCAAGTCTCCAGCCTCCTCGTCCAGACGAATCTCAACCACTCTGCCGGTGCGCAAGATCTTTTCTTGCAAACCATGGCGGAGTGGTCAGTTGGTATAGCCGTAGCTGCGGAGCCCTATTACGTTCCTCCCCGTCCCAACTGGATGGGTGACCGGGATTTCTCCGTGGCAGTCGTCGGCTCCACGGCGGCTCATTCCCCGCCCTTGTCGCTAAGAGACAAGGGTAATGGATATGTTGCCGCCGCATGGGGGGGGATCACCATATATGGTATCTACTTCTCCCCCAACAGGACTTTGAGCGACTTCGAGGTTTTCCTTAATAACCTGGAGACCTCGATGCGGCGACTAGCGTCTGGGCACGTCCTAGTGCTGGGGGACTTCAATGGAAAGTCTGTTGCGTGGGGTTCCCCCAGGACGGACGCACGGGGCGAAGCCGTAGAGGAGTGGGCGGCTTCGGTGGGCCTCTGTCTTTTAAACAGAGGCTCCACCAATACGTGCGTGCGACAGCAGGGGGGGTCGATAGTGGACCTTTCGTTTGCTACCCCTGCTCTCGCCGCACGAGTAAGGAACTGGCGTGTCCTGGAAGAGGTTGAGACGCTCTCGGATCACCTTTATATTCGATTTGAGCTCTCCCGGATCCAGGACCCCAGAAGGGGTCACACGGCGCGGCGTTCTTCCAGCTTCCCGCGGTGGGCTGTTACCAAGTTGGATAGGGACCTACTGGAGGAGGCAGCCATTATTCACTCTTGGCTGTCTTCGCGGCCTCTGACCGAAGAGGCAGACATGGGGGCGGGCCGCTTTCGCGATGCGATTACGCAGATTTGCGATGCGGCCATGCCCCGCGTTTGGGGTCGTCGGCCTCCAAGGAAGGAGGTCTACTGGTGGTCCCAGGAGTTGGCGGACCTCCGTGCGGCCTGTACTCATGCCCGGAGGTCCTACACTCGCAGCCGGCGGCGTCACCGCGAAGAGGGGGAGGAAGACCAGCTTCATGAGGAGTACCGAGAGGCGCGGAAAACTCTGAAGCTGGCCATTAGCCGCGCCAAAGAGGACAAAAGAAAGGAGATGCTGGAGGGTCTCAATGGTGACCCCTGGGGATGCCCATATCGCGCGGCGCAACAAAAGCTCCGCGCGTCGGGCCCCCCCCTTACGGAGACTCTCCAGCCCAGCTTCCTGCAGGAAGTGGTTGAGGGCCTTTTCCCGCAACGGGCGGAACACACACCCCCGTCGATGGCCCTGTTGGCCGGACACGACGGGGAGGTCGAAAGTGAGGACGTTCCGCCCGTCACGGAGGCGGAGGTAGGGGCGGTTGTTCTACGGATCCGTTCCAAGAACACCGCCCCCGGGCCAGACGGGATCCCTGCCCGAGTGTTGGCCCTTGCCCTCGATCACATGTCCGACCGCCTCAGGGAGGTGTTCGACGCTAGCTTGGCGTCCGGGCGCTTCCCTGACTGCTGGAAGAGCGGGAAGCTGGTCCTTTTAAGGAAGCCGGGACGGCCTACCGACTCGGTCGCGGCCTACAGGCCCATCGTGTTGCTGGACGAGGCGGGTAAATTGTTTGAGAGGGTCCTCTCTGCCCGCATCGTCCGGCACCTTGGCGAGGTCGGCCCCGATTTGTCGGACGCCCAATTCGGTTTTCGAGCGGGGCGTTCGACGGTCGGCGCTGTGTTGCGCCTGAGGGCCGTGACCGAAGAGGTAGTGAGGTGTGGCGGCGTGTTGTTGGCGCATAATTTGGCACATAAAATATCTGGGCCTGATCCTCGACGGTAGGTGGCGCTTCGACCAGCACTTCCTGCAGCTTGCTCCAAGGCTGGTCGGCGCTGCGTCCGCCCTTGGGCGACTCTTGCCCAATTTGGGTGGACCCAGCGTCGCTACGAGACGGCTGTACACAGGGGTTGTCCAGTCAATGGCACTGTACGGTGCACCGGTGTGGGCGGAGGTACGCGGATACCGCACCGTGTCAACGGAGGCGGCGTGCGCGTTGGCCGGGACTCCCCCGTGGGATTTGGAGGCGGAAGTGCTCGCCGAAGTATATCGGCGAACGGCTAAATTCCGGGCGGAAAGTGGCAGTCGGCCCCCGCCCGAAGAGGTACGCGAATGGCGTGAGGCCGCTCTCCACTCGGGTTTAATTCGCCGCCGGCGAACCGGGCGGCGGAGGCGCGCTTTCCAGCGCCTCATGCCGCCCTGAGTGTGGCCGCGGGTGGTTGGGACGGGTTTTCCCTTCCACCCGCTATAGTGGCCCCCCGCGAGGAGGCGGCGTCCGCGTGTGCCTGGACGTCACCTAATTGAGAGGTTGTTACCCGAAGATGGTGCCCGCGCTTTTGCGGGCAGGCGCTAGGGGGGTCCGGATGTCTTAATAAAAGCTGTTCCCGGATCCCTCCTAATTTAGGCGCAGTACGGCACACCGTGTGGTTTTAGTCGGTTTGATTCCGACACACCGCCCCACCGAAAACCCCGGTGGGGTGACGGCCCGAGGGGGTTTCCACACGCACAAAAAAAAAAAAAAAAAAGGTTTTCACGGACAGATTTCCGCAACTATACGACGAGGCGCGTATTTTGCGTTGGTGGGAATAAAGGCTATTCGAGCCACCCTAACTCCCCGAAGAATCCCAGTAACCCCTTCACGTTACCGACGATCTCGGAGAGTGACCCTGGCGAACCAAGGTACTTAGCCCGGTATTCTGCAACCCCCTGGCAGTCCAGAAGTACATGGGTTGCTGTTTCCTCTGCTTCCATGCAAGCTCTGCACAGTGTGCTGTCCGTAGCACCTATAGCAGAAAGGTGTTTATTAAACGAGCCATGCCCGGTGATAGCCCCGGTTGCCACTCGCAGCTGACGCTTGTTCAGCCGGAGTAGCACCTTTGACAACCAGCTGTTGATGGCGGGGAGTGCCGGCAATATTCATGGCTTGCCCATATGAAATTGTGTTGGTCTCTAGTACGCTTCCTTACCAATGTCCGAATATGACCGAAGGGGAGGGTCACTATGGGTTCCGGACCCATGACGCACATCTCCGATGTCCTCCTAGCCAATTCATCTGCTGCATCGTTGCCTCTAGAGCCGCTGTGACCCTTAATCCATAGGAGGGTTACTTTGTTGAGTTCGCATACCTCATTAAGACGTTGGTAGCACTCGTAGATCAGGCCCGAACAGATGACATAGTCGTCAAGGGCTTGTAACACTGCCATGCTGTTGGATAGTATACGTATCGATTGATCCTTTACCTTCCTTGCAGTGACAGCTGCTGCAGCCATGATACCTAAACACTCGGCCTGGAGTACCTGGTACCTAGAGTGGCTGTTGTTTTTATATTTAGGTCCTCTGAGAAGACCCCAGAGCCAGTGCCATACCTTGTTTTGGAGCCATCAGTGAAAATCCTGGGCTCACGAGTGTCCAGACCCTCGATGCGTTGGTCCTTGTGTAATTGGATTCTATATTTTTTATCAAATACGAACCGTTTAGGGATCCGGTCGGTTATGGCCATCGCAATCGGTATGTCCTTGGATATCATTTCCACAATCACCGTGTGTGGGCTTCCGTTGTCCCTCCACAGGTGCAGCGTCTGTTGAATCCTTATATGTCAGACTTTAATGATGACGAGTGGACTGTATACACTGGTTTATTGGTCTTCATTGCACTGTATTACTATGATATAATTATGTTGTAATGCATGGATCCACGGGCGTAGATTACGTTGCGCTTGCGTTGGTCGTAGTGGCTCGCCGCGCGCCCATCGGCCGGCCCCAGCGATCGCGTCCCTCGCGCCCGCTTCCCCCCGCCAACTAGTGTTGTGCATCGATGCGCAGACATCCTCCCCCCCCAGGTTGAATTATGAAGTTGGAAGTGGGCAGATGTTGTTGAAGGTTCGAGTTGTGATTCCCTGCGCAGTCCTCAGCTCTGCAACTCGTGCCGCTCCGTCACTGCCGGGAAAAACCTTTGTGACACGCCCCAAAGGTCATAGCAGTGGTGGTTGATTTTTGTTTTTGATGATAACTAGGCTGCCAATGGTTAGTTGTTGTAGTGAAGGGTGCGTCCATTTTGTTTTGGTCTGCAGGAGAGACACATATTCCATATTAAAACGGTTCCAAAAGTGTTGCCTTATATGCTCCACTCGTTGGTATCGTTTCCGTATGCTGATGGGTGCATTGTCAAGCTGTGGGTGCGGGACAGACAAGAGCGAACGTCCAATTAGAAAGTGAGCAGGAGTTAGGGCTGTTAAATCTAGAGGATCAGAGGACATAGGGGTCAAGGGACGCGAATTTAGAACTGCCTCTATTTGAGCCAAGCAGGTGGCTAATTCTTCGTAAGTAAAGTGTGTTATCTGAAGTAACCTTTTGAGGTGATTTTTAGTTGAACGTACAGCTGCCTCAGCTAAACCGTTAAAATGAGGAGTGTATGTCGGTACAAATGAGAACTCGATGCCCTTTTGAGCGACATCGTACGAAATGTCAGATTCTTGTAGGAATCTTTGCAATTCATTACATGTACCTATGAAAGTACTGGCATTGTCGGACACGATGCTTATAGGTTTTCCACGACGAGAGACGAATCTATTTATGGCCGCCATATAAGCTTCCTTGGTGAGTTCTGTAACGACTTCAATGTGAGTACATTTTACGGCCTGGCATATGAAGATGCATATTTAGGCTTTTGTAAGCTTACATCCCTTGTGGTCTGCCAGGAGTACAGGTCCGGCATAATCTACGTTGCAATGCAAGAACGGGAATTCTAAGATAGTTCTAGTGCTTGGCAGTTGACCCATTATAGGTTGCACTGTTTGACATTTATATCTAAAGCATTTAACACATTGTCTGACAATACATTTGGGTAAGTTCCTACCACCTAAGGGCCAGTACGCCTTTCGTATGTTTGCTAGTAGCAGTTGTGGCCCGGCATGCAGTAGCTTGACATGCTCCTTTTCAAACAAACACTTGGTAAAATGATGCTTACTACATAATAAGATGGGATGCTTGACATTGTAATCGTAAGGAGCATTGTCAAGTCTGCCGCCTACGCGAATGACACCATCTACATCTAAGAAGGGGCTGAAAGCCACTAATCTATTTCTGCGGGGCAATGTTTTTCCTGTACACAGTAGAATATATTCATTGGGAAACATCTCTTGTTGGGCGTGTATAGTAATCGAAATTAATAAACTAGATAGCTCTGATGGTTGTAAATGTCCCTGCTTTTTGTTGGTTTGATTTTTAAAATTGTGTATAAATCTGAAATATCTGAAATATAGGCTAAAATTCTCTGTAGGCGATTAATATTAGAGTGTTTGTGAATTTAATTTGCGATTGAGTTGTTATTGACCTGTGTATGATAACTAACTTGAGGTTGATCTTTGACTACAACTTCTGAAAGGTCTTGTTTAACATCAATGGGCATTTTTGGCCAATAGCTTTCATCTTTAAATGAAAATTTTGGTCCAGACCACCACAATGAGCTATCACCAATGAGATCAGCTCTCAAGCCACGCGAAATTATGTCAGCTGGATTTTGTTTGGTATCAGTGTATCCCCAAGTGTGACCTGCAGTTGTTTCTTGTATTTCGCTCACCCGATTACGAACAAAAGGTTTTAAGAGATTCGGTTTCGACTTTAACCAACACAAGACGATGGTTGAATCACACCAAAAGCGACATCTAGTGATTGGAAGGGTAAGAGAACTTAGAACTTTAGTGTGCAGCCTGGAGCCCAATAATGCGCCAGCTAATTCAAGACGAGGAATAGTTATATTTTTGATTGGAGCTATTCTGCTTTTGGAAACCAATAATTGAACATGGTATTCACCTTTATCGTCTATCGATCTAGCATAAATTGCCGCGCCATACGCTCGTTCGCTGGCATCAGTGAAAATGTGAAGTTCGTGCATCGTGGAATCTACAAAAACACGGCGAGGAATTTTTAAATTATTTAGACATGACAAGGTACTTGCAAAAGATAACCAATCATCGCGTAGCTGTTTTGGTACTTCAACGTCCCAATCACAATTAGAAATCCACAATTGTTGCATGATTGTTTCAGCTTCTATTACACACGGACCAACTAAGAGGATCGAAGATCTGACTAATAATGGATAATATGTGTCTCTTTATGACCTTTTTATTGCATTCGATGTCTATTGAAAAGCCCAAAACGTCGGGCTCACAAAGCCACTGCAACCCTAACGTCTTAGATGAAATATTTTGTCCCTCAGCAATCCCTAACGTTTGTGACTGCGTCGACGCTCCTGGAATTCGAGACAAAATATGATTGTTGTTAGACTTCCATTTACGAAGAACAAATTTGGCAGTAGCCAGAATAGAGGCGACAGATTTTGCTAGGTCTACCGAATTTGGTATAGAATCACAACCACTCAAATAATCATCCACGTAGAAGTCATTTTGGATGGACTTCTTAACTCGGTCTTCGGAAGTTGTATCTGCAAGAGTGACCAAGCATTTGGTGGCAAGATAAGGTGCTGAGGCTGTGCCATAAGTAACTGTATTTAAGCAGTATGTTTTTAGAGGTAATTTGGGGTCGTCTCTAAAAATAATTTGTTGCAACTGACGTTGCAAAGGGTTAAGTAATATGGCTCTATACATCTTTTCAACATCAGCAGATATTAAATACTTATGCCGACGGAATCGAAGTAAGATAGATATCAAATCGTTTTGCACTGCAGGCCCGATCATTTGCAAATCATTGAGGGACTTGCCTGAACTAGAGTTCATTAACCCGTCAAAGACAGTTCTGAACTTTGTGGTTGTGCGTGTTTCTTTAATAACGCCGTGATAAGAAAGAAAATATTCAGGTATTTCACCTGTGTGAGGTTTGTTTGTGATGGTATTTTCTGTCATGTGACCTAGGCTTTCGTATTCAAGCATAAAATTTACATACAAGTGTATGTAAATTTTAAGAAAGTTCTTAAAGTTTTGATGACGCTGAAATCTACGTTCGAGTGATAAGAAGCGAGCTTTAGCAACATTGTAAGAGTTTCCTAGGGTGTTAGGATCATCTTTAAGAGGCATTGTGACAACAAATTGACCATTTTCGTTACGATAGGTATTTTGAGCAAAACTCTCTTCACAAGCACGCTCTTCTTGAGATAGAATGTATTTTGATGGAATAGAGTCTAGCTCCCAAAATTTGCTTACAGTTGAATCTAATTGTTTCATGGTGTGATAACAAGTATGTGACTGAACTGGAGAATGTGCCGGAGATGAATAGTCCAAGACTGGACGGGTAACCATCCTAGCTTTGTATCACGAATTTCTGGGTAATTTTTGCCTAATTTGATTGTTGCGTTTCCTAGTACTGACCAGAATATTTCAGAACCTACTAAAATATCAACATCTGATGGTTCATAGAAGAATGGATCTGCATATTGCAAATCTGTGTGAAATGGAATTTTACCGATGTCAATCAATGCAGGGGGTTGTTTCTGTGTGAGTTGTGGCAAAATGTAGCAAGTTATGTTTGCTTTAAAAGAGCTTGTATTTGATTCTATGGTGAGATTGCAAGTCTGCGTACAAGAAGATAATTGATTGTTAATACCTGATACTGTTGAATTAGTGTGTGACTTTGACAAACCCAGCTTTTCACAAAATGTATATGAGGTGTAATTGAATGAAATACAGTTGTCCAGCAAAAGTCTGGCTTCAAACTTCTCGCCCTTATCATTGATTGCCTTCACCAAAGCTGTGGACAGTACAAGATTCAAAGAAGTAGAAATCTGTTGATAAATTTTGCCTGGGTGAGCGATACCTTCTGGTGCACTATTGACAATTGATGTATTATTAGACATATCAACAGGAAGGGCTACATTTGGCATTGGATTGGTTGTATTTTTCTGCTGATCAATATGCAATAAAGTATTGTGTTTAAACTTGCAGTATTTACAATGGGACAGCTTACATCGATTGGCAGTATGATTAGCACAGCGTAAACAATTTAGACATACTCCAAATTCTTTGGCCTTGTTAATTCGTGTTGTGACTGGTAGACTACGAAAAAGATCACAAGAATATAATAGATGTGACTTTGAACACATTGGACATTGCAATACCTTGTTAAAATTTGATTCATTGAATTGTTGAGCCTGCTGATTGTTTTCTTTGGGGATAAAATAATCTTTGTGATTGTCCTTTGACTGTTTATATGGTTTATCTTCTATCGTTTCTAATAAATCTGCCTTATTATTAAGAAAGGAGCAAAATTGTTACAGAGTTGGTGACCTTTCTAGGGAGCTACGATACTCTTCCCAGTCCCTATTGGTAGTAGAGTCTAATTTGCTTGACATCATATAAATAATCATTGTGTCCCAGTAGTCAACAGGTTCATTTAAAGTTTTTAATGCTCGGGTGTTTTTATTAATCATATCAACCATACAGCGTAGTGCAGCACAGGATTCTTTTGTAAGTGTTTGAGCATTGAACAATGCTTGTAAATGATTATTTATTAAAAGCCTATTGTTGTCATACCGTTGACACAACAAGTTCCATGCACTTTCATAATTTGTTGCCTTAAAGTCTATGTTTGCTATAACTTGTTGTGCGTTTCCCCTTAAAGATGCACGGAGGTAATGAAGTTTGCTTATATTATCTATGCAAGAGCTATTATGGATCAACGACAAGAATGTGTCTTTGTATTCTAACCAGGACTCAAGGCCACCGCAAAAGGTTGGAAGATTGATCTTAGGTAAGCGTACAAAATTTTTAGAACCACCTGATTGATTTGGTGACCTCGTTACAGACTCCTCATCACATTTGTCAGCGACTGGAGACAGTAAGGCACGAGCTTGAGCAGCCAATAAATGGAATCTCTCCTCGAACTTGGCTCGCTCTGCATATTCCTCCTCTGGCTGCTCTGACAGGACTTCAATCTCCAGCTGTAATTCGTCGAATTTGTCATATATAGCATCGAATTTTGAAAAACGACCACTTAGTTCGTTGATTTGTAAGGCAGACAGAGATTTACTGGTTTGAATTACAGTGATGTAGTTGTTAAAGTTAGTTAATTTAGCTTTCAAGGCACTACGCTTTTTAATTAGATTATCCATGATGTAATTTCTTTAACGTGGTACTATGTACCAACGTTTGATAAAGTATATTGTGTATTTTATAAATTTTGGTAAACAAATGTTTACAGTAGAGTAGAAATATGCATGTAACCAAGCGGTTATAATTTTAAAAACTCAATGAAAGTTCAATAATGGGTTTATTTTGCGAGGGATGTAGGTACCCACCGCTATGTATATTATATAAAATGCCGAACGTTCTCGAACCGTTCAACTAAAATTATAACGTATGTATTTAATATATACGTATACTCTAATAGAAACAAGAATTGCATTTCAAGGTTTTCAAATTCGTTTGTATGCTTGAGCTGCTAGCAACAAATTATAAATTATTGTTAGCGTCGTGCGAAGTAATTGAAAAGAAAAAAACTATAGCGTGCAATGCAATGGCGACGTAGGTGGAAGCCGTAGGTACGTTTCATGCGATGCACAATTCTCATAGCAATAATTGCAGGTACACAAGATGCATCGAAGCTTATAGAGAAACGTAGTAGCTAGATTGTTGCAATGGCTCAAATAAAGTGAAATTAGTATAGGAGCAATAAAGACAATTGGATTTTAAACCAATATGGCGGTTTCTGGTGGTAGGATTATGAAAGGAAATAATTGAAACGAACTCACCAGTCCTTGCCCATTGATAAATGCGTCTCTCACTAAAATAGTATATTTCTTGATATATTATGCGTCGACGGCCTTGTCCCGACGTACGGTAATTCCTCGAGATTTTTGAAATGTTAAGCTTTGAAGTGTTAAGCGTTCGTTTTGTTGATTTACTCCGTCGGAGGACCATATGTTGAATCCTTATATGTCGGACTGTAATGATGACGAGTGGACTGTATACACTGGTTTATTGGTCTTCATTGCACTGTATTACTATGATATAATTATGTTGTAATGCATGGATCCACGGGCGTAGATTACGTTGCGCTTGCGTTGGTCGTAGTGGCTCGCCGCGCGCCCATCGGCCAGCCCCAGCGGTCGCGTGCCCCGCGCCCGCTTCCCCCCGCCAGCTAGTGTTGTGCATCGATGCGCAGACAGCGTCCTTAGCCTTGTTGCAGCTAGAGCTGCTTCCTGTTGTATATATAGGTGTAGACGAGTTAGATCGAGCATGACTTCCAGGGCTGCAGTTGGTGTAGTCCTCATGCAACCCGTAATCGCCGTGCACGCTAACCTCTGGAATTTTCGTAATTCGTTCTCTACGGTGGTCAGCTTAACTCGAGGCCACCACACGATGGAACCGTAGGAAATAACCGGGCGGATCACTGTGATGTACAGCCATAGGATGATCTTGGGGGATAGACCCCAGCGTCTGCCGATCATCCTCTTGCACTGCCAGAAAATGATGCTCGCCTTCTCTATCTTGTATTCTATGTGGCTGCTCCAGGTCAGCTTGCTGTCAAGAATTACACCTAGGTACCTTACCTTTGGCGATACCATGAGTTGCTTGTTGAACAATGTGGGTAGACAATAGTTACCCAAGGCTCGTTTGAGAGTGAACATTACCAGCTCGGTTTTAGATGGGTTGACTGACAAGTCAAACTTCATGCACCATCGCTCCACTAAGCGCAGAGCTGCCTGAGTTAGCTCGCAGACCGTACTTGTGACCTTACCTGATATGAGTATAGTCAGGTCATCTGCGTAGCCGACCGTATAATAGTGGTTCGCATTTAGTTTAGTGATGAGGTCATTTATGACCATATTCCACAGGAGCGGCGAGAGTACACCACCCTGTGGGCATCCCCTAACCAATTTGGCTGCCTGTGACTCACCTGCGAACCGTACTACTCGTTTGCTGAGCATATTGGTGATCCAGTCTGTGAGCATCTGTCTCACCTTGTGCCGCTCCAATGCGGCACGAATGCTAGTAAAATGAGTTCTGTCAAAGGCTCCCTCTATATCAATGAAGGTCCCAAGACAGATGCCCTTCTGTTGTATAGCTGCCTTTATTTGTCCTACGACCCGATGAAGCGCTGATTCTGTAGATTTACCTGAACTATAAACATGCTGGTTGCTATGTAGCGGTATGTTTCTAAGCGCTCCTTCTCTCAGCTCTCTTTCACACAGTCTCTCCAATGTCTTAAGCATGAAGGATGTGAGACTGATAGGCCTGAATGATTTCGCATTCGTGTAATCGTTCTTACCCGGCTTGGGGATGAATATAACTTTCACTTCCCTCCATCCTTTAGGGACGTACCTTAGTGCAGGGCACGCTTGTAACAAGGCGGCCAGTATCCTAGTGACGGATTGTCCCCCCCACTGAAGCAGTGCAGGGAAAATACCATCTGGTCCAGCCGATTTGAATGGATGGAAACTTTGGAGAGCCCATTGAACCTTACCTTCGGTTGCGATGTGCTCCGCATATTGCCAATCATGAGCCGTTGGTGTATTAGATACATTGTCATACCAGTTTACTGCCTGTACTAACTCACATCCTGGGAAGTGTGCTTCTAGTAGAACGCGGTCGGTTTCTTCTGGTGATGTTGTGTATGAGTTGTCGGGTTTTCGAAGAGTGCCAGCTCTCGACATCGAATCTTGAGCTAGGAGCTTCCTTACTTGGTTTGCTTGGTCGCAGGATTCAATATTGCTGCAGAATTTTCTCCATCCTGCTTTGCTATAGAACCTGATGCGTTTTTTGTATTCGGATTTAGCGGCCTTATAGACATCCCAGTCCACCTCAGCGCCAGTGTTCATGGCCCTGTTAAAGGCTCTTCTGACTTTCTTCCTTCGGCGTTCAAGTTCGCCACCCCACCATGGCTGCTTGCCCTGCTCAGCAGGAGGTGAGTTCTCTGGACATGCTTCGTGGTAGCTAGAAATCATGAGATTTGTTAGCTCTGTTACCTGTTTTTCAATGTGTGTAGTATTCTCCAATTTACCGGATGCTTCAAGCGGCGCAAGTCCCATACGAAGAGACCTTCGATATCTGGTCTTGTCGGTCTTGCGTGGGTTCCTCTTGGGAGGTGTGGGAGGAATCGAAACCTGTAGGTGAAATCTGATCCACCGATGGTCTGAGCATGAGGCCTCATCGGACACGTGCCATCCATCAATGTACCTAGCTGCCTTCTCCGTTGCTAGAGTTAGGTCTATGATCGTACTAGCACGCTTAGTCACGTAAGTAGCTTTAGAACCTGTGTTTAGCAAAATCAGGTTTGCAGAAAAAATATAATCAACTAGAGCCTTACCTCGGTTGTTGCATCTGTCCATCCCCCACAGCTGGTGGTGTGCGTTGGAGTCCATCCCGACTACAATCTCTAGCCCGGCCGTTTCGCAGAAGCTGATCAGTCTGGTGAGATCGTGCGGGGGGAGTTCCTCGTCCTCATGCATATATGCAGAGACCAGAACCCATGCTTGTTGTCCTAGTTGGAGCCTTATGGCAAACAGGTCTCTGGTACAGAAGTCTGTTAAAGGCTGCGCAACAATGTGTTCAGTGACATAAATACATGATCTTGGACTTTCATTATTTATGTAGTATAGTAGCTTACCTCTTAAGTTAGAGAGACCATGTATGCGGCCTTGTCTGACCCATGGCTCTTGGATCAGGACAATGGCAGATTGTTGAACCTCCAACCATTTTCGCAGCTGAGCCGTCGCAGTGATGCTATGGTGGAGGTTTGCCTGCAGCGCATGAACGGCTGACGAAGGGCACGCCATTTTCGGATGGCTCCCCTTCCCCACCCCCAATGTGTAGTCCGGCCAGGAGGTCCTGGGGCTCCTTATCGTCCGCCAACAGGGCCTCGACATCCTCCTCGGACATCGGCATTTCCGCCACCGGGTCGAATGTTGACCCAGCAGCTAATGGGGTCGCCAAATGAGTACTGGCGACCTCGGCAGTGGCCGATGCGTTTTGGGCATCCCTGCTCCCATGACCTTTGGGTCGCTATGGCAATTTTCGGTTTGGGGGTCCCAATTCGGAGGATATTCGGAGAATTTCCCGCCCTGACCCTGGAATCTTACGTACACCGCCCCACACAAGGATCTGAGGCGGCGCCCGGCTTTCATCAGGGTCGGGATTTGGTCCTCCGGTATCGAGACCACCACAACCAGCCGTTTGCTTGTTTTTCGGCACGCAGTAGCAACCACTTGTCCACGTCGACCCAGGGGTTCTGGAAGGCCAGAGTGTTGCCAATCTCAGTTGGGCCCTTCAAAACCCCGCTGTCGTCGGGGACATGGATGCCACAGCGTACCCGCCTGGCAATCTCCGACTGAAGTGACAGTTACGTTTCAACGGAAATTGTGAAAAAATATATTTTAAGTGATCACTGCGAATTTATTGTCACCTCTTTCAAGGTATTTATCATCTTATCATTGGTATAAACATACTTTATTCACAGTGAGAGTATAGTTTTACAGAAATATTAACAGTTATTAAACCTTATACTGTTTAAAACTACCTCCCATTAGTTGATTGCAATTCTTCTAGTTATAAAATATTGCCAAAGTCTTAAAAGACCTATTATAAGATGATTCAAACTCGCAAAGTATTGGCACGTCAGGAGGAGGCCAAACTCCAAATGACATTAAGAGAACTAAAAGCTACCAAGGAGAAGTGTGATCAGCTGATCAAAGAGAGAAATGACAGTGAACAAACACTCTTGGATACTTTACATGAAAATGATAATTTTAGACTTAAACTGTCATCATTGCATTCAGACTATGTTGAAGTTACCAATGCTCGGGACAGACTACAGCTCCTTGTTGACTCATTTGACACATGCACGGATGAGTACGAGCAAGCTCTGAAACGCATCAGGGTTTTAAAGCGCCAGCTACATGAAGCACACAACACCATATCATCATTTGAAGACTTCAAGGACAGGATAGTAGCAGCATCAAATCAGAGTCTGTTCGAGGAGCTGGTCGCTCTCAGTTCACCATTGGTAGTTAACAACCATAACTCGGCTCTCATTATAGATCTTACAAATGACAATGACTCCTTCAGAGTTAATAAACCTTAAAAAGTCATCAAATGTAGTAAGAACAAATTGAAAAAGTACATTCGTGTTAAAAAATTTATTACAAAAACAAAAAAACTTATTTATAAACATAAATTCTTTATAGATAGTGTAGCTTTAAATAGGCAGAGGATGCAATTAATTGATCAGGTTAATATGTACTCCATAGAGGTAGATAACATGTCTTCACAATATTTTGATGACACAGGAGCTCTTCAAACAGAAATTAAGAAACCTTAGCAGCAACTGAGAACTATTAGTAGTAAATATGAGAGTTCACAAAAACAAAGTAGGAAACAAGTTTTGGCAATAGGTAAATTAGTTAATTCATGCAATTGTAGGAATGATTCATTGTTGTTGTCTGATAACCACAATGAAACCACTAGTTCTTTAGACAGTTTGCCTATAACATGTGCCCCTAGGATATTGACAGCAAATAACAATAATGTAGTTAATTTCCAGAATGGCAAAACAACTAGTCAATATCAATTGTACTGTACCAATAGTAATATAATAATGTTTAGCGATGAAATTGGTAAAGGTTTAGGTATGTTAATGACAAACTCAAAAAAGGAATGTTCATTTAACAACTTTTGTATGCCAAACCTAGCATATAATATGATTCTAGAAAAGGCTATTAGTGCAAATTTTGATACAAATACTAGTCTCATAATTTTCAGTGGCAATAGGCAATAGGCAATAGGGGCAATAGGCAAATACTGTAAATAAAAAAACATTCATAAAATACTTTGAACAGTTATCGGAACTTAATGCAAATAAAATAGTACTATTTACACTGCCAATTAGTAAAGGGTTGTCTCAACATGAAAAAAAAAGGATTAATTTAAACATGACCATGTTTAATTTAACAAGCTAAATTAATGGTATATTTTATAATAAATTTCATTTAATTGACATCAATAGGATTGTCTATGATAATAGTTTTTTGACCACAGATAGTTATTATCTGCCATATTATTTTAAAAGACAAATAGCTGTTTCGCTATCATATTATTTTAGAATAATAGCCAAGAACTTGGCTAACCTGACAGCTCCTATAGAGCACCTTTAGAATGTAAGAACACTGTAGCCAAACATTTGGCTTCATATAGTGCTCCTTCTGAGCTAATTAACAATGATGTTATTAATATTAATTCAGGCAATAGCTTGGCCGTACATTGTGACATAATTTTTTTTAATTAATTGCTAAGACAATAGAGCCTATCTCTTGCATATCAAATCATTTACTCAATAATGGTATTGATAGTAGAAATACAAAAATAAATAAAAATTGTAGCAATAAAGTAAAAAAGGGTCGTTCAACAATTGATGCTGGTGCAACTCTTTTGAGACATATATTTAATGCATGGGAGAATTCACAAGTTGCGATAGGTGTATTTTGCGATCTCTCAAAAGCTTTTGACTGTGTAGAACATAACACGCTTTTTCTTAAACTTTAACATTATGGTGTTAATGGTATTGCTTTGGAACTAATTGTTTCCTACTTGAAAGATAGAATTCAACATGTGGATGTCAATGGTGCGAGGTCTTCTGGGTTACCTGTTACTATGGGCGTTCCTCAGGGCTCTATACTGGGTCCTCTACTTTTTCGCATATATATAAACGATTTACCTTATTATTTAAAAGATCTCTGTGATATAGTTCTATTTGCTGATGATACGTCACTTATTTTTAAAGTCGATCGTAAGAAAACAGTTTTTGACGATGTGAATAGAGCACTAAATGATGTATTGTATTGGTTTTCAACTAACAATCTCCTTCTAAATTCAAATAAAACAAAGTGTGTGAGATTTACTATGCCAAATGGCTAGGTACTAATTTAACTCTAAATAATGAAATGTTAAGTATTGTAGACTCAACAGTATTCTTAGGGGAGCAGTATTCTCAGATAGACAGCCTTGCAGGTAGGCTTAGTTCGGCAGCTTATGCAGTATGGAAGGTACGCCAGCTCACTGATACGGACACAGCTAGGCTATTTTATTTTAGCTACTTTCGCAGCGTCATGTCCTATGGTATACTACTTTGGGGCAAGGCGGCTGATGTTGAAACGATTTTTACTCTCCAAAAACGAGCCATCCGCTCCATATACAATTTAGGTGCTAGAGTCTCTCTTCGAGAGTTGTTTAAGGATATAGGTATTTTAACTGTTGCATCACAGTATATTTTTGTAAATATTATGTTTCTTAGGTACAACATTAATGACTATAAGAAAAAAAGTGATATACACAATATTAATACAAGAAACAAGTCTAAACTCGTTGGTACCTATCATCGCTTGCATAAAGTACACAACTCGTTCGAAGGTCTTGGTATACGTTTTTATAATAAAATTCCTATACATGTAAGCGACCTTCCTGTAGATAAATTCAAGCAAACTGTAAAAAATCACCTTATTAGGAAATCCTACTATACGATCAACGATTATCTAAACGACAAACAGTCTTGGGCTTAAGGTGTCATTAGGTATATACACACAAACTTCTTTGTCTTATAATTAAGTTAAATTATTAACAAATCATTGTCAGTTGAAAGTAATGCGTGACGATTATTATGGTAATTTGACTAGTAGTGATTTTTATCAGTATCTCGACTGGTTCGTCATGCTCACTAAAATGTCATTGCTTGCGGCGTCGTCATGGGGCGGGTCATTTCTTTCCCTCGGATATGGCGAAGGAGATGATGGCTGGTCCAGCGTCATAGTCGTGAACGGGTGCTGCTTGGGGTTACTGGTCGGCCTAGTCAGCGATGCTTTATCCTATACTATTATTTTGGTTCGATCAACTGCTACTCTAGCCTCTTAATCCAGTCGAGAATTAATTTTAACAGTAGATTTTGTAACTGAATGAAGGTAGATGTGCACTTTGAATGATTTCTAGGTTTAATAAGTTCAAACCTTCAACGGTATCACTGAGTGATTTTTATTTTTTAGTACGTTAGCTTTTGGAGCATTTCAATAAAATGAAATTCAGGTGGCATCAGCTTGCATCCTGTTTACCTTTCGTGTAACACTAACACTATTGTACCTGAAATTCTGACTTCTAAAAAGAGTGGCCATGAGTTTCTTTGCCAGTATTCTTCTCATAAGGCTCTACGCATTTTGGAAACTGGAAGTTATAGATCGACACAAGCAGGCAGTAGATTTTGGTGTTTTCACCTAATTTACCTCGACAATCCAGTACATGCTGTGGCGTCTGTTTGCGCCGATCTATGAATTTAAGTCTAGCTTCAATTTAACGTTTATAAATGTCACTTAGTGTCTTAATTGAATAAATGATTTTGAATTTGAATTTAAATTTGAGGTGGGAGTACGCTCTTTTCTAGAAGATTTAAAGGTCGTATCGGTCCAGTATAGATTGGTTGTGCGAGGTAAAAAGTTTCTAGACGACCGCACAGTGGTGGATTGCCAATTATAAGTCCGATCACGGATGCACTGGGTGTGTTCTGGGTTCAAATCGCACACGGGGCAAACATTTGTGTGATCCACAAGTAGTTCTCCCGAGTCTGGGTGTTATTTGTGTCCGTTGTTTGTATGTTTGTGAAGCCCCCCGCGACACAGGAATATTCCTAATGCAGGTGTTGTCTTTTAAAAATGAAAAAATAAAGAACAATTCCTCGGCGCACTCCCCATAATGTAATACAAGCCATAAAGAATGCAGAGTGAAGGTAAATTTACGCAACGCCAAGGAGGCAAGCGATCTGAAATATCCTGGCAATTGACGATTCGAGTCGCTCTCCGTTGAATGCAGTCCGGAGGGAGAAGCTGGTACTTTGGGGAAGTAAATAACATCAGTTTTTGCTATTTATGATAGCGTGACAGAAGACGAAATACGGATTTGTTGTTGTTCCAACAACATCATAAGATCCTGAAGAAAATAAGTAAGCTTAAACCCAGTACCCACAAAATGGCAGAGCAATAAAATTCAGACACGTAAGAAGCGTAAAATGTCTCCTGGAAGTTGTAAAAAACATAAGTTTCTAGATCAATGAAATAATAAATACTGTGATTTGTTAGGTTATAGTTTAATTGCAAAAATCAATATAAATTATAATATACTAGACATTAAAGGTAATTCAATAGTAAAGTTACTTGAGTAAACGTCACAGGTCAAGTCACAGGGGTCTGTTCTTGGACCACGCGTGTATGACATGACTGAATCCTTTGTGCAGACTTTCGCCCCGCGGTTTCACCCCCGTAAGTTTTGGTCCCGTGAGAATATCGGGATAAAAAGTAACCTATGCGTTAATTCAGGTCTCCAGCTATCTACATACCAAATTTCATCGCAATCGGTTCAGTGGTTTTTGCGTGAAAGAGTAACAAACATCAATCCATCCATCCATCCATCTATCCAAACTTTCACATTTATAATATTTGTGGGATAATACATCAGTACTAGTATATACGTACGTCAGTTTGTAATAAGCAAACATTTGGCGCGTGTGACCAAATTGCTTTTCGGTTGTTATCTTGAAAAGCAACATTTTTTTATTCCTAATATATGTTAATACAATACTGTCGAATTTTAAATTAGACTTATCATAAAAATATCTGCTACACTTTATTTTGCCATTTTTATTGTTCAACTTATATTTAAGGATGTTGCCACATAACAAAATGACAATAGTAGTGACAATCTTTTAAATTAAATTTTTAAGTAAATTATGAAGGCCTTTTCCATATTATAACATCTTATTCTGTCTTTCTACAAAATATTTTCTTCATTTGCAGTCTTATAGAATGTTGATCCTACACTGTTTTTTTTTGCACACAAAAAATACCACACTGTATTAGTAGGGGAGCCCACCACGAAAACCATTTTACCGTCAAAACCGTATAAAGTCGTTAGACTTAATAAATCTGAATCCGACTAAGTAGCCGGCCAGAAACGTCGCAGTTTTTTGGGGGGTATTTCTGCTATGTCAAAAAAAAACCGACGGTTTTATTATAATACATAGGTTATTTAAAATATACGGTTTAACTCACGTGTATATTGCGGGGATGCCCGACTAGTTTCGGACCCGATGGGGGCCCTTCCAGTCTGGCACCTGCAAACGGCGCAGCAGGACGCCTCACCCCTTGATAAAGGGCCCCCGTCGGGTCCGAAACTCTTCGGGCATCCCCGAAATATACACGTGAGTAAAACCGTATATTTTAAATAATATGAATGCCACTCACGAAAGTTATTATTCGAATACATAGGTTTTCGTCATTTTATTAATAAAAAGTTCTTCTTCAGACATTTTGAGCGTCACATGTGGCCTGAGCACTTTTCAAATATATTATAAAAAATTACCAACCATTGCATAGCAGTCTGGTTCCATTTTTTTTTCAAAACTTTTCTATTGCTGCCGAGATCGCCAAAAATTGTTTTCAGACATTTTAAATGCTACCTATAACTCCAAAAACAAAAAGATGTAATGTTCTTAACGTTCAAAGTTGTCTGCGAAACCGCTAGATTTCACGTATTTCTCCGGTAACCAACTACCAAAATTGAAAGATGTTATTTTGGACGATGAATCAACGTCACGCATTTGGCTAATAATATTTTTATTACAAAATGTTGACCAGATCTTTAATATCTTCTTCTAAAAAAAAAAACAGTCTCATCAATAAAAAAAAAATAAAAATATCACTTAGTGAGAAAGCCTCTATCTCTATAAGTGTAGAGTGCACTCTTTACCGGAGAATGATTTTTATCCCAGTTTCCTTTTGTCTAATTTATGAAGAAAGTCGTACAAATTGGGTTCGATGGTCTTTATTAACCATTATCTGAGAATTTGAGAGTTGCAACTTACTCATTTGCTTTGCGGAGTGATACCACGGCCTCACAGAAAACCGGCAATGAAGTAATGTGTATGCTTTTCGCCGAGTGAGTGAAGTTACCAAAGGCCCTAACCCTTCCCCTTCTCCCTTCCTCAATTCTTCTCCCCCTCTTCCCCTACTCCCACCTTAAATGCCGGCAACGCACTTGTGACTCTTGAGTTGAAGGTGCTTATGGGTGACGGAAGTCACTTACCATCAGGTGACCCGTCTGCTCGTTTGCCCCCTATGAAATAAAAAATAAATAAAAAAAAACTTTTTTTCTACATCTGGGCCACTTTTTTCATATCCAACAGTTTTCAGACAGAATGCTTGTTACCGATCAGAAAAACATTTCATCTCGTTCCTAATGGTTTACACTCATAAAATGCTCACACTTTGTTCTGAAAAATTATTTATTCTCATTAACTGACCAATATTCACTTGAAAACAAGATTTTCAGACGGTTTTCTGTGACTTTGTTTGCCTCATTTTTAATTTTTATCCTATCTATCTTATGAATATTTTTGGTATAGTTACAGGTGTCAGATTGGACAGGAATAATAATTTGACACATCTCACACACGGCCGTCTGATCCTAAAGTAGGCAGAGCCTGTGCTATGGTAACCCGACTGCTGATAAATATACTTATATATTTCTAAATACATACATATTATAGATAAATTACACCCAGACACAGAACAAATAATCATGCTCATCACACAATTATTTGTCCTGGGTGGGAATCTAAGGAATGCTTATTTAATGTTGTTTTCTATGTTTTAAATAACATAACAAGAATTGAGTTTTATTATTTTTTTATTTCAAAGTTCACGCGCTCTTAATTAAAAACCATTTGCAAATATAAATATACATTTTGCACTGTTTTCTTAAATAGACATATACATATATATATATATATATATATATATATATATTTGTTTTCTTTCACTAACTACATTCTTGTCCATTTTACCAAGTTGTTCTATTTTGTAACATTCTTGGTATTCTTATCAAAATATCATCATTATTATGCTGTACACGAAGTACAAAACCTTCCATATCAAATACCCATACAGCAATGAGACAATTATGTGCAGTACCAAGAACAATTTTTGTTTTCTGCTTGCGTTTACAGTTCCTTGGAGGTTGTCTTTGACGACATATCTGTGAGGAAAGAAATATCATAAACTTTAGGGTTTGCTTATACAGGTGTTACAGACAGGTGTGGTAAAATTTTAGAAAAGTTATGTTTAGTTGACAGTAGCAACCTGCCCCGGCTTAGCACCAGTGGCAGAGACATATTCAACAATCATCATCATATTTCAACCAATTTTATAAAACTTTAACAAATTATATACCTAAACCTTCCTCATGAATGGCTCTATCTATTGGTGAAAACCTCATGAAAATTCGTTCAGTAGTTTGCGTTTATTGCGTACAGACAGACAGACAGACGCGGTGGAGGACTTTGTTTTATAATATGTAGTGATATAGTTGATTTAGCTAGAAAAAAAATGATAATGAAAGAAAAAAAAAATCTTCCGAAAACGCTTTTCGTTATGCAAATAACATATTATGATTTTTCATGTCAATTTCAATGGCGTTTTGTGTTTGATAGATAATTAAACCCGCCTTAAATGAAAATAATAAAACTTCTTGGTTGTTGTTTTATGCCTGCTCTCATAGAGGAATGGGTGAATATTCTCCAATATCGTATAAGAAACTTGGGTACACCAACACCCAGTTGCACCAGCATGCAAACAGAAAGTACTAAAATTTGTGAAAATTGTAATGTTGTAGAAAAATATTGTATTTTTGTTTTAAGATGAGATTGGTTATTTTTTCTTTAGTAATAATATTAATTTTTATTGTATAAGTGAGATTGTAGGTTTACACAGTTTTTACACGTAAGATTAGTTGTCTTACAATTATAAATCTACAATAATGTTTTGGCTGAGTCCAGTTCTCCCAGCTAGATAGCCTGTGTTAGGGAAAAAAACAGTGAAATTTTGGTTTTTCCAGATCCATCCATCATATATATTATATGCAATGAGTATTTCATTACATTGCCTTCCCTTCTGACCTACATTTCTTTTTAATATACTCCCATGTTTTCAATCTTTAATATCCAAAGTACCCGGTTGACGGCAATAGGCTTGCCCTCCATTACGTGAGTTTAATACGTCTCTGCCTACACTTTTGGGGATACAGGCGTGTGTATGTATGTATATTCTATTATTATAAAGTTATACATACCTACGAAGTCCAATAGCCCAGCACCTTATATTCTCCTCAAAGTCTACAGTGTCGACGTCACAATTAAAAATGATGCGATCTTCAGCTGACATTCGTTTCATCATAGATTTTAGCTCATCATCTTTCAAATTCCAATCGTGAAAGAGAAAGTATTTGTATGCCTTAGTTACCTTGTATATTTTTGTGTAAATTTTCACTAATCTGAAAGAACGCAATAAAAATATACCAATAGTTTGATTTGAAGAGATGTAGGTATATCTTTATAGATTATAGAGTGTTATAGCGTAGGTTGGAATAGGATGAATGAACTGGGGGTGCTGTCTAGAAAACCTCCACGCGGTGCACCCTGGAAACGTTGGCGATGACGTTTCCTTTTCCTCCTCCGTGTTTGGGGAGGGCGTCATCGCCAACGGCTAATATTCTAGTAAGGAGAGGAGGCCATTTTTCTTCGGCCACTCGGTCGAGGCTTGGTCCAACAGAGCAGGCGTTTCTGTCGATTCCTCTGTTGGCTCTTCGCTCTTCGGAGCTATGAGGATGAAAACCTCGGTAAAAAATCACGAAGGAGGGACCCTTCCATGGGTCGGAGTTTCTCCCCTGTCCTCAGTGGAGAGCGAAGACGGGCTCGGCGTGCACTCACACTGCCACCGAGCAGGCATGGGGAATTTAGTTTCCTGGCCACCGTTGGCATATCGTAATCCCGAAAGGAGTCGTGGTCATGTTTTGCGACTCCAATCGGGGACGAGGGTCTTGGCTTAGCCGCCCGGACTGCGAGGAAGAAAACCTCTCTAAAAATCACCCCGAATCCCGTGTTCTGGTGCGTGACCAGGGGATGCATGGCTGATGGGTAGTTCAGTCGCAAGCGCACTCCCAGCCGGGGCACCTGCGGCCCCCTCGGTTGGGCATAAAATTTCGCTTGCCCGGGTATTGGGGGATCTCTGCCCGGGTCGACCTTTATTTCTCCCCCAATCGTGGGTCTAAAAATGGAAAACTTAAAACAAACAACAAAAAACATAACTGTGGAAAAAAAGAAGGAGATAAAAGAAACAAAAAAAGCCAGAGAAGTAGGAAGGTAGCGTCTGAAGCTTCGTCAACCGACGATGAAGTTTCATGTCTGACTACTCGTTCGGTGGAGCTCCCAGAAGTCAGTATGACTCCTGGGAGCAGACAGTCGGAGCGATTACGCTCCAAGGCCGGATCTTCCACGGAAGTGGCAAATCCCAATCCTGAGGTTGTGGAGATGGAGCTTGAGCTCCGCGACCTCGACAGCCGAAAGCGAGGTCGCTCAAGGGACGAAGATGATGAACCATCTACAGAAATGCTCCCTCCCAAAATGGCTAGTAGCCAAAGAGGGAGGTCAAGGTCGCGTACACCGATTCCAGCTCCGGCTGGTTCCGCCTTCTCTAAGGCGGGAGTGTACGCGCGAGCTCGTGCGGAGGGCGAAATCGTTGCGGAGGAGGAGATCGCGGATCTCCTGATGAAGATCCGTGCACCGGTGGAAGGGGGTTCCGTCCCTCAATCACCGGTGACATTAAAGGAGAGGACATACGCAGCGGTGGCCATTATAAACAAAGTGGCCACCAAGTCCACGAACCTGAAGGGTTCGTTCGTCAGGGCCCTGAAGGACTCCTCCTCCACCGTATCTGGGGTCGTTGAGAGCCTCATGGAAGACGTAGCTTGCCTTCGAGAGGCGAATGACCGCCTTACGGCGTCAAACGATCGCCTGACGAAGCAGGTTGCCGAACTGAGCGCTCAGTTTGCCCAGTTTCGGGCGCGTTCGGAGTGCCCTGACTCACTGAGACCTGTTGCGGCGCAGACTGTTCCCTCCGCCCCCTCTCCCTCCGAAGTTCCAGACTCCCACCTGCGTCAAATCATTGACGCGGTGTGGAGGATGATGGACGGGCGCCTCGCGGGCCTGGAGGCAAGGCTTCCTCCGGCCCCCATCATCCGACCGCCTCTAGCCGGTGATAAGCCCAAGGCTGCATCGAGCCCGACGCCACTTCCCGTCTCGGGTGGCCGCGTCGCGGTCTCGTATGCCGCGGCGACATCAGCGCCAGTCCCTACAGCTGCGCCGAAGACCGGAAGACCGGCTAAGGCCGCAGCAAAAGCAGTGGCGTCGAAAGCCGGGCAGCCCACTAAGGCCTCGGCTAAGGTAGCGGCGGCGTTTCCTCCCCTTCCCACTCCGGCACCTAAAGGAACGACCGTTCCTTCTGGTGCCAAAATTGTGTCTGGCCCCTCGGCATCTGGCCCCTCCGCATCTGGCCCCTCGACATCTATCCCCTCTAACGACGGGTGGGAAAAAGTCGAGGGAAGCAAGAAGAAGTCCCGAAAGCGGAATAAGAAGGCTGCCAATAAAGCAGCCTCTACACCGCAGTCGCCATCGGTGGCAGTGACTACAAAGAGGTCGCGAAAACTGAAGCCGCCAAAAACGGCGGCTGTGGTGATCACCGTGTCACCGGAGGCGGCAGATGGCGGGCTATCCTACGCGGCCGTGTTTAAAAAAGCCCGGGATAGCCTCGCCAGTGAATTCGGGGCTTCAGGTGTAAGGATGCGCCTCGCCCAGACGGGAGCTCGGGTCTTAGAGTTCCCCGGGGCTGAAGGTGTGAGGGCGGCCGACACTTTTGCTGAGAAGCTGCGGGGATTATTCCCAATGACGGATGGCGTGAAGATTGCCAGGCCCACCAAGTGCGCGGAGCTGCGCATTTCGGGCCTGGACGATTCTGTCACGGTCGAGGATGTCCGCGTTGCAGTTCGGGAGAGGACGGGTTGCAACGCGGACCACATCAGGGTTGGCACCATCCGTCCCGGTCCAGGGGGCCTTGGCGCGGTGTGGGTCAGTTGTCCCGTGGCGTCGGCCAAAACCTTGGGCGACGCCGGCAGGCTCCTCATCGGTTTTGTGAACGCCAGAGTCACAGTCCTGACGGCGAGACCGATGAGGTGTTTCAAATGCCTATCATCGGGGCACACACGCGTCAAGTGCGCAAGTTGCTTTGACTGCAGCGGACTTTGCTTCCGCTGCGGTCGACCGGGGCACAAGGCGGCGGAATGTTCCGCCGCCCCTCACTGCCCAGCATGTGCGGCGGGTAATCTGCCCGCCAATCACCAGATGGGCCAGGGGGGCTGCAAGCCTGCCCGCGCTTCTCAGCAAACATCGGGGGTTAGCCAGTCGACCCAGGCTACCGCCGATGTCAGCCGTGCGTCAACGTCGTCGCCTATGGAGGAGGCTGTAGACATGGTTTCATAAATGGACCAAGTCTCCAGCTTCCTTGTCCAGACGAATCTCAACCACTCTGCCGGTGCGCAAGATCTTTTCTTGCAAACTATGGCGGAGTGGTCGGTCAGTGTAGCCGTAGCTGCGGAGCCCTATTACGTTCCTCCCCGTTCCAACTGGATGAGTGACCGGGACGGCTCCGTGGCAGTCGTCGGCTCCACGGCAGCTCATTCCCCGCCCTTGTCGCTAAGAGACAAGGGTAATGGATATGTTGCTGCCGAATGGGGGGGGATCACCATATATGGTGTCTACTTCTCCCCCAACAGGAGTTTGAGCGACTTCGAGGTTTATCTTAACAACCTGGAGACCTCGATGCGGCGACTAGCGTCTGGGCACTTCCTAGTGCTGGGGGACTTCAACGCAAAGTCCGTTGCGTGGGGTTCCCCCAGGACGGACGCACGGGGCGAAGCCGTAGAGGAGTGGGCGGCTTCGGTGGGCCTCTGTCTTCTAAACAGAGGCTCCACCAACACGTGCGTGCGACAGCAGGGGGGGTCGATAGTGGACCTTTCGTTCGCTACCCCTGCTCTCGCCGCACGAATAAGGAACTGGCGTGTCCTGGAAGAGGTTGAGACGCTCTCGGATCACCTCTATATCCGATTCGAGCTCTCCCGGACCCAGGACCCCAGAAGGGGTCACACGGCGCGGCGTTCTTCCCGTTTCCCGCGGTGGGCTGTTACCAAGTTGGACAGGGACTTACTGGAGGAGGCAGCTATTATTTATTCTTGGCTGTCTCCGCGGCCTCTGACCGAGGAGGCAGACATGGGGGCGGGCCGCTTTCGCGATGCGATCACGCAGATTTGCGATGCGGCCATGCCCCGCGTTCGAGGTCGTCGGCCTCCAAGGAAGGAGGTCTACTGGTGGTCCCAGGAGTTGGCGGACCTCCGCGCGGCCTGTACTCGTGCCCGGAGGTCCTACACCCGCAACCGGCGGCGTCACCGCGATGATGGGGGAGAGGGCCAGCTTCATGAGCAGTACCGAGATGCGCGGCAAACTCTGAAGCTGGCCATTAATCGCGCCAAAGAGGAAAAAAGAAAGGAGATGCTGGAGAGTCTCGATCGTGACCCCTGGGGTCGCCCATATCGCGCGGCGCAACTAAAGCTCCGTGCGTCGGGCCCCCCCCCTTACGGAGACTCTCCAGCCCAGCTTCATGCGGGGAGTGGTTGAGGGCCTTTTCCCGCAACGGGTGGAGCACGTACCCCCGTCGATGGCCCCCTTGGCTGGAGACGACGGGGAGAACGAGGAGGATGGTGTTCCGCCCGTCACGGAGGCGGAGGTAGGGGCGGTTGTTCTACGGATCCGTTCCAAGAACACCGCCCCCGGGCCAGACGGGATCCCTGCCCGAGTGTTGGCCCTAGCCCTCGACCACATGTCCGACCGCCTCAGGGAGGTGTTCGACGCTTGCTTGGCGTCCGGGCGCTTCCCTGACTGCTGGAAGAGCGGGAAGCTGGTCCTTTTAAGGAAGCCGGGACGGCCTACCAACTCGGTTGCGGCCTACAGGCCCATCGTGTTGTTGGACGAGGCGGGTAAATTGTTTGAGAGGGTCCTCTCTGCCCGCATCGTCCGGCACCTGTGCGAGGTCGGCCCCGATTTGTCGGACGCACAATTCGGTTTTCGAGCGGGGCGTTCGACGGTCGGTGCTATGTTGCGCCTGAAGGCCGTGACCGAAGAGGTAGTGAGCTGTGGCGGCGTGCTGTTGGCGGTGTCGCTGGACATCGCCAACGCGTTCAACAGTCTGCCATTTAGCTGCATCAGGGAAGCACTCCACTATCACGGAGTGCCAGGGTACCTGAGGCGGCTAGTGGCAGACTATTTAGAGGAGCGTACCGTCATGTACGAGGACCGAGATGGTGTTTTGAGTCGTCGGCCCATGTCGTGCGGTGTTCCGCAGGGGTCTGTCCTTGGACCACTCCTGTGGAACATGGGGTACGACTGGGCCCTTCGAGGCGACTTCCCCCCCGGGCTCGGCGTAATCTGTTACGCCGATGACACTTTGGTCACAGCCCGGGGGGTAAACTTTCAGGAGGCGGCGTGCCTGGCTACCAGGGGAGTCTCTCTGGTGGTCGGGCGCATCGAGGCGCTGGGTTTGCGGGTGGCCCTGGATAAGACGGAGGCCCTGTTATTTCATGGGCCCCGTCGTGGTCCACCCCCTGGCGCCTCTATCGAGGTCAACTCGGTCCTCGTACCGGTTCAGGCCCACATAAAATATCGGGGCCTGATCCTCGACGGTAGGTGGCGCTTCGACGAGCACTTCCTGCAGCTTGCTCCAAGGCTGGTCGCCGCTGCGTCCGCCCTTGGGCGACTCTTGCCCAATTTGGGTGGACCCAGCGTCGCTAAAAGACGGCTGTACACGGGGGTTGTCCGGTCAATGGCATTGTACGGTGCACCGGTGTGGGCGGAGGCTCTGACCGCCCAGAATAGGGCGCGCCTCTGGCGCCCTCAGAGGGTGATGGCGGTTAGAGCCATACGCGGATACCGCACCGTGTCAACGGGACTCCCCCGTGGGATTTGGAGGCGGAAGTGCTCGCCGAAGTATATCGGCGAACGGCTGAGTTCCGGGCGGGAAGCGGCAGTCGGCCCCCGCCCGAAGAGGTACGCGAATGGCGTGAGGCCGCTCGCCGAGCCACCATGGCTCGTTGGTCGTCCCGGCTGGAGGCTCCACGTGCTGGCTTTGCCGCCGTGGAGGCGCTCCAGCCGGTCATCGTCGAGTGGGCAGGGCGGCAGCACGGGACCATTTCCTTCCGACTGACGCAGGTTCTTTCCGGGCACGGCTGCTTCGGGAAGTACCTGCACTCGGTCGCTAGGAGGGAATTGAGTCCCGCCTGTCACCACTGCGACTGCAGTGAGGACTCGGCTCAGCACACGCTGGCGGTTTGCCCCAGTTGGGCGACGCAGCGTCGGGCCCTCACTGCAGTCATCGGAGTGGATCTGTCGCTACCGGCTGTCATTCGCTCCATGGCCGGTAGCGACAGGAATTTTACCGCGGTCGCAACCTTCTGTGAGGAAGTCATCTCGCAGAAGGAGGCAGCGGAAAGGGTCCGGGAGGACGACCTCCACTCGGACCTAATTCGCCGCCGGCGAACCGGGCGGCGGAGGCGCGCTTACCAGCGCCTCATGCCGCCCTGAGTGTGGCCGCGGGTGGACGGGACGGGTTTTCCCCTTCACCCGCTATAGTGGCCCCCCGCAAGGAGGCGGCGTCCGCGTGTGCCTGGACGTCGCCTAAATGAGAGGTTTTTACCCGAAGGTGGTGCCCGCGCTTTTGCGGGCAGGCGCTAGGAGGGTTCCGGATGTCTTAATAAAAGCTGTTCCCGGATCCCTCCTATTTAAGGCGCAGTACGGCACACCGTGTGGTTTTAGTCGGTTCGATTCCGACACACCGCCCCATCGTAAACCCCGATGGGGTGACGGCCCGAGGGGGTTTCCACACGCACAAAAAAAAAAAAAAAAAAGGATGAATGAACTGAAACGTTTATGTCAATATGGACATGCCTTCGAGATTTTAAAATTACTTTTACTACATTTATTAATTGGAATGAAAAAAATATGATATAGAGCTACGTATTAGGAGATACGTCTCAGTATAAAGCAAAGTTATAATGCCGCGTCAACGGGGCCTGTAATTGACCTATAAGTGACCTGCATTGTATACATAAAATCTGTGATATTCAAAGACGTTAAGAGCTAAACTAAATTTAAAATTGGATCCAATCAGGAATTGATGCACTTAATAATAATTGGTGTTTTTTATATTCTTTTCGTATACACTGTACGCTTTCAACAAGTCAGAACAAAGTACCTCGGATGATTCATTAACTCGCTGTCCTCACTGTAATTTAGTTCCCCTTGGACTACGTTGTACTTTGTACGGCGTTGAGTTACGAAATTTGTATTATAAATTAGAATTTCAAAATATACGATAAAATACAATATTATGAAAAATAAATACAACAAAGACAAGCATACGAAGGACAGTAACACTTACAACTTACTAAAATAGATTACCACAACAAATGGAGAAAAAATAACTAGGAAGAGGTAGTGTCAATCGAATAACTGGAAGGACAATCAATATCACCACGTCATAAGCCTCTCTCAATGTGCGCCATTGCATCTGGTCCTCCGCTGTCTGAATCCAATCTATGCCAACGACCTTCCTCAGATTATCAGTCCATCTGGCTGTGTGCGTCCTACTTTCCGTTTACCGATTGGCAGTCTCCAGGTCGCATTTGCTCCAACGATCATCGACCCTCCGGCCGACGTAGCCAGTTCTTTGCTGCTTCAGAATGTTTATTCGGCGGGGTATGTCGATAACTGCAGTTCTTTGTCGGATGACTTCATTAGTGCCCATATCTCGTCTCCGTAGATCATAACAGGGAAGACGCATTGGTCGAAGACCTTCGTTTTCAGACATTGCGGTAAGGATAAAGCGGAAACTTACGTAGTTTGCCAAATACTGCCCAATCTAATTGGATCCTTCTGATGATAACCTGCCCAAGGTAGACATATTCACTTCTAGCGTCGACCCTTCGACCTCAATCAGTCTGTGTGTGATATGTTCATAGAACATAACCTCGGCTACTCGGACAATGTCATCCGCAAAGCGAAGATGTGAGATGTACTCACCATTAACATTAATTCTCCTTTCAGCGTCTCGAAGATGTCTTCAAGCACGTTGGTGTATAGTTTGGGAGATATAATAATATCCCCTCGTCTAACTCTACGCTAAGCTAATTTTATCAGATTCGTACTCTGGTCTTGGATCATCACCGTTGCCGTGTCATGTAAGTTTCAAGTTATGCTGATTATTTGCAAGTGTTGGAGGTATAGAGTATACAAAAGTATCTATTACTCAGGTTATCATGGTGATTTTAACTTTACTCGTATAATACCCATCTCCTAAAATCAGCTCCACGTAACAATTTGAAATTTCGAAAAATATGTCATAGTAATTTTTAAATACCTACCGAAATTTTAAAGGCTTTCATTTAAGTTCATTCACCCTAAATCATTCTACTGACCTATAATTATCAGTGAAAGCGTGAAAGGAACAAAATTAATTATGCATTTGTTACTATCCTGGCACCTGTTTTTGGTACAATCACAGAATATATACAAGATTAACATTCATTACAAAAACGTTCCAAAGGTTATCATTAACCTTTGGGGCCTTTCTGAATTTAAATAAATGTAAAATCTTGGAACTTTATATTATTTAGCCAGTTGCTATATAGAATTGTATCGCGTCATTTGCTGTATTTTCGTCAGAGACATTACAGGTACTGACCCTTGGGCCTCATTATCATATACTTTGTGTACGAACATATCTCTATCCTTATTAATAGAATCATATGACCTCCTTATTGTAAATTTAATGCAATATAAAAAAAAAATAAACTACTCTTATATTTGTATAAACACACACGTCTTTCCGACACAAAAGGGGAAATCTTCCAACCAGGTGAGGTGATCACCCTTGACGGGCCATAGCCCAACGTTTGATTTTCTGGTGTTTGTCATACTCAGCTCGAGAACTATCGAACTTTTTGAATTACGCGATGCAGGAACAATAGTTACTTAGTTTGGTTGTCTAGCTAGCGCTGAATTATAACAAGGTCTACGTGGGTTATTACTGTATCTGTTGTTATTTTATTGAGTTTGTAGAAACACGGGGATCAGTCATCTCGTTCCTAACTGCTTTCCACCGTACATTGATGTGCACGTGTATGTGGGTAATAGTTAAACAACCGGATACAATAATAACTAGTTATTCACTCCAAATCACTAATCACAGATTTACAAAACGTTTACCGTGGGAGAGCCATGCTTCGGCACGTATGGGCCGGCTTGACTCCGCTCGATACCACGGCCTCACAGAAAACCGGCAGTGAAACAATGCTTGCATTGCTTTTCGCCAAGTGAGTGAGGTTACCGGAGGCCCTAACCCTTCCCTCTCCCCTATTGCCGTCCTTTCCTCCCCTGTAATCCCCTCTCTCCTATTCCCACTCTCTGCCCCTTCCCCTATTCCCACCTTAAAGGGCGGCAACGCACTTGTTACTCTTGAGTTACAGGTACCCATGGGCGGTGGTAGTCATTTACCATCAGGTGACCCGTTTGCCCCCTATAATATGAAAAAAAAAAAGAGGATAAACCGGAGTGACACCACGGCCTCCATGAAAACCGGTAGTGAAGCAATGCTGGCATTGCTTTTTGCCGCGTGAGTGAGGTTACCGGAGGACCTAACCCTTACACTCAAGCATTCAACGTCTCTTACAAGGTAGGATTTAAAACAAAAACTGGACACAGAACAAATGAGCACAAAAATTTCATTACAGTATTGTCACAAACAAGATTCAAATGGATTGGTTGATTTCAAAGCAAAAAGTTATAAAGCTTCCTTAACCAAGAGGTGGAACCAGGAGGTGAACTCTTAACAACATTACATTTAAAGTTAATTTTCGATAAATTTTATAAGCACTAATACACACATATCCAATAAACCAAAAATACAGACGTTCTACAGAACACGTGGTGCTCGAACGCAATGCAAATCGATTAGAGCCACACGCAACTCGTGCTAAGCAAAATGCCATCTACCTTTCAAAATGAAAATAACGGTTTGTCATTTGTCAATGATAGAATGACAACTATTTAGCGAGCACCAGTGTTTAGTTACTACATTTAAATATTACTTACGGTTGGAGCTCTTGAGGTCTCAGCTGCAGAATATCCAAAATAGCATCTATCGCATACGCAGGAATGTAATGTACAAGCCATGTTAGTAAAGAGTATGGAATATCATATATTGTGGCGAAACCCCAAGCGTACCATACGGTTTTGGGAGACTGAAGATTACTCATGTCGTCACTCTTGAAATATCTGTACGTGTCTCCTAAAACACGAAAAATAATAAATTATCAAATGCATTACATAATTTTATTCATAATTTAAGTGAATTGTTATTTTCTTATAACTTTAAAATATTATCCCACTAATATTATAAATGTAAAGGTTTGGATGGATGGATGGATGGATGTTTGTTACTCTTTCACGCCAAAACTACTGAATCGATTATGATGAAACTTGGTACGTAGATAGCTGGAGACCTAAATTAACATATAAGCTACTTTTATCCCGATATTCTTACGGGATTGGGACTTACACGAGTGAAACCGCAGGACGCTGCTAGTTATCCATATATTAGTTCGGGAAACTTTCACAGATGCAATTTTACATAAAATAACGTTAGCCCAACGAAAAATGCTGACTGCGAGTTGTTTTTTTTTGTTGACGTTGATACTAATACTTTTTTTCCGCTTAGCCACCATCCGCGCGAGCGCCTGAAGTGAAGTACGATAAGGAACTTTGTTCCAAAAACTGAGGGAATCTAAACATAATAGTGTGCCAAGATGAAAAGATACCAAACAAACTATAATAACTTAAATATAAATTGGCGTGCAAACAAACACATGTTCACAATTTTTTGATGACTATTCTCGTGGATCCAAAGACAAACAATAAACCAGTGCTACTTAATCAAAGTGCAGAAAATGTTGTGCAAAAGTTTCAATGTCCGTTAACTGATGAATTTTGTTTACTGCGTATGCTACTGAGCCAAGTCTATTCGATAACTTATATTATATGTGGGCCCCATTGCAGCTTTGAATGTAATACCCAAGAGTTTCATGTTATCTCAAAGATCCAATGCCGTATCATTTATTAGTACACTGGTCTCAGCTTGTTTCATATTATTGGTAGCGGATATGATACAGTTGGGTTTTTCTTCGTTTAATAACAAATTGTTAACATGCACTATTTTAGTGAGAGCGTTATTTACATCGTCAGTGATAAGTTGCTGCCATAAAATTAAAAAAACTAAATCGTGACTTTAATGAGTTATGGTAGGTCATTAATATATACCAGAAGATTGTATGAATTTGTATAAGGAAAAATGGGTAGGACGAGGAACCTAGGGTAAAGGATACTGCAAGATCTCAGATCTCGAACGGGGAACGAGAGAAGCAGTGAGACTGCAGTAGATCTTAGAGGTATCTGAATGTTTCATTATCATGTGATTTTTTGAGATTTGTAATTTTCAAGTTTAATTTAAGATTTTTCGAATGCTTTGCGTTTTTTTTTTAATTATCAGCGATTTACTTCTTTCAGGGGTCTACTATACGACTTTAAAATATTATCACAAGTTTCTGTTACATGTGTAACAGAAACTTGTGATAATACTCACCCCACTTATTTCCTCTGCCATAAGTAGTAATAGCGTAAACAGGAGCTTCATCCTTATTGTTCTTTCGCTTCTTCTCAACCATGTCCCACCCAGCGGCTATTATAGCATTATTCACTAAATCTACTGGAGCGTAAGATAGCTCGATTTTTTTATTCACTTGTAAAATATGAACTACACCTATAGCTATCCCAAGGCCCATCTGAAATAAAAATATTCATTATCTCTTTATTAATCTTATCTTGTCTTTTAATCCTGATATCAACCGTAAATTGAGACAATTATTAAAAACTACTCAATACTTAATTCACTATCTTTCCCAGCGTTTTCGGCTGGAAGTCTCTTGAAGGCTCTTCGATACTAATGACTTTCTAAAACAACTGACTACTACTACTATAAGTACTACTAATATAAGTATGTTCTTGGTAACAAACGTTTTTACGGATCACACGGAGATGCAGCTGCAATAGATGATCAACCAAAATTGATATTTTACTATGAAAATTTTGCACCTTTTCAGTCCTCTTGAATATCCAAATTGATAGCACAGTCGTTTTGTTTCATAAAATAAATAGTTTAATAAAATTCAAAATAGTTGGCCAATCCAGCTGCCAAAAAAAAAATAGCTACATAATAATTTTTTTAAGGATTTTTTTTTGATCACTTAGTCAAACAGGTGGTCCGAAGAAATTGTATAGCTGAGTCGTCACTAAGTCAAACGTAAAATAATATTAAATGCGGTGAGGTAGGCAGTTCCGATAGACCGGTCGCTAACCCTTAGCGCATACGAAGTGCTGTGTCTACAATCTGTGAATTGTTGAGACAATTTTGTGATGCAAATTACTCAATATTTTTATAAGGTGATATCAATATAAAAAAAAACAGGTTTATCATAAGTTTCATCATAGATTCTACCGTGTGAACTTGGATGGTGAAGACAAAATCACCCTATATTTGTTTGTAAATAAATAGGTATTTAATTATTGGTATTAAATATGTGTAAATTAATATTTTTTTAACAAATAATGGAAAAATTCAATGATTAATTTTGTTTAGTTAAAACTCATCTCATCTTGTTTAGTTAAAAACTTACCCCAATCGGTCCCGATACGCAGGCCTTTAAATCTATCCATCCAGGTACTGGTTCAATATATGTGTTTGTCACTATATAAAAAAAACATAATTTCAATCTTGAAATGAGCAATATTTTATGGACTTTGCCTATTTTGAAGAGCACTTAAATGTGATCCAGCCTGCGTGACTAACATCCTACTGGACTATGTCGTAAAACTGAGAAGTGTTAGACACGTCAATATATATAATATACTAGCTACCCGGCCACTCGATGCTGTGGCTAAGTAATTTGCAATAAAAAAATAATGTGACTATAAAACTATTCTATCTCTCAAGTTGGACCAAACTGCACACAGTGTGTAAATTTCATGGAAATCGGTTGTTTTTAGAACTAGTTTGAGAAGTTGTTTTTAAAAATAAACCAAATATAGAGCCTTGCGAGAATCCTCATTTATTTTTTTTTTTTTTTTATTTATTCTTTATGCACAAAATGTGTCAAAGGTGGGCTTAATACCGTAGGCATTTTCTCCCAGTCAACCTTTGGGCGATGCAGAGACAAAACAAGGTAGAAGCACAGAGATTAAGATATGTTTATTTTAAATTAGATAAAATAATATTATAGTACCCACAGTACTTTATAATCTACTTTCTAATATAATACATACACATGTACATATAATAAGTATAATAAAAATAATAATATTACATATAATACAT
Organism: Callimorpha dominula; assembly: GCA_949752705.1. Taxonomy (NCBI): domain Eukaryota; kingdom Metazoa; phylum Arthropoda; class Insecta; order Lepidoptera; family Erebidae; genus Callimorpha; species Callimorpha dominula. The sequence goes on along the minus strand of OX457019.1, from coordinate 2,483,882 downwards.
AATATATAAATAAATATATATAAACATATAATATAAACTCGGCATGTCTCCGCAACATGTATTTGAAGGTACTTTGATTGATGAACATGTATTTGGATTGTCTCTCAGAGATTGTTTTACATTTTATATAATTTTTTTCTATTTTACTCAAATAAAATACAAAAAGATTCAACACTGTTTTTATACCGTAATCGTTGATGTCATTTTCTGATTAACAATGTAAAGTCCAATAGCTTTAGACAAATTAAAAAGACTAATAAATTAGCTTCTGAATCTTTCAAGGTATCAAATTAATCTTTGATTCACTGGCGTCGCGCAACATTGCTGTCAATTGTAGAGCCATAGCTTTTAAAATTTTCAATTTGTGAAAATGTGCAGTAATTTATTTTGTAAAGAAAAGGTCGATTGGGTCATGAAATAAATGCCCATTCATGGTTTCACTTTTAGACGTTCGCGTCATTATTTCAAATGTTAAAAAAAAGATTGATTTTAATGTGACTTTTCGACCCTGAATCTCTTCTATAGAACTTGGGGCTTAAAATTAAATCTTACAAGGACTAAAACTTGAATCAATGACCGTCTCCATTTTAAGTGAAATTTTGTCATTATATAAAATAAACGATTAATGGTTGAATGCAAATAAACATCGTTTTAAAATAAAATGGTTGAATAATAATATACGTGATAATAATTCGTAATGCCATAAAAATATATTGCAGTTTAGTAATGTTAATATTTTGTGTATGTAGTCATAGTTTATGTAGTGAATGTATACTTCAGCGTTAGTTTTGCCTTTATTTATACATGGTATCCCTGTCAAATACACGATGCCACGAACATTATTAAAAAAAAAACTCTAACGTCAGTGTCACAATATTTTTACTTATCGTTATTATTTTTAACCTAAAATTAGCATTTAATTTTGTCAATAACCCCAAGTTCTGTTACAATATACGTTTATATTTCAGATAATACTCAATGCAGGCTTAATAATGCAGTTTATACATATTTGACGCAGCATAAAAAAGTGTGAAGCTGATTTTCATACTGAAATGGGCATTCTCCTTTACAAGTTAAAACTTGTAAATGGTTAAGATTTCAATTATATTATTGTATGAAATTACCACTACACCATCTGAGCATTAAAGTTAGCAAGATTAAGTAAAGCTTTTTTCGAAATATTCTTGGTACTTAGCTAAATAGATAAAATCAATTAGTTATTTACCGAATGGTGGTCTGACTACACAAACGGGGAGATCCTTAGCTTGTCTGACTAATTCTTCAGCTAATGCTTTTGTAAAGGTATATGTGTTGGGCCAGCCTTCAATTAAACTGAAAACAGAAATAATATTAGGGTACATATATATTATAATCTCAGTCTATAACATAACTCTGAATCTTGTTCACTAAGTAAGCATCGGTTGATTTTTTTATTGACAAGCTATTAGTACCGTCACTCGCTAAAAGATGGCGCCCGCGGGTCAATTTAGGCTTCCGTAACATCATTTTAATCAAAATTCCCCAGGGGAAAGACCATTGTAATACCACGGCGACAAAACTATTTCTTATTCAGTAACACATTCATAAAATAACGATCTCTATTTATCTTTTCCTATAGCCCTTTAAAAGTAACTTACCCTTGTGTTATTCCATTGATCCTTTCCTCATCTACTGTTGTAACCAGGTCTATTAATAAATCAGGAGACATAGGACATGGGTAAAACTTTTCTAATACATCTTGGCCGATGCGTTCTTTGGTAGTATGTGTGTATGCTGTGGAAACGTGAGTCAAGCATCTAGAAGAAAAACAGAAAACAGTTATTTGCAACTTTTCAACAACAACTCAAAAAAAAGGTGTTTGTGTGTGTGTGTTTGTCTGTAGCATCATAACTTCTAAATCGATGGTGATTTTGGTTTACTTTTTTTTTATTTGGCGACTTGATCCATTGTGTTCTTAGCTATTATGTAAGAAAATCTGTTCAGCCGTTCGAAGATCATTCATCATCACGAACATCATGGATTTGCAAATGGGGGTATTTTATTTTTTAAGTTTATACTTGTAGGTGTGTACGTTCTTGTTGTAAGGAACAAGAAAATAAATATTTATTTAATATCTATCAAAAGTTAGTGCATCTGTTGCTTGCTCGGACTTTTAGGGATGTAAACTAATAATAGTATTTATATAATAGTTCTTAATCTTGCCATATGCAGCGCAAGCGATTTATCGTATAGGTAGGCAGGTAATTCTTTACAATACCGAATATGGTTAGATATGTAAAATAGACACACGGAGATGTGATGTAGATACACGGACATGTGGAAATCTTACTAATATTATAAAGGCGAAAGTTTGTGAGGATGGATGGATGTTTGTAACTCTCAATAATGGGCTAAACGGATCTTAATGAAATTTAGTGAAGAAGTAGATTACAGCCAGGAATAACAGATGGGCTACTTTTTATCCCGGAAAGTGGGATGGATTTCAAGAATTTTTATACGCGTAAAAAGTTGCGGACAATAGTGAGTCTATATTATATAACTAGGTTAAGACAAAACAGTTTAATTCCATTTCCTTTTTAAACCCATTTTCTTTTTTGACGAGCACTGGTGTAACAGTATTTTTCTGTTCCTTGGATATAGGATACATGTCATCGTATTTAATTAACGGAACAACAACTATAAGACTTAAGGGTGAACCTCAATTACAGAAAGAAAGGGCACACCCAACACCTTTTTCAGGATCTCAAGAAAATAATTATCTGACCTGTTGTGGTCTTTGTCAGGGATCAAGACCAAGTACATGTAACCAACTCAAGTGAATATGAACTAAAGTTTATCATCAAAATGTATTAAGTCATGTCTGGTAAAATAAACAGGCAACCTCAATAGAATTACCAATAAAAATACTTCCCATAAAAAGTTGAGTTGATATGTTGTAACGGATATGCGAGAATAATTAATGATAAATACAAAAAGTATGAATTACTTTAGCTTGGAGCAATCTCTGGCCAGTAGAATAATTTCTCTTGTACCCAATACGTTAATTAGTGTAGCTCGACGAAGAGGTTCGTCAAATCGTACAGTAGCTGCTACGTGGATTATAACGTTGACCTGAAATTAGTATTATCAACAATCTATTCCCACCACTCGAGTCTCTGGGTTCCATTAAAAACAATGCATATCACGGTGACTCACCTAAAATGTATTTAGTAAAATTATTATTCAAAGTCAAAAGTTTGGTAAAGCTTAGGTAATAAGTGCGTTTTCTACGGAACTTGAGAAAACTAGTGCTTTCCCGTCAAGCGGCGCCCAAGGTATGCAAGGATTCTTGGGGGCTTCTTTATTAGGGTATACCAGGGTTCTTATAATACACTGAATTATGACGGGACACCGTACGGTTCAGTCTTTGTTATAACACGGTGCAGAGAATAGAATTCGATTGAACAGTTCTACATATGCCTATAGCTGATAATGCTCAGTCAATTACCACCAAAATTTTACCTCATTTGCAAGCATAATCCAATCACTGTCTTTGAGTCCAAGTCGAAATTCACTGACATCTCCTTCCACCGGTATCACCTTGTCAGCAAAGTTCGGCTTCTGTCTACGTACGGTATCAAATATCTGAAGACGAAGACCAATATTAAATTCATAAGTTTCTGGAATATTAACTGTAGAGACCTCGTGAGCTAGAAGAATTCTAAATTATTCAGTAACAGATCATTTGAAATTATAAATTTATAATTAATCAGGCGTGAAACATTGTTATTAGTTCATGATAATGCCTACCTGAGTTTAATCTATGCTTAATTTTATTATACTGGGTTAGAAAACTACTGGTGTATTCTAATCAAAGTAAGCGGAAACATTTTTAAACAGTTAAGTAATCACCTTCCAAAGTTAGAATCCAAGATATATATATCTTAGCTATATCTAAACATTTATACTTACAACATCTTGTTTTATTTGTTCCAGTCTGTCTTTAGTTGAGGTCCCTTTTTTTGGTCTTATTAGCATGTACATTTTTTTAATATCGCAAGATCTGTAAAAGTAAAATTGTGTTATTGTTTGTTTTAAGTAGATTAAGAAATACTACGCATGTTTTAACATCTGTTATAAAATAAGAAAATGCAAGATCTTCTATTCTTATATTAGAAGCACCTAGCACCACAGTACTGCGTCTTTATAGTACGTCTACGTTGGCGACGAGTGGTTACTCGTTAGGTGTCGCCTGTGTCCCTTGATGTGTCGCCGAGATTTAGGGCCGATTCGCAATGATGAAGCGGTTGCTTCATCATTGCGAATCGGCGCTAAATCTCATATGTATCACTGTAAAAGTAACTAATAAGGAAAAAAAGAAAATATAACTATAAGGTAATGATTTTAAAATTTTGAAATGAACAGGACAGGCGTTTCCAAGAATTGCAAGTGACGATTTTAAAAGGTTTAGCCCGGGGATTGATTGAATATAATGTGCTGATTCCCACTGAGTGTTTGCTCTATAATCTGTAATAGTGGGTATTACAGGTTACTGTTCTTTCACTATCTCAAACAACCCAATACAAAATGATGGCGTTGTTGTGTTTATAAAACAACTACACACTTATTGCATTGAGGAAATTATATTACAAAACAGTAACGCCCTGCTTTATCATAATTGGAAAATACGATACAACTCATCCTGCTGTATATCGGTCATCCTTTTATTCCAAAATAAATTCATTTCTTAGTTCATCAGACGAATCTTTATGCAACGTATAGGCTTTCAAAAGTATTGCTATTATAGGCGGTCTTAACATCGGCCTTATCTCTCTAAACGCCACACCTTACAAGTACTTAGCACCCACCATCACAGCTATATAACTTGAACTTCACTGTTTTATGATTTATGATACCACTTTAACTGTGTTCTGAATACGGTCCCTTTCGGAAAATTCTTATATTGAGAACTATAAACTAATACGAGTAAAACATATCTAAAACAAATTTTGTCTTACACCATAAATTCGACTTTCAGTACTACACATTAAAGTGTAACTTTGCTCTTCAAACAAGCGATACACTATGTTAACATTTATCATTCGTTATGTATTTTGAACCTTATCACATCTTTCTCTTAATTAATTTACTCCCAGCCTTAATTAAGCTTGTCATGTGTTAGGACGCAGCGTGTAAAAGTATCATAGTTATACGCACTTGAACAATTCGACTGGCCTGTTGGTCTAGTGGTTAGTGACCCTGACTGCTGAGCCAGAGGTCGTGGGTTCGATTCCCACCCTAGTCTGGGTGTTCTTTGTGTCCGTTGTTTATATGTTTGTAAAGTCCCCCGCGACACAGGACTAATTTCTAATGCGGGGGTTGTCTTTTTATAAAAAACCCAGTATTTTACCATTCCTGGCAGGCGATTTAATCAGCATTCTGCATATATGTAGCAGCAAAAAATATGCTTCTAAACTAATATTTTCTGTTACCTGAAGAGTTTTTCAACAAGTTGTTTGCCGAGGAAGCCGGAAGCCCCTGTCACAAATACTGTGGTACCACTATAGAACTGCTGTACAGCAGAATCACCACGAGGTATGAGGTCGTTCATTGGTTTTTGACGCGATAGCATTAGTGCTTCAAACTGCTGTCCTGGATCCATTATGGAATCTGTTTGATAAGTGATAGATAGATTTAAGAAAGTTAAAATTGTACCTTACACATGGCAAAGTGCAATGAGATACTTAACACTTGCAGATTTTAAAATAAATGTGTAATAATTGGTATCGACATCGGGTAACAAATAAATAAATGTATGTACATAAACCCGTATTGACTACACCGTCAAATTATGTCATCAATATTATTTTCTTATTGTTTTATTGAAGTAAAAACTTTTCTTTAGGCACGTTTGTGCACTTTTGCTATAGGGAAAAAGCAGTGAACTTATAGTCACAATAATAAATATATAGATCCATTAGAGGGCGCTAATCTAAACATTGAGTTTTGTCAGCTCCTTATTAATTAATCTTAAAAAAATGTGTTTTCACTTCTGACGTGCAGCCTTAGTTTCAAAAACACTGTTATCTCAAATATTTTTAGGTTACACTGGAGATGTCAAAAAGAAATAAGCATTAATCAGTTCTTAATTAAGAATTATATTCTTTTGAATATATAACGAGGTTTTTAACAATTTTGTTGAATGTGTTTATTGAGCGTTAAAAACAAAAAACGTAAGTCAGTGAGTCAAAAGGGACTTGGAAATCTAAAAATGCTTAGTTAGTGATTAGTGACTGGTCATAATTATCTGCTGTAGATACATATTTCTTAAAACATACATGATAGATAGATAGATATATTTTTTATCGTACACAAAGCAATAGGTCCCAATATTTTGCTTATATCTACTTACTAGCTAATGTCATGTACAATTTTTTTTTTATTTGAGCTGCCAAAATGACTCCGCCCCGCCTGATGGAAAGCACAAGCAGAATCCAAGAAGAAATCCTCACTGCGAACAAGGACAGTGCAGCATGGTGACCCGCACTGTGGCGGCCTAGTGAGATGCTTTTTCACGCCGCGCTAAAGGACCCGGGATCATAGTGGGACGGAAACACTTGCGCTTTTAACTGCTCGGCACAGGTAGGAAGACCCGAATCGATGAGTGCGTATGTCTACCACTCTGAAAGGGTGACTTCCGAGGCAGGTTGAGGTTGAGATGAGCGCGCGTTTATAACACGTGATTAGAATGAAAGGATTCGGCCATTAAAATAAAAGTCCGTTGATGTTAATTTTTATGGTAATTGTAACGGCAGACTAAATTTCATCTTTACCTGCCTGTTTGAGACTACTTCGGACGGTTAATTTGGATCAAAATGAGAGAGCACTTCACTACTGGAACAATTAAATAGCAATGAAATATATAAATAGGACAAGTTTATACGTAACAATACGAGTCACAAATAAAAGATACGTCAGTTAATTACTATGCAAGTATGAAAACAATAGGTAAATGACTAGTAAATCTTCTTTACGTAGTATAAAATAAAGTCGTTTCCCACGTCTGTCTGTATATCCGCTAACTTCTCTTAACCACGAAACGGATTTTGATGCGGTTTTCATCAACAGTTAGATAAGTTTTCACGAAAAAATCTAATTAAGTTTTGTATGTTAATATTTTGCAACAAAGTCACCGAAAAATAAATTGACATGGCTTACGTAGGCTAAACCCTAAGAGATACATAAAAATTATGCACTAGAGAATTGTAGATCTTCTAAAACCCCAAACAAAACTCCGCGATGGCGTATCTCTATCTGTTACAATTGACTAACAGTAACCATTTATTTCATTAAAACTTCAATAAAAAAAATTAGTGAATCGTGAGACATATTTAATGGTAATTTTAATGCATTCACTAAAATTGTGAAAGACATCCTCCATAGCAGGTTGGCCTTGGAAGGCTCTTCGTAACCCAAGAAGCGTCTAAATATACCGTCGAGCCTGTATTGCTACTCATAATGTAGTGTTGCTATCTGTCTAGCTACTGAGTCTTGTTGTGTGCACATATTTGTTGCGTTGCAATCCAGATCAAGACATTCTATTTGCCATACATATATGTGATATTGTCACGGTTGTAATGTGTTTTGTACATTTAAATATAAATTAAAAAAAAAAGTTGCGTTATTTGCGAGGCCATTTACTTTGATTCAGTATAAATCCTTATACAAATAAATATGATAGTATTCGTGGGCATTATATGTAGATTACAATTGTCTTTAACAGTTTATCATTCTAATGAATGAATATTTTAGAATATATTAACAACCGAAAAAAATAATTCACGGACTGAAGTCGCTCAGCTGCCACCTAAATAGCCTGCCTGTTAATAGCGCGAAGTAACTTCACATTTTTCACATCAATCAAGTCTTTTAAGCGTATCTTTAAGCCCGGTTACGATAACGAAATTCAAAGATATACGTTTTGCTGGCAATATGAAGGTCAATATACCGCCTTAAACATTCAAATCGGTTAATAATTGTTGTAAATAATGTTATATCTGGTTGGAAAAATCGAATATGTCAATAATTGTTTATTTAGTAAATAGTTTATTTAGTTAAAACATTCCTGGTTTGGATTATTTTGTTAATGTAAAAATGATCAAAGTATTCTGTTTTGTGAGTTTGAATTTTTCCAAGCTAATTCCTTCTCGAAACCTAACAATAAATTATTTACTCTGAGGTTTTCTACCTCGTGCACACTCGTGAAAGCACCCTTTTCACGCGTAGCCGATTATTGTTCGATTTTGGACTGAACAGTGATCGGAGGTCAGGCATGGTCACGTCCAACCTCACTGTTCCTTAAGTTGTAATTTCTGCTATTTACGGAAAAGAGCAGCCATAAATGTAAGCCCATACTGCCTTGACAAAGCATTACCCAGAAGCCACAAGAACTTTCCTGAAGAAAGGATATCTTGTCACTTTTACCCAACTTCCCAACATCAACCGGTGGGCCGAAACCTAGCTTGGTCGAAGGATTCTGTTAGAGGGTAATAACACCCGTTCCTTCACAGTAGTAATTCGTGACGGATTTGAACCTACGCCCTCTGATGGCTAGAATTATTGGGTTTGAAAGAATGTATTGATTTCTGATCAATCATCATCGACCTTTTTTTTGTCGTGTTAAAACCCCCTCGGGCCGTCACCCCACCGTGGTTTCGTTGGAGCGGTGTGTCAGAATCGAAGTGACTAAAACCACACGCCTAAAATAGGAGGGATCCGGGAACAGCTTCTATCAAGACTTTCGGACCCCTCCCAGCGCTTGCCCGCAAAGCGCCGGCACCACCTTCCTGCACACGCGGACGTCGCCTCCTCGCGGCTATCCACCCGCGGACACACTCAGGGCGGAATAAGGCGCCTTCGCCGCCGGGTAAAACTTCTGTCACTACAGGCCCTGGAGCGTATAACGGCGGGTAGCGAGAGATCACCTCCGATAACTGCAGTGAGGACCCGACGCTGCGCTGCGTATCTATACTATAGAGTTAGTAGTACCTAGCCTTGATAAAATTGAGTAATAGGCACATACCTTACTGGTAATTAAATATTCAGAATAATTAATTATTTAAAAAAAATAACCTTAACGTCGCGGCGTCATCAGAATAGATAAGAGCTACGCGTTAGAAAGAGAGGCAACTTTTAAGTGAATATTTGTAATATAACTGTAGGTCATTAGCGTTGTAAGGCCTGGATTGCGACTTTATTGTGTCGGAACAAGAGTCGCTATTTATTTAAATGATTTGGCGGAGTGAGACTTCTGTACCTGTACTATTATCTATTCTGTAGCGTTACTGCAGTGTTCGAGTAGAACAGTCATCGTAGAAACTATCTCACGTTCCGTAGTTGCTTCAATAATTAGACAATGATTTCCTTATAACAAAATTACTCAAGACTGATTTGACTTTATTTTCGTGTTCACTTAATTTCCTACCGACACCTACCACACTACTATGGCCGACGGAGAAAGTGAAAATATTTATTTATTTTTTATTTAAGACTTCCTGCAGTTTACATTGCACGAGGCGGACTTAATGCCACATGGCATTATCTACCAGTCAACCTTTGGGTGATTCAGTGAGGGACATGGCAGGTGTATAAGAATGAAATTTCTTGAAGAAAGTTATGATTTACATACAAATACAATTGATTATACATAATACATACATACATACATAAATACTTTCAGATAAATATATATTCAAATAAATACTATATATAGATACAAAATATACCTATGGTTGTGAGGTTATTAGGATATTTCTACCAACGTCTAATGTTCAGACGTTATATAAATTTTGTAACAAAACCCTTTTTATTAATTTAAAATCGTTTTAAAAGTCACATTTTAAACAAAGTCAAATCAAAAGTTTCTGAAAGCAATATACTTGCATGAAATGTTTAATAACAGTAGAGGAAGCGTGGGGTATGTAAGGACAGGAGCTAATGACGGACTTTTATCTCTGCTTACACCAGAGAAAGTACAGAGTGACTATATTCTTAATCAATAAAAAAACTGGTAAATAATTGGAACTGGAAAATAGAAAAAAAAACGGACGGTGAGATGTTTGAAACAACCAAAAAAAAAATAACCATTTGCCTTAAGCCCATGAATCTTTTTTTGGAAAATATCTCTTTCAACTTCTTGCTTCACAACTTCGTGATATTAAAAATATATATTAAAACTCATTACATCATCTAGATAATTTAATTAAAAATGCATTGCGCTATAAAGGGAAGCAAGTTACATATAGTACTTAAAGTTATATATATGAGATATCCATAGGCAGACATGAAAACGATGTTCGCGTATTTGAAGTAATATTTTTGTTTTTTATAGCCGATATCGCTGCCACGGAGACCATCTTTTACGATAAACCTGCAAAATAAAGACGTAATAATAATATTCTGGGGCATAAAACACAACATTAAACTATCTGCCTCGCACAACCAATCTGTAAAACAATTTATCGCCTGCGATATTTATGGACCGATACTACCTTCAAACCTTCAAGAAAAGAGGATACTCCTATTTCAAAGGCCGGCAACACACTTGTGACACTTGAGTTGCAGGTGTCCATGGGCCACGGTAGTCATTTGCCATCAGGTGATCCGTCTGCTCGTTTGCCTCCTATACCATAAAAAAAACCAACGCTATCTAGAACCAAATTAAGCATAGCTTGTATTTTAAGTTCTATGGATATACAAACCTAGATAACCTTTACCTTAAAATGGACACGTTATAATTATGTACATAGAAACACCTGGACCCATTCAAACATAGATATTTCAAATTCAAATTCAAAATCATTTATTCAATTAAGACACTAAGTGACATTTATGAACGTTAAATTGAAGCTACAGTTAAAATCATAGATCGGCGCCAACAGACGCCACAGCATGTACTAGATTGTCGAGGTAAATTAGGTGAAAACACCAAAATCTACTGCCTGCTTGTGTCGATCTATAACTTCCAGTTTCCAAAATGCGTAGAGCCTCATGAGAAGAATACTGGCAAAGAAACTCATGGCCACTCTTTTTAAAAGTCAGATCTTCAGGTACAATAGTGTTACACAAAAGGTAAACGGGATGCAAGCTGATGCCACCTGAATTTCATTTTAAAAAAGCTAACGTACTAAAAAATAAAAATCACTTAGTGATACCGTTGAAGGTTTGAACCTATTAAACATAGAAATCATACAAGGTGCACATCTACCTTCATTCAGTTACAAAATCTACTGTTAAAAATAATTCGTGACTGGATTAAGAGGTTAGAGTTGCAGTTGATCGAACCAAAATAATAGTATAGGCTAAAGCATCGCTGACCAGGCCGACCAGTCACCCCAAGCAGCACCCGTTCACGAGTATGACGCATGGACCAGCCATCATCTCCTTCGCCATATCAGAGGGAAAAAAACGACCCGCTCCATGAGCACACAATTATTTGTACTAGCTTTTAAACTTTCGCGTTCCATGATATAATATTAGCTATATATTTACGGGAATTAACGCGATCACGAAAAGGTATTACATACCCCTGAATTGCCTGACGTCTACAAAGTTACTACAAATTAGCTACAAATTCCCTATATGCTCTTATTATGTTGATTGGATGTGCTAAGTTTTCTTCACTAACAGCTGTCAAGGGCCACCAAATTTTTTCATCATCGCTCAAAGTTTTCTAACCTCGCTTCGCTTGAATTAACTGAAATGTTTCCTTGGAAAAGCCTTTGTCTACAAATGCAATTCGAAGTCTATCAAACGCATGGTTTTAGGCCAAATTTAAAATCGTAAAATATCAAAAATGTTCTCCAGATAGATAAATTTTTCAGTGAGACATAATTAATATGTAATAAAATGTGGAGCAAATTCAAAAGTTGCAACTTTTGTATGTTTTTATCTTATTTTCAAATTAAACTATAATCTGCCAGTGTTCCATACATATAAACTCTTTTTCGCAAAACTTTCTGATACTGGACATGCATGAAGCTTGTTTTCATATTACAAAAATGTTGGCCTTCTACACTTTTTTTTTGCATATAAACTATAAGTATTCCAGAAAAGAGGTACAAGTAATTGTCTAAGGTTAACTACTATTCGTTTGCGCTTAGACTAAAAATCACCTCAACCCAAAATAAAAACGATAACTCCTTACTCTAGTTACTACAAATTTGTTTTACAAGGTTTTACAAAGCTGTCACTGTTCATGATCTTAAACAATATAATGTCAAAACCAAACTATGCGTATTTAATTTATTATTTTATGGTATAGTAAAATTTAGAGTATCCAAGTTCTTACTTTCGTAATCCAACAATCCACGCCTTAAATAGATTATCAAATTTGATATTCGTGACGTCACAGTTATATATAATTTTGTCTTCTTCAGACATTTTTTGAATCATGGCCTTCAAGTTATCGTCTTTAAAATTCCAGTTGTTTGTGCAAAAGTATTGGTATGCTTTGGTTATTTTGTACAGTTTTTTGTAGACTTTCATAAGACTGGAACAAGAATAATCTTTAATGCATTTGTTAAAGAAAAGGGCAGTTACGTAAGCGAAATTGGCTCTAAGTGGGTGTAATAATAATGTTTATTGTGGTTTTACAAATATTGTGTCAGTCTCATATAACATCTTTGTAGATAAAAGTATAGCGCAATTTAGATTAACGTTACAACGACGACATCTATCGAACTTTATATTAAACAATGTATCAGAAGATACCCAGTTGAAAAAATATTTTTGAGAGGATGGAATATATAAACTAAATACATACGGAGGTATTTCTTTGGGCCTCACACGCAACAAATCGGCCAAACCATCTATAATATATCCAGGTATGTAATGCAGTAACCATGTAAGCAACCAGTATATAAAATTGTTACTAGTCTCTAGTCCAAAACCGTACCAGACGCACGTAGGTGAAGCTAGTTTCAATACTTCTTCAGAACGGAGGAAATCACTAAATAATCCTGGAAGTAATATTTGTTAAGCTTTTGTACATAAATGGAAAACACTTGTACCTAAATGATGAAAGAAGATTATAAAGAGACTTTATTAGAAATTTATTTACAAAAACCAAAATGTTATTCAGAGCCATCTAGCGAATGCAAGCCTTCATATATATTTACTACTAATCCCAGTTTAGAAAGCGTAATAACAGTTACAGCGCTGAGTAGTACGTGTAAAATTTCCGAAATCAATGCATTCCGCTAGGCATGATTATCTAGAATGGTCCGAGGTTCCTCCTTTCGTGTAGGAAGTAAATGGAGACTTATTTTTTACAGAAGAAATAAGTCCAAGAAATTAATATGCTGCTCGACTATCACTATATTTTAGCAATATAAATATTCAACCTCAACGTTCGCGTTTCATGCCAAGACAACTATCCTTGAATTCACACCGACTGACTCATCGTCATTGTGATCATCTATTTACCTTCTTAATAATCTTTAACAACTTGTACCGCAATAAATTTATTTCTTACCAAATTTCCAAAAGGAAGTCGGTTGGTATACTTACTCCACTTAATTTTACATCCCGAAGTACTGACAGTGTACATGGGCACTTCAGTTTCACCATTGTTTTTCCTTTCAACAGTGTCCCAAGAGGCGGCTATAATGGCATTATTAACGAAATCTACGGGAGCGTAGCATGTAATTAAGTCTTTATCAACCAGATGTACATGAAGTATGCCTAAGCCAGCACCAAGCATAAACTAAAAAAAATAAATCAGTTGAATTTCATTCAATTAATTTTATAGAGTGATTAATCTGTAATAAAACCCAGCCCAATTATTCCTTATTTAATATTAATAATAATATAGCCTTTTATTCAGATAAACTTATTAGTTTAATAACAATATTCTAATACAAGACTAACAACTTAGGCTAATATTTGCTGCTTGTTTATTTTCTGCAAATCTGTTTGCCAATGGGCAAAGGCCTCCTACAACATCTCATCCATTCCATTCTTTCTATAGCCACTCTGTTCCACATCACAACTGCCACTTCTCTAATATCATCAATCATCCCATCTTTTCTGCGGTCTGTCTCTTCCTTTAAAGAAAGTGACAAGATGGTATCCCAGGGAAGGCCTGGGATACCATCTTGTCACTTTCTTGTTCCATTTGTAATGACCTCTTATCATGTGCCTTGCCCATCTTCATTCGAGTCTTCTGATTTTTAGTGTTACATCTATGGTTTTTGTTTTGTTTCTGATAGCACGGTTTTTTAGTCTGTCTGCTTTCTTGACATTCAGTATACTCCTTTCCATAGTGTATTGGCAAGTTGTGAGGTTGCTGGTCATTTCCTGGGTTAGATCACATGATTGGCAGCCATACATAAAGACGGGTAGTATGCAGGTATTAAATAGTTTACTTTTGATGTTTATAGGAAGTTTCTTGTCTTTTATAGCTTCTTTCAAGCTTCAGTACCCTTATCAGCCATTCGTAATTCTTATCTATACTTCCCTACGGATAGGATTTTTTTTGTGTTATGAGCTATCCCAGATAGATGAATTCGTCAGTGTAGTTGATCTCGGTGTTTCTTAACTGAATCGCGATTCAGTTTTATTTCCATTTGTCATCACTCTAGTCTTTTTTGGATTTAGTTTCAACCCTAGTTTCTCGCTTTCTGTCGCAAGGTCGTCTATCATTATATAAATAGCTTCAGATGTTTTGGCGAATAGCACTATGTCATCAGCGAATCTCAAATGCGTCAGCGATGCACTGTCCACCTTGATCCCTAGATTTCTACAGCTCAGAGCGTGTAAAAAGTAAAATGTAGCATATCACAAATATTGAGATTTAATATAATTTAGTTTGCCCTACATATAAAACAATACGGTGTAGCACATTGGTTTTAGTGACTCCTACTGGTACTAATAGTACTTTTAGGCACTGTTGGTTTTGGATCCGAACCTAATCACCGTATTGCGTTTTTCACTAGATACATAAAATGTTGCACTTACTCCAACTGGCGACGAAAAGCAAGCATAGAAATCAATCCATCCTGGTGCCGGCTCCAAGTATGTGCTTGTGACTAAAACATTTATAATCAAATAGAATTTACTTAAGTACCCCGAGATTTTTGGCACGGAAGATCTACTGTGAAATGACAAAGTAAAAGCATAATTTTTACACATTTTTCTCTCATCGATCTCTTATATCAAGTGCGTTTGATATGACGGATTATGGGCACTTTACGTTTTCGCAGAAATCATCCTATCATCGTAGTAATTAAATGCAAGTTTGGCACTTACCGACTGGTGGCTTCACAATACATTTATGCAGGTCTCGATTTGAAGTGCGAATTACTTCCTCGCCTATGGCTTTAGTAAAAGTGTACGTATTAGGCCATTCCTTCATCAGACTGTAATGACCAAAATATATCATTTGAATCTGCCTTCCTGAAATTGCCGATTAAGGCCCTAATACTTAGGTGAGTAAAATTCACCATCCGTGAGGGTTGAACATTTTTCTAACATTTTGGAGTGAGTTTCGCTTTTGTTCTAGTTTAAATTTCAATTCATTGCTCTGAACTATTCGTTTAAAAATGATTTAGAACAAAACAGTTAAAATAAAAACCGGCCAAGTGCGAGTCGGACTCGCGCACCGAGGGTTCCGTAAAATATTTTTATTATATGATGTAACTTAAAAATTATGGTTTTCGCAATTTTTCCTTCATATGTGCTATAAGACGTTGCTTCATACCAAATTTCAAGATTCTGAGTTCACGGGAAGCATCCTGTAGGTTTTGAGTCCCTTGCGAGTGTCGAAAATTTGCGGCATAAACGGCTGTATCTTTTGATTCCGTTGGCTTAGAAGTTTGTTTTTTTTTACAGCTCTAAGGGACAGTAGACCTGAGTATTTGATATCAATTTCAACTTGATGCCTTCACGCGTTCTTGAGAAAAAGGGTCTTGACAGACAGACAGACCTTCGGACGGACGGACCACAAAGTGATCCTATAAGGGTTCCGTTTTTCCTTTCGAGGTACGGAACCCTAAAAATATAGTATTTAGTTGTTTTTCTTTTTGTTGTTTTTTTTCTATTTCTAGTTTGCTAACTGTGTAATTGTAACTTTTTGTTTCATTTCTTTTTGGGAAGGAACTGCCTACCAACATATAGCTAACGCTAGATTGAGAATCAGAGCTTACACAATAACTGTATACTATTTTAGTTACAATAAAAATGTATTATTATTATTTATTATCAGTAAGATTAAATATTACATTGAAGACGGTTAACCGGTAACGTCGACGGAGAGGAGCGGTTATTACTAGATTTTGCTGTGGTTACCGGTTTCCTTTCTATGTTCTATTACTGTTATTTCTGATTAATATCTTTTTCGTAAAAAGTAAATATTTAATTACTAACAGATTTTATTATTTATTAAATTTAGAGATAGTAGTGATCTCATCATCTCTCAATGAAGGATTTATGTTTCAGGCTATATATATTGATCGTAGGATCAATTAATTAGCTCTATCTTATTTTTATACGATACATACCTAGCTACAATACCATTCAGTTGATCATCGTTCATAGTTTCCGCCATCTCGATCATATCACCAGGAGGAATAGGACATTGGTAGAACTTTTCTTCAACATCTCCATTGATTCGGCCAACTGTTGCATGAGCGTAGGCAGTTGAGATATGGTTAAAACATCTGGTGATAGGGAAAAAAGTTATACAACAGTAGATATGGCTACTACTTAACTATGCGCCTACTTCTTCTTATCTCTGCATCACCCTATAGTACACTGGTGGCATTAAGTCTTGTAACTTTAAAATATGAGACACATAAATTTTCCACTAATTTACATGTAATATAAGAAAGTGGCCTGAAGACGCTCATGTACTGAAATAACCTAAAATGCATAGATATAATTATATGCATAAAATGGGCATGCATGAGTTGTATCAAACCAGTACGTATAATTTCAAACAATATATTGTTAAGTGAAACAAAAAATACGACTGCATCAATTCTAATGACATTTGAAAATGACGCTAGACAGCCGCCATATTGAATTTTCTTATGAAAATTATAGCCAGTATCACTCGGGAGGATGTAAGGATGCTAACTATAACCCATATATCCAGATGTATCTAAGAATTTAGAAGTTATGCTGGATTAAAAAAAATCACATACAGACATGAACTCTGAGAACATTATACTCCTTTTTTGGGCAGGAGTGTAACAAATAGTATTTATCTAAAGATACTAGTTAGTAGCTAGCCCCACTTCTAAGGAGGAAAGGTTTTACGTTGTAGTTATTTCCAGAATTCTCAGGGATTTAATTGTTAGATTTTACCGAAGCCATTTAACTATTACTGAGAACTCGCTGAGTAACAGAGATTATTATGTATGTCTGTATTTTATACATGTAGTGCCTACTAAAGAACCAACTTTATATTCTCAGTATCTAGTATATTAAGATCTTTTGAGTCTTGGTCGGAAAAATGGCCGCAACATAACTCTCATTTTATTTTTTAAATATTTTGCAACTTACTTTAAGGTTTTACACTCTTTGGCAAGTTGTAGTGCCTCTCTGGTACCACGAACGTTGATAAGGGTAGCAACTTTGATGGGCTCATCAAACCTGACTGTTGCAGCTACATGGAAAATTATATTCACCTGAAAGTAGAAAGATTATCCGGAGTTACTAAAACATTTGATTGTGCTGACATCAATTACTATAAATTTGAAACTTACAAGGGAAAACATGTGAGCAAACTTTAAACAGATCCGTGATGTTTTGAGAAAGGGTGGAAATATTTAAAAGTAATGTTGGTGGAGGATGGAAAAGTTCAACTGAATATCGGTAAGTGTTAAAACGAGTGCAGAACATAAAGATTTCAATGTAAACCGAAGAGGAAAAACAATAGCGCATATTATCATCATGAATATCTACAAAAATATCATAGAAGAAAAGGCAGATGTAAAGCAAAGATGAGAAGTTACAAGAGCCAAATAGGAAGAAGATCGAAATATCGTATTGAAATATTACGAAAACCGCTTTGGACCAGGCAAATTTTAGGTAGGTACATCAGTACTCCGAGGTGGATAGGACGTTTAGGTCCAATATTGTGGCCACCCCGCTCGCCAGACCTAAATCTTCTGGTATTCCTTGATTGGGTTTGTTTAAAGGAAGATGTGTACAAGGAGCAAATTAATAATATCGACACACTGAGGACCAGGATTTAGGCAGCAGCTAGGAAGCTCAACGGGTTGGCTCGACGACTTAAACGCTCTTTTATTCGACGTTGCAGAGCGTGTGTAGCTGCGAATGGGGGCCATTTCGAGCATTAGTTGTAAAGTGTTTGCGAAATATCATTAAATGACAATGATGTTGTGTTTTTTTAATACCTCGTTCAAATGGGTAATAAGTTTGGTCTAAATTATTTTGCAACTAGCAACCCGCCCCAGCTTTGCACAGATAGCAAAGCATATATTGATTTTTTTCGACACCTTCAACAATCATCGTCATATTTCATCCATTTTACTCGAAACCTTAATGAATTATACACATATACCTTCCTTATGAATCACTCCCTCTATTGGTGAAAACCGTATGAAAATCGGTTTGGTAGGTATTGAGTTTCCCGCGAATTTATCTATCTCTGTAGTAGGTGAAATGATCTACAAATACCAAATGAAAAATCTGTGGTTTACCTTACCTCATCAGTAAGCGTATTCCAATCTTTGTCACTAATTCCAAGTCTAATATCAGCTACGTCTCCCTCCACTGGCACTACGTTATCTGCAAACTGCGGCTTCTTTTTACGTAAGTGATCGTAGACCTGCAAGGGAATCCCACTAATATTATAAATGTGAAAGTTTTATATGGATGGATGGATTTGTCACTCAACCGATTGCGATGAAACTTGGTATATAGATAGCTGGATACCTGGATTAACGCATAGCCTACTTTTTATCTCGATATTCCCATATCACCATAATTATAATTTTTCTAACTACTTTCTTTAAACATGATTTGATTAATCTCCCTCGTACTTCATTACTATATTTAAATATTTGAATACTTCAAAAGAAATTTATATTGGTAATTAAAAAAAGGATTTACATTACAGCTGTAATAACACACTAGACACGAGTGTCAAACCTGTACAAAAAAAAATTGACCTTTGAATACCTAATTGAAAACAAATCATTAACAGTGGGAGAGCCATGCTTCGGCACGTATGGGCCGGCTCGACTGGAGTGATACGGCCTCACAGAAAACTGGCAGTGAAGCAATGCTTACATTGCTTTTCGATAAGTGAGTGAGGTTACCGGAGGTCCTAACCCTTCCCTCTCCCCATCTTTCCTCTCTTCCCTCCTCTCCCCCTCTTCCCCCTTCCCCTATTCCCACCTTAAAGGCCGGCAACGCACTTTTGACGCTTGAGTTGACCCGTCTGCTCGTTTGCCCCCTATATCATAAAAAGAAATAGTAATTAAAAAACCTTACATCATTTCATTTAAAATATTTCGATATCCGAAACATTTCACTCAACTCTCATTTTTTTTTTCATAACTATTTTCTTCCACACCAAATCAATTATTTGTCGGCTACACAAAAACGCCTAATTTTACTACGCCTTTTTGTAACACACGGTGTACTTCATATTACATAAGTATTAAAAATACATAATTACCGGATCATTTAATATAGTTGTAAGTCGTTGCTGTGTAGTCTTTCCTTTCTTTGATCGCATTAGCAAATAAACTTTCTTTATTTCACATGACCTGAACCAGTAAACAATCATAATTATATTCAAGATTGAAATAGTAAATGTTGTCAAGGATTTTAGCAAGCAAGTTAATTCGCAGCAAGTGAATTAATTAAACTATGGTTAAAGTCAATACCTCGTTTGAATACAAGAATCTATTTCGATATTGGTAATGGTAAAACTCCTGGACAATAAAAAAAACTATTAATACGTCATAAAGATATACCTAAAACGACAAGGTTTGATAACATTTTCATGTTATAACCCAAGCTAAAATGTGAATGTAAGTTTGTTTATTATGCTTTTACCCCTAAACAACTACGATTATTATGAAGTTTTTGATATACGTCGTCAGGAGTACAGAAAAGGACACAGGTTACGTATCCATCTAGATTCTAGAAAAAAAAGTACTGTTCTTGAGAGTTATCTGAATTGGTTGACAATTTTTTTTTATAATAACGAAGCTGCGGCCAAAAGCTAGTACAACAGCACAACACATACAATGCAAACCAAAATTAATAAAATTATTAATAACGTAGAAACTATTAGAGGCTTGGACAGACCGCGGACGGGGCGACATGCATCTCAGGTTGTGATCACCAGTTATTATAGATGTCACACAGCCGCATCGCGTTCGTCACTCGGCGCTAGTACATTAAGATATTTTTTTAGAATACATTGGTATTGGTATTGGGCTCTGTTTCCGCATTTAGACTCGTAGACGGTCCATTATGCGTTCAGATAGGCTGACTAGTTGAGCCAGCCTAGCTCCTTCCAGAAGCACAGAAGCCTCCTGGGGCGTCCGCAGGCTTCTAGGAGCGATTTTACACCCGCGAGGATACTTGGCCGTTGTGTGGCTACTTAATCGCACTCTAGGATGACGTGGGCGGTCGTTTCCTCCGCGTTGAGACATCCTCTGCATAGAGGACTCTCTGTCGCATTGATGGTGATTAGGTTCCGGTTTAGAGCTAAGTGGTCCATAATAGTTCCTATAACTGTTCTGATGTCGAGTCGGTTGAGACTCAGCAGTCTGCAAGTTAAACGTGGTGAGACCTCCGTCAGCACCAGTTTAGACTGCGTGCAGCCCGGTATGTCGGTCCGTTGTGCGCTTCACGAGTCTGTTGCCTTACGATGTTGATTAAAGGCTTAGAATACATTTACGCTTGGAAAGAGATGTACCTGAAAAGTTTTTCTACTAATTGCTTCCCAATAAAGCCAGAACCGCCCGTGACGAAAATTGTGGCATTGCGGTAGAACTGTTGGATAGCAGAGTCACCGCGATCTATGGTATCGTTAATAGGCTTCAGAAGCGACAGCAGATGATTTTCGACTTCTTGTGCTAGATCCATGGAGCTGGAGCTGTAAAATTTAAAAAAGTAATCGATATAATATATGTTTATACTAACATTATAAAGGTGTAAAGTTTGTTTGTTTGTATGTAAGGTGAAATCTATGGAGTTGCTGATCTGATTTTGGAAATTCTTTCGATGATAGCAAACTTTATTACCGTAAGTAACATAGACTATTTTTTACTTTGATAGATAAAAAACATCAGTAGGAAAATACAAATAGTAGTCCAGATCAGAAAAAAAACTAAAGATTTGGAAGCTTAGAAGAAGTTGGCAAAATGTACAGCAAACACATTAATTAATCAGTAACCATTTTTAAATTTCACAAAAAGTATTTAATATCACACATGGGAGTTTAACAGAGGAAATAGTTGGACATTACAGAGAAAGTATTTGAATGCTTATAGAATATAATATTATTATATTCATTATGATAAACTCTAAAAGATATTGTTACCTTACCATGTCTTTTAATTCACACTTTCTGATAGAACATTTAGGTTAAGAAATTGAGATTGCTTTTTTTTTTAAAACGGGACCAATGACACTTGAATTATAATTACCTAAACGAACATACATACATTGTGGTTGATAATAATAACATTCTCACGTCACTTCGGGCGTATTTAAACTGCTACAACAAAACGCGTGCGGTGCGGGCAACGAAAAATCTAATTGAAACATAGCGTTAATGCACTCAAGTTAACACTGTATTTATCTATTATGATGATTGATCTGATTCTCCAGTAACGTCCAAGTGACACAGCGTTTATAGACACCGGTAAGTGTTTATCATTAAATAGTAATACCACAGGGAGTGATACCACGTCCTCACAGACAACTAGCGTGAAGCAATTCTCCTTCCCCTACTCCCACCTTAAAGACCGGCAACGCACTTATGACTTTTGAGTTGCAGGTGTCCATGGGCGGCGGGAGTCACTTATCATCAGGAGACCCGTCTGCTCGTTTCTTCACAAACATTTAAACAACAGACACAAAGAACACCCAGACTCGGGACAACTATTTGTGGATCACACAAATTTTTGTCTAGTGTTTGATTTGAACCCACAACACTTGGCACTTCGTAGTGGCAAGGTGACCACTTAAACCATATTCATGGTATCTTCTCTTCTCAGTCAGAGTTACACACACTACACTTTTATCTTGGTCATGGAGAACTTTCACTTCTGGTTCGACTGCCTTTATTCATGGTCAACTATGTATTAACACTTGTAAGCAAACGCGCACAGACAGGAATGTGAAATTTGGAATACCTAAAGTTTATAGGTATGTAGAAGAAGTGTAAAAAGTTAAAAAAAATTAACAATATTCGCCATAAACTTAAAAATTATGTAAGAATGGCTACATAAAGATATATGGGTCCAGTTATTATTTGACTTGTCATAGTACAAAAGTCTATACAATCAGAATTCAAATTATTCTCATCAATATAATAAAACAGGTCAATTAAAACCATGTAAGTAAAGCCCAATGCTACACAACTGGAGAGTCCAATGCCTATATTTATTGAATTAGTCTCCTTGTTAAGACAATATAACATAATTATATTATCACAGTAGCGTAGTGACTAAGTTTTAAATTTTTACCAACACCATGCATGCACACACACATGCATTCGATATAATTATAATAAGTTGACAAACTATTTACTGCTAGCCAATCCCCACAGTGCTCCTGAGGGTTGTAGCGTGATGATAAATAGTCTTTAACCTTTTTTAAAAACTAGGCTGCGAGGCTGTTCACAAAGCTAGCTACAACACTTGCGAAGCTTTAGCTCATCTCTTGCTCACGTTTTTAATTTTTTTTTTAAATCCGACTGATACTCACATAGATTAACGCGTTTTACGAAAAAACTTCAAATTATTTTTCCGAAACAACAATATCATCAACACTTACCGATACAAACTGAAGTAAATTCCTCAAAATACCTGATGTCTTTATATTGTTACCAAAAAACAATGTAAATTTGAATACAATGTTTTAACTGTGTGCTGGGATGACATTTAAAAATAAACAAATAGCAGACCTAATTAACGTGACAATACACGGTCAAACATGGCAGGAACGAAAAAGCGAATTTGGTCTTTGTTACGAAACCCTTGAAATTGAGAATGGTCTGTCGATAAGAATTATTCTTTTCCTGGATCGCCCAGACCGTAATTTGACATTCATTTGTGCGCGATATTATTGCTTAATAGGGGATACGCAGAATTCGCTGATGTATGTATACTCGTTGGTTTCATATTAGGATGCTCTGCTGTTCATAATGTTGTCATCTCTAAAATTTTCTCCCTAAATGAAGGGGGAAATAAGTTGTGTTGGAAATAAAAAGGAGTATTTTAGGGCTCTAAGCGATATGGCTTACGATGTTATTTACCTAATGGCCGTTCAAGAAACCGTTACATAGTGAGTTTGTGGTATCCGTGAAAGATTATTGTTCACTAAAAATGTGTCATCTATCATTACATTCTCTGACCTGTTTGTAGAGAACACATTCTTTTAACGACATATTTAATTCAATTAACTTTATTTCCTTAACAATACAACATTGTGTTGAAGATTTGCATGCTCTAAATACATTAACTTAAAATATATGAGGCCACGTGCTGTTTGAGCTGTGCGGAGTTGTGCTAAGGTGGTGGGGGGACAAAAAGTATTCCAAAAGCGAGTGCGAGTCGGACTCGCGCACCGAGGGTTCCGTAAAATATTTTTATTACATGATGTAATTAAAAATTTTCGCAATTTTTGCTTTATTTGTGCTATAAGGTGTTGCTTCGTACCAAATTTCAAGATTCTGAGTTCACGGGAAGTACCCTGTAGGTTTTGATTCCCTTGCGAGTGTCGAAAATTTGCGGCATAAACGGCTGTATCTTTTGATTGCGTTGGTTTAGAAGTTTGATTTTTTCACAGCTCCAAGGGACAGTAGACCTGAGTATTTGATATAAATTGCAGCTCCATACCTCCACGCATTCCTGAGAAAAAGGGTCTTGACAGACAGTTTTTTCCTTTCGAGGTACGGAACCCTAATAATGTGATGTAACTAAAATTTAAGGTTTTCGGAATTTTTCCTTTATATGTGCTATAAAACCTTGCTTCATGCCAAATTTCAAGATTCTAGGTCGACTGGAAGTACTCTTTAGGTTTTGATTCCCTTGCGAGTAGTTGCGAGTTTGAAAATATGCGGCTTAAATTGCTGTTTCTTTTGATTGCGTTGACATAGAAGTTTGATTTTGTTACAGCTTAAAGGTATTATAGACCTGAGTATTTGATATAAATTTCAGTTTAATACCTTTACGCGTTCATGAGGAAAGGGGTAGTAAGTTTAAAATTATTAAAAGTATTTTTATTATATGATGTAACTAAAAATTTATGGTTTTTGTAGTTGTTATCTGTGCTATAAGACGTTGCTTCGTACCAAACTTCAAGATTCTGAGTTCACGGGAAGTACCCTGTAGGTTTTGATTCCCTTGCGAATGTCGTAAATTTGCGGAAATTTGCGGCGTAAACGGCTGTATCTTTTCATTGCGTTGGCTTAGAAGTTTTATTTTTTCACAGCTCTAAGGGACAGTACAGTTGAGCTTTTGATATAAATTTCAGCTTGATATCTCGACGCGTTCCTGAGAAACAGGGTCTTGACAGACAGACAGACCTTCGGACGGATGGACAACAAAGTGATCCTATAAGGGTTCCGTTTTTTCCTTTCGAGGTACGGAACCCTAAAAAAATAAAAAATTAAGAACTTTAAACATGATGACATGAAACACCACGTTGTGGAGTACCGCAAGGCACCATGCTGGGTCCATTACTTTGTCTGATTTATATAAATGACCTTCGTCAGATATGTAATCACCATATGACCCTGTTTGTAGACAGTATGGTTTTATTATACATCATATTAATATGACATGCAACAACTTAAAAATCAAACTGATAAAACCAAATTTGTAAACTTAAAAAGAAACTTTAAGAAGAAACTTATATTACTATAGTATGTTTTGTTTAACATTGATAAATATCTAAATGATATATTTGTAGAAACTCCTCCTCGTATATCGGAAACATCATCATCAAATAATCTAAAAATAAATCTATAAGATTTATTAAAAGGTTTTATGCAGATTTTAACATTTTAAATACAATACGTGTGTCAAAACTTGCATAGATTGTGATTTTAATAAATATGGCTTTTCATTGTTTATGTTTAAACTATATTTTAATATGTTCACTTATATAATTGTTATTGGTTTGGTTTATGTTTCTATTGCCTTTAACATGTGTTTTTTTTTTTTACATTTACGTAACATTTGTTTTAACAAAATATTTTTAAGTTTAATTTATAAGTTTATACCCATCATGACATAACTAGTTGTCTCGTGTTTAATTCTTATAATTTGTACACCATTCAATATTGTAGGGCGTAGTGCAACTCAACTCATTTGCAAGATCTGTAAATTAACATATATTGTGTTCCACAAATGAATAAATGGATACTAAATACTGAAAATGTATATATTGATAATTTAATTTATTCTGTGAAAGACGAAGTCAATATTAATCGTTTCTGGGAACTAGACTCAGTGCCAGTTAAACATGTATTAACTGCAGACGAAAACTCATGCGAACATAATTTCTCAGTTAATACATATCGCAACACTGAAGGGAGCTTTGTAGTCACAATCCCTCTTAAAAAAGACCCAAACCTTTTAGGTGATTCTTTGCAAATGGCTATAAAACGTTTTTTGTCTCTCGAACGACGTTTTCAACGCGACTCCGTATTCAAAGAACGGTACTTAGACTTCATACGTGAATACGAACAGTTAGGACATATGACATATGAGACTACGGTTCGGAACTTTTCCGCAACTCGTGATAAAGAAATTAGTTATTTTCTACCTCACCACGGAGTTATACGTGAGTCTAGCACAACAACTAAATTACGAACGGTGTTTGATGCCTCTGCAGCCACTACCTCCGGTCTTTCATTCAACGACATCCAAATGGTCGGCCCCGTAGTCCAAGATGATCTTCTCTCTATATTGTTGCGCTTCCGTCAGCATAGATATGTTATATCGGGCGACATCGAGAAGATGTACAGGACCATAGACATAAATCCCTCTCAGAGATCACTTCAGCGTATAGTTTTTCGTTATGATGCGAAGGAGCCGCTTAAAGTCTATACCTTAAATACGGTGACGAATGGTACTGCTTCAGCGCCATACTTAGCGACTAAATGTCTAACTAGTCTAGCCACATCAGCTGATAATGAGCGAGTTAAGCATGCCATCCAGCACGATTTCCATGTTGACCATTATCTCAGTGGGAGTGACTCGATCTCTGGCGCAGTTGAGTTATATAAGGTCGTCATAAGCACTCTATCATCGGCAAACTTTAATTTACGAAAATTTCAATCAAACGAACCTAGTATTTTACAACAAATTAATTACAATGCAGAAATTCCTTCTTTTAGTAATGTCTTAGATTTTAACAATAGTAACATTAATGCTTCTTCTAAAATGTTAGGTTTGCACTGGTTATGTGATTCAGACTCACTTTCTTTTTCAATTAATACCGATCAAAATACCGAAAAAATTACAAAACGTCACGTACTGTCTGTTATAAGTCAGATTTTCGACCCACTGGGTCTAATAGGCCCGTGCGTGGTCGAAGCCAAGATAATTATGCAACGGCTTTGGATCGAAAAATATGACTGGGATGACATAGTTTCCACAGACATAAATGATCTTTGGTCTTCATTTGCATGTACGTTGTCATGTCTTAATCAACTAAAAATACCTAGATTTGTATCGTGCAATAACTCTATAAGAAACGAAATTCACGTCTTTGCCGATGCTTCAGAGAAAGCATATGGAGCATGTCTTTACATTAGATCTATTAATAATTCAGGTTCCATTCACGTAAAATTGTTAGTGTCTAAAAATCGTGTAGCTCCTATTAATCCTACTACAATACCAAGACTCGAACTATGCGGTGCTTTAGTAGCCACAAGACTGTGTACAAAGGTTCGTGACTCTCTTACGATGCAAATCGATAAAATTTATCTTTGGTCCGATTCCACAATTGTACTGGCGTGGCTATGTACATCACCTAATCATTTAAAACCATTTGTACGAAACAGAGTCAACGAAATCCAAGAAGGTACTGTTGATTGTACCTGGGGCTACGTTCCGTCGAAGGACAACCCGGCAGATCTTGTTTCCCGAGGGCTGAGGGCTGATGCTATCAGCAACAGTTCCCTGTGGTGGTCTGGTCCCACATTTTTATTAAAATCAGAAAATGATTGGCCACAAAAGCCCAACAGTTACGCTAAACAAGAAGTACCAGAAGTAGTTTGTCATGTAGTTAGTAGCGTTGATAATCAGCTTAGTACTAATCAAATGCCAGCTGGTTCTATAGTTAGTGATTTATTCCTAAAATATTTTAAATTAAACTATTTACAAAGAGTAATTGCTTATGTATTTAGAGCTATTCACAATTTTAAATATTCACGACATAGAAATACAAGTTTCCTTTCAACACAAGAACTGCAAATATCATTAAATTGTCTTATTTATAATTCTCAACTTCAAATGTTTCCTGACGAATACACTACTTTGCGTACAGGGAAGTCCCTACAGCGTAACAATCGTCTCATTTCTTTATCTCCATTTATAGACTCTAATAGCATTCTACGGGTTGGCGGTAGGCTCGACAATTCTCCTTATGACTTTAATATAAGGCATCCAATTCTAATTTGTTGTAAGCATCCCTTTACTAAATTATTATTTGAATGGGAACATTTAAAGCTTTTTCATGCTGGACCACAGCTTTTATTGACGAATATACGTCAGCGATACTGGCCTCTAGGAGGTAGAAATTTATCTAAAGCAATTGTTAGAAAGTGCATAAAATGCTTTAGATATAGGGCACAAAATGTATAACCTATCATGGGTCAATTACCCCCGTCTCGCACTGACCTTCAATACCCCTTTCTAAATTGTAGTGTGGACTATGCAGGGCCAATTTTGATCGCTAACCGGAAAGGGCGAGGCTGTAGATTGCTTAAGTCATATTTATGCATTTTTGTGTGCCTTGCAGTAAAAGCCGTTCACCTCGAGCTTGTCACAGCATTGACAAAATAAGCGTACATGGCTGCTCTAAGACGGTTTGTGTCGCGTCGCGGCAAACCCTGCAGCATCTGGTCGGACAATGGGACCAACTTCGTTGGAGCTTGTAACGAGTTGCGTAGCTTCCTTTCGGGTCCAGACGTTGCTTCGGACATAGCCCAAGAGGGCATAGAATTTCATTTTGCTCCTCCATATTCTCCTCACTTCAATGGCATCGCCGAAGCAGCCGTCAAGTCTGCTAAAGGCCACCTCAAAAGAGTCTTAGGCTCTACTCACCTCACATATGAGGAAATGGCGACCTGTTTGGTCCAAATTGAGGCCATTCTTAATTCCCGTCCTCTCACCGTTGCTTCCTCTGATCCATTCGATTTTTCCGCTTTGACACCTGCCCACTTTCTGATTGGACGACCACTCACGTCTGTTCCGCACCCACAGGTCACACCGAACGAGATCATCACACATCTAGAGCGCTTCCAGCGAGTGGAATTGATAAAACAACACTTTTGGCAACGCTTTGCTAATGAATATGTTTCTACACTGCAGCAAAGGTCGAAGTGGAGCGCTTCTACGGGAACACTGGAGCCGGGCTGATCAGAGACAAGGCGCAGCCACCTCTATTGTGGTCACTTGGCCGGGTCACCGAGGTTTTCCCTGGCAGCGACGGGGTCACACGAGTGGCCGAAATCAGGACGAAGACGGGCTGCATCACACGAGGTTTCAACTCTATCTGTCCTTTACCTATTCATTGAAGTATTTATTGTTATACTTCAACCCGGGCAGTATGTCGGCGCACCAGCAACGGGGGAACGGATCGGAACAGGAACGGGGGAAGGACAACGGCGCGAGGAGGGGTGCGATAGGACACTCCGCGCAACACATTCACCCGCGACACTCGCTCGATCATTTTTAATGTGTAACGTTCAATACAATTTATACAGTCCACCATCTTTTATTTATATATACTAAGGTCTTAGTAACCGAACAAACAGTCATAGTTCTTCTATAAGCCCTAGGGTCATAATATGAGCATGCATAAAATATTTATCATTTTAAATGACCAATCATTAGAATTACGATAAAATATTACCTATTTAATTATTATAATAGCCGCAACCATAGTGTTCACTTTTAAAAATTATCATTCACAAAAACTTCAAACTTTGGAGCGCCATTGTCACACATTCGTGACAAATATCCTGAAACAAAAATTTTAACATTACTTTTGTGAAAAAAAAAACCATTAGTTTGTCACATATATATTATGTGACAATGGCGTCCAAAAGGAAAAGTTATAGTAGCTACCATCCTATGGTTGAAAATCATTTGACATCATAAAACAACAAGGTTGATTTACCCGTGCAATAATATTCTGACAGTTCATTGTTAGAGATATGATCAACCTTATCCCTGTTGTGATTACACAGAATTTTTTGTCAAGACTAGTAGACCATTTTCTATGTCGACTGTGCATGTATATTGTTCTTGTTGCTGAGCGAAAATCTCAACTAATTTTAATGGATAAAAAAAAATAAACCGAATTTCACCAGCAAAAAGTTTGGTTAACATGTGTAGTAAAGTACTTTGAAAGCTGTAAATTACTGCTAGCAGAAAATGAGGTGACTTTTTGCATAATAATTCGGGTTTGCATAGAGACAAAACAAGTGTCGAAGTATCGCTTCGGGCCAGCTCAAGATTGTCCTTACAGATACCTGCCACTGACTGTTTTTAAACTTTTGCAACTTTTGAATATATTAATGAGGTAAATCGGCAGTTAATCATTTAATTGGTGCAATTCGGTCGAAACTTTGGGTTACCAAAAGTATCATACCTTTGGTATAACGTATCCTACAAATATTATCGTAATTAAGTACCAATTCACATCTATAATATCTACCATCTCATATCAATCCAGAGACAGCGTTCCCGTCTTGACCCCGATGAGCAACTTGTTACAATTTTTTTTATTTTTCAAAGCTATCAGGAGATACTGTTCTCGTCTGTTCCCTTTCGGGGTTGAACCAAACGGCTCATTCCAAATCTAGAGACTCTCAAATCGCATGATGTCACTCTCAGATAAGAGAAAACCTCGTGATTTGACGTGAACATTTTAGGATATAAAATGTTTCCCATTCCAAACAATTCTTTAATGAGGCGCTGGAAATCTTGTTGAATAAGGTATGTGTATGCATGATGCATATCATTATCATGTATGCAAATGCATTATAAATATCGGTTAGTGCGGGAATTGTTTTAAAAAATGCTTAATAATCGCTTCTAAAAAACAGGAATCTAGAACTCTCGCATCTAGAACTCGGCGCACACAGAATGTTTCCAAGACACATGTAAATTATAAATTGTTGAATGGTCTATTGAATAAGGTGATATGGACGCAGACCGGTGACATGAACTGCCCCAAGCAAATTTATACTTTTATAAGGGATTCCCTGAACTGTGCACATAACCAAGCAAGTTTCACAAAAAAATATAAAATAAACCAGGGGTTATATCGGGCTCCCTGGATCAATGAAAATATTAATAAACTGTGTAGAAAACGCAACCGCCTATTTAGCACTTGGAAAAAAATCCCAATAATCTTGAATTGCGACTTGAATATAATAAATTACGTAATAAAATACAAAAAATACTGGACAATTGTAGAAACTCTTATTATAAAAATACCATTAGCGATAATTTTAATAATATTAAAATAACCTATCAGATTTTAAATCACATGCCAAGCCGCATAACCTTATCCGTCGATGAAGCCATTATTAGAGCATTTGAATCGAAAGGTCTTCCAACAAAAGATTTGGCAGATGGGTTCGCTAAGGAATTTGATCGGACGGTAAAAAAAAATATTCCACAATGTAAGACTCAATTGTTAGTTAAGAATGCTTTTTACAATCCTGTTAACTCTAGCATTCGATTCCAAAAGGCTACGAGTACCAACATTGATGAAATAATAAAAAAATTAAACTTTAAAAAAGCCCCAGGTATGGATGCCATCTCGGTTCTGACATTAAAATAGTAAAGAGTGGCATTTCCCAGACAATAGCTAATCTCATTAACTGTAGTGTTGAAACTGGAGATTATCCTAACGAATTAAAAAAAGGCTGCGTTAGACCGATATTTAAGAAAGGTCATCGCAATGAATATAGCAACTATCGCCCTATCACGCTTCTCTCTACCATCGACAAAATAGTTGAAAAGTATATTTGTAATCAGGTGAACAATTTTTATAAAGAAAAGGAAATCATTCACGAAAATCAATTTGGCTTTCAACAGGGAAAGGGTACAAGTGACATCCTCTCAAAGTGTACTGACCAAGTTAACGAGTCTATGAATGAAAGAAAGCATACCCTAGCACTCTTCATCGACTTCTCCCGTGCCTTCGATACTCTTAATCACGACGTGCTCTTAGAAAAGCTTGACACTTGTGGGATACGTGGTCCCATACTAGAATGGTTTAAAAACTATCTCTCTAACCGCACATATACTGTTAAGGTAGACGATGCGTTCAGTGATACCGTTACTGTTGCCGAGGGCACGGCACAAGGATCAGTTGTGGGACCTCTCCATTTCTTGACATATGTGAACGATATGAGAAATTGTGTTGAACAGAGCACCTGTTATCAATTCGCTGATGATACGTGCCTTCTAGTCAGTAATAGGGACCTAGATATAGCATATGACGACCTACAGTCAGATTTCTATACCCTTTGCAAATGGTGTCATGATGCAGGGCTTGTCCTTAATGCAAATAAAACCAAATTATTACACATCAGGTCACCATACTTAAAGCCATCACCAGTCAACAAACATATAAAAGCTCACGAACACGCATGCTTACATAGCTCCAATAGTGGTGGTTGCTGTTGTCCAACCATTGAACTTGTAACCTCCCATACATATCTGGGCCTCATCATTGACGACAAACTAAACTGGAAACCCCACATCGATGAGGTATGTGAAAAGCTGAGATGTTTTCTGGCAAACATTAAAATCCTAAATCGTCGTATCCCTTATCATATTAAATTATTACTCTATAACTCCCTAGCCGAATCTCATATTCAGTATGGACTCACCAGCTATGGACGGACCTACAAGACTCTCCTAAATAATATATATAGATTGCAACTAAAAATATTAAAGACAATAACTTCTCCACAGATTAAGTTACAATACAGTAACGATGATCTGTGTCTTTTTAAACACTGTAAACTGTTTACCTAAAAATAAAATATAGTTTATTAAAAGAAAACTACTTTTAATATAATTTGTGCAACATTATGTATGAACACGAGCAGTCTCGCAGCACCGGTTGCAAACAGCTCGCGCTGTTAACGTGTTCGGTGAGAGAACATCACGATACACAGTACCGCGTTTAATTAATGAACTACCCCCCGATATCAAGGAACGCTTAAACGGAAAAAATATCAAACATAATTTGAAGGGATTCTTTTTGGAAAACATGTCGCAGTCAAGTTTGTAAGTAATCCCTCCTCCTTTCCTTGCTTGACTCGGAGTTCATTTTCACTTCACTGTTCTGCGTCCGTACGCTTAGATAATTATAATTATTTTAAGAGTACCTACCTACATATTGGTGAATGTGTTTTGTACTGCAGACTATAATGTGTTTTTCGACGTCATCGCTTGAAATAGCATCTGTTGCATTTTTTTCAAACCTCAGTGGTTTACAAATGCACTATAAGAGGTAATTATGGTAAATGGTTTTGTAAATAGGTAAAGAAATAAAAAAAAAAAACTATAAGTAAATTTATAACTTCATTTTTGTATATTTATAACTTCATTATAATAAAAAAAATTATTTAATAAACATGTATCATATAATAGCATGAACACGTACTGAAATTAATTAGTCTATTATTTTTTACTGCATATCTAAGACATAAAATGGATCCTGCACAAGAAATAGAATTGGCTGCATTAGCTCGCCAGAAACCAATGAACGATGTGATAGACCGTGGTGACTCCAATGTGCAACAGTTTTACTCCAACGCTACAGTTTTTGTGACTTGTGGATCCGGCTTCATCGGGCAACAACTGATTGAGAAACTATTCAGGTATCAATTTCTTTTTGCGATACTTCGCCAGAAAGCCTTCTCGTGTTGCATCGTATTCAATAAAAAAAATTCAACAATTTTGTCCTTGGGAGTTAGTTAATCGGTAAACAACTTATTCAGAAATTGTTAAGTTCATGCACGATACCAAAAAATAGGTGTAGGTAATATATGTAAACAGCCTATACCTATTTTTTTTTTGTATCGTCGATAGATAACGATCGAATAGAATGATACCTAAGCTCGTCCATTGGACAATAAAGTTGTAATTGAATTAAAACTGAATTGAATTGAAAAGAAGGGAAAAAAGGAGAGTAATAGATCTATTCATGTACATAATATGTTCCCTGTGTACCAATGGTTTAAGCCGGGAGCTATTCTTTTATTGGCGGCATAAACATGACTTTGTATTTGTACGTGATCACTACGCTATTGGCTCTTTTTTTTTCTGAGAACCTAAAATATGAATTAATATTTATCAGTGTGATCAGTATAATTAATTTGTACTTTAAATAATATTTCCTCAAACCATTAAATGAATTTCAGGTCATGCGCCATAGAAAATAACAATAATAATAACATTTTGGAAGGTGCTATTCGAGAATATCGGACCATGAGTTATGACAACAGACCTCGTTTACCGCGTTTGCCAATGCATAAACGAAATAAAGCGCTAGTGTGTGCCCTTGATTCTATATTAGGTATTTATTTAGAAGAAAGCACAGATCTCAGTGATACACACTCAATTCTGTACTGTGCGGCTGTTGCAGCATGTCGAGTAGCTGGTGTTAAATTTCCAGAAAATGATACACTCGGTCAAAGCTTGCTGCTCCGGCGTGGCAGTGCAGGATTGAACGTCGTATCGCTGAGGCGAGGGCACTCATTGGCAAGCTTATCTGGTTCAGATCGGGTAACACGCGCCCGAGAGTAATGCGTTTTGTGAACCGGGCTTTTTGGGGAACTGATATCAGTTCCTGTAATTATGCAGCGCGGGTCACAGAGCGCATTGACTTTCTGTAACAGAAAGTTTATGCATGGGCAAACCGTATACGAAGGTACAAAAAACGAGTGGACCGATATACTCAGAATCGTTCATTCCAAAGGGATGAGAGGTGGGTTTATAGAAGGTGGGAGCAGCCTGATTTAGTGAGTGACACACATTTCCCAGATGCTGAAATTACGAATACCTTTTAGCGTGACATCTGGGCGATGCCTGTCACTCACACAGAGGGTGATTGGATGCGAGATGTCGAACGTTCGTGTGAGTCGATTGATACCATGGAGCCAATAACAATATCGAATACTGATATAGCTTATGCAGTTCGTTCGCTGCCGAACTGGAAATCAGCGGGACCGGACGGACTGCATAACTTTTGGTTAAAGTGGCTCCGTAGCTCACATGTACGATTGGCATCTCAATTGCAATCATGCTTAGAATCAGGTTCGCTTCCGACTTTTATGACCACAGGCGTAACTCACCTGCTCTTTAAGTCTGGTAGTGCCACAGATCCCAAAAATTATAGACCTATAACGTGTTTACCCACACTTTATAAATTACTTACGTCTATTCTGAGAGTGAAGATAACATCTCATATAACTAACAATACTATTATGGCTTACTCTCAGAATGGATGTAAAAGTGGGGCCCGTGGCACTAAAGAGCTCCTTATTATTGACACGACCATTAACCAACAAGTTCGTCGTAATCGAAAGGATTTGGCGACATGTTGGATAGATTACAAAAAAGCCTATGACTCTGTGCCGCATACGTGGCTCTTGAGAGTGATGGAGTTGTACAAGGTAGATACAACTCTATGCACTTTCTTGAAGGCATGTATGCGGCAATGGAGAACGGTACTCTACTATCCAGGATGTCGGCGGTCTCAGGGTTACGGCGAGTATATTAAGATCAGGCGGGGTATATTTCAGGGTGACAGTTTGAGTCCCTTGTGGTTTTGCTTAGGTTTGAATCCTCTCAGCACTTTACTGGAGAGTTCAGGGCTAGGCTATCGTTTACGGAAAGAAGGTCAGGTTATATCCCATCTCCTTTTCATGGATGATTTGAAACTGTTTGCCTGCAACAATTTCCAATTTGGTGTGGATAAATGTGCAGTCATGCATGTAAAAAGAGGCAGGATTGTGGAATCTGAGGGGACGGAACTCTCAGATTCTACACACCTTAGATGTCTTTCCGCCAACGAAACATACAAGTATCTAGGTATGACACAGGCGTTAGGTGTAAATGAATTGACTATGAAGCAATCGTTACAGGAACGTTTCTTTGGCCGCCTGAAAAAAGTATTGAAAAGTCTTTTGTCAGGTGGTAATAAGGTGCGGGCCTATAATGATTGGGTCATACCACCACCAAGACCAACACCTTCAGAGGCTCAAGTTAGGCAGCTGGATTAAGAGCCTGATGCAGAAGGCAGTCCTCCTTGATACGGCACGCATAGTGAGGAGGTTTCTATCTCTGGAACCCTAACCACCGGTAGCTTGGTCCCTGTACCCGATACCGGTGGTACACTATTTTTTATATTTATAAATATATTTTGTTCTTTTTTATAGTAAATGTATTTAAAAATGTAATTTATATGTATATTTAAGTGAATAAAGAGAATAATAATAATAGTCATTTAGTAAGTTAATAAGAAAAGATGTACTTGCTGATGACATCGAAAAAGGAAAGAACTGTACAAGAGCGACTTGATGATATTTTAAAAGATCCGGTGAGTATTTATTTACTTATTTCTACAGAAAGTTAACAGACTACTAACATTATATTTGGTTGTCATCATATTGAAAACATTAGCAATTTTTTTTTTGACGTTTTTTTGACGGTGGACGACTTCTGAGCTTGTTAAAATGAATTTCAATTAATATTCTGCTGTGTAATTTTGGATTGTCGATCGAAACTTGTGCAAAGTTTACTTAAAACAAATATCGTCGATCTCACGTGTCATTTCGGTCGTCATAGTGAATAGGAAATTAGTTAGCCATCTAGATAGTCTAGATACCGTAAAACTTTTTTTGGACATATTCAATACGAGATTTATAAATGTATTGGTATGTATTTATTGGTTCCAAACTTGGGAAGCGTACTCAAGGTAACTGCGCACGACAGAGCAATAAAGAATCTTAATCAGTTTAAGATAGCGAAAATCACTTCGATTTATGATTATAAAACACTGTACTTAATTTTTTTTTGTTAACGATGGAATTAATAAAGTGGTCAAAAATATTTCCGCACTTCAGGGATAATGCCTTCATTTAGCGACCGTTTAAACAGTAAGCAAATTGGGGGCACCAAACTCTCAGCAAAATAAATCATATCTGGTCCAATAGATTTAGATGGATTTAACGATGATCTAAAGACCAGACCTTTGAGTAGTCTTAATACTGTTTCGGGACGCATGGTAACGGTACTCAGGTTTGTGGAGCTGGTGGAGTCAATATATATGATACTATCTAAATCCTCCGCTTCCAGTTCGACTTCCTGAAATGTGGATTGGAAGTAGGAACCAAATAGTTCGGTAATACCCTCGCCAGTATCCGCGGATGCATCCATATAATGCGGTACATTGGGTAATGTGTTATTATTTTTTCTGATTTTGACAAACGTCCAAACACATATACATTCACAAAGTATCACAAATATACTTTTTTAAATCATGTTCTTTGATATTTTAATAAGGCATGATTATCATTTTAATGGTAATGGATTATGATTGCCTACAATTGGGTCCCAATGACACTACTTGTCATTAGAAAACAGCAACAGAAGTACTATTTTAAAGGTGCTGTTGTCGTTTCCGTCGTGAGTTTTTTAACTCTTGTGAATTTTGCCATTTGGAATAAAAGACAGGGAGTAAAGTTTAATTCAAGTTGTGTAAGTATGAACCAGTCTAGGGAAGTCGATGATCAATGGAGACAGATGCTGAAGATCGTTTTACGCTCTCCGACATTTGGTACCTCTTCTGATCACTTCTGTTATATTCTCGCGAAGATATAGATAGAAGATCTCTATCTATGTCGATCTTCTAAATCTATATAGATGATTGCATGAAGTATTTTAAATGCCAAATAACAGACCATCGCTAAAGCAGATTTAAAATTTATCTTTTAAGTAGGATACATACGTATTTCTTACACCTGTATACAATTTGTGTGATTCTTTACTACATATTCAGCTGTATGAGAATCTGCGTGCGAAGCAACCACAGTTTGCTGACAGGATTATTTGTGTGGAGGGAGATGTAGCTGATATAAGACTTGGACTCGGTGTTGAGGACTGGAACATGATCGCAAAAGAGGAAAAAAAAATGCATATGTCTATTACTATCGAATCTAATTGACTTACTCAAGAAGTTATTTATAATCTATGAAAGTTAGCAATTACCCATTAACTTACTTATATGTGCTACACTTGCGTACCACGAAAGTCTCAAAACAGAAGGAAGCGCCCAGTAGCCATTGTGTGGCGAAACTATGCAGAGATTCTCTGTACTCTGTACCGAAACATCTCTACAAAATTTTTCTCCTTGCCTACAACAAATGAGGGGTACAATACTTCACAGAGCATCCTCTGTAATTATTTGTTGGATGGCGACGCTTTACTGGGAACTGTCCACAGCTGTTAACAGCTGCTCCATTTTTTCTCTTGCATTTAGTATTATGTAGGTAATAAATCAGTACGATATTGCTTTGGGATAATCGTATTTATTTTTAGGTTCGTTAATGGTATACATATAATTTACAATCAAACATCATCTGTATTGATATTTAAAGAAATTAATATCAAAGCCAGAGTTGATTTGTAACCATGGTTAATGAATTGCTCAGGTGAATATTATATTCCATGTCACTGCAACTGTGCGTTTTGATTAACCACTCCGCAAAGCAACTTTCACTAATGTTCGGAGTACTAGAGAGGCACTGGAGCTTAGTTTATTAGTATCGATTTTCCATTTTAGAACTGTGACAGCATCATGTGATAATAATAATAAAAATAATCAATCGGATCAAGTGCGGGCCATCCAGCGATGTAATTTGCTGGATAACTCCGTACTTGATAGGCTACGCTCGGACTTGCAGGTTAGCCTTACTACTTCTCCTCCTTCACAAATTGTGACAAATGCAGACTCTTTGTTGTTACAATCTTATCCTGCTGAAGGAGGGGAGGAAAATGATGCTTCATCTGTAAGTACTCAGTACTCTGATATAATAAGGAATACTTTGGAAGGCGCTATTCTGGAATATCGGTTCATGAGTTTTGAAAGTAGACCACGTTTACCGCGTTTGCCAATGCATAAACGAAACAAAGCGCTAGTGTGTACCCTTGATTCGATGTTACCTATTTATTTTGAAGAAAGCATAGATCTCAGCGATACACACTCAATTTTGTATTGTGCTGCTGTTACAGCATGTCGAGTAGCTGGTGTTAAATTCCCAGGCAATGACACCGCTACTCGGTCAAAGCTTGTTGTTCCGGCGTGGCAATGCAGGATTGAGCGTCGTATCGCTGAGTCGAGGGTACTCATTGGCAAGCTTAACTGTTTCAGATCGGGTAACACACGCCCGAGAGTAATGCGTTTTGTGAATCGGGCTTTCTCGGGAACTGGTATCAGTTCCTGTGATTATACAGCACGAGTCACAGAGCGCATTGACTTTCTGAAACAGAAGGTTTATGCATGGGCAAATCGCAT
Organism: Callimorpha dominula; assembly: GCA_949752705.1. Lineage (NCBI taxonomy): Eukaryota > Metazoa > Arthropoda > Insecta > Lepidoptera > Erebidae > Callimorpha > Callimorpha dominula. The sequence continues at coordinate 2,444,840 of OX457019.1, read as the reverse complement.
ACGAAGGTACAAAAAAAGGGTGGACCGATATACTCAGAATCGCACATTCCAAAGGGATGAGAGGTGGGTTTATAGAAGATGGGAGCAGCCTGATTTAGTGAGCGACATTCATTTACCAGATGCTGAAATCACGAATTCATTTTGGCGTAACATCTGGTCAATGCCTGTCGCTCACACTGAGGGTGAATGGATGCGAGATGTAGAACGTTCATGTGAGTCAATTAATAGAATGGAGCCAGTATTAATATCAAACATCGATATAGCTTATGCAGTTCGTTCGTTGCCGAATTGGAAATCAGCGGGACCGGACGGACTGCATAACTTTTGGTTAAAGTGGCTCCGTAGCTCACATGTATGTTTGGCATCTCAATTTCAATCATGCTTAGAATCGGGTTCGCTTCCAACTTTTATGACCACAGGCGTGACTCACCTGCTCTATAAATCTGGTTGTGCCACGGATCCCAAGAACTACAGACCCATCACCTGTCTACCAACAGTATATAAATTACTGACGTCCATTCTGAGAGTAAAGATAGCATCTCATGTTACCAACAACTCTGTTATGTCTTACTCTCAGAATGGATGTAGAAGTGGGGCACGTGGCACTAAAGAGCTCCTTATTATTGACACGACCATTAACCAACAAGTTCGCCGTAACCGAAAAGATCTGGCGACATGTTGGATAGATTATAAGAAAGCTTATGATTCTGTGCCGCATACGTGGCTCCTGAGGGTGATGGAGTTGTATAAGATTGATACAACTCTATGCACTTTCTTGGAGGCATGTATGCAGCAATGGAAAACGATTCTTTGCTATCCAGGATGTCGACAATCTCAGGGTGACGGCGAGTATATAAAGATCAGGCGGGGTATATTTCAGGGTGACAGTTTGAGTCCCTTGTGGTTCTGCCTAGCTTTGAATCCTCTCAGCACTATGTTGGAGGGTTCAGGACTAGGCTATCGTTTGCGGAGAGGAGGTCAGGTTATATCCCACCTCCTTTTCATGGATGATTTGAAACTTTTTGCCTGCAACAATTTCCAACTGATAAAATTACTAGAGGTAACTGAAACTTTTAGTAAATGTATCAGGATGGAATTTGGTGTGGATAAATGTGCAGTCATGCATGTAAAAAGAGGTAAGATTGTGGAATCTGAAGGTATGGAACTCTCAGATTTTACACACCTTAGATGCCTTTCCGCGAACGAAACTTACAAGTATCTAGGAATGTCACAGGCGTTAGGTTTAAATGAATTGACTATGAAGCAATCGTTACAGGAACGCTTCTTTGGCCGCCTGAAAAAAGTATTGAAAAGTCTTTTGTCAGGTGGTAATAAGGTGCGGGCCTATAACGATTGGGTCATACCAGTCCTAACCTACTCCTTTGGCATACTTAGATGGACTCAGACTGAACTTGATGCCCTGGATAGAAGAGTCCGTACATTGCTAACCGCGTACCGAATGCACCATCCACGTTCATCGGTTATGAGATTGTATATCCCGCGGAAATGTGGGGGTCGTGGTTTTTTAAATGCCAGGACACTACATAACCGCGAGGTATGCAATCTTAGAGATTACTTTCTCTCTGTTGACGTGGAGATGCATCAGGATGTTGTGGTAGTGGACAACGGACTCACTCCGCTTGCTCTAGGTAGAGAGAACTGGCGCAAACCTGCAGTACTCAATATTACAGATCGCAGGGAGATATGGAAGAGCAAAGAGCTGCATGGACGTTTTTATCGGGCCTTAAATGGGCCCGAAGTAGATCTATTATCATCTGTGTCCTGGCTACGTTTCGGTGATCTCTTTGGAGAAACTGAAGGTTTTATCTGTGCAATTACTGATGAAGTTGTTATGACGAACAACTATCGGAGACATATCCTGAAGGACGGCACAGTTGACATTTGTCGGGCATGTCATCGTCCCGGAGAAAGCCTCAGGCATATAATTTCCGGTTGTTCTCGTCTTGCCAACGGCGAGTACTTGCATAGACATAACCAAGTGGCCAGGATAGTCCATCAGCAACTTGCTCTTAAATATAACCTTGTGACTGCGGAATTACCGTACTACAGGTATGTGCCCGACCCAGTTCTTGAAAATGGTCGTGTAACATTGTACTGGGATCGGTCTATTATCACTGACAGGACTATTGTTGCCAATAAGCCTGATATAGTGGTAATAGACCGATTAGAGCGCCGAGCAATGATTATTGATATTACCATTCCCCATGACGACAACCTCTTAAGGGCTGAAAAAGAAAAACAAATGAAATATTTGGATTTGGCCCACGAGGTGGTCGACATGTGGGATGTGAATTCAGCAATCATTGTACCGATAGTCATATCAGCCCATGGGTTGATTGCAAAGAGCCTCGACCAACACCTTCAGAGGCTCTCGTTAGGCAGCTGGACTAAGGGCCTGATGCAGAAGGCGGTCCTTCTTGATACGGCACGTATTGTGAGGAGGTTTCTGTCTCTGGAACCCTAACCACCGGTAGCTTGGTCCCTGTACCCGATACCGGTGGGGCACTATTTTTTATATTTTTAAATGTATTTTTGATATTATCTGAATGTATTTAAAAATGTAATTTATATGTATATTTAAATGAATAAAGAGAAAATAATCATAATAATTCGAGATACCTCACACACGAAAAAATTGATAATTTTAAAAATGTAATATTAAGCGAATGCTATTACTGAGAAATATTTCTAATTAAATACAACTGTATTCAAGTTGAAGTAGAAAATACACCTTACCACCTCTGGACCATTTTAGACTTTTTTGGTTGAAAATTCTCCTGTCTGTAATGTACGCCACACCTTCTGGCTGACGCATGATGCTGTCAAAAGTATCTGACAAATATATATACTTATCAACATCAACAGAATTAAAATTACACCCGTCTACATGAGTAAATGAGTATTTTCAGATAATTGTTTAATTGTTAGGCGTCTTAAACAGAACGGGATAGAATGCTTAATTTGTGTCTAGTGTATTATGTCACAGAATATTATTATTAACAGTACCTACCATTTTTTCTGCAGCTTGATCGAGGGCTGGCCGAATACTTACACATTCACGAAATGCATTGCTGAAGAGTTGATCAGGACAACGTCTGGAGATTTACCGATATGTATTGTGAGACCTCCTATAGGTAAGAGTAGGTATATTTTTGCTCTCATAAAATTAGGCCAAAGTATTGTTTTTAAACAAACTTAGATTATTAACGTTGTTCACAAATTACTAGTATTCTTGTTAACCCCTCCAGCTAATTTAAATGCTTATTAGGAGTGAGTTCACATCGGTAGTGCACTGGGCGGGATTCGAATCCCCATCCACTCGATCTCGAGTACAAAGCCTTACCCATTATGCTATCTGCTAAGTTAAGTAGGTAGATACTAGGTATACAAGCACTCGATATTTATCAATTGTAAATAAATGTATCGCCACATTTGCGTGCATGCATTGCTGAACATAATTACATTGACCTAGATCTGTTAATGTTTCTAAGCAGCTACGTTAATCAATTAATTAATTCGATTAGTAACTGACTTGCAATAAACAATATTGCATATAATCATTTTGTAGTGATTGTATTTTGATATTGACGAACACAAAGTTGATGTTACTAGAATTTAGTAGAAGTAAATGAGCAAAGTATTAGCAAATTCTACGTAGAGTGGACGCGTGATATTTTGATTCACTTTTAAAGCTTGTTGTTGAAGTACGCGGTATGCGTACGCCACAATACTATAAAATTTAATTTCGATACGAATTGGAAGTAGGTGAAACCTGAATTTGACAAGATTTGTTTACATAGTTATAAGTTAAGCTAGTAAACGACTTTTCAAAAACTAAAACCACAAAACAGTTTCTCAAATTTTAATACAATTTATAGTTCTGCCAGCATACTATGACCCAGCACCTGGATGGTTAGATATCAGCACATTGGCTGGACCCAGCGGAGTAAGTACTTATGCTTTATATCATTTGTAATAATATAGATCTACTTGAAAAATATTTTTAAGAAAAAGAGAAGGGAAAACCATAACTAAGATTAAATAACAATATAGTAAGAACCCAGAGCCGCCACACCTTTCTTATTTTCTGACGGATAAAATGTATCGTACGAAGTAGTAGAGACTCTGAACGTATGCATACCGGCTAGGTTGGGCCGGTGGTCAACTTTCAGATAGGAGGTGTTATAGTTATAAAATCATTGGTTACTTATCTTAAACTCTAAGTGCAAATTTTTATATGTTTTTGAGATTTTTTTATATAGTACGGGAACTGTTTTTTTTTATTTTTATGGTATAGGAGGCAAACGGGCAGACGGGTCACTTGATGGTAAATGACTACCGCCGCCCATGGGCACCTGTAACTCAAGAGTCACAAAGGTGGGAGTTTAAGGTGGGAGTAGGAGAAGAGGGTGAGGGGGGGAGGGGGAGAGGGGAAGGACGGGAATAGGGGAGAGAGAACGGTTAGGGTTGCAAGAATTGCTTCACTGCCGCTTTTCTGTGAGGCCGTGGTATCGAGCGGAGTCGAGCCGGCCGTGCTGATACGTGCCGAAGCATGGCTCTCCCACGTCAAAGAGACGCAAGCGCCATCTGATGGTGCTTGACAGAGTCTACGAGTCGGCGTACGTCAACTCTGAGATACAGTCTCATTGCAGCGGTCAAGTAGAACAGTCGTTTTAGAAACGTAAATACCTACCTAGTTAGATGGTCATTTCTTTGTTACGTTATAACTCGGGATTATAACTGATTTTACTTTATTATCGAGTTCGCTTTGTTTGATACCGACACCTACCCATCCTGCCCACAAAACTATATACAGACAGACATAATGAAAAATAAGGTAAATATATTATATATAAATATCAAATAATGTATAACAGTCAAGGCTCGGACTTATTTTTTAGAACTTTAAAGCTTCAGGCGTAAATAAGTAAGGCCTAGTGGCCTTGAAATCTTGGTCTACAACGGTAAGTGTGATTTTACAAAATCATAACTTCAACAGAGAATGATTTTATGTGTAGCAATGACGGTACAACTCGTGCAGAAAATAGCGAATGATGTGTTTGTAAGAAACCGATCCACTAGTTCTGATATTGGAGTACTAGCGAACGTTATTTATAAAAGGTAATCATCATCGTTCATCTTGTAATAATATTTTTTTTCAGGAAACTCTGTAATTTTTTTAACAGGCTGCGTCTCTAGTAGTCTAATTTTCAAAAAAGACGTTAAGACAATCTATATCTATACTTATAATAAATCTGTAGCGGGATGAATTCTGTACATTGAATATATTTAAAAAAAAACGACTGAGGGGTATTAAGATATCGATACTGATGCCGAATATGCGATTCAAACAATTTTTGTCTGTCTGTCTGTCTGTCTTTCTGTCTGTCTGTTTGTATGTTCACGATAAACTCAGAAGTTACTCAAGGGATATGCTTGAAACTTAGTATGATAATAGTTTGAATGCCTGCGCAGGTTATAGGGTACTTTTTATCCCGGGTTAAACTTTGGTTCCCACAGAAAAATCAATGAAAGCTGTAATAACATTGTAACGTCAGTAGAACGTATATACTTATTTCGAACTACATTCCAGTGAGCGTTTAGCTTATCTGGTGTAGAGTACGATTTCTACTAGATTGGGTGCCGGATCGAATCCCTCTTTGATATTTTTTTCTTTTTTTGCATTTTTTTTTATATAAAAACTAATTTACTTTTTTAATTTTTATTAGGTATCGTTTATATACATATTTCTTTTTTTTTATGTATGTTCATCTATACTTATCTTCTATCTATCAATACTTATAATAAATCTGTAGCAGGATGAATTCTGTACATTGAATATATTTAAAAAAAAAACGACTGAGGGGTATTAAGATATCGATACTGATGCCGAATATGCGATTCAAACAATTTTTGTCTGTCTGTCTGTCTGTCTCTCTTTCTGTCTGTCCGTTTGTATGTTCACGATAAACTCAGAAGTTACTGAAGGGATATGCTTGAAACTTAGTACAATAGTTTGAGTGCCTGCGCAGGTTATAGTGAATGTATATTTTCAATCGTAGGATATCATCGTGCTTTTCTGTGGTGATTGCTGAAGCAGCAGGAATTTTTTTTCCTTTGTTCAGACGCTAGTTGCCGCATCGAGATCTCCATGTTATTGAGGAAAACCTCGAAATCGCTCAGACTCCGGTTGGGGGAGAAGTAAACACCATATATGGTGATCCCCCCCCAGGCAGCAGCAACATATCCATTACCCTTGTCTCTTAGCGACAAGGGCGGGGAATGAGCCGCCGTGGAGCCAACGACTGCCACGGAGCCGTCCCGGTCACCCACCCAGTTTGGACGGGGAGGAACGTAATAGGGCTCCGAGGCTACGGCTACACCGATCGACCAGTCCGCCATGGTTTGCAAGAAAAGATCTTGCGCACCGGCAGAGTGGTTTAGGTTCGTCTGGACGAGGAGGCTGGAGACTTGGTCCATTTATTGAACCGTCTCTACAGCCTCCTCCATGGGCGACGGCGTCGACGCACGAGTGACGTCGGAGGCAGCCTGGGTCGATTGGCTAGCCCCCGATGTGTTCCGAGAAGTGCGGGAGGGTTTACAGCCCCCCCGCCCCATCTGGTGGTTGGCAGGCAGATTGCCCGCCGCACACGCTGGGCAGTGAGGGGCGGCGGAACACTCCGCCGCCTTGTGCCCCGGTCAACCGCAACGGAAACATAGTCCGCTGCAGTCGAAACAACTCGAACACTTGACGTGGGTGTGTCCCGACCCTAGGCATTTGAAGCACCTCATCGGTCTCGCCGTCAGTACTGTGACTCGGGCGTTCACGAAACCGATGAGGATTTTGCCGGCATCGTCCAAGATTTTGGCTGTCGCTACGGGACAGCTGGCCCATACCGCACCAAGGCTCCCTGGACCGGGGCGGATGGTGCCGACTCTGATGTTATCGTTGCATCCAGTCTTCTCTAGGATTGCAACGCGCACGTCCTCAACCGTGACAGAGTCGTCCAGGCCTGAAATGCGCAGCTCCGCGCACTTGGTGGGCCTGGCGACTTTCACACCATCCGTGGCTGCGAATATTCTCCGCAGCTTCTCGGCAAAGGCGTCCGCCGTCTTTACACCTTCAGCCCCTGGGAACTCGAGAACTCGATCTCCCGTCTGGGTGAGGCGCATCCTCACACCAACTCCACCGAATTCGCCGGCGAGACTATCCCGAGCCTTCTTTGTTTGGTGATCCCAGAGTAATCGATAGCTGGTTCTTGACTATGCCAACGAGCTATTTTGCCTCTCGCAGCCATTAAATTCATAAATATGTTTCAGAGCATTCATAATAGTAACAACTTCACGCACCTCATACACGGCCGTCTGATCCTAAACTAGGCAGAGCCTGTACTATGGTAACCAGACTGCTGATAAATATACTTATATATTTCTAAATACATACATATTATAAATAAATTAAACCTAGACAGAGAATAATTTGTCCTGGGTGGAAATCGAACACACGACCTCTGGCTCAGCAGTCAGGGTCACTATCCACTAGACCATCAGGCCAGTCCAGTAAATATACATATATTTATAAATAGAGTTATAGAAAAAGAAGATCCAAACTTTTAAACTTTTGCGTTCCATGATAATATATTTATGTTGACGGGAATTCACGCGATCACGTATTTAAAAAGTATTACAGTACCTACAGGCCTGTGATCACGGCCACGACCACGGCAAAGCAAAGGTTTTAAATACGTGATCGCGTTGATTCCCGTCAACATGATTATATTAGAATTAAATAGAATAGAATTTTTATTTAAAGCATATAATATATGACTTACAAAAAAAAAGTTGTTAGTTTAACTTAAAACTTTGTTAGTATTACAGTTGTTTACTATATTAAATGCATGGCAGACACTATCGCCAAAAAAATTACAACTAAGCTGAATTATTGACATGTAACCGGTGAAGTTTTTTTAAACTTTCAGACCATTTACTTTTCGGTCGGTTACAGTAGTGTGAAATCATATGTTACACCGTGACTAAACAAAGCTCAGAAGCAAACACTGACTACAGCAAGAGTCTCCCAATTGGTCGGACGAATCGAGATGTTAGGTCGTCACAGTTGTTTCATGACGATTTCCTGCGAGGAGAACATCTCGCGCAAGGAGGAGGTGACGGTGTGGATTCGGTAGAAAAACTTCCAGATGGAACCTTTTCACTCGCGCTCTCATGCGTACGCTAAGAGTGGCCGTGGGTGTATGAGACGAGTTTTATGTTCTTCACCCGAAGCAGAGTCTCCCGTGAAGAGGTGTCTGGCCATCGCCCAGTTGTCCGCTAGCCAGCACTGGGTGGATCATTGGAGGCAAAACGTCGCCGTACCGACGGTCAACTCATAAACGGTGCTGTGAGGCACACCGTGTGGTTTTAGTTGGTTTAAGCCTGATATACGGTTTCACCAATGTAAGGTTAATTTATTAGAATACTGTAATAATTCATATTTGTATCTTAAAACATAATATTTTATCGACTAGTAATTAGTGATACGAATTACTATTTTTCCTATCGATATTATTATATTACGAATATTGTTCTATCGATTCTGATTTATATTGTGGCAACACACTGTTTCGATGTCATGTTGAAAAGTGATGATTTTGATCATTATACCCGCATAGCTCTAATCGAGAGGTTGTTTTATTTAAATCTATTTGCATCCTGATAACCTACGCTTTTTCTGGGATAAAAGAACTGCTCCTTTTATCTCAGAAGTGGGATACATCGAGTTCGCCCACGATTTTGAAGAAATTACAACGTAATCCTCGCTGACTAGCGAAATTATAACCACGTGTTTTCGTCGAGAATTTTGTTTTGTGGAACACAAACACCTACGAAATGGTTGCAACCAGCAGTGACGAAGATGAAGGTAGTAACCGTGGCAGCGTGAAATCTTCTCGTCGAACACGCGAAAAACAAAAGCGAAGGCGTCATCGGAGCAGGAGCAATTCAAGCAGGCGCAGGCAGCGATCATCCTCGAATTCAGTAGAGTGTCTGAGAGGTGACCGTCGTTCTCGTGCGAAGCGCAAGCATCGTCGCAAAAGGAGCCACAGTCGTGAACACCAGCGTGAACGTGGATCGAGCGGTAGCATCAAGAGGCATAGCAGTGGGAAGCGTAGCAGGCAACGTGATACAGCGAGGTCTGTAGCAAGCGGCGATCGTTATACACCGCCGGGTCACGTGAGTACGTCTAATATTTTTAACAGTGACACACAGGCATTTTTGTCATCCTTAGTGAAAGCTATCTCTGGCAACCGTTCCAGACCAATAAATTTCCTATGCTAGGAAATGTGATACCTGAGTTCGATCCCATGGTTAAAGGACAAACCATCCACATGTGGATGAATAAAGTTGACGAATGCGCAAGGCTATATAGTTGGGGTCATGATCAAATAATTCATTATGCGTTGCCAAAATTGTCTGGCGTCGCGAAAACATGGTACCAAGCTCTTCCAACCATGTCGTTCTCATGGCATGAGTGGAAATCTAAATTAGAAGAATCTTTTCCGAGTAGCGACGATTATGCAGAGCTGCTTACTGAAATGCTATCCAAACGTGTAAAGTATAATGATTCTTTGGAGCATTATTATTATGAAAAGATTAATTTACTGAATCGTTGTGAAATATGGGGTAAACGGGCTGTTGATTGCTTGCTATATGGGGTAGACGATCGGTCCTTAAGATTAGGTGCTAAAGCAGCGAATTGCCAGGAACCTGAGCAAGTTTTAAGATATTTTCAGTCCATTAAGCAGCAGGCTCGTGAATCGGACAAATCGAAACCAAATTTTGATAAACGTAATAGCTCAGTGCTAACATCTACCAATAACTCAAAGCAGAATCTAAATACTAATGAAATAAAGAACTCGAAAATTAGGAATAATGGAGCTGTTGTGTGTTTAAACTGCAACGAACCTGGGCACCTTAGTTTTAAGTGTCCAAAACAGATTTTGAAGTGCAATGTTTGTAGTAGGTTAGGCCATTTAACTGTTAATTGTCCGAGATTGCCAGGCGCCTCTAGTAGTAATAAGAACGAGATTTCTAAAGATAAGAATATTATGCGCGTTGAAACTAATGATTCGAGTGATTCAAAATATTTGTTGAGTGTAAGACTAAATGGTGAGGTTATTCAGGGCTTTGTCGATTTAGGTAGTCAGTGCACTCTAATACGGTGTAGCGAAGCGATAAAAAGAGGCATCAGTTGGACTGGTAGCCATTTGCCTACCATGAGAGGCATTGGAAATAATATAGTGGTACCATTAGGTGTTACTCAGGTTAAAATTTAAATACAAGACATTGAAGAAGAAGTTCGTGCATATGTTGTAGATGATCAGGTTATTAAGTATCCAGTATTGATTGGTCATAGTTTTACTGAAAGGCCGGGAATACTTATTATGAAAACTACTGATTCTTTAGTCTTTGGTCGGGAAAGCCCTATTAAAGTACAATTAAGAATTTGTGATGACATAAATGTACCCCCGAAAGAAATGTTTCCATTGCCGGTTACAACGGGTAACAGCTACTCAGGTTCGGTTAGTGTGAACGGATCTTTACGTGGCGACCTGCAGAATTTGTTTTATTTAATGCCGGGCGAATATGAAGTAGAAAACGGTAGAGGTGTTGTGTTGGTACAAAATTTCGGAGATAAATCGATATCATTAAGGAAAAATTCGCTTATTACACGCGCTATTACCACCAAAGATCCTATTAGTGTAAACTTGTTGGATTTTGACAATGCTGATACAGTTGCTGCTTTAAATTATGGCCAACAACTTAGCGACAGTGATGTTAACAGATTAAAGATCTTACTTAAGAAATACGAATGTTGTTTTTCTGATAACTTAAAGGAGCTAGGGTTAACTAAAGTGGTTCAAATGAAAATAGAGCTGAACAATACACAACCCGTAGTCTATCGGCCGTATAGGCTTTCGTTTCCGGAGCGGGCTCAGGTTCGATCTATGGTTAATGAGATGATTGAGTCGGGCATAGTATGTGAGTCGAGTTCGTCGTACGCTAGCCCAGTAATTCTGGTTAAAAAAAAAACTGGTGAAAGTAGGTTATGCGTCGATTATAGAGCTCTAAATAACAAGACTAAGAAAGAGCATTATCCGTTGCCTATAATTGACGATCAGCTTGATAGATTAGCAGGGAATATGGTATTTGTGAGTCTCGACCTCGCCTCTGGCTATTATCAAATACCAGTTGAAATTGATTCACAAGATAAGACTGCGTTTGTTACACCTGACGGGCAATACCAATTTAAACGAATGCCCTTTGGACTTGCAAACGCACCGTCTGTTTTTCAAAGAGCGATGAATAAAATACTAGCTAAGGTGAACTATACTATTATTTATATGGATGATGTGCTGATTCCGGCAAAATCAGTAGATGAGGGATTGACGCGTTTAGAGGAGGTATTTCAACTTTTACGGGAGGCTGGACTCACACTGAAACTCAAAAAGTGTAACTTTTTTTATACAGAGCTTGATTTCCTAGGATTTCATGTAAGTGGTAAAGGTATCCGCCCGGGCACACGTAAGACGGCAGCCATACGAGATTTTCCGACACCGCAGAACGTACATGATGTAAGGCGATTTATCGGTTTGGCTAGTTTTTTTCGAAGGTTCGTAAAGGGTTTCGCCTTAATAGCTCGACCGCTAACAGACCTATTGCGCACGAAATTCGAGTGGAAATGGACCCAAGAGGAAGAAGAGGCTTTTAAAAATCTGAAAGAGAAATTAATTGAACGTCCTATTCTAGCTCTGTACGACCCTAAATTAGATACAGAATTGCACACAGACGCGTCCAAAGTTGGTATCGCAGGAATTCTTATGCAAAAAGGTACGGATGGGTTGATTAGGCCGATAGCATACTATAGTCGCAAGACCACGGTTGATGAGCAAAAGTTTCACTCATTCGAGTTAGAGACTCTTGCGGTCGTTGCATCACTAAATCGTTTTCGAGTATACTTGCTAGGATTGAAGTTTAAAATAATTAGGGATTGTAACGCATTACGTACAACGTTAACAAAGAGAGACCTCATTCCCCGAATTTCTCGTTGGTGGGTTCAATTTCAGGAATATGATTGCGAAATTGAATATAGGCCAGGCACGCGTATGGCTCATGTAGATGCGCTCAGTCGTGGGCCTGTTGGAGAATCTACTGAAGAGAATAGGGAGCATGTGCTCGATGTTTTACGTGTAGACATTCGTGATTGGATAGCCACGGTACAGAGTAATGATAGTGAAATTAAGCGTATAAGAGATATTTTAGAAGATGATGAGACCAAATTCGTAGCGGACGTTCGCAAAAATTACCAGTTAAAAGGGAATCACGTATATAGAGTATTAGATGAGGGATTACGGTGGGTTGTTCCTAGGGCTTGTAGGTGGCAGGTGTTGCGCATGAATCACGACGACATAGGACATTTTGGTTATGAGAAAACGCTGAATAGATTAAAGGGGGCATTTTGGTTTCCGAAAATGCGTAAGTTTACAAAAAAGTACGTCGGTGCCTGTCTAGAATGCGCACATCATAAAGCCCCTGGCGGTCCTAGAGAAGGAATGCTACATCCCATACCAAAGATAGAGAAGCCTTTTCATACACTCCATGCTGACCACTTAGGTCCGTTCGTTCGCTCGAAACGGGGAAATATGTATCTATTAGTGATTGCTGATGCATTCACTAAGTTTATAAATATACGTGCCGTTAAAGATACCAAAACGACAACAGCAATTAAAGTATTTAAAGAACATTTCAGTTACTTTGGCGTACCATCTCGGCTCATTTCGGATCGTGGTTCATGTTTTACGAGTGCAAAATTTAAAGATTTTATAGGCAAACTAAAAATTAAGCATATACTAAATGCTGTAGCTACCCCAAGAGCGAATGGACAGGTCGAGCGGTTTAATCGCACCATAATTGATGCTTTAGGTGCTAGTTGTCATGGCGAAAATGATAATTTATGGGACGAACATATTGAGGAAATACAGTTAGGAATTAATACCACCATAAATAAAACCACGGGGAAAAGTCCTTCAGAGTTGTTGTTTGGGTGCAAATTAATAAATGCTTCTGAGAATATTTTGACTGATGTAATTGCCGAAACATCCGAACGCCTTGGTGATTATGATTTAATGCGGTTAAGGTCGAACGCTAGCGAAAATATTGAAAAACAACAACAATATAATAAAAGACAATTTGACAAGCATAGAAAACCTCGGACTAACTATAACGAAGGTGATCTCATTAGGATCGAAAGAACCGTGATTGATAAAGATCATGTAGGGAAATCGAAAAAACTTATCCCCAAGTTTCAAGGCCCTTATAGAATCATTAAAATATTACCCAATGACAGATTTCTCGTTGAAGACACCCCTTTAACAAAAAAGGGTAATAAACGGTACGAAAACGTAGTAGCGTTGGATAAAATTCACCCTTGGACTAGTTTTAGTGGATACACTAGTGATAGCACTGAGGGGGATATGGATGTCTGTACTGATGCCATGGAGGAGTGATTCACCTTCAGTAGAGGAACAAATCTTCTATTGCTTGATTGTATTTCTATTGCTTAATTGTATCTCTACTGAAGGCGACTACCCATGATCAATTGTTATTATACAAGTCGAGATGATTTGATTTAATTTGGAGTGATTTCTGCAAATGGCTAGCTCACAGTCATTTCTGTGTGTGTCATTGTTGAAAATGTATTACTTTGATTTGAGCAATCAGTGCAGACTGAGAATGACGCTAAGACATTGGTGTAGCACAGATGATTGCAGGATAGAGACTAACCTTTTTCTTTATGATGTGAGCACAGTTGCCTCCAGTGGTCAGTGCAGAAAGCGAATGATATTATTTTAAGGATGTCGCACAGATGACTTTGGAGACTAACTGGGCAGGATTTACAGGATGAGATGATGTAAAAATGATATGAGCACAGTCGCCCTCTGAGGTCAGTGCAGAAAGCGAATGGCATCACGTTAGTGAGGTCGCACTGATGACCAAAGAGAGGAACTGGGCAGAATTAGAAATAAGACCACTGATTGTGATAAAGATTAAGAGAATTACGATACAATGAAATGAGAACTGCGATTAAGATGTAACAATATTGCGATTAAGACGCAATCGTAAATTGATTAGAAAACTAACGATCCAATAATAATTTAAATATTTTTATTGTATTGTTTAATATTTTTTTGAATTGTCATATACTGTACTAGTGAGAGGACTCACTTCTGTAAGGACGGCCGAACTGTAAGGTTAATTTATTAGAATACTGTAATAATTCATATCTGTATCTTAAAACATAATATTTTATCGACTAGTAATTAGTGATACGAATTACTATTTTTCCTATCGATATTATTATATTACGAATATTGTTCTATCGATTCTGATTTATATTGTGGCAACACACTGTTTCGATGTCATGTTGAAAAGTGATGATTTTGATCATTATACCCGCATAGCTCTAATCGAGAGGTTGTTTTATTTAAATCTATTTGCATCCTGATAACCTACGCTTTTTCTGGGATAAAAGAACTGCTCCTTTTACCAATAGCCCGGTGAGGTGAGCTTCCACACGAAAAACAAATGACTAATGTTACCACGGCCAAATTATGTCGTTATTTCACGTATAAGCAACCAAAACAACCTTTTTTGTACGCTCCAGGTTGTTTCACCGCCAATACAGTATAAAAAATCCTGCCTGGAGAAAGAGGTACTATGCAATAAGCGACAAATTGCTGTTTTCCGAAAAAAACGCGAACGAAGTCGCGGGCACAGCTAGTTTTATATAATTCTGATATTTCTCGTCTCAGATATATCTCGGAGCAGGTCTTGCCATCGTTCACGTATTTTGTGCAGATGTAAATTCAAATATATCTATTGCTCCTGTTGATTATGTGAAGAATGTTATCATAGCTGCTTCCTGGGATTTAACTGGGAGGCATAAAAATGGTGAAGCTGGGATTCTTATTTACACTATAGCCAGGGATATGCGATTCGGTAAGTCATTTTAAAGCATTATTTGTATTTACCTTGAAGGAAGAATATACCGATTCCAAAACTTTTAGTATTGTTAAGTAATTTTAGAGTTTCTTCAGTGAATAAAACTGATTGCCGCTATATATTTTTAGGAACAATGAAAACTCACAGCTGGTCTAAAAACTTTCATTTTAAAAGGTCTTGGAAGTCATGTGCCTCAAGCGTGATTGGCATAGTCTATGCGGAACGAGAACTGTCGTAGGATTTGAAGTCGCAGGAGTGCTATACAAAATATCATTTTTTTTGTATCACGATTTATTTACAGTTATAAGCGTTTAATGTCATTAATGGGATCTACTATCTACAGCTCCTGTAACATTATCTTTCAAAAAAGATGAAAACAAAAAATCAAGATTGTGCATAGATTTTGGAGACCTAAATGAAATTGTTGTCCCACAAGCACAGCCATTCCCACTTATTGAGGACCTAATAGTAAAAACCAGACATTGCAAGTTTTTCTCAACCCTGGATTTGAATTCAGCTTTTTGGTCCATTTCCCTGCGGGTCACTGATAGACACAAAACTGCTTTTATCACACAAGAGGGACATTTCCAATGGACTTACTTGCCTTTCGGCTTGAAAACCTTACCAGCTATATTTCAGAGAATAATGTCTAACATAATACGTAAACACAAACTCGGAGAATTCACAGTAAGTTACATCAATGACATCTTATTATCTTCAAAATCTTTCTCTGATCATGTCAGGCATCTAACACAGTTATTTAAAGCAATTAAAAGTGAAGGTTTAAGACTGAAATTTTCTAAATGCACTTTTTTCTTTATTTAAATTTCCCGCACATGAAGCGCTAGCAGACTAATTTCATTATCTGTAGTTTAATAGAAGTGTTTTTGTTAATGGCTACGCGTATTACATACATTATTGAGATTGTGAAAAAGATTTAATAGATTGTGATTTAGGAATTGACATCAATAATAAACTTTGAATGTTCTGTTCCGGAATCTTTTGTTTACAGGTTTGTTAATTATCACAAACTTACTTTAATTTGTTTGTTGGATGTAGTTTCAAAATAAATAATTTCTTTTGTTTACAGAAAGAAACCATTGTTTTTGTTTTACGGTGTCGATCTATCTATCTCAAGAAGAATAGCATTATATATATATATATATATAATGTTTATTTATTTTCTTTCAGATTTGTCGGCATATACAAAAAAGTAGATAAACTATCAGTTATATATTTATCCAATGCATGGAGTTTCAAGGACGATAACGTCAAAACTATGGTTAAAAGAATGAGTTATGTTGACAGGGCAATTTAATACTGTGACCTTGACATTATTGATATGAAAGATTTTATAAAGGTTTGGGCTATTGGTCTCGGGGAATTTACCATTAAGGACGGACTTACAGGAACGACAAACAGGGTACAACATATATTTTTTGTATTAAACTGGATCGTGATGGCTTTGTATGTCAGTATTTTATGGTGGATTTGTACATCAATTTATTCATTTGGTAAATATATGTAGTTTTAAATTTGTATTTGTTTCATTTGAAATTAAAATTCGTTGGTTAATTAATTTAGAAGTTTCACTTCTGCCGTGTGTGAAATGCACACAATTTAATTTAATATATACAACGCACTGTGGTTTACTACTTACCTACCTTGCCTTACGTTCAGAGAGTGACGCTTGCAAAGGCGTTGAGGAGCCAGTCTATCTCCATTATATCATAATAATATATTGGTTCTGTAATGTTTTTATATATTAAATTAATTAATTAGGTACTAGAGATCGCGTTGCGGTCGAATTTCGACCATGGTTTATTCATTTTATTCGCCAATATTACTTGACCTGTCACTGTTTAGACTTTTGTACCATGACAGGCCAAAATATATACTGGACAATTTTAGTTTCATGTACCTATTTTTGCATTTTTTTTAACTTTATAGCAAATATTCTTCAAATATTTTAGCTTTCTGCAAATTCAAATTCAAATTCAAAATCGTTTATTCATTTAAGACACTAAGTGACATTTATGAACGTTAAATTGAAGCTAGAGTTAAAATCATAGATCGGCGCAAACAGACGCCACAGCATGTGCTGGATTGTCGAGGTAAATTAGGTGAAAACACCAAAATCTACTGCCTGCTTGTGTCGATCTATAACTTCCAGTTTCCAAAATGCGTAGAGCCTTATGAGAAGAATACTGGCAAAGAAACTCATGGCCACTCTTTTTAAAAGTCAGATCTTCAGGTACAATAGTGTTAGTGTTACACGAAAGGTAAACAGGATGCAAGCTGATGCCACCTGAATTTCAATTTATTGAAATGCTCCAAAAGCTAACGTACTAAAAAATAAAAATCACTCAGTGATACCGTTGAAGGTTTGAAGTTATTAAACATAGAAATCATTCAAGGTGCACATCTACCTTCATTCAATTACATACGCTAATAATAATATACGCTACAGCATGCACTTCTTGTATATATATATAATCTGTATATATGCTAAAATTCACGTTACTACGTTTGCGAATTTTTCTTAAAAAGGGGTACATCGAATTCTATTCACGTATTAATGTAATGATAAGTGTTGAATATTGCATACCATAAATAGAAATGGTAAATGTCCATGAACATAATTTTTAACGTAACACCTGTATTCCATCACATTTTTGCAATAAAGATATATGGTTTATGAAATGCGGTTAGATGTTATTAAAAGACAAAACGGTCTATTGAATCACTAGAGTGCAGGTCTTGACAGTTGAATACCCATTTTCGGATTAAAGTTTTTGTATTTATGGACATACGAACACTGTATTCACACTAATTACTGACATCATTAATAAGTTACAAGAACAAAAGTTGCAGGGATTTTCCTTGTCTTCAGTTCTGTTTTAGAAACTTAATAACAAAGTTAGATCATTCTTACACCGGAGATATATAGCTTAGCAATCCCACTAATATTATAAATGTGAAAGTTTGGATGAATGGATGGATGTTTGTTACTCTTTCAAAAAACCACTGAACCGATTGCGATGAAACTTGGTATGTATCTACATACCAAGTTTCATCGCAAACGGTGAAATCGCAGCTGGAGACCTGGATTAATGCATAGGCTACTTTTTATCCCGATATTCCCATGGGATCGGGACTTACGCGGGTGAAACCGCGAGGCGCTGTTCGTTGTAAATAAATACGAAAGCATATATAACATTTGTTCAACTTCACGAAATCCACGTCATCCAGTATAGTCAAGTACCAAAGTGCCTCAAGACAAAAGTCTTTAATCAGTGTGTCCTACCTATGATAACTTATGGTGTCGAGACGTGGACACTTTTGATGAAATTGGATCACAAGCTGAAAGTCATTCAGCGAGATATGGAGAGAGGAGAGAGCTATGCTTGATGTGTAGAGGCAGGTGTGTAGCAGAGGCTAAACCAAATTCGTAACGAAATGGTTTAATACAAAACCAAGGTAACCGACTGACGATGAATTCAGATACTTAAATATAAACTATCACTGACATGATAACGCCGATACTTACTGCTAATCAAGAATATTCAGTACATTAAGATTTCAATGAAACAAATAATACTACATCAGTATATATTTCCCAAATAAGTAAACCGACGAACAAATCCACCACCAAACATAAGCATACAAAGCCATTACAATGTAGTCTAGTACTAGAAATATGCGTTGTTTTCTATAAGCTGCGTTGGTTCCCACAAGGCCGTCTTTCAAGATATATTTTCGAAGGCCAACACCCCACACTAATATATAATCCTTTAAGTCAAAATCAGAAACATTGCAGTTGTAAATCGCCCTGTCAGCATCACTCATTCTATTCAACATAGCTTTAACATTGTCTATCCCAAAACTAAACGCGTTTGTTGTAAAATAATTATATACAACAGATAGTTTATCACCTTTTCGATAAATGTCCACGAATCTGAAAGAAAAGAAATACATATTATTTTATCATTAATTATTAACTTTAGTACAGTTATATACACTAAAACGATAGACATTCGTGTTTAAGTTCTGGTCCAAGATAACTGCCAAGTGGCACTCCTAGTCTTAAATTATATATTATAGCCCAAGAGCTCATAACGAATTTTGGGAAGGTACTTTAGGCAGTCAGATATTTTGTACAGTAAAACTTAAATGCCATTCGAGTATGGAATGGAAAGTCTGGCTGACCAAATTGGCACTCAATCCTACTGCGCATGGTGCAAATACTGCAAAATATTTCAGCCAAAAAAGGTATTTTAGGTCGAATGCGACTTAAAGAAATAAAAAGTAGACGTATTAATTAACATAAAAATAAAAGAGCCAGACATTTTAATTAGTCTAAAATAAGAGCCAGACTATCCTGAACTTTTGTTAAAGGATCTATATAAGGAAATTAACATTTTATTTTTATGTTAATTAATACTCCTACTTTTTAGTTCTTTAAGTTACATTCAACCTAAAATACCTTTTCTCGCTGAAATATTTTGCAGGATATGCACCATGCGCAGTAGGATTGAGTGCCGATCTGGTCAGCCAGACTTTCCATTCCATACTTGAATGGCATTCAAGTTTTACTGCTCAAAATATCTAACGCCCTAAAATACCTTCCAAAAATTCGTTATGAGCTCTTGCTATATTACTTGTGATTTCGCTTGCGTCAAAAATTATTTTGCTATCCCTCGGGAACAGCACTTATTTCAGAATGAAAATGTAGCGCATGTCCTTCTCTATATCCTTTACATCATGTGTGATAAATTTCAAGGTGATCAGTTGAGCGGTTAGAGCGTAACTTAGAAGCAAACTCACTTTTGCATTCATAATATTAAGTTAGGATCTAAAACTTGGAATATTTATTTATAAAGTTAATTTAGGTTCATTTCACTGTAAATGTCTATTGACAACATCAACGAAATAAGCTACAAGTGGTAATAATACTAATAGCAGTACAAATTAAGGTTTTTAAACGACAGTGTCCTTGACACTGGCAATAATGGAAGTTGTGAAATCTCGAACTAAGTATTAACTACAAAAAAAAAACAATAAATATAACAATAAATTATAACCATAAAAAAAATACTAACGAAGAAATTTCTTTAGGTCTCTTTCCGCTTACTAAACAGATGAAGTCCATGATATATGCTGGAATATACAACAAGATCCACGACAGAATACAATACAGGAGTGAACTCTTTAATTGCAGCAATTCAGCTCTCCATACACTTTTTGGAGTGGAAAGCTTCTTTTTTTCCTGCCGAATTACTTCTGCTATGAAACCTGAAAAAAGATCAATTATTTTCTAGCACTATATGTATCAACGAATATAGTTCACAGATAAATTTTAGAGCAAGGGTTTTATAAGAAAATTTAAAAGCCTGCTAGCATTGGTACATTCGTGAAGTAATTTTTTTATAACTTGTATTCTTGTTAACGCCTCAAGCTTAGCTAAATGGAGTGGGTTCACGTCGGTCATGTGGTCAGTGATGATAGCCGATGACGCCTGCTACTTGAAATGAGAATGTAACTTTGTTGCTTGCTAAACATTTTGTGCAGTACAAGCTAAACATTCGTTCAAGTGTGTTGAAATGAGTGAAAGCGTAACAAACAAACAAATTCACATTCACATTATGATATTAAAGTAGGATGATTACTTATAATGATTTACAATTACTTACCATAGCGAATATCTTTAGCAACAGTGTAAATAGGAATCTCAGTTTCACCTTTTTTTTCCCTCTCAGTCGAGTCCCAAGCAGCGGCTATAATAGTGTTGTTTACATAATCAACAGGAGCAAGAGCCATGTTACTATTTACATCTGCGCGAAAGAGACGGATCACACCAAGCCCTGCTCCAAGGTATATCTAAAAAACAGATATCAGAAATAGACAAAACCCTTTCGTGGATCTAAAGTTACCTTTAAGCCACGTTTCTGTTAGCTTTTTTATCAGTAATACTAGATATATAATATATTTGTAGCTTAAATCGGAACATTGGAAATAAATACATTTAATGTATTTATTTCCAATGTGATTAAATGTGGAATGTCTGAGAAATATACTGTATTGTATATCAAAACTGCAAATTGCAAAGTTGCAATAAAGACTGGAGAATGTAACTTGAATATTAGCAAAACCAAAACAGAATACATACATCGTACATACTTCATGATTTTGGTCGGTCTCTGACCATTTCGTTGAATGCAATAGCAATATGGTATTGCTACTGCATTCAACCGAGGTACTTGAAATTGGTGTAAACTGTTACACAAATTTCAAGTACCTCGGTTCGTTCTAACAAACCAGTGGCGAAATAGACCGGTCTTTAAAGTATCGAATCAATACAGCGCGGATAAAGTTGCGGCAGGTAACAGAGACAATGTGATCCCAGGTTTTCCATTAAACTGAAAGGTCAAATCGCACTGCTATTTCGAGACTGTATCAACTCAAAATAGGGTAAATTTGAGATAATTCATTTATCTTACGTAAATATCAATTCCCTACGCGTCAATAAATATAAAATAATAATAATAATAAATTGTAATAAGCCAAATTTTTCAACAAAATAACTAAAAATAATTCATATTTTTTTTTATTTGTTCAGATATTAGAGTATTAACTCAAAAATTGGAAATAACTTGATAACCTGCAATCATTTAAATAATTCATAAATACAGAAATCTCTTAATTTTATCAATAATCTATATACAGTGTTCACTTTTTATAATCTTTAACAGGAAGCGACTAATCAGTTTTATGTCGTTTCTAAAAAAACCTACATTTTGAGTTGATACACTCTTGTAATAGCAGTGCGAAATGTATAAGACGATCAGACATACCATCCTGTTGGTTAATAAAGAGAATGTATGAAAGACACCTGCGAAATGCGAATGTTGGGATGGATGTGTGGAAAGACTAGGATGGATAAGGAATGTATACATTAGTATTATATAAGTTGAAGAGCAACAGATTATTAATGTGGTGAAGAGAGTTTTATGTACGGAACTGAATGGATACGAGAGTAGAGGACGACCAAAAAAAAGGACGAATGGACTACGTAAAAGAGGATATGGCTAGAAAAATAGCGAAAGACACATTGCGCCTGCCAAAAATAAATTTGGGGAAGGGGCAAGAAGATGATGATGATGACAAGGAATACACAAAGTGGTCATATCCACTTTGTATACTCACAAGATGATCACGGATGAACTAGTTACTTGTTAAAAGGATGAATAATACTCGGAGGTTATAATATTGTATTATTTAACAAAATAGCTCTAGGGTCATTAAACGAAGGAAAATCTTAAAACCGCCATTTAATTTTAGGAATTTGGTACAGCGCCACCTGGCGCCAATCGCCTAGACTCTTAACTAAATGAACTAAAACATGCTGTCTCTCTATACTCCACATTAAAATTTGCATAGCCCACCACCTGTGAACGCGAGGCGTAAGGTCTTTTTAACCGACGAAAAAAAAGGAGGTTCTCAATTCGACCGTATATATATATATTTTTTTTTTATGTATGTTCAGCCCTCACTCCGTTATTTATGAACCGATTTTGATTATTCTTTTTTTGTTGGATAGGGTATACTTCAAGGGTGGTCCCATGTCAAGGAAGTCAGGATTTGATGATGGGATCCCGATAAAATTGAGAGAAACCCTCGAAAATTGTAGGAACGAATAGTGTTTTTGTTTACTTTTCATAACTTTAACAGGAATTTGCTTTAGAAATCATCACTTCATGTAGCTGAGCTGATGACGAAAAAAAATCATGAAATAAAAATGTTTTCAACAAAAAATTAAACCGACGAAAAGAACTAAAAAGCAAAAAATAAATAAACTTTAAGTCTTAAGTATTGACCTTATTTACATAAATAAGGTCAATACTTGAGACTTAAAGTTTATTTTCGTTATACTGGATGACTTTAACGCATTACAGTTAGTACAAACTGTAAAGTGACGACCATACATATAATGTCTGAAGTGCTCTGTACCTTATTTTCACTTTATTTGTGACCGTCATAGTTTCGTTGACATGAAAACAAAGTCAAATCAGTTATAATCCCGAGTAATTACGCAACAAAGAAATCACTGTCTAGGTAACTAGGTAGGTATTGAGACAACTACGGAACGTGAGACAGTTTCTACGGTGACTTTTCTACTCGACCGTTGCAATAAGACTATGTTCAATCAATACTATGAAATACGAAACATTTACGGGGCATTTTAATTGAGTAGTACATTTTACTTCTGTGTTGCCTGCTCCTTCTCATAGTAGTGTCCTTAAATACATCATTAATTTTTTTTGCAAGACTACATTTTATCAGAGACTATTCTGAACCTGAGTCAAAAGAAAACGACAGCCCAAACCTGCAACTTGTAGCTCACCATCAACAGCCCGGTTTACGCATAGCATGAGAAGGAATCCGATAGAACAAGTATTTGCTTTAATCACATCTCACATTAAAATAAAGGGTAACACCTCAGAATACATAATAGTACTAGTACAGAAGGACCTCTTCGCAATACCATTTAAATAAATAGCGACTCTTGATTCGAAACAATAAGGTGCAATTCAGATCGCACACCGCTAATTCCAAATGGGTTATATTAACCTAAAACTTGCCTCTCTTTCTATCGCATAAGTCTTATCTGTTCTGATGCCGTTAAGGTTTTCTTCTGTAAGAAGAATTAATCTAAATATTTAATAATCAGTTATGTGCCTATTACATCACTTCTGTAAATAAATGAAGTTTTAAATAAACCTAGGCTAGGTATTTACTTAGTAGTACCTACGTAAATGTAACTTATATTAAAGAAAACTATTTTATTTCACAACCTCTGCATAGATACTTTAATCTCTAAGAAGATAGGCATTTGCCATACGTCAGTGTGTACCTTGGAATGAAACTATCTCCTTTACACCAGTACTCCTTATACTATTACCACTACTCCTTATAACACCAGCTATTTGCCAGTGAAAGTCCCATGGAAATCGGTTCACCCGTTGCGGAGATTAGACGAACAAACAGACAGACAGACAAAATTGTTGTAGTGCTAAACTTATCGAAGCTAAACTTGACTAAGTTACTCCTTATAACACCAGCTATCTGTCAATGAAAGTCCCGTGGAAATCGGTCCACCCGTTCCGTTGATTAGCCGGATCAAACAGACAGACAGACAAAACGTGAAAATACGTGAAAAATATTTTTTTGGTATAAGTACCGTGTAAACATTCAGATGCATTTAGTAAAAAACTGTCATTATGACATTAAAAACGGACACTTCATATTTATTTATTTACTAGCAGTTTCCGCGCGGCTTCGCTGGTGTGTACATATTTATATATTCTGCGTGGAACCCTCATTCTTTTTCCAAAATCAAAATAGCATAAATTACTCCTTTTAACATCAGCCATCTGCCAGTGAAAGTCCCGTGGAAATCTGTCCACCTGTTCCGGGGATTAGCCGAAACAAACAGACAGACAAAAATTGTAAAACATGTTGTTTTGGTATATGTACCGTACTTAGTAAAAAGCGGTTTTTTTAATATTACCAACAGACACTCCAATTTTATTTATTTCTATTGAGTATAGTAGATAGCAGATGTGTATCAGTTGTTGTGGTCCTAATAAATAAATATACTTATCATAGCTAAACTTGACCTTGTAAATATCTAACTATACTGATTATAACTAATAATATAATCTAACTACGTAAATACGTGAAACGTAATTCGTAAGCGAAGAACGGACGAAGCGACGTAGCGCGTGAGTGAGTATCGAAGTAACGTGCTACCTGGCCGGTGCGTGGCAGCCCACTGAATTTCGCCCGACTCGTCGCCGCTGCTAGGTACCTGGAGCTTCATACCTACTGACCGGAGTGGGCCTAGCCTGGTAACACCCGGAAATTACTAATGATAAGGTTTTGGCTTAAGGTTACGTGTATACTCATTGCATGTTGCAACACGATTATTGCATAAACACCATAATGAGGACGTTGAGCTTTTTTTATGGTATAGGGGGCAAACGAGCAGGGTCACCTGATGGTAAGTGGTTGCCGGCCTTTAAGTTGAGAGAGGAGAAGGGGGAAAAGGGAAGGGTTAGGGCCTCCGGTAACCTCACTCACTCGGTGAGAAAAGAAGGAAACATTGCTTCACTGCCGGTTATCTGTGACGCCGTGGTAACACTCCAGTCGAGACGGGCCATACGTGTCAAAGCATGGCTCTCCCACGAATAGCTAAATCTTGCACAAGAAACTTTTTGCTTACTAGGGCTTCTTTTTACAACTAGGGCCCGTCTCATCTCACTTTTGATGTCGAAGAAAACCCTGATTATCGCTGTAGAGAGTCGAGTTTCCTATCCTAAAGAGGCAGGCTAAGAATTTTTTTTTTTTATATTTGAGCTGCCAAAATGACTCTGCCCCGCCTGATGGAAAGCACAAGCAGAATCCAAGAGTGGTGGTCACCATCCTCACTGCGAACAGGGACAGTGCAGCATGGTGACCAGCACTATGGCGGCCTAGTGAGATGCTTTTTCACGCCCCGCTTAAAGGACCCGGGATCATAGTGGGACGGAAACATGTGCGCTGGTAGCGAGTTCCAGGTTTTAACTGCTCGGCACAGGAAGGAAGACCCGAATCGATGGGTGCGAGAGCGTATGTCTTCCACTCTGAAGGGGTGACTTCCGAGGCCGGCACGTGTTGTCCTGTAGAGGAAGGGAGAAGGGGGGACCAGTTGGAAGAGCTCTTCAGAACACTCCTCATGATAAAGACGATAGAAGACTGCCATAGAGGCGATATCTCTACGCATCTGCAGAGGCTCAAGGGACTCGGTGGCTTCAGGACTGCCGACAATGCGGATTGCTCGCCGCTGCAACCGGTCGAGAGCGTCAAACAGATACTGCGCGGCTCCATCGCAAAGGTGAGAACAGTACTCCACGCACGAGCGAACCTGGGTCTTATAAAGAAGACATAGATGCCCAGGCGAGAAGAACCGTCTCACCTTGTGTAGAATACCTAACTTCCGCTAGCCCGCCTTAGTGACGCTCTCAACGTACTCGCGCGGGTTGAGGTCGCGGCAGATATCCATGCCCAGGATATCAAGCCTGATTTGTAATGGCAGTTGAGTGTTCTGAAAAGTCGGAAGGGGAAGGAATGGAGACGTTTTGGCAGAGAATGCGCACACCTGTGTTTTCTTGGCGTTAAACTCAACCAGATTCTCGCAGCCCCATTGAGAAATGCGGCCCAGAACATGGTCGAGCTGAGCGACAAGCTCTTGTCGTTTTTCTTCAACAACTGCCGGCTTTGCAGCTGGATGTCCAAAATATCGCCCATGAACTGTGCTGTCGTCTGCATAGCAATGTATGTTGCCAAGGGCTAACATGTCATTGATGTGCAGAAGAAACAGCGTGGGCGACAGGACGGAACCCTGCGGTACACCTGCGTTAATCGACTGAAAGTCGGAGGCTGCACCGTCACCAAGGACTTTGATGCGGCGCTGGTGCAGGAATGCGGCAACCCAGTTGCAAAGTTTGGGGGGTAAGCCGAATGCCGGTAGTTTGGAGAGAAGCGAACGGTGCCAAACCCTATCAAAGGCCTTGGCCATGTCTAGGCTGATGACCAAAGATTCCCCGTGCCTGTCAATAGCCCCTCCCCAAAGGTGTGTGACGTACGCTAGAAGATCACCGGTGGATCGGTTCGGTCTAAAACCATACTGACGATCATTAGGTAGGGAGTGATCTTCTAGGTAGTGGACCAATTGTCTGTTAATGATCCGTTCGAACACTTTGCAGATAATGGAGGTGACCGTTATCGGGCGGTCGCCTTTATTGAGGACAGGCTGAACATTCGCCATTCTCCAGGCCTCCGGAACAGTTCCCGAGGAGTATGACAAGCGATACAGGCGCGTCAATACCGGAGACAACAACATACCATTTCTTACGGAATGTAACTCGAACTATAATAATCAATCAAAATATTATCACAATTCATTTCGAGGCAACGGTCCGCAGAGAAATGCGTATGCGTATCGAACGAGAACTGACGTCGTACTCGGCATGCGCCGGCCTCGACGTTTCGCGAACACTCGGGCCACCTAGTGCGGCGAACACGTGCTATGTCTCGATAGTTAAATCGGCTTTATTTATCGCTTTTGCCGCCATATCATGTATAAGCAAAATTGTATTTGAGTTTAACGGTTGTATTGTAAAAGCATATAATAATAACATAAGACACAAACAAGGTAAGTTAAATACCGTTCACAAATATGGGTAAAGTAAAAGTAATGACACATTCATTTTGTTTTTTTTTTTGCAATAATACCTTTGTAGAGGGACGGGTGTTATGTCCCTCCAACACAAAGGGAGGATCCTCCGACCAGGCGAGGGGATCATGCCTGGCGGGCAAGGGCCCAACGGTTGATGTTGGGAATTTGTATATATACTAATCGGCGAGAGAACTCTCATAGCGCGATGCAGGATTAGTAGGTTATAGATGATGTTTGTGAAGTCGCCACACCTTAAAATACGCGCAAATTTCTGGATCTTTCCTCAAAATTAGGATGAAATAGATAACAAAACAGTTATGAACCGTGTTGTAATCTGTTTGTCACCCGGTTTTACTTATTGATGACCTTTAACAGTTAAATTAACAAAAATTGCAAAAAAAATTGTCCTTCTTTCGACGGCACTTGAGTAGTATAAAAGTGTGTGTTCTCGGATATATAACGCACGAATGTATATAAGTGGATAAAAATTTAGAAACGTGCAAATTGATAGAAGTATTTCTTAATTTTTTTATAGTGATTATACAGTAGAGTTTGGATCACTGGTCATGATAAATATATAGCCAAACAAATTGTTGATCTTTTTCTTTAAATAGAAAAAAATATCTTATGTTTAAAGAACTTTAGTTCTTAAAAAAACTTTACAGTTTACTTAAAATAAGAAATTAAATATCCTATTCATGTTCAAGAGGATACGATAAGTTGATCTTAACTGTTATGTGAAATAGGTACTTACTCCACTGGGTCCCATAACAGCATTTATGTCTAACCAACCAGGTGCTGGCTCGTAGTATGCTGGAACTACTGCAAATTGCATTAAGTTTTATTGGTGATGAAATTCCATTTATTTTTATAATTTGATTTGAACACTACAAAAAAATCACATGGTCTGACGTGTAGGCGTTGTTCGGTCCGGTTATTGGCTCCTTATGCACCAGAACGAGAAAAGGCCTTGATCAACATAATACACCGTGAGGTACAGTACCGTTATCCGCGGTACCGGCGTGCGCTACAATTTTACTTTCCAAATAAGAGCAAGGGCGTCATATAAGGTTATAACGGTGTTCTTAAAGACTTTGACTTTATCATCCACATTGGAAGCCGCTGCCACGTTTGTGCAGTCTAGTTGAGCAGCATCTGCATTTCAATATCCATATGTCCATGGCATATGTAAAAATTTGGGAGGGGTTTTCAAGATCATCATAATGATACATCTGATATAATTTTAAGTTCAACAGTTGACTTAAAAAGTGCCCGTGGTTGAGCTTTATAAATACTTACCTGTTTTGCCCATGTACCAGTTCTTAATGCAGAGGACGATATGAGACTATAGACAGAATTAACACACAGTTTATGCTAGCTTTGTGAGCTGACCTCAAATGGACCGGGCACTGGATGTGACCTTCATTTTTAAAGTTACCTTTAATGTTATGCTCACATAACATATTATATTATATTATACCTACAATATTATCCACAGGGTTTTGCTACCATGTATTCAGAGATTTTTTCAGCATAAAAGCTGTGCCATATATAACTATAATAATGCGCATTATCTGAAAAGATGTGAGTTTCTTTACGGCTTTTTGGTGACCCAACCAACAGATCACGATTTAATTTGGGTGGATGGCAAATCTAGTGCCTATTATGCAGGCCACTTGAATACCCCATCGCCTTTAAAGTTGATTTACTTTGGCTACATTTATATTTAAGGTCCTTAAAGAATTAGGAATGTTGCAACATTACCTATTGAAGGTCTCACAACGCATACAGGCAAATCTCCACTTTTAGTCCGGACCAACTCTTCAGCAATGCATTTCGTGAACGTGTATGTATTCGGCCAGCCTTCGATCAAGCTGCAGAGAAAAAACAGAGAAAAAAGTGTGACACCTGACACCATCACGGCAGGACGCTTCACTCTTTGAGAAAGGGCCCCCGTCGGGTCCGAAACTAGTCGGGCATCCCCGAAATACAAACGTGAGTAAAACCGTATAGTTTTTAATAAAAAGAGAAAAAACGTTATTATACACTAGATGGGCCCGCGACTTAATTCGCGTTTGTGTTGGAAAACAGTAATATGTCGTTTATAATGGGCGTTGCACCTCTTCCTGAGAGGGAAAAATCCAGGCAGGATTTTTAATACTGTTTTGGCAGTGAAACAGTCTGAAGCGTACAAAACAGATTGTTTTAATTGCTGAGCCTACCTCACCAGGCTATTGGTGAGGCTGCATATCAGACTTAAACCACACGGTGTGCCTTACTGCGCCTGTAATGAGTGGGCTGTTGGTACTGCGAAGTTTTGCCTCTAATGGCAAACCAGAAAGACCAACAAAAGCCAAACAGACTGGCAAAGGGCTCCGTCTACTAACTGAACGATGTCCAGTCACATCCTTTACGGGAAACTCTGAAGAACAAACGACCTGTCTCATTCACTGCTGCTCTTAGAGTCCGCAAGTGAGAGCAAGTGCAACGGTTCCGCCGAAGTTGTCCTACCGGATCCACTTCGCTACCAAGGAGGTAGCGGAGGAGGGGATGTTCTCCTCGCAAAAGATTGCGATAAAACGCCTGTCATTGGTATACTTAACAGATTACTCCCAGCCAATGCTAAAATTTCATTGTTTGTTTCTGAGCTTTGTTTAGTTACGGTGTAACATAATATTTCACACTAATGTACCTAACCGAAAGCGAAATGAATGTTTTTGAAATGTAAAAACAATTTCATCGGCTATCTGCCAATATTTCAGCTTAGATTTAATTTTGTTAATGATAGTACGTGATCCAGTTTTGATTAAAGAGTGCTCCCAAAAAAAATCAGAATATCTTCAAGGCACAGAATTGGACCTGTTACAGTTTTATCATAAGTATATATAGATACAATAGAATTTACTTATGTGTGAGTTTTGGGGAAACCCGTCTACTTTCAGCATTGACTGACGGCTTTATGAACGACGGGTGAAGCGGCTTGCGTCAGAAAGGCTAAGGTTCGGGTTGGTTTCTGACATCAGTCAGATTCTAATTTGGTGAAACTGGATTCAGGTCTTTCAAAGTATAATTTGGATGTACAGAAGGAACAACTATTCCTTAAATAACTGATACGTACTTATTTGTCATATTATTCAGTTTCTTCTCGTCGACACTTTCAGCTAGAGATATCATTGTGTCGGGGGGTAACGGACATGGATAGAACTGTTCGAGTACTTCTTTACCAATGCGGTCTTTGGTTGCAAAAGAAAACGCTGTCGATACATGAACGAGTTTCCTGAAAACAGTAGATATGCATAATGTAATTTCGTTTTTTAAAAGGACATTTAACAAACTTAGAAAATATTGATACATATTCTTGTTGTTTCAAGTTTGTTAATGTTGACGCTTCTGCTCAGCTTCATGGAAATGAATTATTCTAATTAAATATTACAGCTTGATGAGATGCGAGCAGAATGAATAACCTACAGTAAGTCCTAAACTATCTTATGTCGTGGTATTGTGAAAATCAAGACCCAGCGTAAGTATTTGCTAAAACTTGTGCTTAGAACAATTTCTATTTTTTTTTTTGGTGTACAGTAAAAAAGTATTTATTATAATTACAACATGAAAACCCCAATACATTTCACAGTGTATTAAAACTCAACAATACAAAAGTGTTATGTCACTCTCACCATTGACATTTAACACTAGTTGGTTCTGTGTATTTTATTAATCTTAAAACGAAAAAAAAACTCTTAATAAATGATGAATATAAACTTACTTGAGGTTTTTGCAACTTCTGGCAAGTTCAAGTACCTCTCTGGTACTCCGGATATTGGTAAGTGTGGCTTTACGAAGAGGTTCATCAAAACGTACAGTAGCAGCAGCGTGGAATATTATATTTACCTGAACATAAAGAAAGATTTTATTTGAGAATTTTTTAGTACAGGTTGTCATAAGTTATTACATCCTGTCAGTTTCATATGGGAAATGGCATATGGGTCCTGGTAAAGGCGTGAGGAATGAAGGGAGTAGAAAGTAATAATTGTAGTACTTTATAGATGTAAATGTAAATGAATTGTTCATGTGAGAACTGTGTAGTCACTTATTAAGTCTTGCTAATGGTAGCGTGTGTATGGTTGACCAGGACGATGGCTGGCGCGTGCGTTATGCTCGTGAACGGGAGCCGTGAGTTGGGACTGGTCTTCCCTGGACTATTACTCATACTATAGTTTAATAATAATATAACAAATAATAATAAATCAACTATTGCTTGAAACACAATGTAGTACAATGATGTTTACGAAATAAAATAGTGTTCAACATTTTTTGGGATTGATTGCCGGGACTCTTTATGTTTTAAACATTTTGTTACATTGTCCTCACGTAGATTTTCCACTTATAAGCAATGTCATGTAACCATAATTAAAAAAAAAACAAAACATGTCGAAAAATAATGTCCTTGGAGTTTCTTGTCTTCTCCATAGGATCTATGTATTGGAACAGGTAACTAGCTTCACGACTGGCTTATACTGACTGACTCTGATCTGACTGACTGTGTTCCTACTCCTGGCTATTTAAAAAACCTTTACCTAATGGTTTTTATTGAAATAAATGATTTTGAATGATGTTTTAGCTATATATTGAACTCGGAAATAATATTTCATAAACAACATTTTTGCTTAAAATATCTTATAGAGAATAATAATATATTTAAAAGTATAGATGGCATCGTCTTCGAAAAACTTTTTTTTTTCTATATGACAAATATCGCTGTGGTATCTCAATATATTTGTAAGAAAAAGCAAAATGTTCCCTTAAATTATTATTAGGAATGACTATATTAATGATAAAAAACCGGGCCCGCAGCAGGCCCGCAGAGGTATATTTCGTGTTTTTTTTATTTTATTGAAAGTCTGCCCGCCTCCCCCCCTTCGTCCAAATTTGAACGCAATCGAAAATATTAAAAGCAATTAATATAATTATATATACATATATATATGTCGGAGTTGGTTGTCAATGAAGATTGTGGATAGTGAAGAGAATATGTTATGTTTTGTTTTTTTTATTAACTTAAGAGATTTTACTATCAATTATTGTCTAATAAATCGGAATACAATTTATTGAGTACTCTGTGTTCACACTAATTGATTTTGGAAGCTTATTTCGATATTTATAACCGATGGTTTTGTTCAAAACAATTGATGACATGTTTGTTTGATTCTAAATGATTTACTTTGTGAAACATTCATTACAATAATAAATATTCTTGTAATATTTGATTACTTTATAATTAAAACTTACAAGTAAACTCGTAACGTATTGGACAGAGTTGTCGTGGAGGGGTTGCAAGGTGGGGGGGGGGCATCGTCCTATAAAAGAGCACTCGGTGCTACAGTCAGTCGATTCTCGGATTCGACTCGATAAAGAGCTCCTTGCTCCCGACAAAACTGTCTATTTATTTGGTACAGCGCTGCTGTATATTAATATAGCTGTATTGGCTTGCTAATAGCGAGCAATACACTTTGTGTTTGGGTGGCTTAGGCCGCTATACGAACTGTAACCGTGAGGGTTTGTTCGATTAACTGTATTGATTATAATTACAATTTGTATTGGGTTTTGTTTTAATTGTAGTGTAAGTAAGTGTAATAAAACCTTGTAATTGTATACAGTCTTGTTTATCCTTATAAAATGGGAACTTCAAATCCTGACGATATACGCCTCGGCGCCCCTCATCCTATATATATATATATGTATAAACTTTTTAACTGGCGGTTGTTTTCGGGTCTAAGGATCATAACTAGACCTAATGTGAAGAAATTTTTGGAAAACTCGACAACTGGTACAAAATCAATAGGTAGAATTTCTTCGAAATCTACCTAAAAATAGCAATTTCTGGAGCAATTTGGTTCAATAAGGCCAATAACAGCATAGAAGATGGGTCTTTAAATTTGATATACGGCGCAAACAAAGTGTTTATAGCTAGTTGGTTCCTCTATTAGTAGAAACGTATAGCTTTATCGCGCCACAGTGTGCTTTTGTTGTTGTCGTTGTGTGTAATTGTGAAAAGTTTATTTGAATACAATTTCAGCTACTTAAATCAGTACAAGTGCTCCTATAATAAACCAATGGGTGAAAATAGTTGCCCATGCACTTTTACAAGCGAAGAGAATGTTCAGCTGAATTAGAATTCTTTAATTCTGGTCATTTTACGACAGTATTTTGGTTAAAAAAACTACTACAAGGCTGATTACGTTCCTGTAAATAATGTGATTCATGAAATTTACCGAGACGAAACGATTGGTAAATATTAAGCAGAAAATACTGTGAGTATTTTCTAATAAAGTCTCATGTTCCTATGTCACCCAAAAAGCCCTCTCAATTAATTATATGGTTTACTCCTTCCTATATCTTTGGGACAAATCTAATCTCTGGCTTTAAAAATTCGCCATAGGTATATCGGATAGCACTGGCGGGAATGTACCCGAGCTGCGAGTGTGGTTGGTAATCGGTGGATACCCGGTGTGGAACGAAACCCAACGTTTCTGCCATATATACGCAAACTGACTGATAAAGTTGGAAGTATATTGGGACTAAGCATGATATCAAGACGGTCTTCCGCCCACTCGGACAGCTTAGAAAACTACAACACTCTCCAAAGGATGTGAATCCTCTAGGGGCCTCCGGTGTATACTCGATCATTTGTGACTGTAGCTTAAGCTAAGTAGGAGCGACTCGTCAGAGCGTCGCAACTAGGCTAAAAGAATGAACATATACGATGTGTGAAAATCATGGATTGTCATAGGTTGGCCGTAGCTAAACACTTATAACGAAACACGTTTTATTTTAAATCGTTAACATAAATACATTCAGTCTCCTTACCTCGTTTGATAGCATAATCCAATCTCTGTCACTAAGCCCAAGTCTGATGTCAGTGACATTTCCCGCCACTGGGATAATTTTATCTGCAAACTTCGGCTTTTTATTCCTTAGCATGTCGTAAACCTGTTGCACATTACATATAGTCAATAAAAAAATTACTATGTCATGGATGATCAAAGATGGCTTCACTTGTTTAGTAAGGGGACTTTGACCTACTCGAGTTATCGCTTACATTCCCCAATCCATCTGCATAAGTGTCCCATCGTGTTATTTAATATAAACTAAATTTGTGATTAATGTATGTAATATAAACAGCCAATACTGTTTATATTACACACATTAATCACAAATTTTGTGACAATTAACGTGCCAGTGTTATTGAAACAATCAGTCAATTAACATTACTTTAAAAACTATCACGTCGACATGTTTTTCTAAAAATAAACTGTGTCCAAAAGAGTTATGAAAAGTATTAATATAAGGTATCATAAATAATGTCTTAAGTTAGTTTAAATGCAAAGT
This sequence comes from Callimorpha dominula, assembly GCA_949752705.1. NCBI lineage: Eukaryota > Metazoa > Arthropoda > Insecta > Lepidoptera > Erebidae > Callimorpha > Callimorpha dominula. The sequence goes on along the minus strand of OX457019.1, from coordinate 2,410,096 downwards.
GACAATTAAAAACAAAAGTGGAAAAAAAATCCTTAATAGTGAGTTTTAACCACTTCCTTTAAACAAAAAAACAGAAACTGGCTACCAATCACCAATTTAACGAATATTTGTAATTACTCTATAGTCGAGCGGTTAAACAGTGTAGCCGCTAGAAAGTGTGGACGTGGTATCAAACCCCAGTAACTTTATAAGTTTTTGGAATAGCTTTAATATTTTTGGCATACATATTTAATCTAACTCAAATGACAAGCAACGAACTGTATTTGACACAACAATGATGAGTAAACCAGATAGCTTACAAGATAATAGCGACCTCATTTATGAACTAACTGAACAAAACAAAACACTTACTGTGCAATTATCAAGCGCACACCAAGAAATAGAAAATTTAAATACCAAAAACTTTCTTCTAAAATCTGATTTACAAAATATGATTAAGACAATTAACTCATACAAAAAACATGCTCGACGCCTAGTAAAAAAAAAATATCAACACCGATAGGCAAGAATTAAAATCAATCAGTGCCCAGTTGTACACCCAATAATGAGCTATGTGAACTTCAATACAACCTTGAAAACACGACTACTGTGCTTAACAAAGAAATGCAAACAATTACCACTACGTGTATACAGACACCAACTAAATTAAAGGAAATAACAGCTAGGTACACGCCAACATACTTTTAATGATTTATACTCATGAGTTTTCCAAATTACACATACTTACCGGATTCTGTAACATGTAACTGAGCCTTTCTTGAATTGTCCTCGATTTTTTTGGACGCATAAGCAAATACATTTTTTCTATGGCGCATGATCTGCAACAAATATTGGTTTTAAAACGAATAGCAATCTTGAAATCTTTTTGTCGTAAATAGTAAAGTTTTGGTCAAAGGATATTTTTTGCAGGAACTCTTCAAGAGTGTCAAGTAACTCCCTGGAAGAACACTTTTTTCAACAAAAGTGACTTATATTTGTAAGACCTTGTTTAGGTCTTTTGAAGCCTCGAAAACTCCCATTTCTGGGTCACTGAAGGTTACAATATTATTGTTTGGTTTAAAGTTTACTTTTCCAAATCCCAAACAAACTTCCGCTTTTTTGTCACTGATTGTCAAGGTTAAAATTTGATCATACGATGATCTGCTCCGAGACATGTCATCGCATGGTCAAATTAGAACTAATTTTTTTAAATGTTTTCAAAAAAACATATCTTCGCAGTCCTGGAAGTCCTGGAGAGATTTATACATTAACAGACGAGGTTACGAATTGATAACATGGATGTCTATAACAGGCCTTCGACTTATAGATCTGGAAAGAATCTAAATACTATAAGCTGTTCCTTCGTCATCTTTTCCATATGACCTTTCCTTATCATTAACTAGCAGCGCCTCGCGGTTTCACCCGCGTAAGTCCCGATTCCGTGGGAATGTCGAGATAAAAAGTAGCTTATGCGTTAATCCAGGTCTCGCAATCGGTCCAGTAGTTTTTGTGTGAAAACTTACAAACCACCACACAAATGTTTCCTCTTTATAATATTAGTTTAGATGTACGCAAAAACTCAAGGTATTTACTCCCACCAAAAGCAAAAGAAATAAGATTAACAGCACCCACGCTACCACTGCGGTGAGTCCTGCAATCCAGAATCAACAGAAGTGAACGAATCATCATCATCCTCCTGCCCTTTCAAAATTTTCATTAGGGTCGGCACAATGTATAACATCACAAAGGGTTTTGACTGGTTTCTTTTATGGTGGCCGCCTGCTTGACGCCAACTCTCCTTGGGAATGGAGCCGTTTTAAGACGGAAAAGAAGGAAGAACGTAAGTCCGTAGAAGGAAAATGGGTAGGGAGAGGAACCTAGGGTAAGAGATACCGCAAATCGAGGATGGAGAAAGGGATTGAAACTGCAGTAGCTTACAGAGGCCGGGGTCGTGTACCCGAATGTCCTATTTTTCACGTAACTGGACCTTTCCAGTTACGTGAAAAATAGGAACAGCCACTAGAGCCGGAGCAACAGCTGGCATCCCAAAACTGACCCAAGAACATAAATTAAAACAAAATATGTCAACCTAATTATGCACTTTAGTATACATATGTTTAATATTTCTTTGTTATTTTAAGTTGTTAGTTCAACGTAAGTTTCAGTGTTCATATTGCCATCTAGAAAAACGAGCTCACTTCGCTATGCTCTTCATAATCCCGGCCATACCACTACTGTCACTGTCACTGTCTCAGCCGTTCAGCACTTCCAGGACGACGATACACTCTTACTCTTCTCGTATCAGGCCTAAATCCAAACCGGGACTCATCGCAAAATGAATTTTTATCCTATTGCTCCTGGGTCCATGTCAAATGTTCCCTACACCATTCGTTTCAACGAGCACGATTCCCATTTCGTATAGGTGGGAACCTATTGGTATTGGTATAGGGCTCTGTTTCCGCATTTAGACTCATAAGCGGTCCATTATGCGTACAGGTGGGCTGACTAGTTGAGCCAGCCTAGCTCTTTCCAGAAGCGCAGAAGCCTCCTGGGGCATTCACAGGCTTCTAGGAGCGACCTCGCTCCCGCGAGGATACTTGCCCGTTGTGTGGCCACTCCCTCGCACTCCAGGAAGACGTGGGCGGCCGTTTCCTCCGCGTTGAGACAGCCTCTGCATAGAGGACTGTTTGTCACATTGATGGCGAATAGGTGTCGATTTAGGGCCAAATGGCCCGTAATAGTTCCTATCACTATTCTGATGTCAGGTCGGTTGAGACTGAGCAATCTGCAAGTCAAACGAGGTGAGACCTTCGTCAGCACCAGTTTGGATTGTCTACAGCCGGGTGTGTCGGCCCAGCGGTTGTTGTGTGTTTCCCGAGTCCGTTGTCTTACCCATGAGCGAAGTTGACTAAAGGGAAGTGGCAACAGTGTAGTTGGACCTGCTACTGTCGTTGCAGATCCCCTCCTTGCCAGCTCATCGGTGACATCGTTCCCGAGTGAGTCACTATGCCCCTTGATCCATTGGAGGATTAGCCCGTTGTCGGAGGCTAGACGTTCCAGTGTCTGGTAGCATTCGTATATAAGACCGGAGTTCATGGTGTTGCCCTCCAGGGCTTTTAGGACGGCCATACTGTCTGACAGTATGCGGATGTTATACTCCTTTATACATCTTGACATGACCGCAGTAGCGGCGTAGATTATCGCAACGCACTCGCATTGAAATATGGAACTGTGCTGCCCTAACGCCAGTGATATTGTTATGTTCAGGTCTTGTGAGAAAATTCCGGCTCCAGTCCCTGTCCCCATCTTAGAACCGTCCGTGTATATACGGACTTCATTTATGCCAGATTGATCTCGGTCGTTTTCATATAGCTGTATTCGGTATCTCCTTTCGAAGATGTGTTGTTTGGGGATGGGGCAGCTATCAGTGGTTGATAATCCACTAATTCATTCCATAGTTTGGAATGGGGACCCTCTCGGTTGTACCACAGACCCAGGTGTTTGAGTCTGATGGCTGCCACAGCTGCTTCCTGCTGTATAAATAGGTCTAGTGGTGCTAGGTCTAGAGCTACTTCCAGGGCAGCTGTGGGAGTCGTGCGCATGCATCCAGTAGCGGCAGCACATGCGAGTCTCTGGAATTGCTGCAACTTGTTACTGACGGTGCTGAGCTCTGTTCTCTGCCACCAGGCAATAGCACCGTACTTGATGATAGGCCGTATGACCGTTTTGTACAGCCATAGGGTGATTTTTAGTGATAAGCCCCAGCTTTTGCCGAGGAGTCGCTTGCATTGGCAGAAAATAATGCTCGCTTTGTTCAGTTTCATGTCCAGGTGCCTGTTCCATAGGAGTTTGCTGTCAAGTATCACTCCTAGATACTTGACCTCCTTGGTAAGAACTAGGCGGGTGTCAAATAGTTTAGGTAGTCTTAATTCTCCTAAACTACGTTTATTTGTGAACAAAATCAGTTCCGTCTTTGCCGGGTTCACTGTTAAGTCGTTAAGGTGGGAACCTAATTGGGCGTCGTTCTCATAGGCCGTATTCATGCAGCCTATTTCTAACGGTTTGGTGGCTAACAACAACATCGCTTGAGAGTTGTAGCTTTCAATCTATCTCCCGGGCGGTTAACATCGGCTGACGTTTTGCAGTCAGTTGTCCTGTCGAGCAGTTGTACTCCTTCCACGTCCTGGTTGCTGCTCGGCAGGAACCCAGGGCCAAAGACGACAAATCACGCTCCTATTAACACCAAAATGCCGAGATACCTGTGACTGATTTCTTCCCCTTTGTAGCATTCCTGCAGCTCTCTGCATTGCCGTAGCTCCATGACATAAAAAATGACTCACCAATATATTTTTTAAAAAACTGCATATCTCAAAATTATAAAAGTGAGATAAATATCAACTTTATTAAGCAACGAAAACACATTCAATCGGGAAAAAATAATTATTTTAATGAAAACAAAACACAATCGAAAAGTTTATATTTTTAAAATCAGCCAGTATATGTTTCCGAGAACAAAAAAGATTCTATAGGTCTATTTTACTAAGTCTATTTTACCAATCTATTTTGCTAAGCAAAAAAATTAAATATCAAAGAAAAAAAATAAAATAACATGCAGTTTCTGTAAGTGATGCGTGTTGCTTAGACTCATATTTATTTACTATTAGCGCTCCGTGGTTTCAACCGCGTAACTCCCGATCCCGTCTGAATATCGGGATAAAAAACTTTTTTTTTGTTTTTTTTTGTGCGTGTGGAAACCCCCTCGGGCCGTCACCCCACCGGGGTTTTCAGTGGGGCGGTGTGTCGGAATCGAACCGACTAAAACCACACGGTGTGCCGTACTGCGCCTTAAGTAGGAGGGATCCGGGAACAGCTTTTATTAAGACATCCGGAACCCTCCTAGTGACTGCCCGCAAAAGCGCGAGCACCACCTTCGGGTAAGAACCTCTCAATTAGGCGACGTCCAGGCACACGCGGACTCCGCCTCCTCGCGGGGGGCCACTATAGCAGGTGGAGGGGAAAAACCCGTCCCGTCCACCCGCGGCCACCCTCAGGGCGGCATGAGGCGCTGCTAAGCGCGCCTCCGCCGCCCGGTTCGCCGGCGGCGAATTAAGTCCGAGTGGAGGTCGTCCTCCCGGACCCTTTCCGCTGCCTCCTTCTGCAAGATGACGTCCTCACAGAAGGTAGCGACCGCGGTAAAATTCCTGTCGCTACCGGCCGTGGAGCGTATGACAGCCTTTAGCGACAGATCCACTCCGATGACTGCAGTGAGGGCCCGACGCTGCGCCGCCCAACTGGGGCAAACTGCCAGCGTGTGCTGAGCCGAGTCCTCACTGCAGTCGCAGTGGTGACAGGCGGGACTCAATTCCCTCCTAGCGACCGAGTGCAGGTACTTTCCGAAGCAGCCGTGCCCGAAAAGAACCTGCGTCAGTCGGAAGGAAAGGGTACCGTGCTCCCGCTCTACCCACTCGACGATGACCGGCTCTAGCGCCTCTACGGCGGCAAAGCCAGCACGTGGAGCCTCCAGCAGGGACAACCAACGAGCCATCGTGGCTCGGCGAGCGGCCTCACGCCACTCGCGTACATCTTCGGCGGGGGGTGGACTGCCGCTTCCCGCCCGGAACTTAGTCGTCCGCCGATAAACTTCGGCGAGCACTTCCGCCTCCAAATCCTACGGGAGAGTCCCGGCCAACGCGCACGTCACCTCCGTCGACACGGTGCGCCATAACCCTCTGAGAGCGCCAGAGGCGCGCCCGATTCTTGGCGGTTAGAGCTCCCGCCCACACCGGTGCACCGTACAGTGCCATTGACCGGACAACCCCGTGTACAGCCGTCTTATAGCGACGCTGAGTCCGCCCAAATTGGGCAAGAGTCGCCCAAGGGCGGACTCAGCGCCGACCAGCTTCGGAGCAAGCTACCGGAAGTGCTCGTGGAAGAGCCACCTGCCGTCGAGGATCAGGCCGAGATACCTTATGTGGGCCTGAACCGGTACGAGGACCGAGTTTACTACGATAGAGGCGCCAGGGGGTGGACCACGACGGGGCCCATGGAATAAAATGGCCTCCGTCTTATCCAGAGCCACCCGCAAGCCCAGCACCTCGATGTGCCCGACCACCAGAGAGACTCCCCTGGTGGCCAAATGCGCTGCTTCTTGAAAGTTCACCCCCCGAGCTGTGACCAAAGTGTCGTCGGCGTAACAGATTACGCCCAGCCCGGGGGGGAAGTCACCTTGAAGGGCCCAGTCGTACCCCATGTTCCACAGGAGCGGTCCAAGGACAGATCCCTGCGGAACACCGCACGACATGGGCCGACTACTCAAAACACCATCTCGGCCCTCGTACATGACGGTACGCTCCTCTAAATAGTCTGCCAATAGCCGCCTAAGGTACCGTGGCACCCCATGATAGAGGAGTGCTTCCCTGATGCAGCTGAATGGCAGACTATTGAACGCGTTGGCGATGTCCAGCGACACCGCCAACAGCACGCCACCACAGCTCACTATGTCTTCGATCACAGCCCTCAAGCGCAACACAGCACAGACCGTCGAACGCCCCGCTCGGAAACCGTATTGGGCGTCCGACAAATGGGGGCGGACCCCGCCAAGGTGCCGAACGATGCGGGCAGAGAGGACCCTCTCAAACAATTTACCCGCCTCGTCCAGCAACACGATGGGCCTGTAGGCTGCGACCGAGTCGGTAGGCCGTCCCGGCTTCCTTAAAAGGACCAGCTTCCCGCTCTTCCAGCAGTCAGGGAAGCATCCGGACGCCAGGCAAGCGTCGAACACTTCCCTGAGGCGGTCCGACATGTGTTCGAGGGCGAGGGCCAATGCTCGGGCAGGAATCCCGTCTGGACCGGGGGCGGTGTTTTGTTGCGTCGCGCGATATGGGCGACCCCTGGGGTCACGATCGAGACCCTCCAGCATCTCCTTTCTCTTCTCCTCTTTGGCGCGGCTAATGGCCAGCTTCAAAGTTTTCCGCGCCTCTCGGTACTCCTCATGAAGCTGGTCCTCCTCGTGGTGACGACGCCGGCTGCGGGTGTAGGACCTCCGGGCACGAGTACAGGCCGCACGGAGGTCCGCCAACTCTCGGGACCACCAGTAGACCTCCTTCCTTGGAGGCCGACGACCTCGGACGCGGGGCATGGCCGCATCACAAATCTGCGTAATCGCATCGCGAAAGCGGCCTGCCCCCATGTCTACCTCCTCAGTCAGAGGCTGCGGAGACAGCTACGAGTAAATGATGGCTGCCTCCTCTAGTAGGTCCCTGTCCATCTTCGTAACAGCCCACCGCGGGAAGCGGGAAGAACGCCGCGCCGTGTGACCCCTTCTGGGGTCCTGGGTCCGGGAGAGCTCAAATCGGATATACAGGTGATCCGAGAGCGTCTCAATCTCTTCCAGGACACGCCAGTTCTTTACTCGTGCGGCGAAAGCAGGAGTAGCGATCTGTTACACCTAGACTATGTATATGAATCTGCATACGCAGTGCTGTGTCAGCGCCCTCGATACTCGGGCTAAGGATGAGCAAGCCATAAGACAGTCAGTCTTGTTCAGTAACCGAAACCCGACGGACGGCTGCCAAAGGGCTCCGAAAGCCTTAGATAAGTGACCTTGTGTATCCTAATTATTATAAACTGTGTGTCAACCAATAATTCTTTTTTTAAAACCCCCTCACACAAGACCCGCGTAACATTGGTGGCAGCGTGGTAGGATTGCTAAAACGCAGTCCCGGTACGTCTCCGTATTCTATCAAACACCAGCTCGTAAAACACGTAATAACCAGTGAAACCAGTGAAACCAGTGACCGAGTGAAGTGAATCATAATACCTACCTTGAGTGCTTTATAAACTATAGAAAGAAGAAGATTTTTGCCGACCTTTACCTTGTACAGTACAAAGTACACCTTTCTTCTGGAGAACCGTCCAGCACCGAGCAACTCCCTGTGTAGTAAGAGGTACACTGTTCTCTTGTGGAACCAGCCCAGCACCGAGTGACTCCTTGTGCAGTAAGAAACGCAGCATTCTCCTATGAAATTCGCCCATTATCGAGTTCCTACCTAAAAGTACATTCTATCATCACGCCATAATAAGATACATCGCCGTCGTGTTCAAGCTTAGTTTATACAAGAATTCTCGGTAACGTCTTATCATATCCAAGTCGAACCGAGATGTTGTTTTGTCTATTCACCGCCCACATCATCCTGTAAGTCTTTGGTCATACGATGTTATCTTAAGTAGAACATTTTGTCAAGTGTGAATCGTTTTTATAGTTATATTTTATTATCATAGTTTTTGTTTGTATTTTTTATTTTTTTTGTGTGCTTTGTTATTTTTTATTATTAGCTAATAATATTAGATTATAAAGAAGACCCTACAAAGTCATTGTGATCATCGTCGTCATCTGTAGACCTTAACGTCCTAATAAAATTTATCGGCACCTTCGATGGTGACCGTGAAAAGCTAAACCCCTTTTTGACTAACTGCCGAAATGTGATTAGCCTAGCCACATCTGCTCACCGAGAAATTATTTTTAAATATATCCTAAGTCGTCTAGAAGGCAGAGCAGAAGCGGCTTGCGCAATTAAAGAATTTGATGACTGGCCCGTATTAGAAAAATTTCTTAAAACACAGTTTGGCGAGAAAAAACATTACACACATTTACTTTCAGATTTACAAGGAAATTAATATATCAATACCTACAAAAAAAAAGGGAGAATTAAGTGGCCGCGTCGCTGCTATGGAGGACCTTGCATTGCACACATTCATGATAGGATTAAATAGCAAATTATCCGCAGTAATTCGTTGTCGAAACCCAGAGTCACTTAACGAAGCTATTAACTTTGCTGTGGCAGAAGAGAAAGTTTTTAATAACTTTCATAAAACTCAACAAGGTCAACGTTTTAACTACGGTGAAAAACACCGTCCGTCACAACCAAATTCGAGTTCGCGTTTTGTTCATGACCAAAATGTACGTCTGTCGACCAGTCGGGACGTACAGAAGCCTAATTTCCTTAGTAATACTATGTGACCTAAGAAGAATACTGTATATAATTCTAATTCGAATTCTAGAAACGTTAATAAACAAGAACCATTTTGCCGTTATTGTAAATCTACCGGTCATGTCTTAGAACAATGTCAAAAGCGTGATTATAACAACCGACGATTCCAAGTTCATTTTACGCAGTCGAAATACAACCCCGAAGAAGAATCTCAAGTTACCGAAACTGACCAAGAGAATCGTGATAACGTAGTTGAGCCGGACAACGATTTAAACGCTTAAGGGGCTCACGACGGTGTCACGTGAGACCCGTACCTATAGTGCATCCAATATCCGACACCCATAATCCTTCTATATCCCACGAGGCCACACAACAGGGTAACCAGCCCCAAACCGGAGGTCTCATTAGTTATACTAAACCTTATAAGGCCACACAGCAGGGTAACCAGCCCCAAACCGGAGGCCTTGTTAATTGTACTAAATCTCATAAGGCTACACAGCAGGGTAACCAGCCCCAAACCGGAAGCCGCGATTATCCTAGCGAATCAAAAATTAAAAAATCCGACCTTGCCGCTTCTACAGCTAGTATGCAGGTCTACGAAGTTTCAACAAACCCTAATAAACGGCTATTGCCACATGTTTTAATCCAGACGCCTGTCTCCGAAATTCCATTATGCTTACTCGTAGACTCAGGGTCATCAGTTAGCCTTGTAAAACAAACGTGTTTGCAACAACATCCTAAACTTAATAAGGAAACAATTCAATTAAAAGGAATAGACCCTGTTGAAGAGGCAACTTCAACCATGGGCCACTTTATGCTTAAATTATGTATAACGAAATCAAAACCCCTTAAATCCTTACTTCATAAATTTCATGTAATAAAGGATATAGATCTACCCTATGATGGAATAATAGGTAACGATTTCCTTAGCACCTTTAATTGTAGCATTGATTACACTCATGATATATTAAGGATGGGTAGAACTCAGTTAAAGCTACATTTCGACGATCCTATTTACATTATTCCCCCAAGAACCGAAAGTATAATTGAATGTTCAGTGATGAATCCCGAAATAAAAGAAGGTGTTATTATAGACCAACATGTTTCTGAAAACTTACTAATAGCCA